>OU744725.1:11248252-12462362 GCA_916613615.1 Steromphala cineraria
GATTACGTAAGTGGAGTGTGATTACTGATGCCATGATTACTGAGCACTTGGTTATATTGGTACATTAGTACCGCACTGTGTGTAGTTAAATAACATTAGTTGACTGGGAAAGACTGAATTGGCACATGAAGCACTAGCTAGACCATTTGTTCAGTATGTGTTGACCGTAACGATCGACTTACACGTTTTTATTTTACATTAGAGATATTAGTAACGTAGATTTACACTTCCTCGGTCGCGTGACTTCCAATGTGCATGGTACCTTTCGCTAACGAGTCGCCTATCTGCAAAAGTAGATGCATTGTTAAACAGAACAAAACCTTCTCTCGCACAGAAAATTCTTTGCTGGAAGCAATTTGAGAAGCAAACTGGGCATTACGGAGTCACGCTAAGTTGAGGAGTTCTAACTATGGTTAAAGCACAGATTTTGCAGCCCAATAAAGGCAATTCCCAGTTGGGACTGCCAAAGGGCTGCACAAATAGGTATAAGTGGAGCTGGGTCCCAGTCTGACTTTAGGGGGAAGTTGATGCCATGTCGACACCCTCGTGGCTGGATGGGCGGTCAATGAGGCGAGAGTTTACTTAAACTCAATCCCGGGGCCGCGTGTTTAGTGGAACCATTCGGTAGACGTGCCATGCTAATTGGCTGGAACTCGGTCAGAATGATGGCGACTCCACATCTGGACCTTCCTCCAGAACACGAATTCAAAGATCGAAGGAGACTATTGGAATTTCTAATGACTGCTTTTTGACTATTGCTTGAGATGGTTTCCTTGTTAGTGGTATCACTGATGTAGGGCCGATATCTCCAGGAGGAGTATCAAGCTTCAGCAGAGCGGCATTCGTTATCTGTCTTTTCCGCCCCTCGCTCTATATCTTGTCTCTGGATGATCGAATCAGGTCATACCGTCTTGCACAATCACAATGGCCTTGTGGTGTTGTAATTGCAGACAATTATCAATGTAATTGGTTCCAAAATGTCACAAATGTGGCAGTCTTATATAATGAAATTTACTTCTCCATTTATGAAATGGTTTCGATTTTCTTGACTGTTCTACTGTTTGCTCGTTAGCGATTTAACGTTATTAAGACTTTCCTATAACTTCTTTCATCAGAGAAATCAAAGTGGAAAAAATCGATCTAATCTGTCAGAAAAATCAACAAACAAATATTTAAAATCTTCAGCGAAAAGTGGATTTCTTTCGATAAATGTCAGAAGTTGTCGCACTCATTTTTGATATTTTATTATTTTATAAAGACCTTAGATGTCAGTTACTCTTTATTGATAAATACTAAAATTTGATGAAAAAAAAATAAATATCGTAAATTGTTCCCTTGTCCAGTAAGTCAAGTTATGTATCAAGCTAGACGTCGAAGCAAAAAGAAAAGTTAAATGTGTTAAAATCGAAAAAATTAAAATAGACACATTCTCTCCCCACAGAGGCAACTCAGTCATACCTGAATTAGCTAATTTAGGTATAACTAAGTTGCCTCTGTGAGGAGAGAATGGAATACTAGCCGTTAAAAAGTGATAACGTTATGATTTACAGACGTAAAGTAAGAGCTTTGGGTCTCTTTAGAAAATACAGAGTTGAGAGACTGATTAGTCTTGAAGCATCTGACATATCATGATCGCCTTAATATAACTAACAATAACGTAAAAACAAGATATTGATAGCTATGGACACGTTGACAGATCCTAGTTGAAAGCAGATATGAAATGTCAAATCATTTGATCAGACATGACATTTTAATGCCTTTAAAAGCATTTCAAGTAAACAGTAGACTGGAAATATAGATTTATATGATTCATTCCTACAAGGTTTATATCGATGTTAATATTGTTTATACACTGCCATATGTATAAGATATAATGTTGTAGTGACGTGACGTTTTGAACAATGCAATGACGTCACTCTTCGTCTTCTAAACGCGGCAATGGTATATTGCCAACCTATGTTTAAGTAGATTTTTGCGTATTTCTACGATTACGTATCTTCAGTAATGTGTGTCTGTCATGTATGTTGAAGAGGCTCGTACCTGAATATATGTACATCCATCGCTCTCGCTCTGGGAATACTTATATTTCGGTATCCTTGTTGTAAATGAAGTTTAACAAAACTTTTGAAATACTATCTGTTATTTGTGAATGAAACCAACACATATGAAATAAATCCGAAATCCTTTATTAGAAAATAACTCCATAACTATTATAAGACGTGTTAAAAAGGTTTGCATATTTTTGTATAGATTCAATAAAATTGAAAAAAAACATCATATGCGAAACTCAAGTCATTAGCCTATGACTTGAAACTAGAGTTTGTGAATTGAATACGAACTGGTATCAGTAAGTTTGACATGCTACGAACAACAGTTGCATGGACATAATAATCATGGACGTCAACACTTAAGTTACCTATAAATCTTAGCTACTCGATTAATTTAAACTGTTCCTTCGGAGGTGTAAATTTCAATTTGTAATTTACTATTCACTGCGCTTTGCCTCAGTTTCAACCAATAATATTTCCTCCAGGGCATTGTTAGGTTTGGAATCTCGATGTTGGATTAAGATACGGTTTAGATGACCATTAATTATAGAATAGTAAGTTTAAATATCGATACGAAAATTTACATGAAAATATCTATAAGGGCCATGGATGTGCAGAACTTTGCACGTGTAAAATATACATTGCTGTAGGTCCCTGATTTGGAGGAAATATACTTATTAGTTTATGAAAAAAACCTTACGTCTATCATGATTTTACTATGATTTATTAGCGTTATATGTCAAGACTCTAGAGTTGTGTGAAGAGAACCCTACCTACATGTTCATACTCCAATCTTCTGTTGCCGGTTTCCGTGATACGGTGATATGGATATACATGTAGTTAATGCTACAGTATAAACTGTTACCGTTACATATACCCACACTTGTGAATTCCAAACTAACAGGCTTGAACACCGTTTTCGGAGAAATGTATGCAAATGTTGCCAGACACATACATGTATTTATAATCATATAATAAACAAGTATTCGCTTTTTCTACTAATATGTTTACTATCGGTCACACAAGATTGTTTACCACGTTTTACAGTCAATAAATCTTTCACAGGCAAAACTTTGAATTACAAATATCCAAATAAGGAGCCTTATCACTAGTCTTGATCCATTCATACAATGAACATTCTCTGACTTGTACCCGCCTATCGGCTTTTATTGATAAACTGCTACGTGCAATACCTGCGTTGCATTGACTGTTTGCATAACTCATGTTATAAACCACTCATACCTGATAACGCGTCTGTACGCTTTGACCTAGTAAAATAACTACAGAAGAAGCGATAATTGTACTTACATGCATACATATCCAACAAAAATGAAAATCCACAATCAGAAAACACTTCCTCAAGCGTGTCCTAGCACATGTGCCTCAGTTAGTTCTCGCGTATTTAACTGCCGTCATATCCGCATTAGAGAACTGAGGGTCTACTGACAGACCGGACCTCCCCACTGACACTCACACTGACGCTGTCACAGTCACCCACACGAGCTGTACAGCAGCTCTATATCAACTTAGTGATAGCTGCATTGGTAAACAACTTAGAATCCATCCTCGCCAATTAGGACCTAGCCAACAAGAAGAAACTGTAACCAACTGTCCACGAGCTGTTGTGACTATGAAATACTGACATATCGGGAAGTACTCGAATACATTGTATGTTGTAATCAATTTAAAGGCACTGTAGCACGAATTTATGATGTGTTAATAGCTAAATTTTCTGATTTGTTTATGCAAATTATATATTCTTTAGAAATAATATCACACCCCAAACCGATTATTCTAGGTAGGTGTCACGCTTCGAGCGCAACGTCATGCTTATTTTAGTTATGGAACGAATTTGCGTGGCTTAAACAAACTTTCTCGTTTTTATTAACTCCTTTTATTTATTAAAAAATTAGTCGCAATTGATAAAATTCGTTTTCTTTTGTGAGATCTCCAAATTACCATTAGACCATGTTTCAAGATACCTTTAAATGTGGCCCATTGTAACACTGTTTAGTCGTGATTTGTCTTATGATTTATGGTAAGTGTACATAAAGAAAACTCGGCCCTTCTCGTTTAATAGCTTTGCAACACTTGTTTCCCAAGCATATTTAATCGTCAAATCTCTGTCAAGTAAATGTGTAGGTTACTAACGTCATGATAATGTCGCTTTTGAATGGCAGATTAAGGGTTAAAGAAACATATATAGATGCGCTATAACGAAACAGCAGGAAGCTAAGTTTTTCAATGCGACTTTTTAACCCTAATGATGTTTTTGAATGGATTTCCGCCTACGGACATGTTTGTCTGAGGTCTTATGTAACGTTAAGGAGTGACGAAGGATAGGCCAATTGTCAATCTTAATTGATTAAGATCGTAGAACAGACATACTTTGTTCACTCGTTATCAAGCCAGTTTGAATCATATACGTACATGCAACTGACAACAATACAGCAGATCTATGGAATAGACTCCCACTCCCATGCTGTATATAATAACCTTATATCCTTCTTCAGTGTAGCGTGGATGTGTTTTACTGAGTGATTTCAACTCCCTCACCAATATAATTCTTAAAAATTCTGCAAATTCTATGGGTCTTGTATGAACGAGGGCATCTGTTGCCCCTTGAGATGATAAGTTAGAGACAATCCTGTCTTAATAAAGTACAATATTTTATGGATATCAAACTTCTTTATTCACAGAATAGCGACGTTTCGGTAAGATCCTTATATCGTTTCAAGGCAAATATGGATAAAAGGATGAATGGCAATATATATAGATATGTAGATATGCTTACATTCAAAACGAGTGAGTTAACATTGAGATAAATATTTTCTGTTTTCAATAATTAGAAAAAAATGTGATCATTTATTGGCAATATTTTAAGAACCATAATTTTCACTGGAATACTTTTCATAAGGAAATGGAGATTATTTGCCTCATGCTAACTTGCTAATCACCTCTCACGTGTTTTAATACACAAATTGAAACCTAACTTCAAATTAAGACATTATGTTGAAAAGTATTTGCAGAATGACATTTCATTTTTAAAAAAGCTATCGTGATCGTGTGATTTAAAAATAGGAATAGATTACGTTTTTAACAGTTAACGACATACACTATTCCTAAGGATACACGTGTGAATGAAAATTGACAATGCTTCGCTGTCAACCGAAACTACACCCCGTATCCTAATCAATTAATTTTCTTAACTCAATATAAGAAAAAATACTATGTGCAATGATTTTAAAGATAAATGCAGGAAAGCGGACCTTTAATGTCGTAGTTTGTTTCATAAACAGGAACAAGGATACTGATATCGTGTGACCGTGCAGCGTATCACATTCCCCCAATATGCTGAGAATGTATCCGTTTCTTATTATTTCCTACAGACTAGGAGTTACTTCACGACTTAAATTTTTAATATATTTAGAATTTATTTTGTTGTCTTGAAATTCATATATGTTATTGCTAAAATCTAGCTTGCTGAATGAGGATAGACATTAAGAATGTGATTATTTTATACTCAGAGAAGGAAAATGTTCTCAATTACCTATTTTAATGTAGTTTAATATTGTTTTCTAAACGCACTGGGTTCAAATGTAGGAAAATGGCTACTGTTTCATAAAGATAAACCAGGGATAGATAAGTGATCAGTGTCTAACGTTACCCCCGATGATCTAATGTATATGCTTGTGCCTCGTGATGATTTCTCAAACGTTACGAATGAATGTAGAAAAAGGATTTGTTTCAGATCGACGACTGTGACCTGTAGCGATAAATATTAACCCCTATGTCCGAAGTGTTCGTTTCTCCCCCATTACCGTTCCCCAAATGAAAGTTTCATTTACATCAAGAGATTTCATACAGAGAAAACAAGAATCCATTGTCATTGTGCAAAGTTGCACATAACCAATATGATCGAAAGTATGCGTACCTTTTATAGTGTTTTAATCCCCTAAATTAGCAAGTATAAGTGTAGAAAAAAAACCTTAATTTCTAATAGAAAACATCATATCAGTGTGACTATGCACCCCCTATGCCCGCAATCATTGTTCCCTCATCTCTCATACCCCATCTCCGAAAGCTCAAGGATAAATGTAGAGACATCGAAGGCTGTTTCAAAGAGACAAAATCAAGAATAAAAATCCCGTGAGGCAGTGACTCGTATGTATTCCCCTGAATACGCCCACATCCCCCTTTAACGATATTCACAAAACTACTACCATAGACAATCTGGCAGAGTTTCATATTATTTCCTTCCTGTGCATGGGGTGTCAGTTTCAATACTCATGACAGACATCCGTCGTAAGCAGATAGCAGCAATCAGCGCATGTCACTTGTCTTCAGTACCCGGATGTGGATAAGACAATAGCGTGTGTCACAAACACACTGACTGCAAGTTGTCTTGAGTGCAACCTGGACTTGTCGCTCAACTGCTGACAAACATGCTTGCACCGAAACCTGACTGTAATTCCAAATAGCGATTCAGATAGAAATAGCATGCACTAGGAATATAACGCTGCATTTTGTTTTCCAACGATAACCTTGAAATTTTACCACAATGAAAATAAACTGTATTTCGTCGTATCAGTTTGGTTTGACACTACAAGCGCTGATGGTTTTATATTTCAACGGTAGCCTTATAACTTGTTGAAATGTAAAAACATTAAAACATGTCTTGCTGTGGGGTAATAACGTTGACCATATGTTTTTATGAGAGAAAATTTCTATTTATCTAAAAAAATAAACATATATAAATACATAGTTGGGGATAAATATGAAAATAACATTATATGTTAATTGGTTCAGTAAAGTAAACTTACACGGCGCGTTAAAGTTAAAATTTTAACGTTCGCGAATTTGGTACTTCAGTGACAGAAAACTTTCAATGCATATCGAGAAAATCAGTAAAAAAGTTGTATTGTCCTTCCTACTATAAAATACGCATGACTAATAACTGCGACATGACACGTACAGAGTTCCATTGTCAAAATGTGTGTTTTGAATTGAAAATAAATCATGTCAACCACGCCAGCGAATATTCGAGAGCAGTTAAAATCTTTGTAAGTTTTGAAATCCTTCATGTGTTCCTTTAGATATAAAGTGTACACAATATGGCAATATGTTAGCAACGCACGGCAGTCATATTCGGTAAGTTTCACTCAATTTTTGTTGAACGGAGAAACAACATAAAACTATTAAACTAGACATGATATTATTAAGACACAAAAACATTGTATGACAACATAAGAAACGTAAACTAGTCAGTTTGGGATCTTGTCTGATTTTGTTGTCATCATCCATAAAATCAAAAATCTCCTTAATTCATTTAAAAAACACAATGTAAAAGATATTTTGGCGAATTATGAAAGCTTTTTCACATAAGCTACATTATTTGTGCTCGTTATTAAAGAATGAAGCATAGAAGCAAACATGTTATTATATGGTAACGCTCACTAAAACGTCGTCCCAGAGCGGAAATGTGCAGTTGGAAAGTTTGCCACTGATAAATCGATAGGTGCAGAGAGTTAGTGCAATTTCATATTGCCGGCTCTGATAACATGGATAAACTGGGATTTATAGCTAAATTATTGGCCTTGTCTCCCCCACATTGACGGTTAGGTTCAGAAGAATCGATACCTCATAAGCTTGAACGATTGTTTTATATGCTCATCCATATCTGTAGGTCTTGTTATGACTAAATCTTGATGAACGTTGTTCTTCTACAGCCCTACACTCAAAGCATCCCATCCCATTGTGCTTCAAGTAATGGCAAGACCCTTAAAGACGTCTAGTGAACCATTCCACCTTGTCACATGTCCTCGTTACGTCAATGTACTTATTTACTGGTGTACTGTCAGTAGAACATCCAGGAGAGGCTGGTGTTACTCGTTCAAAACGCAATGGACCCCCCTTTTCTATCAACGAAGAACCCCTCATGATAAATTCTGGATTAAAACTGTCGAGCCTGATTGTCAAGTTGATGAAACCTCCATGGCCATTTCACAATGTACAATATGTTACGAATACTGGTTTTGCCTATTGTATACCTCTAAGAACAACCAGATTTGTGCGATTTTGCAGTTGTTTCAAATAACTGTCCTCTTAGGGTAAGAGGGTTTCCTGTGTATTCTCTTGCCAAACCTCACAAATAAAGATTCCGAGCATGGTAATTCGACTCAAATGCCACAGCTAAATGTCATGGATTAGAAATATTAAACGACTCGGAACTTATTTTCAAAAGATGAGCAGAATTGGAAGCGTAGTGGTTATTTCATAACGAGGATGGTTCAGTTAGAACAAGAACGGTTTTTAAGACGGTAATAAGAGGACAATATTCAAATGGATCCTCAGGGTTTAGTTAAAGATAATGGCCAATATTTCGTTTTTAGCACCGGAGGCTTGCACGTTTTCTCTTTATGTTGACAAAATAGAGGAGCTTTCAAACACTTGCATCTTCTGACTCATTGAACAAGCAGAATAAACGTCAAATCATAGCAATGAAAATCTTTCAGTTGAGTCCAGGGGCAATGTCTTGCTCAACAGTCTGCGTAATAAATCTCCGTTTTTATCATTTGGATTCAATTTTCCATGCCAATAAAAGGTATAAAAGAAACATTAAATGTTGTGATTACATGATTCTAGCACTTGAATGCATATCACAAATCGGTCAGTGTTCAGATTTTCTGGAAATTGGCTATGATGTTCTTCCCATCACGCATATTTCGCATTACACTTGGTGCATCTTCGGAATATTGAGTCAGAAATAATTTTGCCTTGAATGAATGTACTTTGACATTTGTAAAACCACGTTTCAATGTCGGTTTTCTGATTGAAGGAGTATATCCGATTATTTCGTTTTCGCCACAAACATAACGAGTGGATCAAAAACAATTTTCTTTCATTATTTTAACTTCAAAGCTCTTGCATGTAAACATATTCTTTCAAAGTAAATGTTCCATTAATAACCATTTTGACGGAGAGTGTATACTAATGAAAGAAAGTCCCATAATACGTACCTAAGTGTATCTTAGCGACTTATATATTAAGCAAATCTAATCATTAATCATCAAATCACATACTGCCTATGTGCAATTACATTCCACAGCATCCCTTTAAACACTTCGCCAACAGGTATGCAATAAGAACCAAGTCGTTAGCTTCAGAAACGCTACTAAATAAGTTAATGCCTATATATCGGGATGGTATAAAAAGCTTCCAACTTCGGTTCACCAACCTTTGCCCATTATCCTTGCCTTAGTCTATATTACGGAAGGATTAAATAAAAAGCCATCAGCATCTGAGTCCGGAGTAATCCTATTTTTGTATAAACCCACTTACCGCGGACGTGAGTGGACAATCATACATGGCTTTGAGAAGACTGACAACGGTGAAATGAGAGCAGATCCGTGGATAGTAGGCTGGTAGAGGTTTGTGAACAGTAACTACAGAGGTTTGTGAACAGTAACTACAGAGGTTTGTGAACAGTAACTACAGAGAGGTTTGGACACTATTGGACGTATGTAGGTATTGCTAAACGATTAGCATATTACATGGTCTTTTGTAGCAACATATACATGGTGTTTTGTGGGAGGAAAGGGGGAGAAAGAGGGACAGGGGGTGGGGGGTTGGAAGGGGGGGGGGGGGGTGTTGTCCTCCTTATTTCTCTTTAGATATATGATTATACATGAACATGATTTTAAAAATAGTCATGTATTCCTGAGACCCTTTCCCCGGTTGATAAGAATCCACATTAAGGCACCAATCGTCTAGATTGACCGTCTAAAGCGCTTTCTCACACAGTCGTTCAAGCCTTGCCTTGTATCAGGTGTTTTTGAGATTGAGTCTAACGCGGAAGAAATGTTTGATTAGGTAGATGAGCAAACAGTGCACTAGACATCAGGGGGTTTAATACAAGTCCATTATACGGAAGGTAAAGAATTGAACTTAACACCGTGAACACTTTCCATTGCTGCATTATCAAATTTACACAGTCGTAGAACTAATTGGTGAATTAGAGCAGTATGTCCTAATTGGATATAACGCTCAGTGGGTAAAGATGTCAGAGTATCGACACAGTGGCTCTCTTCGTATTATATTGCTTGAATATAGACATCAGAATCGAGTTTATTCCTCCATGGTCGTGTTAATTATATGAGACATAACCGAGAGGTACGTGGACTGATTTGTAAACTGAAATATACTGGCAAAATATATTTCAGATCAGAACTATCTGTTGAGGTTCCATTATCAGTCTATGAAATCAGACCAGGTATACGTTTCATGAGATGTCTTCTCGAATCGAATTTTCGGTTTGTTGTTGTTTTCCTTGTCCATATCCTTTACAATTATACTTATTTTGAATATTTGATTTTCATGGTAGTCCTTTTCAAAGCTTGATACTCTTGTTGTATGGAACGGTGTGAGATAATCATGATAATGCGGTAGAATACGGGGATACCGACTCAAGTCCTTTATCAATTGCCAGTTTACATAGACAGAAGGAACAAATTTGCAAACCATTTTTTTGCAATGACTTTAAATCAGAATATGAATTTTGGACTGGCTCCAATCCATAATTTTTGGCATGAAAAATTGAAAAGTACGAACGTGAGGTTAGAAACAAGAAAAGTTGCTTGATATAGCATTTAAAATTGAGCCTTGACGCAGATTTGAGGCATTAGTCACCAGTAACAAATACACAGAAATCCATTAATTGTAGAAAACATTCTACTTTATCTACAGCTAATATAAAATGTTGCTGGTGCCCTCTTATATATTTCCGTTTTTGTGTTTGTGATCGATGTTGATCAATACAATTTTCTTGCAAATGTTATTATTAAAAGAACAACATGGAACATGACACCAGTGGAAGATAACAGATGGCATCTCCTAAAGCTCTGTATGACGTCAATTATAAAATAACTGATGTGTTTTAACGAGTATGTCTGTAAATGCTACAATCACTGCATAGAACACTGGACTGAAAAAAAATAACCAATTCATATTTACAAGGGTATTGAAAAAATAAATAATACCATGTTATTGTCTTGAAGACATTCAAACCTTGAGAAAAAGTGAAAAGAAAGATTGAGATTTAAGAAGCTGATAGTTGAAAGCTTTGAGAAAAAGGTTAATCCTGTTACTTGATGCCCCAGGAAACGTACCAGTCATTAAAGAAGACTACCGGTGAAAAACACAATAATGAGTTCACTGCGGATCAATACATACTAACAAAGTCGTGTCTTGATGCAGATTTTTGACAAATGTTTTTTTCTAGAACATCAGACATACAAGAAATGCGAATGTTATAAATAAACGTTCATTTAGTAAGTATTTTGGAGGGATGTCAAGAAGCTTATTATTTTGTCATGATAAGTTTACACGACATTTAACTAGGATTTAAATTTAACATTTGTATTTTGTTGTGTATATATAAAACGAGCATTCTTGACATTCACCTTTGATTTTTATTCAGAACATGTCACGAAGGAATTGAAATAGTTAGGATAAATTTTATAATGAGATAAAGACATCAACGAATGGTCAAATCATTAAAGTGCAGAATCATATTTCTACAAAATATTCGTTCTATGTAGCTCCTGTACATTCAATCGCCTAGCTGAACGCTAATGAATGAGTTAGGTTGTGAAGACATGGAACTTTGTTTGTATAAACAAAGTTAAGCTATTTACACAGAATTAGAAAACGAAAAACTTATTTATACACGTTTAATTCATGTCATTGATGATATTATATTTGATGTCAATATCAAAGTTTAAAATGATAAAATGAGTTTGGTCGAAAACAGACCGTGAACTACGATGGTTTATTACTTTATGGTGAAGGGAATTAAGTCAAACCAAGGACATTTATTCGACTTTTACACCTGCAATTTCAAAACACAAACTCCCTTCTAAAAGAAATTCACAAGTTCGATGCTACTTCATGACGAAAGAAGGTATGAGAAGGGGGAAACTACGCATCGTTATTCCAGTGCATCCAGTCTACACCATTGTTACATAAGCTGTATAATATGCACTTCTCACAAGGCCAAATGCCTTCTTCCTTTCTTCCTTGAAGGACGCGTAATAGACTCGATGCATCTCCCTTCTTGAGGAATATATATCAAGAAGAAATATTCGTCAACATTCCAGCCAAATTAGTTTTTATTAAAGCTCCCGACATTGACCTACAGGGGCCATAACTCTGTTATACATAATTGGATAACCCCATTTTTGAACATCAAGTTGGTGATATTCTAAAGACACACAGCCATTTTTGTTATCTAATCTAAAACAGTTTCTGAGAAAAGGTTTAATTTTGAAGAAAACCTCGAACAGAGTACAAAAACACGGCACAAGGGCAATAACTTTAATAAAATCAATCAAGGCAATGATACTTGATAGACACACAGCAAATTTCTTAAGGACTCTCTGAGAAAAGTTGTCCAGTAAGACAACACACTCGAACAGAGTCCGAAAACACATGACAAGGGCAAAAACTTCATAAAAGTAATTGGGCGGTTCTGATTTCTGAACTAAATTAAGATATTGATACCCTTAACTTGGACGGACGGACGCACACATACACAGACACACACACGGACGGAAAGAGCTCAAACCTATATTTCGTGGCGGGGTATCTTAATTGGTCTGATTGACAGTTGTTCTGATACATAAATGGTTATGTGCATTGCCTTGTGTCACTTTTTGTCATATCAACTGAAGCAAACTGACACTCAGTGTTGTTTGTCGTCCTGCAATTGTAATCGAGTGATACACGAGCAATTAGTCAAGTTTGATCGCAGTTCATGTTACATTCATTTCGGATTCAGATATCTTCATTTGTTAAGATTCACCTACAGCCTGCAAATAGGAACTCGTTTCGTGCAAGTAAACTTTTATCTTTTCATCAATATAAGTATGTTGATGGATAATTACATAGTACATTTCAATCTAAAGATTCAATTAATATAGGATGATCACTTTTTCAATATAAATTATGTATTTGTCAAAACTATAAAAACAAACTTTTAAAAGTAAACGTAATCAAAAGATCTCATTGCAATCACCTTAGAGAGTCAAGTGCATTTATTCAAATCAAGTTATTTCTGACTCAATATTCGCATGATGCAACGGGTGTAATGCCAAATATGCGTGATGGGAAGAAAATCATAGCTAATTTCCAGAAAAGCTGCACACTGACCAATTTGTGTTCGCCATTCACTTCCTACAAACTTGTAATCATAACATTTCATGCTCAATCTAAACCGTATTTTGGAATGGAAATTCCACCCAAAAGATAAATTCGCAGGTTTAATAAACAGAATGTTGAGCAATACATTGACAGAGGTCTCTATTGAAAGATTTCTCTGCAACATTTTGACGTTTATTCGCCGTGTTTCGTGAGTCATAAGATGCAAGTGTTTTGAAGTTCCTCTATTTTGTCATCATAAGAAGTCAACATGCAAGCCTTAGGGTGTTAAAATCAAAATTATTTCCATTATTGGCATCACCAAACAAAAACAATTCATGTTCTAAGTGAAATATCAACGTTATAAAACAACCAATAGACTCTTTGCTCTGCTCATCTCATGAAAATAAGTTCTGAGTCATTTAATATTTCTAATCCATGACATTTAGCTGTGGCATTTGAGTCTAATTGCCGTGCATGGAATCGTTGATATGTGAGCTTAGCCAAGAGAATTAACAGAAACCCCTGTACTCTAAAAGGTTAGTGATTTAAAACTGCAAAATCTCAATGATCTTTTATTCCAGATAAGACGTCCTCTCCCAACAGACGTAGATCAAGTCACGAAATGTTGATCCAGCCTCTGTTCTAATTATCAGAGTTTGTGGGCTAGAATTGGTGGGGCCTGATTGGATGCAATCGATGATGTTGTTGTGCAATCAGCGACGCTGTCCTAAAATCATAACTTTGGCTACTGAATCATAACCAAGGCATTGTGATATGAACCACCCTTTCCATGCGAGAAGTGTTGTCATTTGCTTAAAAAATTCAAATGGATCATGGTGCAAATGTTATTCTATCAGGGCAAACTGCCGTATAAGTACGGATTTGGTCTACTTCGATCAGAGGTTGGATTAACATTTTATGACTTGATCTACCGAGATACAAAGATAAAACTCCCATGTTTAGAGTAACAAGAATTGTGAAAGCTGTACCTTGATAAACGATTATTTAAGGCAATTTAACCGTTCTGGTACCGTTGTACCTATTGCAAGATATAGAAATGAATGATAATGAATAATTGTCTCAAAGCTGGGTTGAATTTCAAGGCGTGCGCCAATAGAACGCGGAAGATTCAAATAGTGAAAGTCTATATAGGATTAGCATTACAAATTGTTTTGACATTTCATAAAGAGGGGATTTTCTGTTTACAAAGATAAATGGTCATCTGTGAAACATTATGAGGTTATCATATGTTACATGAGTAATGAGACGTGTAAAACGATAACAAACTCTAGAAGACGAAGAGATTGCTTAATGTTTTATCATATTTAGAAACTCAACCTCTCTGAAAACTTATAAGGTCTTTTGATGGAACTTGAAAAGTTGCTTTGTGAGATACCAAAAAGGCATGAAAAGAAATTAATCTTCTTTGTTATTTGAACCTTTATCATTTTAGAAAGGAAAACCAGCGTGCTTAACTAATTTTTTGTGATATCAAAAAATGAAGAACTACAGTAAACCCTGGATATAATGCCCCTGGTTATAATGCCATTTGCCAATGCTTTTTGGAACAAAAGTAAGTTTTCCCTGACTATAGTGCCAATTAAAACACGCCGTTTAGGATATTGTTTTAACCAATTAAGGTTAATTGATATGGTTAAAATCAAATAAAACTGGATGCATGTTGTAAAGGTACTTTGATTTTATTGTTAATAGGCATTAATTAATTGAGTGACATTCTACTTGTCTCAACTGATTGACAAAATTCATCACTTCTTTAAGTAGTGCCTTTTTTGTCAGCATGTTCTAATTGTCATACCTGGATGTAATGCCAACTTGGATATAGTGCCATATTTTCTTTTGGACAAATACTAGCATTATTACCAGATTTTACTGTATATGAATTATTTTGAAAGAAATCTTACCTGCAACTAAATGAGGTGAGTCTCCAACTGTTTGAGATGGTGTACAATGTAAAAATAGAATGAATAACCTCCGGAATCTTACAAGAAGGTTGAATGCCATAAACCAACCATAAAACATAAAACATAAACCGAAATTGCCACTTCTCTGCACGTTTAACATGTATAGAACATGTACAACAACAGGAAGGACTTGTGTACGAAAATCATTATGTAGATCCAAAACATTAAGTTCCCCGAACAAAACAAACCCGTTATCGATGATATGTCAGATCATTTAACCATAAAAGTAGGAACACAAACTAACAGGCTTCGTCTGTTACACCAATCCGTGACATATAAGAAAGAATAATAACTCTAAAATCTATAAGAATTTTCTTTTGGCCCTGCAACAAAACACTTATCTGCAAGTTAATTTTCAATTCTAAGAGACACTTTGAGATGATTGTTAAATTACTAGCGGTTTACAAAAATAATATAAACTTACATTGTTTGAGCTAATCAACTACGAGAAACATTTCTGTGATGTGTATCAATACTGTGGATATGACATACCTCATAGTAAACTTATCGTATTGTGGTATAAATTTGCACATTACTTTTAAAAGTTCCAAGTTTCTCATTTCCAGACTAAAAGCAACAGATCGAAGCCAGACAGACTCTAATAGATGATTGTGAACGCCCTAATTACGACTTGTTCTCAAATTGGAGGTGAATGCAACGCCCATTCAAGAAATTGTTCTCTCTGAACTATTGCCATTGCTGCATTATCAAATTTACACAGTTGTTGAACAAATTAGAGAATTAGACTAGTTACTACTAATCAGATAGAATGTTCTTCAAAGTCGTTGTAGATATCAAAATATCGACACAGTGGTTCTTTGTGTTTTAGATTTCCAGAATAACACAATGTTTTAATCTGAAGTTAACGATTTCTTCCTCATTAAGTCACTTTATTTGTATATATGAATAATCCCAAAGCTACATTTGTTTGTTATTGGACATACACTTACATAACATTAACAAACATCACACCTATAATCATTTCTACATGTTCTTTCTGTACTGAGTATATTATTAAAGACCCCTTAATGGACTCAACATTTTCTTCATTGCCTTTTTGTACTGAGTACAATATTTATATATAATAAAATCTCTTATTTTATGGCCTCGTTCTCCTTCTATTTTGTCTTGCGCTTAGTTTTACTCTTGAAGTTGCACACTTTTGATTATATGGTTAGTCTAGCATTTCTAAAAATAGATTGGATATAGTTTTTAAATTAATTTTTCTATTGTTATTTGTCAAATTATTAAGATCCCCTTTCATTATATAGCGCTCCGCGTGTCCGACCGTCCACGCGTGCGTGTGTGCGTCCGTCCGAAATCGTTTCCGGAGCATTACTCTAAAACTATACTACTTACAAACTTCAAATTTGGTATGGCAGTAGCCTATATGATGCTGTTGTGCCTTTTAGGGGTTTCGTCTCAATGGTTCAAATAATTTTTGAAATTTTGACCAAAAACGTCCGATTTCTGGACTTTGTCTCGTTTCCGGAGCATCATTAAAAAACTATACCACTTGGAAACTTCAAATTTGGTATGGCAGTAGCCTATATGATGCTGTTGTGCCTTTTAGGGGTTTCACCTCAAACATTCAAATAATTTTTGAAATTTTGACCAAAAAACGTCCGATTTCTGGACTTTGTCTCGTTTCCGCAGCATCATTAAAAAACTATACCACTTGGAAACTTCAAATTTGGTATGGCAGTAGCCTATATGATGCTGTTGTGCCTTTTAGGGGTTTCATCTCCAACATTCAAATAATTTTTGAAATTTTGACAAAAAAACGTCCGATTTCTGGACTTTGTATCGTTTCCGGATCATAATTTATAAACTATACCACTTGGAATTTTCAAACTTGGTATGGCAGTAACCTATATGATGCTGTTGTGCCTTTTAGGGGTTTTAATTCCAAAGTTCAAATAATTTTTGAAATTTTGAACCAAAATAGTCCGAAAACAGTAGATTGAGGATCAAGCTTGTAAATATATTTCCTAGTGACAAACACATACCGTATAAACATTGTAAATGTGACTGTTTTGCCTTCAAGTTATCTTTTGAGAAGTAACCAAAAGAAAGGGATTGTGACCTATTGTGATACTCATATGGACACTGTATGACCATAGAACATGACTGATGTTGTTACCACTGCAAAGAATACATATATTGGAATGTTGATACCACTGCAAAGAATACATATATTGGAATATAAATTGACCTACATGGAACTGAATGGAAGGTGAGAGTTTGTTGAAAAACATTTATTATCATAGTTATACCAGTTCACACCTATTCAGACAAATTAAATTTTAAATTTTAATATCATGTGATGGAAAAATACGGTAACAATCCTAGGACTTATCAGAACATATGACTTTTCACTACATTCGTCAAAGAAAGGCGGTCAAACTACAGGCGGGGGTATGTGAGCTGCGCTCACTTTTGCCTTGTTAAAGGCATTATCAAAATAGGTATGAAAAAATAGAGTGGATGATGTTCCAAAAGGTAGCATTCTTCTTTTCACAAAAATTAAAGCAGTCGTGAAGAATCGATATTTTTTTTCTGTAGATGTTAACACAAATCAGATTTTTTTCTGAATGATTTTCGAGTTACATCCCAGCAAGATATGTAAAGATTGAAAATTGTGAAATAATTAAGTAAGTTATCTCAAATAAGATATTTTTCTAAAATATATGTCGTCATATTTCTTACAAATATGAAAATTGTTTTTTTTAAGGCTTTGAAATACAAGTTGAACTCCTTGTTATATGGAACGAAGTGAGATAATCACGCTGTGACAGTAATGAATAGGAGAAGAGACAGAGGTCTGCAGAAAAAATGAAACCCCTTACTGCCGATTGAACAGCTTCCATCTTGTATGTACCAGCGAACAAATTTGCAAACAAACTATCTAAAGGTGACATTGAAGTTGATTTTTCGACTGGCCTTAATTCGATTATTTATCATCATATCAGCAAACTGGTAAAATGTTGACGTTAGAAAACAAGAAAAACTTCTGGAAGTAGCAATCTGACTTGCGAGTGAAAGGAAGATTGGCAGAACTTCCCACCCCTGAAAACATAAGGATTATATCAACTAAAAGTAGGAAGCACCTGCGGTTATATCAACGCCTCTTTTCTTTTGTAAGTGAGTGAGTGAGTTATTGTTTTAGCCGCTTGCAGCCATTAGCAGCGTTTTTCTTTAGTATCATCATAGTAGGCGATATGGCTTTACTGATACTAGTCTTCTCTTTAGAAATTCATAAAATATGAGACCAGTGACAGATAGAGACAAAGTCTGGTATGACGTTTCTTAAACATAATTCTTTTAAAAATTCCCTTATCTGCATTTTCATAAATGGTAAGTCAATTGAGAAGTGAACTTGAGAGAAGAAATTCATGATTACTAATTTCCTTTTCAGTATATTCATTTTCCGCTGGAATTTCAATCCTGTAAAACTATCCCTAGAGAATGAGAATGTAGAAGGTTATCAATGAGAATTAGAAGCCAGTAAGGGTTTCCATGTGCTCAGGCAGATCATACAAATTCAGTAGAGAAACTAACCATGAAGGCAAGAGAAGAAACCAACGAGAATTCATTTAAAGTTTTCATTATATCATTACAAAATTAATATTCTGGAGACGAAATTATGCTAAAATAAGATCAAGATTAGAATGCAGATTCTTTTTACTATCGAATTGTTTACCACTTATTACCTGTTCATCGAGACAATGAAACGTGAGCACATAAATTGAATGAAATAAGTGTTTGTATATTGCACTAAAATATGACACTGAAGAGTATGGGTTCTTGAAGGGAACAGTAAAGCTGATAGACATTATTAGGATACACTGAACACTCACAACCTAAATCAATTAAGAATAAGAATTCTTTGTGTAGAGTTTAGTGCACAGTCAAAGTTCAACTCTACCTCAACCTATAGCGACCCTTATCCAACCACACAATCACACGAAAGAAACGGAAGTTTGAGATAACCATCGTAATGCCATTTTTGCATGATCTTAAAATAGCAATGAAGTGAGAACACACCAAAATCAATTCGTCCAAACCCTTAAAATGAAAAGCGAAATCACAAATATACAAATCAACCCACTGACCGTTTGATGTTACAACATGAAATAAATATCCAAAATTTAGAAGACATGAACAACGATTCATCAGAGTCCTTAAGAATTAAAGAGCAAAATCACACGTTTATTAATCAAACATGTACATGTACCTCTTGTATAAAAATATTACATCTTGACGCTTGACGTTACTTTCTATAAACCATCATTGTAACAGACATTACGAAAAAATCAAGCTAAATAATGCAAAGCAATTAAACATAATGCTTAAAAGCAGTATGAATCATCATATAATGATATTAACTCCCATATACATACATGTATCCGATCATTTGAAATAAGACTATGAGCCATAATGAAAAGAAAATAAATTCTATAGATTTACAAACTTATTTATTCCAATATTATGACGTTTCTTTGTGGATACTAACACCGTTTTCATACACTGCTATGCTCTAATATTTATTCAAAAAATATGTTTTACTCGTCTAAATTGCATGATGTACCTTAATCTCTTAGCACCAACCTTCTCATTGATATTCTAACGTGCATAGAATAGAAACTGTCAATCAATTGATAACATTTAGTTCATCGGTTACTTATCAGTAAGTGCTAGAATAGTAAGATCACTTAACATGAACACATGTAGATGAAGGGTTCTGTATTTTCAATCATGCCTCACATTTTCAAAATAAAACTCCCTAAAGTTTTGATATTTAAAAATTAAAAATATGACCAATATGAACTTTATGCAAAATGGAAAATCATTTTCATTCTTAAGATATCTATCAATCATGAAGAAGTAGCGATGAGAGGTAGGCTGTCAAGATATGAGAAGGGGGCGTCCATGTTAAAACTCCCCATCGATTGTTCCAGTACATTCAGTCTACACAATTTTTACATCAGCTGTATAATATGCACTTCTCACAAAGCCAAATGCCTTCTTCCTTTCTTCTTCAAAGACACAGAAATAGACTCAGTGAATCTCCCTTCAAGAGGAAAATATAATAACAGGTTTGATTGACAGTTGTTCTGATATATATAATAATGTGCATTGCTTTGTGTCACTTTTTATCATATTAACTGAAGCCAACTGGCGCTTAAGTGTTGTTTGTAGTCCTGGAATTGCTATCGATTTCAACAAGAGCAATTAGCTATAAGACATTCAGAGCAGAAAGAAGATAGTCTGTATTAAAGGGACAATCCACGTTTTCATTATTCAACTTTAAAAAGTGCAAAAATGACATATATGGTTATGATGTCTCTATATAAATTCCGATATCGACAAGATATGACGAATAGAGGAGAAAAGAATATACATTAGCATACATTACACGTCACATTTACATCAATACAAGCTACATACTTTTTTCAAACTGTATCATTTTTATAAAGTGATTGTCTGACATTATATACTGAAAATGCATAATCAAGTAATCATAATACCTAGTAAATTGTGCTCATCAGCCGCGGTAAATTGTCTTATTGTTTTTATCATAAAAATTAGCATTCATATCATACTTTTCAGCCACAGTAAGTATATTAAACGTACCACAGATAACGTTTGGCATGTGTGGCTCCAACAACAAACTGGGACTCTTTTTGAAGAATTTGCACAATCTCATAGATTTCTATTTCTTCTAAATTTCCAAATTATGATTCTATTTATCCAAAATATTTTCTTCAGATATTGCATAGACAAACCACAGTCGCAGCATGAGTCGTTGTAATCAAGATAGAACTCAATGTGGTCAGTTTAGAGTTTACCATCAGAGTGAGATAAAGTGTTCAATTTCGAATTGTTTGGTTTGATTTAAAACATATAATTGCAATTTGTAACATTTATTTAACTTTATGTGAAACGTATCTTAGAAAATATAGAACCGAGCCTTTAAAGGGACAGTAGCACGTTTTATGGAGAAAAAAGGTGATGCTCGAAAAATGAAAATAAATGGTTCCAAATTGAAAGACAATTTATTTAAACTAAATGAAGCAGTAATAAATCAAATATATAATGTAAAGTTCAGACATGCGATTCCTTTTCTTACAATAAAGGAATTAAAGGTATTCACTCCAAAATGGCCGCCAATGTGAATCTTGTTCTCTGACTAAGGATGATTGCTTTTTATGATAAATTGAGCATTAACGTACAGTTCTCAGTGAAAACTTGAAAATATAAAATTTTCCAATAACGTGCTACTGCCCCTTAAAGAGATGCAACAATCTCCATATCTGATTGGCAGGCTTTGCTTCAGTAGCAGTGTTGACGTCGTCGTGTTGGTGATCAAAGACGTCGTAAGTCCTTGCTAATGATGCATAGCTTTCTGTCAAGACCATAAAAAATGTTGCGGTTTATTTCTTTTCATTTGTTTCACTACAAAGATATTATTTTGTTAGGATCTAATACCAATTAGCACTGGTTTAGGATGGAATGGAATCAAAATACTGAGGTGAAATTGGCCGTTAGGGTATATTGCATTTCTTGGTTTTCAAGCGAAGAAAGGTTATGCATACGATGACTTCAAAGTTAAAATGTTAGTTTTCGGATCCTTTATCTAATTAGTCTTTTTCCTTTAATCATCCTCCAATATCAGACCTTGGAAAATTGATCCAGTTATACAATTACTTAAAATACGTACCCAATGGACATGAAAGATAGTTTTGTGGGAGTATGGGTGAAAAGATTAAAGTTACTTTTTTCGAAATAGTATTCTTCACGAACAGAGGGTATTGAAGAATTGGCAATGAAGATTTGTTAAAGACGAGATTAGTTCTGATATTGAGAAATCTTTTGATATTGTACACAATCAATATTGGCTTTAAAGGGGAACTGATAATAAAAACAGCTTATTCAGTAGATAAATCGTCATCGATTTAACTTTCAATGTAACATTTATTTTCTTAGAATCAAGAGTAGGAAGATAATGTTATGGTAATGTTCCTATGCTAGTTAACTGATTTGCACAACTTATTAAAAGAGAAATGGTCTATCAAGTGAGTAATAATAGACGTTAGTTTCAGTAGGTTTAAAGTAATTCAGTAAAAGTATTGCAATGTCAATCAGGCTATCTATTGTGGTTGCTGCAATGATTCAAACTGACAGTAAAACATATCAATTAATATAGTCTGTCAGCCAGATCCTAAAATAAAATGCAAGCCTAAGCAAATCTATAATAAGACTCGAGAGCTCAATTTTAGGCTGAAAATGAAGAATTATCAGTCTCCTTTTCATCTTTTTTTTCCAAATTTCAGATTTAATGAACAAAAATTCATTTCAGAGTCTAATTGTTAGACTACAATTAATACTTTTTGATCAAAATGAAACAGTTCAAAATCATTATTCTTTTCGATTAAAAAATGAAGCATTTGTCTATCTTTGGGCGAAGAATAACATGAATAAATAACCTTTCATATTGATAAGATGCATCAATAATCTTGGTTTCCTTCATCCATTAGCTCCCTTCTTTCATGGTAAATACATTTCAGAAATATCTCGGTAGAAATTGTGTGATTAATAATGAAGATATTGTAAATGTGTGGACAGTTAGAAATAAAAACATTTCCTAGTGCTAACATGCATTGACATTAAAATCAAACCAGTAAATCAGCGGGGATTAATCAAAATTTAAAATAACCTGCCAAATTAAGCAACAATCAATGAGTTCATGTTGTTTAATAGATATGTTTGCATTTGAAACGCATTTGCCGACTGTGTATCAAAATTAATAAGAACTAAGAATTTTGATGAACACTGATGGATTTTCCATTCATGCACTCTGTCATTAGGTGTGTACAAACTGACAGGCAAAAGAAGTAAACACTTTTAAAAATGGATAATTTATAATAAGAATGTTGACAGTAAACATCGGATAAACATGGCCTAAACATTAACTTTTGTTGTTTAAGTTGAACTAAAATCATATTTACACATTGTGGAGAAAATTTGAAAAAATAGAGCCATCGGCTCTGTAGCTCATCAGGCATCATATCAAGTTTGCTTTATACAGGCCAGATGAGCTAAAAATGAAACTGATGTTACCTATTGCAAGAAAACCTATAAAAATAATACAAAACAAATGTAACGATTTCGGAATAAATTTCCTTACCCAAATGATTTATTATTATTCAACACTTTCTAGATCGCCAATATCAGACAGTGAAAGAAGTCCACACTAAAATATCATCATGTCATCTAATGGAGAAAAATAGGTTTTTAAGATTGTGACCTCTGTGACCCTATTTGGGGTCATGGGGTCATGAAACCTACAGTTTAGAATCCTAATTGGCCAAGGAGTCTGCACATATAATTTCAGCTCTCTAGACCTTTTGGAACTTGAGAAGAAGATGAAAATATATTTTTAAGATTGTGACCACTGTGACCCTATTTGGGGTCACAGGGTCAACAAAGTTACAAATTAGAATCCCCATTGTCCAAGGAGTCTGCACACATCAATATTAACTATCTACTCCTTTTGGAACTGGAGAAGAAGATGAGAATTGGTTTTTGGGGTTGTGACCCCTGTGACCCTATTTGGGGTCATGGGGTCACGAAATCTACAATTAAGAATCCCCATTGGCCAAGGAGTCTGCACATATCATTTTTAACTCTCTAGTTCTTCTGGAACTGGAGAAGAAGATGAAAATAGGTTTTTAAAGTTGTGACACCTGTGACCCTATTAGAATATCCATATGCTACGGTACCTGTACACACAATTTCAGCTCTCTAATGTGTATGGTTCATGAGGAGAAGTCGAAAGTGTCAAAAGTTTACGGACAAACGACGGACGGACGCCGGACGACGGGCCATGCCATAAGCCCATCTAGACTTTCAGTCCTGATGAGCTAAAAATTGATAAACACGTGCCCATTGTACTAGTGTATAGTCACGTGACACAGGTGTCAAATTGCTGCGCCTTATTAATGTTGGCCATCCCATTTGATAAAAAACCGTAAACCCTTCAAAAGTCACACCAACAAAACGTGAATAACCTCTGAAAGTTGACAAAAGTTGGCAACGGATACCAACGTTACAAGAATCTCTCTTGTTCCTGCATTTCTAATATCAATGTGATGTCATATTACAGCCGAGAACAATCCCAGAACATAAAATACAATGGTCTTCTTGGCCCATAAAGGCTGATGTCGTCTTGCCTTAGACCGACTGCAAAGTATATATAAGTGACGTAACTGACAGCGACCACCATAAATCACAGGGAACACCATACATCGACATGTCACTTTGTACACATGCACTAGGAGATCTTGAACTGGTCAGAGTTTTTCAACTGCTCAATAGACAGGTACTACTAGCTAAACTTTGATGTATGGCTGATGTCATTATGGTCGTGACAAGGTCGGTTTACGTTACCGCTTTACAAGCATATCTTTATTTGCTCACGACTTATGGACTGTCACATGGTCAACAATTGGCGTGTTAGAGTCAAACCACACCCTCCAGGTAATGAACAAGCGTCCATCCAGGTTCTGCAAGACTACAGAAACACCAATCAGGTGATATCACAAGACTTTTTTTTATTCTCGATCAGACAATACATTTTATTGTGCTTTGTGCAAAAGTGGCTGATTAATGAAATGAGTAAACTATCCAAGGCATCTTCCCTCAAACTGCTTCCATCTATATATATACATGCACACATTATTTTTTTCAGGCAGAGAACTTAGAAGCATATTTATATTTATTATATACTCATGTAATCTTAGGATAGTAATACAAGGGTGCAATACGGAATACGTCTTCAAATTCCGTATTGCACTGCAAATTCCGTATTGCACGATTGCCGGTTCTACTTTTTTCAAGCTTCGGCAATTCTCGCAACTTTCCGTACGTAACAATCATTTTCCTTATTAGAACATCGGATTTGACGTATCTCAATGCATTGGTAACAAACTTACTTTTTAATATGATATTGGAGAATAATATAGTGAGAAACTAGTGTTATCGTTAGTAAAGAAACTGCAAAATAAAACTCCGAGAACATCGGCAGCGACACTTCGCCCTTATGACGTCATAGCCTTCAACGATTATGACGTCATTTCCATGGTGACGTCGTTTGAAAGGATCCCGTCGCTCGGAATATTGAACTTACGTTTATCACATTCAGAACTTCATAAATAATTACTAAGGATAAACTTTTATCACTGTATTTTGTTTTCACACTTGAGAAAATTGCCTCCTACGTTTAACTACGCAAAATAAAGAGAAAATAAATAGATAGTTGAGGTATCATATCATAGCGTGGTATAGATTTCGCCTTGTTCGCATTATGTATCAATGCGCAGTGCGACGTCTCAGATTATTTAAGCAATTCATAATTACTTTTAAAAAGGTTTAGAAGAGAGTATATAATAAATACAGAACGTCATACGTGTGCATTTGGGTCGTTTGTATTGAACTCGAAGATGTCATGGACGCGGAGAAACAACTCGTTCTTCGAACTCGTTGTTCCTCCGCGTCCATGACATCTACTCGTTCAATACAAACGACCCAAATGCACAAGTATGACGTTCTGTATATTTCTTTGGATCTGAGTGGTGACATTTAAAGGCAACTGACAAAAAAACACCTTACTCAATATTCCAATGATGCATCAAGTATAATGCGAAATATGCGTGTAAAGAATAAGATCATAGCCAATTTCAAGAAAATCTGAAAACACAGACCGATTTGTAATATGCATTCAAGTCCTAAAATTCGTAATCACAACATCTTATGTTCCTTTATACTTGTTATTGGCATGGAAAATAAAATGCAAATGTAAAAAAAGCTTTATTAGCAGCATGTTAAGCAATACTCTGCCAGAGGACTCTATTGCAAGATGTTCTCTGCAACATTTTGACGTATATTCTGCTTGTTCAATGAGTCAGAAGATACAAGTGTTTGAAAGTTCCTCTATTTTGTCATCATAACGAGATAATGTACAATGTTCCAGTGCTAAAAACGAAATATTGGCCATTATCTTTAACTAAACCCTGAGGATCCATTTGAATATTGTCCTCTTATTACCGTCTTAAGACAGTTCTTGTTCTAAGTGAAATATCATGGTTCAGTAAATGTTTTGCTCTCCTTTTAGAAGATAAGTTATGAGTCTCATCCGTGACATTTAGCTTTAACATTTGAGTTTAATTGCCATGCATTAAATCTATGATATGTGAGATTTACGAAGAGAATTAAGAGGAAAGCCTCTTTACCCTAAAAGGTCAGATAAGAAAAAAATTCAAAATCTCAAATGATCATATATGAAGAAAGACACACAAGTACCTTGTTGTTCAGTTTCAGAGCTATGAAATTATAAAAAACAATTAACTGCAACGGCAAGCAAACAGTTCTGAATCGTTTGAAATTTGTAGAAATAATGAGGGACAGAAAGTGATAAATTATCGAAATCCTAACAATATGGTAACAATCAAACTATATAGATTCTTTTAAACATTTTTCGAAGCCAGACAGACTCTAATAGATAGATGTGAACGCCCCAATTACTACTTGTTCTCAAATTGAAGGTGAATTCAAGGCCTATTGATCATTTACACAGACGTAAAACAATTTAGTGAATAAGACCAGTTGCTACTAATCAGATATTATGTCAGTGTCAGTGTCAGAATATCGACACAGTGCCTCTGTGTGTGTCAAATTCCTTGAATATGGAAAATCAAAATGGAATGAATTCGTTCTCCTTTGGTTATTGCTTTTGTATGAGAAAGATAAATGAGTAAGTAGTAGTATATTGGCAAACACAGACAAAAATATATTCAAAATGAAGGGAATTTCAATATTTTTAAGTATTCAAGTATTCGTACTGTAGACCAAAATTCATTAAAACGGGGACGATTTACCAAAGTGACAGAAACGGCATCTGCTAATAGTTGGAGTCATGAAGTCGAGTGAACTGCTTGGACTACTTGTTTATCACACACGATTAGATGAATTCCCATTTCCTCAGAAACAGGTACTTGTCGGACGCAATTACTGTAACTAACTACACATATAACGATGAACTCACAGAAATTAGTTTCGATGAACGCTTCGACGAATTTGCAGAGGGTACTGCACTTCTGACGTCGACATCAGTATCATTTTGTTCATTAAAACATATAAATTTGATATAAAACTTTCTGTGAATGATTTTTCCACCGAGTGATGTATTATTTTTCAATAGCTAAATTTCATCACGAACGGTGTGCAACGATGACGTTGCATCTTTAACCGATATTACGTCTACTGACTACCAGACTATTTTAATGTCATGTTATATCACAGCTTCTCTAACTTAAAGGAAGGACTAGCACTTGTGTTGGGTCTGTCTTGTGTTGGTCTGTCTTGTGTTGGTCTGTGCTGGTTTATGTTGGTAAAATTCTTAAGCTCACGCTGGAACCGGAGCGATCTTTTGTTATAACAGTTATCTTCTTCCATGTATTTTGTAGCAGTATTATTTTCGTCAAAATCTGTTTGTACTGAGATTAATACCTAAGGTTCCTTGTGGATTTATCATCTTCTTAAATGTCATTTTGTACAATTTTCATTTATAAATAAAACATTTTATTTTTATGCCTTCTTTCTTAACTTTAACTGTCACGAGTAGAGCAGTGTCATTAGTCGTTTTCGTATTGTTCTTAATTTTACTTATTTTGGCACCATTATGATTGCTATTCAAGCTCTTTCTAGATAATATAGTTGCATCACATAACTAAAATGGTTGAATAAATCAAGATTTGAGTTTGTTTTAATCACTACTTCTTAACTGAATTCAATAAATTATGTTGAGTGATGTGTGATAACCACACTCTGACAGTAATGAATGGTTAAGATGACACAAGGGTGTACAAAGTTTAACCCTCAATTATGCAGTTTGGACAGCTTCCATCTTGCATTTACTGAAAAACGAAATTGCCAATAAGTTATTCAAAAATGTCCATTAAAGAAGATTTTTAGACGTGCATCAATTCAATTATTATAACAAATCAAACTTTATAAGCATGGATTTTTTTGCATAAATTAGAAACAAGGAAAAGGGTGTGATGTTGCATTTTAAATTGACAATGAAAGAGAGTTTGGCAGAACTTTGGCTGAAATCTCCTTCCTGATAAAATATGAATATAATCAATTTAAAGTAGGAAACAGCAGCGGTAGTTTTCTTAATTTGAATCTTCAGGGTGATCGATTTGGCTTCACAATTTTGTAACTATTAGAAAAAAATAAAATATGGCACCAGTGGAAGATAGAAGGTGATGTCTAGTACGTCGCACCCAGACATAAGATTTACTTTAAAGTTATGCTTTCTTAATTTTAATAAAAGCGACTAATTCCACAGAAAACAGAACCAAAGAGACGAAAGGAATGGTTACCAATTTCACAACTATTATAATTTCCTTGTGGAGTTTAAAACCTGAAAATCTCAAGAAGGAATGAGAGTATAGAAGATAATGGATGAGAGTCAAGGAGAAGCCAGTTCGGGTATTCCTGTGATCCAGCTCTTACCAGCACAGTATACAGGATCAGTAAAGAAATCTAACCATTAATGTTATAAAGACAAGGGAGGGAGACTTATTTTTTTAGTGCTCCTGTAAGGATTTGTGAGGACTTGCAATATATTTTAAAGAAAACTAAGATTTTTTCATCGTAACATGACACTGTACACTAACAACACATTTTGAATATAATTGAAAAGAGAGAGTTCATGGTGTTCAGTTGGGAACCCTTCTTCAACCTCAATATGACACTCAAATACTGAAAAAGCTTGAGATTTAATTATTGCCATAATAATCTTTATATCATTGCTTTCTACTCATAAAGTACCATTTTGAAATGGTGATAAAGGGATAACACCTAAACGGTTCCTCCAAATGAAATGAACAGCAAAATGATAATTTACCAATCAACTACCTTCATTGACGTTCCTCTTGTCAATACAGCTAGTGTATTACATGTACGTTGTACATGACACATGAATAGTGCAGATAATTATATACTGATAATTTAAATTAGATAGTGAAACGTCATAGATAGAGTACACGTTCTATTGAATAAGAACTTCTTATGAGAAGGGGGCGTCCATGTTGAAACCACTCATCGATTGTTCCAGTGCATCCAGTGTACACCATTGTTACATAAGCTGTATAATATGCACTTCTCACAAGGTCAAATGCCGTCTTCCTTTCTTCTTCAAAGAGGCAGAAACAGACTCGATGGATCTCCCTTCAAGGGAAAATATAATAGCTGGTCTGATTGACAGTTGTTCTGATATATATAATAATGTGCACTGCTTTGTGTCACTTTTTATCATATTAACTGAAGCCAACTGGCGCTTAAGTGTTGTTTGTAGTCCTGGAATTGCTATCGATTTCAACAAGAGCAATTAGCAAGAACACAATCATAGGGAAAAGAAGCTAGACGTTGTGTTAAAGAGACAATCCCCGTTTTCATGGTATGATATTTAACTCTGATACGATCACAATACTTACATACCAAGATGGACAAATAATGAAGTTCAATAAAATAGAATCGAAGAGAAAAAGAATATACACTTGAAAAGCTGAAATCTAATTTCAAACTTTCCAAACTGCAGCATATTCTGTTATGTTGTTCTCTGCTATTTATATGATTCAAAGTAATAAAGTGATCACTTAAGTAAGTAAATGGCGCTGGCCAGTACATTGTCTTGTTGTTTTTTATTTCTAAAATTATCATTCATTATATACTATTCAGCAACAGTCAGTAGTTGAGGATTAAAGTATACCATTCAATACCTTTGATATTACGATTCCAACCACTCACTTTCTTCAGAGGCTTAAAAATTTCATAGACCATACGGATAATCCACAGTCAGAGAGGCTCCGTGTATTAAAACTAAACTCAATTTGACCATATCAGTGTGACTGGATGATCATTTGAGTTAGCGAAATGAATTCTCGTAGGTTTACCTTAGCTTACTTGATATGTTTGGTGGAGAAAATTAATGTTTGGATTGGTAGAAACAGATTGTTTTGCAATTAGTTACAATTTTCATTTCATTTTTATTTATTTCGCTTTGACAATAAAGTACAGTGCCTTTAAGAGAAACAGTTATACTCTGATTCCTGTAGCAATCTCCATAGCTGATTGACAAACTTCAGTAGCAGTGTTGATGCCATTTTGTTACTTGATCAAAGACGCTGTAAGCCCTTGCTAATGATGCATAAAAAATGTTGCGGTTTATTTCTTTTCATTTGGTTCGCTACAAAGACATTATTTTGTAAGGCTCTATTACTAATTAGCACTGGGTTAAGACGGAATGAAATCAAAACATTTAGGTGAAATTGGCTGTTAGGATATATTGCATTACTTGTTTTTCAAGTGATAAAAGGTTATGCATAAGATGACTTCAAAAGTTGCTATTGTTAGTTTTCAGATCCTTAATCTAATTTCTCTTTTGCTTTTAATCATTCTTCGATATCAGACTTTGGAAGTGGCCAGTTATACAATTTATTACTCAAAATACACACCCATTGGAAATAAAAGCTATGTTTGTGGCAGTATGGAGAAAAGGTTACTTTTTGCGCAAACATATTCTTCATGCAGCTGTATTCTCAAAGAAAGGGAAAACTGATCCATAATTGTTAAGCCAACACTTAATCTCTACTTGTTGGAAAGCAACCTGAGATATCAGAACAGTCACTAATGAAGAATTATATAGAAGAGATTAGTATGAGATACTTGAGAAAACGTGTGATAAACTACCTGGTCAGTATTGGCCATATAGCAGTACTGATCATAAAATAGCACACTTAGTAGATAAATAAAGTAAAAGAAAACCATTTCTCCCAGAGCTAAACAAGCTAACCTGATAGTTAACGTCTGTATGCAAGACTTGTAGTTTGTAGTTGTTAAATATATATGAAATAAGAAACAAAGAGTATACAAATATTGCTGTAATTAATGAGTATATACAATTGACAAGTATGATATACAGTCTTCTTCATAATGTCTTTGATTTCTTCTTAAGACTATTTATTGCATCTTCACTTTTCAAAATAAAACTCAAAGTTCAAATCAAAACTATTTAAAAATAATATTGGTAGAGAAATTCCAAAGATCCAATTTTCAGAATGATATTCTAACCATTTTTGGCACAATATCATTATTCATATCAATTAGTTGCATTATGATAGATAACGATTTAAACAAATGATAACTTCACAAGAGATCTAGAATTGTTCTACTTCAGTCACAGTTGCAAATCATTCGAACAATACATAACTAGTTATAATTAAACCTTCACTCAAATCCGACATTTTTTTCTCTGTGATTTCCGGCTATATCCCTTCCAGACATGAAAGTTTCTTCGGTCAACGAAGCAATACTTGTTGGTCCTCTTGTTATAGGGAACAATGTGAAAAAAAGGACCATATGTACATGAAACTCGTCCATTGTTCCCATCCATCAAGTCTTTTTTCAAGATCTTTAAAAGCGAGAAAATTGAACTTGATTCCCGAAACCAAGAAAACATCGAAACCAAGAAAACATCGAAAACCCAGAAAACATTGAAACATAAATTTGCAAATTCAAATCCTATATGGCTGTGAAGGCCACCAAAGAGACTTTATCGTAGTTTTGAATTGAAATGTAATCTAGTACACTCATCTATTTTTTCTATATCTGTTGAATATTTTTCATGTTCATTTACACCCACAAAATATTGAATTAAAATAATTGCATCATAGTATCAATTTTTGGTGTATATAAAGACCAACACACCTTATGTTTTTTGGGGCATAATCACACTGTGACAGAATTTGAAAAAAGGCCTGTTGAAAACGCGGCGCAGATTATGTCAATTGAAAAGCTTCCATCTGGCATATACCAGCGATTAAATTTGCAAATCAGCTGTTCAAAAGTGACATTGTAGTTGGAAGAGGACTTTTTGACTGGCATCAATTCGATTATTTAGGAACATTGTTAACATGTTAATCTTTTCCATAACACTTTCAAATAAGCGTGACGTATCATCGTAACTTGACATTGAAAGAGAGCTGGACAAAAGTTTGAGTGAAATCCCCTCCCTGATTAAATATGGATGAAATCAACTACGAGTAGGAAACAGCAGCAGTGTATCAAGGTTTCTTTCTTTTAAGTCGTTATCGTAATCGATATGGTTTTATTGATCCATTTCTTCTTGTCACTATTACAGTATTGCATATGACACTAGGGAATGTTATCGTAATCGATATGGTTTTATTGATACATTTTTCTTGTAGCATTAACTTCTGTTAACAACATCTCTAAAGAATGAAACAGCAGCGGTCATATCAAGGTTTCTTTTTTTTGCGTCGTTATCATAACCTTTATTGATACATTTCTTCTTGTCACTATTAAAGTATTGCATATGACACCAGGGAAAGTTATCGTATCGTTATGGTTTTAATGATACATTTCTTCTTGTCACTATTAAACTATTGAATATGACACCAGGGAAAGTTATCGTAACCGATATGGTTTTATTGATACATTTCTTCTTGTCACTATTAAAGTATTGCATATGAGACCAGGGAAAGTTATCGTTATGGTTTTAATGATACATTTCTTCTTGTCACTATTAAAGTATTGCATATGACACCAGGGAACGTTACCTTATGGTTTTATTGAATCATTTCTTCTTGTCACTATTAAAGTATTGAGTATGAGACCAGGGAAAGATAACAGATGATGTAGCGTTTACTACTGTGAAACATCTCTTAATTGAAATGCTGTTGTTTGATTTATTTCATTGCAAAGATTAGAGACCTTTTTAACAATGATTAATGAATTACAGAAATGAAAAATATCCCAAGAGAATAGTGAGAATAAAGAAGACTTTGGGTAAGAAATAAGAAGAAGTCAGTTTTTGGGGTGTTCTCTTTCAGTGCTCGCGCTATTCCCATAAGAATTTCAAGATCACTTAAGGAAACTTATCAGAAGTTAATTAGTTTTTAGTACTCTTTATATCATTTCATCAATAATATGACCAATAATGTTAAAACTAATTTCATAACAACTAGACACATACAAAAATACTGTTTTTGTTTTCATAATTGAAATATCCATCTTAGGTGTGTTAGATTTCATGTTTATTTCGTGTTTGTTGTTGTTCATCGAGGCAATTATTGGATGAAAAGATATTTCAAAATTTCTCTAGTATATGACACTTAAGTTTTAAGATGTGTGCAGACTTTTAATAGGCTTGTCATATTCATGATAAACTAATAAAACATTATTTAGAAAAATTCAGTTCATCGTAAGATGACCCTGAACAGTAGCAACATATATAAGTGATGAATAATAATCAGTTGGGTCTTGTGAATTGCAAAGTAAAACTTAAGTAATACGTTCCCCTTTAACAGTCCTTCTTTAGACAAAATATGACACTCAAGAACTCTTTATACATTTGCCAAGTTGAATGTAGGTAAAGGGATAACTAAAAATACTAAACGGCAATGCGTTATAATACAATTAAAAAATCACATGACCATGAATGTACTAGATCAACATTATCATTACTTTATATCATACATATTTATCGTGAAGTGCAGAGTCACTTTATGGTGAAAGGAAGGCTTTCAAGATATGAGAAGGGGGCGTCAATGTTAAAACTCCTCATCGATTGTTCCAGTACATTCAGTCTACACAATCCTTACATCAGCTGTATGATATGCACTTCTCACAAAGCCAAATGCCGTCTTCCTTTCTTCTTCAAAGACACAGAAATAGACTCAGTAAATCTCCCTTCAAGAGGAAAATATAATAACTGGTTTGATTGACAGTTGTTCTGATATATATAATAATGTGCACTGCTTTGTGTCACTTTTTATCATATAAACTGAAGCCAACTGGCGCTTAAGTGTTGTTTGTAGTCCTGGAATTGCTATCGATTTCAACAAGAGCAATTAGCTATAAGACATTCAGAGCAGACAGAAGATAGTCTGTATTAAAGGGGGATACCATGTTTTCGTGAAAATTACCTGACAAAATGACATACATGCTGAAATGAATTCAAAACATACATCTATATTCATTCCAACATCGACAAGATATAACAAATAACAAATTCAATGAAACAAAACAACAGGTATATATATCAGCACGTCACACGTCCCTTTACATACAAATATGACCTTATCCATTATCTTCAGAGAGCAAGATATTTCATTGGAAAACCTTACAATCCGCAATTCAAGCATGATGTGTCGTATATTAAGATTAAACTTTATGTTTCCATTCTAGTGTGAATCATTTGAATTCGGGATATGGGTTCACATAGCACAACTAAATTTGAAGTAGAAGTATATACTTTTAGATAACCACAAATGTTATGTTAGATTGATCTTTGTATTGATCAAAACAGAGTATATTGCAATGGTTGACATTTAAAGGTTTCTTAACTTTTCTAGATATTTATTTTATCTCTAACATGTTACAGACCCGTTAAGAGATGCAGTAGAAACCTGCAACAATCTCCATATCTGATTGGCAGGCTTTGCTTCAGTAGCAGTGTTGACGTCGTCGTGTTGGTGATCAAAGACGTCGTAAGTCCTTGCTAATGATGCATAGCTTTCTGTCAAGACCATAAAAATGTTGCGGTTTATTTCTTTTCATTTGTTGCACTACAAAGACATTATTTTGTTAGGATCTATTACCAATTAGCACTGGTTTAAGATGGAATTGATTCAAAACATTGAGGTGAAATTTAGCGTCCATGGCCTATTGCATTACTTGATTTCCCAGTGATGAAAAGCTATGCATACGATTACTTCAAAAGTTAAATGTCAGTATTCAGATCCTTTTCTTTTAATTACTGAGGTTTTTTAACATTGATCCTGTTACTTTTGCTTTTAACGTTTGATGTTCAAATATATTATGGTCATTGACAAATACAAAAAAAAAGATTAGAAAACACATTAAAATTACATTTATGCGCAGAAGTGCACACATATCTGATCAAATTTTTAAAATAAATTCCTTTATCTACAGCATATATGCTTTGCTTGATATGTTTCCTTCCCTACCAGCACATCAAGCCACAGCATACCATTTCTCGGTTTAGGACTCAGGGCGCTGATCCAGTTATCTTAGTTCTTATAGGACATACCCGTTTAAACTTAAGTTATCTTTCTGGCAGAAAAGAAGTATAGTAATTCTGTTCATAATCGTTTTCATCACATACTTGCATTCTCAATAAAAGGAAAACTGATCACAATTCAATTATGAGTTTGTTTTCATTTATACGACGAAAAAACAAAGCAAATCAAAAACAGCCCGTACTTAAGAATTGATAAAGAAAATATGAGTACATGGTACTTGAGAAAATGTCGTCATAATGAACACAACCATTATTGCTCCATTATTGGCTATAACGCGGTATCAGCCATAAAACCAGCGTACTTGGTAGAGAAATCATCATCGCGTAAACTATCAATGTAAACATTAACCAAAGCAAACAGTCAGTTTCTTGATAGAATTAGGAGTAGTAATACAATGTCATGTTAAGGTTACGATGCCAATTATGGCATCAATTGATTTGTTTTAGTTACTCAAAGAGAAACTATTCTTGCAAATTGGCTATAACAATCGTTTCAGTAGGTTTGTAGTAAATCAGTTTATGAAGTATCGCAAAAGCAATCAAGGTTGTGGCAATGATTTAATACTGGAGATGAATAAATTGTATTTGCCTCAATTGAACCGGACTTGTTTTTTTAAAGAAAGCATATCATAGTTGCACTGTTGTTAGGTTAGATGAAAAATTATATTTTTAAAAAAAAGGCACGATTTACGATAAGAGCACTACAGTTATTCATTCAAAAGAAAATGCAGTTGGTATAACAGGAAGAATGCTGTAATATTGGTTAGCTGATATCAGTTATGAATATGGGAGTAAATGCAATGCAAGTTCAATATTACTATTATTAATTTTTTGATTTTGTTATTGATATAACAGTCCAAACTATCATTAATCTTTTTGGCGTCAAAGGTTTTGATACTCAAGTAACCAATGCAATAATAATGTAAAATTGACATTATATAATGATTAATAGTTTACAAATAATGAATAATTGTTTATTTCAAATAACAACACAATAATTTTATCAATTGGTTCCTTCAGTTTATTCCTCTTTGGTAACGACTACATTTGAAAAACAAAGCCTCGAACTCGAAATTTTATATTTGATAATTTAGCCTGTGATGTATCCTGTTGTTATTGTTTTTGTTTTCTCATTATCATACCAAAATGTATACATTGCTGTACTTCTCATTTTGCCTCATATGCTTGAAAACGTTATAAGGATCTATGCCTAAACTGTCAAATAAAGAAGTTGTTGATCCTTATTATACTCTTGTCTTCCTTATACCGTCATCTTCTAAAATGCCACTCAAACAGCTCTTAGAAATTATTCATAAATTCATCTTCAGTGAATAGTTTGTGATAAATGGTTAAATTGTAAAGGCATGGGTACATTAGTATCTGTCTTTACACATTGAGTTTGGCACCTTTACAGAATTCTTCTATAGCATACAAGGTATAGAACATTTTGTGGCATACTATAGGTAAATATTGATAAGCTGTTCAATTTACATATCTAAGCGCCTAACAAAAACTACTACATACTTTTCGATAGATATTTTGCATTTTAGGTATCGCCGGCTGAATTAAAACATATTGTGGCATACTATAGGTATTGATAAGCTGTTCAATTTACATATCTAAGCGCCTAACAAAAACTACTACATTCTTTTCGATAGATATTTTGTATAATAGATATCGCCGGCTGAGTTTGAAAATTTTAATGAACACTAGGAACTGAGGGATAAACTTCTACGCGGTAACGAAATTTCCTCATTATTATAGGGTCAAAGCCATGTAGCCTATATCACATTTTGTTTAATGAACAAATAAATTACGTTAATACTCTTTAAAAACTGTCCTCGTGTGTTTTCATCCTGTCACCAAACACTCTTCATATACGCCATATACCATGTCTCTTGCGCATATAACATCCGGTAAAAGTGAAGGGTATGATGACATACAAACCATAAAGACCATCTGCTTACGTCTTGACAACGCCTATCTTCTTGACATGCAATTACCAAACATTATAGCCTTACAATGTGACTATAAAAGGCTTCTTTTTGGGCTCACTTCTAAACATGTTTTATCATTTTACGTTTAAAGCATTTTTATGTGACTTTGGTAAGTTTAAACCTTGAAATATCTAGTGTATCTTTATGATGTATTCAAATTTTACTCTATCTTCTTATAAACTTCATATAGATATTCAAAAACAAATAAACTAAACCGATGGTTATTGTATTTGAAGTTTGAATGCTAAACAGCATTACTAAATCGCAAGTCTCATGCGTTTATCAAGCGCTGAATGTACATGTACAGTAAACTCCCAAATTGTAGTCATTTGCATTTAATTCTTCAATTCAATCTACTTCGAAAAACAAGTTTAGATTTCAGATGAATACCATTCCGATTCTAAGGCCTTTTCTATCAAAAATATTTGCAGAGACTTAGCTGCTAAGAACTTATGATTATGTATAAAGGACAAGTGCCCATGTAAATTATATGCAACAAGTGCCCATGTAAATTATATGCAAGCTAGATTGTGGTCAATTTTACAGCTTTCAATCCCAACAACATTCGGATAAAAACCTAAGGCTTAATCCTAGAATAGTTCTTTCTAAAAAAAGTTTATCAGAGACTTAGTGTTGGTCTAGAGGCGTTACTCTTGACCTCCGTCAACCGTACACGAGAAACCTGGAGACTTTGGATGTACCAGGAAACCCTCTATGATTACAGTGTTGTATTTAGAGAGTCACAGGGATGGTTCTGTCCTCTACATCACTTCACATTCTAACCTGAATGTCAAAGGCAAGGTCTGTGTACTATTAAAAGCTAAATAATAACATACTGCCCACCAGACACTCAGTCACTGCGTCGGTTGCTTGTTGACCCTAGGCCCCGGATGTGAATTATACGTTACGTGATCTCGTGATCAGCGAGATGCTGACGGGAGATTGACATGGGTGTGATTCAAGATGACAGATCTGAAGTCAATTGTGTATTCAATGTACATCTTCAGCGTTCTTATATGAGAATTATTTTTTTAGTTTTGTAACAAGGAAACTGAAAGCATCACTTACTGAATCGTTTCGATAAAGATTTTTAAAGAGGATTCGTATCTCATTGGTTTGAGAAAAAATGATATGTAAACTTATTATTTGTGTAAAGCCCAGAAGCCGGTCTATCAACATGTGACATGTAAAAATGTGAATTGTTTGAAAGAAAAAGTGAAATGAGTTTAATTTCAATCTTTATCTTATGATTGAAATGAGGATCAATAATTACAAAAACGTAAAGACGCTAGTGCAAAACACTATGAACCATGTCATCAGTCACAAGTCCTAATAGCGAAAATGTTCTTACATCAGAACCATGCAAAAGAAACTATAATGCTAATTTCAAACCGGAAAAAATGTACCAATTATTTTAGTGATATAATTGTTACTAGATTGGGACGAATCATGACAATCACGGTAAATCGATTTCTCTGTTAAAGTATTGTTGTAGACCAAAGAATAACAAGTGTAAGAAATCATGGGTTCTCAAAAGAAGAGACACATTATTGTCAAACTTTCAATCAGCATTCACATGTTGCAGACATAAAACAAAAGTAGGGTTCATCAAAATCCTGTCTGGGCACCTTTGGTATCAATGCACGCTGTAATTAATAATTAATTAATAAATAATAATTAAATGTTCGTTGGTAGTTGTTTGTTTGGTCTTATTAAATGTTATACTTTCTTTTGCACGCTAGTTTAAATGGATGCGGAGCAATAATCTCACCCTGAAACCGACTCAACGTAAATGCAAGTCAATTGCGGTTTGATTGGAACTATTTGACCATACCTCGTGAGTTACAAACTGAAGATGTTATCACATGTGGCTGCATCACTGGTGATGATATAGAGTATTAACCTCAATTGATTGGATAATTATGACATTCAATGGAAAATTGAATATAATCTCTAGTACCTTATTACAGATTTCTTTTGCAATACTTTTACTTTTTTTTCAGGAATATTCCCTTTGACTAAGTCTATGCTGTTTGTCAAGTGGTCAACGATTCATTTGATACCCAGCATTTGATGATATGCATAAAGATAATTGATTTGATAACAATTCATGGCGGAAATAAAAAAATATGGAAGGTAAGTGATTTGTTCTGTATTTCTCAAGGGATGCAAATGTTATTTCTGAAGTCTCCATGCCTGTCCTGTATTGATTATGTCGTTTCAGCAAAGTATCTTTGAATTATTTATAAAGAGAAAAAATGTGGCGTGCAGATGTGACGATTCTACTTGTACAGAAATAATGTCAGATTTCAATCATAAACCATACGTCTTCAATCACATAATCACTTTGAAAAGGTTTGTAACTCAATTTTAGCTTGAATCTCAAAAACATGTTCGTCATAATTCAATAATTACCACTGGAAGGGGAATTTATACGTACATACCAATGAGAACATGGAGTACTTATTGCATAGATAGATGTGGTTACGTAACGACAATCATTATTACGAACGTATTCTCTATCCTCACATATATCTCCATAGCAACCAACGATTCAGCCCGATTTTATGTCTCAACTCCCTAGGCGGTATACATCCCGGCAGATACTCAAGTAATGAAAGCTACATCATTGAGAGTTAATTACTTGCACCATGGACGAGGATCAAGCAAGGTCGTTAAAACATGCATAGGAAAACAAGCAACGATGTATGGTATCCGATAACTCGTAAGTGGAAAATCATGTACTTGCTAATTAACTTGTACATGGAACACATACCAAACATGGACTACTCATGTACTTCAAGGGGAACTAGAACAGTTTTATATCACATTTCTTCAAAATTGTCCATACTGTAAGTTACTCTATGCCAAATTTATGAGTATCAATTATCTCATTGCTCAACCCTATCCGTACAGTTCAAAGCGAAAACTTCTGGCTGTTATAACTTTGTGACAGCTTTCAATAATTTGCGCTAAGGAATTGGACTCGCATAGCTTAACCAAACATGGTACGTTAGTTTAAGAACTGCTTCTTTTTATTTTATTTTTTTATTTTTAGAAACTTTATTTTGCAATTGGTTACATTAATTTTTTTTTCGTGAGATTACTCTTTAACGAAAGACTTGTTACTGCCCCTTTGATTGATCCACTTAGAGGTATGACATACGAATAAGTTAACGCAAAAACAAAGTTTACATAGTTTACATCAACCAAAGGGACGTGTTATGTAGAAAACAACAGAGTAAGAAGCTTTTTCAGTTGAAGATCCAGCACATTCTACTATAAAAAGGACTAGTATGTGCTGGATCGTCGACTGAAAAAGCTTCTTACTCTGTTGATTTCGACATTACACGTCCCTGTGATATCAACATTAACCGTATAGCTAGGATGCCTTTAAGACATTACAAATTACATTATATATCCACTAGAAAACGCGGGTAAGTGTACAGTATAAGTGTAAATATAGTAAGGCTCCTGGGTTAACTTCAGGATTACAATCACCCTATGCAAGGCATCCCTTGTATCAAACATCAAGCTTCCTCGACTGAAATCTTGTTCAAGTGGAAATAAAAATGCTTTTCTTGAACTTAAGATATTTTTGTTATTGTCGTTCAAAAATAAGAATTACGCTTGTTTTTTTTAATCTTTGTTTTATTGGTTAAATGTGACTAAAATTTAAGATACTACTTGTTAAGGTATACTTTTAAGTTTTATCAAAATATTATTATTGTCAAGCACTCTAAGCGAGAATCAAAAGAAAGTTCTAACTTTCTTTGCAATTACATTATGTTATAAAAAGAAAGAAAGTATGACTATATCAATATCAACGTGTAAAACCAATGAGAGAAATAAGAAACGCAGTACGGTGTTCTTGTCTTTTCTAGCGACAACTAGCGAATATTTCATCACAGTAAATGTCAGAAGGGTTGAAATGATTTTATGATGGACACATTAACATTTACAAGGCAGACATTATGCTGCTTTCTTCATCAATATGATAGCAATGGCGTGGATGAATTCTTTCATTCGATGGTTTCGTTTAAAACCCTCCCTAAACACTACACTGCTTTACGGTCTGGTAGTCTGTAAATTATTCGTTTATATGTAGCTGAAAATAAGTTGAACTTCATAAATTGATCGATTCTTTAAGTACGATTTCTTTATATAAATTGTTGTCTGATTTCTAATAGTCATTATCTTGTTTAAAAGTTTACTTACATTAACCTCGAACTTTGGTTTAACGTACTCTGTGTATAAATTGTCCGTTTATGTGCAGCTAAGAATACTTGCTACGTCATAGATATATCGATTCTTAAGTACGTTTTCTTTATCTAGATAATTGTGTAATTTCTAAGTTTTCATTAATTAAAGTTTCCATTGATGTATTTATTCATTAGTACTTTTCATTTTCTTACATATTTTTGTTTTTTGACCTCTCTCTTGATTCTTTATTCTGATTTGACCCCCACAAATAGCTCTTACATACGAAATTCACAGAACAAAGGTTTGTAGGTGTAAGAATATGTCCGAGAGAGTGAGGTGAGGTTTTGTCAAATTTATTAGGGCTCGCAAAGATGGGATGGATGGAGATCAGAATAAAATGTCGAATTTTTACATAAGTCCTTGGTCGCTAAAGGACAGCGCTAGAGGAGGAAATGAATCCAGGGGACAAGATCCTGTTTGATTGCCAAGTCGGTTTACCTTGAATACGGGTTCACCTATCACGGATTAATAAGCAATATAGTAATAAATCATTGAATACTGAAAAATATTCGTATAAAACCGTGGGAAACTATGGGAACACTATATGTCGGTACACCGACAAACCGGTTCGACACGACTAGAGCAGTGAACCTCTTGATAATACGGCAAGGCTTAGAAACATTATGGGTATAGGGGTCCAATGAACACATTCAGTTCACTGTTATCTGACATCTACCGTTATACAAGCAGCACATTGTTCGTCATCAAGCAGCATGGTATGATGAATGGTGGGCTATAAGGGTAGAATTATGAAAATTGGCCAATGAACACTCCCGGTTCCCTGTTTGTTGATGGGGTATATGACATATACCGTTATACATGCAGCACATTACTCACCACCCAGCATTAAGGGGTTGTTGTTAGGGTATTAGGGTAAAGTTATTGGATTACGGGACGCATGCTCTGTGTATTGATGGGTTATGAGCTGTACATTCCGTGTCGTCAAACAGCAGGTTAGGTGTTGGGGTATAACGACTCACAGGCCATTGCAAATTTAGTTTTCAGTGTTTTGTGAGATATATCATTGCAGCGCAGTGTATTCCCATCTATTTACCCAGCATGATGGGTTAACGGTGATAGGTGCATGGGTGCATGGGCATTGTTATGTGACCCGACGACATATGAACAACTCTCAGTGTTTATGTGCTGTGAACAGTACCATGTCCCATACAGATCATTCCCATGTAGTCAAGCAGTGTGACGGGCTCCTTATATGATGTTTTTGGTGAGGGATATACAGGTACACCTGCACCCTATATAGCTATTGCGTAAGACAGTTTCATAAGTTAGCCCTGTTGCTGAGTTTCAATGGGGATAGTTTTATGTGGGTGGATAAGGACGATGGTGTTGGTATTTGATATTAGTGGGCGTTTCACAAAAGGAGAAGCATGTTTTCAGACACAAAATCAAACTTATGGTCTTCATATCGAACATACCTAGACAGGCATTATTTTAGGGATTTGGGAATTGGCAAACTGTTCCCGGTTATGTTTAACTATTTATCATGTTTCAAGTTACTAGTTTCAAACTAGTTTCAAACAAATATTAAAAATAGCAAACAGTTCAAGGTTCTTCAGCAAACGATATTCTCAATCATGAGGATCAAAACTACCATATCCCACATCCTTTTCAAATTAAATCAGCGAATATTGATTTTGAACATTAATGATAAAAATAAGAAAGCAGTCATGCGCATAAAAGGGATAAGAAATCCAGGCTTTTTTATAAACTGCGTGGAAAAAAAGAGGCAACCCTCTCTTTTTCAAAAGCCAACCTCCCGATCTTCCTTGGAAACTGCAGAGTAACCCTATAAGGGCATTGAAAGGTAGAGTGAACTATATAGTTTATCACGTGCCGCATGCCTTATGAACATGTATATAACTCTTTATCTAAACGGGAAAGAAGAAACCGTTTCATCTTCAAGTCTGTGTCTTTTCTCCGACACGTTATGTCCTATTACAATGAGGATAGGACTATCTGGAAATAGTGTTTTCTTTGCGCGCCAACTTCAAGACCAATGTTATTATTTTCATATTCAAAATTTTATGTAATAATTCAAACACAAATGAAAGTTTACTTAACCACTACATAGTCATTCTACTTTACTCTAAGTTACGTGTGGCTAATCTGGTTGACATGCATATGTGGAGCGATCTGGCAAGTCAATGCATTTCAGAAGAAACTCACGTATACCCAAACAATTTCATCTATCATGTTTACACATACCTTTTTCATACTAAAGTTCATTCATCGTTCATGAAAGGTCGAGTTGCGGCCCACTACGCTGTTTGCAGTTATGCTTATTGATGAATACGTAATTATTCCTTTATTGTTCGTCATTCAATCGGGATTTGCACCGTATGCTTGGCTACACAGAGTAAATACACACTTCAATGGTATGCTTGTAAAGGACATGTCGTCAAATAAATACTGGCTAATTGATGTAGCATCCAGGACACTACTCTGACAGATAATGTGTGGGCTCCTCGGATGCTGCATTGCGAAATATTTCTTATTTAAGAGACCTTTTGAAAGCCAACTTTAAAAAGTCAACCGTTTGTCATGAAATGGCGATCTGATTGACTTCACCACAAACGAATGTATAATTAATACATTGACGCAATTGTCTGAAATGGTTGTGACGTCAGTTTAAGAAAAACAAAAGAATCTGGTGCTAACAAGCTGAACAAGACGGCAAGCACAATACAACTGTCTCGTGAAGCACGTTCATATCTTCTTTTATCTCGCTAGATAGCACTGATAGAATTACAACCCGCTAATGTTGTTATCGATGTCGCTGTTCAGCTAACAGTCAAGATGAGCGGAAATATAATTTATTTATACGATATCTAAATAAAGAACGCAGCTTCTTCGAAATAAAAAATGCAATCACCCGATTGATATCTACTTCATGATTATTGATGCAGGTGCTAATCAACCTGTCAACACCTGTACGGATTTCAGGTAGATTAAGTGAAACGTACTTACCAAATATGCAGGTGCAAAACATCTGTATGAAACTGTTATGTCCATTTCACAAACCATGACGCGTCTTCGTCCCTGCTTAACACTCCTGTGAAACTTATACACGGTTTTCCCATCCTGTGTTTGAAGGCTACCTGCTGATATCCCGGCCACTGCTCACTGGCGTGTCACGCACAATACACCACAGAGCGGGAGTCAGCTGCTTAACGCTGTCCTCAGAATGCAGGTGAAAAGAGAGTAATATCCCTTCTCCCTCTTCTCCTCTCGTCTCTCCTCTCCCGCGACTCACCTCGCATACCGCCCTGCAACCAAACCGATCAAATATGTATGGCGCTCTCTCCACGTGTCTGGGTATATGACAGCGTCCTTTTGTCAGTTATTCAAGTTCCACAACAATGTACTTTTGGATTCGAACCCGTACCTCGTACTTACATCCTGTTAATTTAAAGGAACCTGTCTGTGAAAGCCAAAGCGAAGGGACGTTATCCAAAACATCAATTGAACTATTGAGAGATTCGATGTTTAGTTGTTAACAACTATTCTCCAATCGTAAAGTAGTCTCCGTCCGGTTTCGATCACGGTCTGTGAGTACCGGAGGGGGGTGAAAGGAACAGCCGGGAACGTGTGACTAGACTAGGTAAAATGACAAGGATGTCATAAATTATGGAAGGATCCCCTATCAGGCTCTAATAATACGTGGCCAGCTCATTGCCATGCAGCGAACCACGCTGAAGCTCTGAGTATCTGCAACTCTCTACGACTGTGTGGATTATCGACATGATCAGTCAGTTCTTACAGATGATGGTGTAGAAGGGTTGAGATAGCAAGATGTGCGGCATGGTATAGAAACTGTTGTTGGATGCTCATTCCTTGACAGATGCAGTTCATTGACATATACATGTAGTAGTATAGTTAAATGAAAGATAAAAGTTGTATAAACTATCGGTTTAAGAATAGTTCATTGAAAGATAGAAGTTGTATAAAACTATCGGTTTAAGAATAGTTCATTGAAAGATAGAAGTTGTATAAATTATCTGTTTGAAGGATTTCATTTAAAGATAGAAAAAGAAAGAAACTGTTGGATGCTCATTCTGAGGGGTGCAGTTCATTGACAGATAGAAGTACTATCATAATAACTATCGCTTTAAGAATAATTCAATGAAAGATAGAAATGGTATAAACTATTGGTTTAAGAATAGTCCAATGGAAGATAGAGGTGGTATAAACTATCAGTTTAAGAATAGTTAAATGAAAGATAGATGTTTAAAGTTAACTATCTGTTTAAATATAGTTCAATGAATGGTAGAAGAAGTATTAATTAACGGTTTAAGTATAGTTAAATGAAAGATGAAAGTGGTATAAACTATCGGTTTAAGAATAGTTCTTTGAAAGATAGAAGTCATATTAACTATCGCTTTAAGTATAGTTAAATGAAAGATAAAAGTTGTATAAAACTATCGGTTTAAGCATAGTTAAATGAAAGAAGAAAGTGGTATAAACTATCGGTTTAAGAATAGTTCTTTGAAAGATAGAAGTCATATTAACTATCGCATTAATTATAGTTAAATGAACGATAAAAGTTGTATAAAACTATCGGTTTAAGCATAGTTAAATGAAAGATGAAAGTGGTATAAATTATCGGTTTAAGAATAGTTCTTTGAAAGATAGAAGTCATATTAACTATCGCTTTAAGTATAGTTAAATGAAAGATAAAAGTTGTATAAAACTATCGGTTGAAGCATAGTTAAATGAAAGAAGAAAGTGGTATAAACTATCGGTTTAAGAATAGTTCTTTGAAAGATAGAAGTCATATTAACTATCGCATTAATTATAGTTAAATGAACGATAAAAGTTGTATAAAACTATCGGTTTAAGAATAGTTCATTGAAAGATAGAAGTTGTATAAATTATCTGTTTGAAAGATTTCATTTAAAGATAGAAAAAGTATAAACTATCGGTTTAAGAATAGTTCAGTGAATGACAGAAGAAATATAAACAATCGGTTTAAGAATAGTACATTAAAAGAAAGAGGTAGAAACATATCGGTTTAAAAATAGTTAATTGAAAGATAAAAGTGATAAAAATCATCGATTTATCAATAGTTAATTGAAAGACAAAACTGTTTATGAATAGTTCAAAAGAAGTGATATAAAACCATCGGTTTAAGAATAGTTCATTTAAAGATAGAAGTGGTGTATAACCATCGGTTTAAGTATAGTTCATTTAAAGATAGAAGGGGTATAAACTATCTGTGTAAGATTAGTTCATTTAAAGATAGAAGTGGTATATAACCATCGGTTTAAGTATAGTTCATTTAAAGATAGAAGTGGTGTATAACCATCGGTTTAAGTATAGTTCATTTAAAGATAGAAGTGGTATTAACTATCGGTTTAAGTTTAGTTCATTTAAAGATAGAAGTGGTATATAACCATCGGTTTAAGTATAGTTCATTTAAAGATAGAACGGGTATAAACTATCGGTTTTCAAAATGACACATATAAAGATAGAAGAGGTAAAGACTATCGGTTTCAAAATAGTATCATCGAAATACAAAAGCGGTATAAACTATGGGTTCAAGAATAGTTTATTGGAAGACAAAAGTGATATAGGCTATCGATTAAAGGGTGGCACATCTAAAGGCAAACGTGATATAACAATATCGGTTAAAGTATACTTCATTGAAAGACAAAAGTGGTATATAACTATCGATTTATCGATTCTTCCTGAAAGACAGAAGTGGTATAAAACTATTGGTTTATGAATAGTTCATTGAAAGACAAAAGTCGTGTAAAACTATTGGTTTATGAATAGTTCATTGAAAGACAAAAGTCGTGTAAAACTATTGGTCTAAGTATAGTTCAATGAAAGACAAAAGTCGTACAAAACTATTGGTTTAAGTATAGTTCAATGAAAGACAAATGTGTTATAAAACTATCGATTTATGTATAGTTCAACGAAAGACGAAGGTGGTATAAAACTATCGGTTAATGTATAGTTCAATGAAAGACAAAAGTGATATAAAACTATTGGTTTAAGTATAGTTCACTGAAAGACAAAAGTGGTATAAAACTATCGATTTATGTATAGTTCAATGAAAGATAGAAGTGGTATAGAACTATCGATTTATGTATAGTTCAATGAAAGACAAAAGTGGTATTAAACTATCGATTTATGTATAGTTCAATGAAAGACAAAAGTGGTATGTATAAAACTATCGATTTATGTATAGTTCAATGAAAGACAGAAGTGGTATAGAACTATCGATTTATGTATAGTTCAACGTAAGACAAAAGTCGTATAAAACTTTCGATTTATGTATAGTTCAATGAAAGACAAAAGTGGTATGTATAAAACTATCGATTTATGTATAGTTCAATGAAAGACAGAAGTGGTATAGAACTATCGATTTATGTATAGTTCAACGTAAGACAAAAGTCGTATAAAACTTTCGATTTATGTATAGTTCAATAACAGATAGACGTGGTATAGACTATCGGTTTACGAATACTACGGTTTAGAGGAAGGAAGATACAATAACAAGATACGGGATATAAAGTGCATATATAGGTGTTTGGTGTTGAGGTTGTAACTTTCTTAAATGGCATTTGAGAAGTTCAAGCTCGAAAGAATGACAAACACTTTTTCGATATACAACTTCTTTATTCTGTATAGGCGACATTTATACGTAGATCCTAATGTCGCTGTTTGGTTGGGAGCTTCCTAGTTTGGTGTGGGTAATTAGTGCTTGACAACCACAGTAGGGTTATGTGGAAACGTCGGGCTACACAGAATAAATAAGTTGTGTACCCATAAAAGGTATACTTGTCATTCTTTGGTAATGTTGTGGTTGGTTTATTTTTAGACTTCGTATACATTATTTTGGAAAAAGGGCAGCATTAAGAATATCGAATTTCTAACCGTCAAAACGTTTTGTTTACTTATTTGTTGTGATTTGCAATACAAGGATGACAATGACATTAGTGTCTATTTCGAAACATCTCTTACCTGAATATAGAAAAATTATCTCCATACATTGCCTTCATCATTCTACTAACTAGTTTTCCGATATTTGAAAAATGACTCTTTTCCAATGCCACAGTTTTAAAAGTGAACGCCAAAAGACCACGCCCATAAAAATATGTTTGCCCTTTTCTTAGGTAAAAAGTTTAAAAGTTAAAATCGTTTTGTATAGATTCTTGGCCAATTTGCATTGTAATTTGAAGGTTTGAAGCCAATTATGAGGTACGAGGAAACCACGCCCGTGTACCTCCAGAACTAAATTCCCTGAAATCCAATTTGCAGACGCAGGAAATTGAAAAGAAAACAATCGATATGTAAAACATTTACAAATTATATAAAGATATACCCTCGTAACATCAGTTGTCTAGAGGACTGACGGGCGCCATATTGTATGCATAAGACATGTCTGGTGAGCCTTCTGGCCAACAGCGTTAGCTACGTATGAAGTACAAGTTGAAGATAATAAAGGGATTGAGGGTAGAACTTGTATTGATAAAATGTTTTAGTTGTTTATTTTTAAAAAAAACACATTATTGATCTTAAGTATTTATAGAGCACAATTAATGTGCAGCAGCTGCACATTTATTTCAACTATGAGATATGGTTGTGACTTTTAGTCCTTAAAACAAATAACAAAAACTTAAATCAATTCATTCCCTTATACTTAACAATAAACAAAATGTTTCGTACTCAAAATCATTGTGAAAGGACAGTTAATAAAGTGCATTTAAGACATCGCCTTATTTACCTATCTTATAACATTGTTAACTTTTAAATGGATTTCAGTACCCCAACGGAGATTTTTTTAACTTCAAACGTTTCTTCCCGAAATAATTTGTATATCATATACCGTATCCGCTAGCAAAGGAAAACAATCCATATTCATGACGTCATTCAACCTTATATAGAACCCGAGGACAGAATTATCATTGACGTCACAGCATGTTCTGCTATTGACATATTGAAACACAACACGGTAAATAAACTTCTTATTCAATAAATGGATTTCTACATTTTCATTTTCTTTATTTATAGAATTTTCTCGGCTGTGTAGAAAACATCAACATGGCTCCAAGGGAATTATTTTCAATGCAATTATTCATAGTGACAGACAAATTAGCACGAAAAGCTTTTTGATTTTCAATTTATGATTTTTCTAGGTTTCGTATATTCGTTTAGCGATGCATTCCTTATATAGATAATTCAATTTTTACGTAAAGCAGATTCCACTCCTATATATACTCGCCTGGGTGTCAAAATACGTCCTGTGTGGCAATAACGGTTTTTACACAGAAACTCCCGACTAGGATTTGCATTAAATCTTTGTATTTCCGTGTAGATCTACATTATTTATCAGTATTTATGGTCTAGATAATAAGGTTATAAAAACAACGAGTTTTTATCTTGTCCAATTTCCTTCACCTAATGGTGTGAAATTCGATGCATTTGTTTTTCTGCTACCACGTTATTATCCTTGTTTTATATCGTCTTCGAAGAAGTAAGGTACCAGTTGATATGTGTATCATTGATATGATATCCGATGTAAGTGAAATATGTTTATATACAGTAGAACTCGGATATAACGAACTCCAAGGGACCAAAGAATTTAGTTCGCTATATCCGGTGTTCGCTATACGCATATAATTTTAATGATGCGATATAGGGACGGGACTTGAAAATGTGTTCGCTATATCCGAGTGTTCGCTATATCCGTGTTCTATACATTTATTTATTTATGTATATATTTGTAGATATCTTTGTTGAAACGAAAATTGAGGGATATAAAGTGACTCTCAATTCGGAGGTCCCGGTCCTATTCTTGCTCATCGGAAAAAGAAGTATGTTCAAGACAGCATTGGATAAACAAACAGGCATTTTGTAAGACAAATAGCAGGATATTATTGGAGCCTTTCGGATGTAAACACCAATGAAGATTTATCAATCGTTATCCAGTTCATATTTGTGATGGTGAAATGTCTGCGTTATGATACTTATCACATGGTTCGCTTCTAAGTTTTTCTTAAGTTTATATGTTTGAATATCTTGAAATGAATGCAGTTATGTCTGATATGATTTAAAGTTACAAAAATGAGATACGATATGATATGCTCAATATTATTGAAACGTTTTTTAGGATAGTCCAATATTCATTTTTAACTTTATGCTTCATTTTTCGATATTTTTCTTTTTCACAGATATCAGTTCAAATGTAGAGTTATTTCAGGTGCATCACCTATACGACAAACTTTAACATCAAACAATTTAATTAATACCATCTTGAAATTTTACTTTGAAGTTTTTAGGAATGTCAGACCATTTGAAAAGGAAAGGCTAAGTGAATGTAAAACTGTCGATAGGTCTACACCAAGCAACACCATCTTGACGTTTAAATATAGATTTTTAGCCTCTCTACAAGCAAACATAATTCTTGAGCAATATCTGTAACCAAAAACCAATCCATTACATTACAAGAACCTTTGAGATATAATTGAGTCAATTGATAATATAGTTTATTTCTTGTTTGGGTAATGAACATTGATTCTTGATCAGCCACTACAGCTGCAATTCTATACAAATCTATTTTCCTATCATTGATGGTAATCAAATATTAATATCCTGATACACAACCTTATTGATATGAACTTATAAAAGACGGTTCCCTTTCTATGAACTTAGATCCATATACTACGATCTATATTTCAACGGAAGCTTCATAATAACAAATAGCTGGTTTAAAATTGATCTTGTTAAAAAAATATGCATTCATTTATATATGTAAAAATCTATCATTTTTAAAAGATATTCTTGTATTTTTTTATTTTAATCAATCAATCCAACCATGTATTTTTTCGTTTCTTTGCTTGTGTGTTTGGTTGTTTTTACAGTGAATTATGATGTTCGCTCTTCATAAATTATATTTGACTGGTAAATCGGTTTTCAACGTCAACGGTGTAACCAACAACCTTTATTAAATTGATTTTAATGAATGATTCAATAGTTTTGATGTGCTAGGACTCATTTCCCATCACTCTACATCACTCTGGTTAACCCGACGAATCATGTAACAAACTATACTGTTTAGTAGTTTATCATCAAATCAGCAAATGGTCAAACGAGATGCACGTACAGATATAGGCCTACATATCAATATGTTGTGTCTATTTTCAAAGAAAGTATATATCATCTACGTCGGGGCGAATCGACCGGTCTCTGTAAATGTCGGTAAACACATTTTATGAGCACTTCTTTGGAAGACATCTGATTAAGGGGATGTGATATACAAATAGTTTCAATGCATCACATAAGCACATGTTCCATGTTCCTTCAGTCAGACAAAAAGATGTACCTTAATGTTTTGATAATCCATGTTATTTGTTTATCGATACAGATATGAAATAAACTCAGTGTATGGTTGGCTAGTGTTGTGCAACGTGGTGTGAAGGAGTTTAATCGGTTCATAAACCTTTCTTAACGTTACAGACGTTATCAGTCCTTTATAAACAGTATATAGTACAGATAAGACTAAAGTTTTAATTTTAGCAAACCCCTTAAGGCCTCACTCACCATTTCAACCATCCTTTTCAACAGTTTATCTTAAAACACCACCCACACTGGACCTGGTATGCGGTGCCAGCAAGAAGTCTGGAGAAGGGGCGACAGCTGGGGTCGATCTAAAAATCATTAAACCAAGTGCAGTGGCAAAAATCATGTTTTTTTCTTATAACGAATATACAGGGGATTCTCATTATTTTTGCATACATAGCCACGTAATGTTTATGAATTTCTCAAAAACTAACATTTAATAGTGCATAAAAAAACAAGCTTCATTTCTGATCACAAACCAACCTTTATATGATATCCTCTCATTAAATCCTAGGTTTTCATTTGAAAGCTTATGGGTAACGAAAAAAAACATTTATTATTAAGATAACCCGAGGTGGTTATTGAATTCAAGAATATCACCATTTTAAAAAGAAAATATGACCAAAAAGGATATTATGAATCAATTTGCATTGAAGCACTAAACAATCATCTACCAGATGAAAATTGATAAAGCTTTGAGTCTTTTATATATCATTTTATTTTATACAGCCACGAATCAAATTTCCATGACTTGAGCTGAAGATTTCATATGCATGTCATCTCTAGGATAAGAAGATTTTTGATACATCAACAACATATATAAAACATGAACAGGCTGCACTCCCGAGAAAAGACAAATACTTTATATATACTTTTTTACATCATGCCTGAATTGACTGTATAAAAAAAGTTTATTAATGTGTTAGTCGTGGTAATGCATGCCAACTTGATTGCAAAGGAGAGAACAAAATCAAAATTGAAATGAATGTTTAATAGCTATAATGTAACAAAACTGTAAACATTGATTCAAAAATCTTCCGCCGTTACAGCACGACTGACCAAAATTAAATGCTGTATTGAAAGTGAATAGATATTTTCCATAGATATTCAATTTGTTTCCATACGTGCAAAAAACAACAAGTGTCACCTGTAACATTCTTGGTTTAACCAATGGTCCATTGTTTGTGTCAGCTACATTTAATTGTCACTTTACTTTGATACAAAAGAAACGTGAAACTGTTAATATGGTTTAGATCTAACTTTTTCACAACAAGTAATGTACTTCTTTGTTTGGCATTCTAGAAGTTGGTGTGATCATCAATAAGGAAGATTATTTTATGGATAATCAACTTCTTTATTCTTCGAAAGCGACGTTTCGTCATAGATCCTAAAGTCGTTGTCAAGCAATTGATTTGGGCTTTTTTGGTTTTTAAAAAAAAATATGTTTTTGCTCCCTTTAGACGTTTTATATGATAAATTGGTTACTTTACCTGTGGTTATATAAAAGTGATTACAGTTTGTTTCAGCTTGTAAGTATCACAAAACAAATCACGACTCTCACTGAACCAACTGCTTGCTGAAAATTAAAAATTACATATTTCAGCATTAATCGTTTCTTCTTAAAGACACAAATAAGTGTAAGTTTCAGGTTTATGTGATGCCAACGACATATGTCACTTTAAATTTCAACATGTTGAGAAGATGACGTCAGTGCTGTTGGCACTATGGTTAACTTTCATGCAAAAAATATTAGAAACATATCAAGTTTAAAACTACTAAATGTTCGACAATGATAGCATATCAAGCACGTCAGCGTTTCCTCTCTTTATCAGAACTGACAACTGTGTCCACTTAGTGACCTCCCCGTCTTACTCTATAAGATCATTACCATCTATGGTGATACTTTCTAAAGCAGGGAGATTTACTCTGTAGAGTCCATTATCGTACGATGTAAGATTGGTGCTTACAATGCAAAACAGACAGAAATCTGTACATCAGGAAAGTTTTTTTGTTTTCAATTAGAAATAAGTCAACAACAGTTTTATATATTCATTGGTAAATGAATATAAAGGCATGGGTAAACAGTTTAAACATGAATACCAACCTTATATAATTACAAAAGGGTTTGAGTTCTGCAATAATATGCAGAACCCTTACTTATCCATCAGAAATGTTCACTTTGCTCATTATGAAAGTTTCAAGTGTTATAATGACATATTCTATTCTCTACAAAATGAATAGTGATAGCATTTTCCTTTTTTAATATCTTGACATTTGTGCTAATAGAATGCAACGATTCGAGTAACGGTAATAGTATAGGTTTAAAATATTCCTTCATTTACACATATATAGTTTTTTCCCTTACTTTGTTTTTTCACTTACTAGTTCTAATTTCTAAACTTCCACAATTAACTACAAAGAAAATATAAAATTGCAGATGATATTTGAAGTTGACCGCAAATATGACTTCAAAACGACAATGATTTTTAACCTTTCATGAACAATTACCATTTTTATTAAGTTAAAGAGACAGACCTCAATATTACCTCCCAGTTGCCCTACAATGAGAGCATGCCATAGCTTTATTCTGAATACTTTCAGGTGGATGTGATTGGTTTCTAATATACATTGTTTGTATACCAAAATACAAATAGAGAAAGCTATTGATATATATTGCAAGCATTGTGACAAACGTCCCGCTGGACAGCTAGACTAATGTATATCTATTATCCTAGTATTTGTTGTGTGAGATTGGTCAGTCATTGTGTTTCTTTAAAGGCTGCGAACCTGAATGCATCGTAGAACTATGTATGAATTGACCATGTATAGCGACAATATGAGTCTGGAATACATCTACTTCATTGAATAAATAAGTGTAAAGGTCTGAATTGTGGTATATACTTACAACACTAGAGTATCATCCGGTAGCTTATAAATAGTATTACCTACAAGGTTCATATTTGCTCTAGGGTTGTGTGCTCTTGGGTATTTTGGTAAATTACAATTATTAAAGAGTCTGTTATACCCAATAATTATAAATTATACAACTTAAAATTCATCCAAAGAAGTATGATTTCATGCAACAAAAAGTAACGAAAAATGATTTTTATTAGATATGCCATAAAACAAAAACTTAAAAGTATGTCTTCCGTTTAAAACAAATTGCATCATATACATGTATTCAAAAATATTTCAGACACCGTTTAAATTTTTACATATCTTACGATGTTGCTTTGTAGGAACATAGATTATATACTCAGTTCTCTACTTTAACGAAAAAGTAATCCATTACATTACGAGAACCTTTGATGTATCAATATCCTGATAAACAATATGAACTTATAAAGTTGGTTACCTTTAATATGTTAAAATACAATCATATATAGAGATTATAACCAGAGTAAGTGTGTCATGTGACTTTCACGAAACGAGTGTGATTTTTTTATTACCCAAACGAGAGCGATACATTTAGTTGTACGAGTTTCGTAAAAGTGACACACATCCGAGTGTGATGATTTTTTTATTGCTGTTTATATTCCATTTTATTCTATTAAAAATATCCAGAAATCGTTCTGCTATCCTTGCGACTGTCGGCCACAATAACGTCATAAACAATTGTTTTATGACGTCACAGACGTAGGCAAAGGCGGTTTGTGCATACACACAATGTCACTGGTTATGACCCTCCATATAGGTAATAAACTTCGATCTATACCCGAATGAAAGCATCATAAAATGACTTATATGTATCCTTTCCGTTAAAAAACTCATTCATTAAAGTATACAATCAATCATTTTTGAAAATTATTTTTATGTATTATCTTATGTATTAATCCATCCATTCAGGACTGTTTGTTGCTTAATTTCTTCATTCAAATTCAATTCATTCAGATTTCAAAAATAAAAAAAGTTAAAAAAAGAAATATTTCAATATCATTAAACTGCCTACCCTAAGAGCTTAAGACTATTTCATTATGATTAAACTGCCTACCCTAAGAGCTTAAGAAAATTCCAATATCATTAAATTGCCCAACCCGAAGAAAAAATAAAACAATAAAATAATTTCTTCATTTTTCAATGTAATGGTTGTTGCAAATGAATGATGATGTTGTACCATCAACATTATATTTGAGTGATAAAACGATGTTCATATAAAACACAATGAACCTTAGGTGACCAACTCATTGCCAACGATGTAACCTGTCCTCAAACGTTTGTAACCAATACGAGTTACACATTTAAAATATATAAAGAATGAATCAATAGGTTCCATATATCAGAACCCTTCTTTCCATCACATAAGTAATACTATTTAGTCATGTAACAAGTTTTATAGGGTTCGGACTGTTTTGCACTCATAAATGATACTACAATAGGGAACAAGGCAAGAAATTTCCAAATAAAATTTCTTCACAGAATAATCTCAACAAGATCATTTCTATGTAAAATAGGTATATGTCAGGATAATCTTTGTACCTTATGTGATAAAGAAATAGAAACTCTTGAGCATTTATTTTATTCATGTAAGAAAACATGCTATAACACAATTAAGAATCTGGTTCCATTACAAACCGGGAACAAGTCTGAACAATGATATTACGAAATTTCTGCTCGGGGACCCAAAAGCAAATCTATTGATAAACCAATTTTTTTATTATAACAAAAAAAATTATAAACAAAGCAAGGTTTGACACTAACGATTTAAATTTTAATGGACTAATTAACTGCATAAATTTTCATCTTAAGTTAGAAAAATAGAGCCATTGGCTCTGTAGCTCATCAGGCATCATCATCAATTATGCTGTAGAGTTTTCCCCCTTGGTAGAGGCCACAGGGGCACTAATCATAAAATTAAGTATATAGGCGACAAGTTTCAGTTTTCTAGGCTTTATACTTCAGGAGAAGAAGATGAAAATAGATTTGAAGGACGTTCCTGTTGCCTTTATTAGGAACAGGGTCACCACAGCTAATCCTCACTAGTCAAGGAGTCTGTACACAAAGTTTCAGCTTTCTAGGCCTTATGCTTCTGGAAAAGACGAGGAAAATAGGTTTTTAGGGCGAGGCCCCTGTGGCCCTTATTAGGGGTCACAGGGCAACCAAAGCTACACTTTATAATCCTCACTAGCCAAGGAGTCTGTACACAAAGTTTCAGCTTTCTAGGCCTTATGGTTCTGGAGAAGAAGATGAAAATAGGTTTTTAGGGCGAGGCCGATGTGGCCCTTATTAGGGGTCACAGGACAACCAAAGCTACAATTTATAATCCTCACTAGCCAAGGAGTCTGTACACAAAGTTTCAGCTTTCTAGGCATTATGGTTCTGGAGAAGAAGATGAAAATAGGTTTTTAGGGGTCACAGGGCAACCAAAGCTACACTTTATAATCCTCACTAGCCAAGGAGTCTGTACACAAAGTTTCAGCTTTCTAGGCCGTATGGTTCTGGAGAAGAAGTCGAAATTCCACAAAGTTTACGGACGGACGGATGGACGGACGGACGGACGCCGGACACCATGCCATGCCATAAGCCCATCGGGCCTTACAGGCCAGATGAGCTAAAAAATCATTTTTTTCGGAGGTTATTATCAGTTTTTTAAGAAAATGGTCGTGTTTGTACCAAAAAGGAAATGTACTGTGAGTCCCTTCTATTTCTGCACCCCTTTACCTTTCTGCACCCTCCGCTTCTATCTATCCTATCTACTTTTTTCTTCTTATTAATTTGGTGATATTGGCAACAGTGACTGATTAATTTGATTGTACCATCTCTTTAAAGAAAAAAGTTTAATCTGGTTTTATTTGGAAACGAAATTTAAGATGACGCAGTGATGCATTCTATTCTTCTAGAACAACTAAATGTTACCCTGACTAATGTATATGAAAATAAGTGTGAAATATCATGTAATTAACATATATATAAGTAAAAACAGGGAAGTACTCTAACAAAAAATCCACCAAAAATACCCCGATAGGACCTGTCCCTTTAACGAACTTAATCGTGTTTACTCAATAATTTATATGAGATAAAATGCATATACGTCAGATCAATTTGAAGGAACGCAGTAAATCCTCGAAAACACATTTTATGAGCACTTCTCTTATAGAAATCTGACTTTATGTGATTTACAAATAATTTTCATCATCTCGGCCCTGTGATGTGTTACATTCACACAGTTTCATCTTTCTTCGGTTAAACATACGAATCTGAGTTTTTACTACTGCATGTTAATGGTTAATCGATTGGGAAGTGGAGAAAACTCGATGATTGTGTTGGCTGGTATTGTCATGGTAACGTAGCATGGAGGAGTTTAATCGGTTTTAATAACGTTTCCAAACGTTACAGACGTTATCATATTCTCCTCACAAGTAAACATTAAACTGAGGAAGATCGTATAAAATGTATGTTTTTACAGTATGACTAATATAGACTAGGTCGTGATTCTATATTTTTTTAATTGCGCGTATGGTATTTCTCACAGGGACGTGTATCGCCGAAAATAACAATAAATATGATATCAAAATGAAAATGGTTGTTCTCTTCTAGTATTTATATAGAAGAGAACAACCATTTTCATTTTGATATCATATTTATTGTTATTTTCGGCGATACACGTCCCTGTGGTATTTCTAAATGTTAACAACTAATCAAAATATAGTAACATAATAATCTGAAACAAACAAATATACCTCTAGGCAAATATGTTGACGTCACAAATCACCCTGTCGCACGGTAAACAAGGACAATTTCTATCGAAGTAATCAATAACATTGTGTGAACGTATGGGTACGCTTATACCAAGAAGCCGTTTTTGTTATAAGAAAGCTCAAGCTATATTTGGCATTACAAACCTGCCTTTCAAATGATAAACTTAAACAGCTCATCAAGTATTAATTTGAAAGTTTCTGGTTGACTCAAATACATTTGCTTTGCAAATCAATAAACTCCTTAATTGGAAAACCACTGAATCTTAACAGAAAAATATCTAAACAAATTATGCTTTAGTTTCCAGATACATGTCTGCTTTTAGATATTGTTTTTGTTGATATATCAACTTTAAAAAAATGCAAACCTGAACAGAATGTATTTGCGAGAAAACCAAATTTATGTAAAATCAATAACCGCCAGACAACATGATTGCATTGATGCACACGAAAAGTCGTGTATGAAGGAACAATATTTACAGAACTCTTGATTATTTGTGCAAGTCCACTTTATTGCAGATACACAATTTAAAATCAAATTCTTGAATTGTTTCGTTTTCTCAAAAGGTAAAAACTGTATTAATAGTTAATACGCTACTACCTCAATCCTACAAATTAGTTGACCCAAATTGCTTTATGAATGTAAGAAAGAGTATGTTTCATATATACAATTTTGATTTACTTTGTTTCTTGCCAAGATACCATAAGTGTTTGTGTATTCATCCACAAATTCCAAATAAATAACAATCTTAATAGAGCAAAGGTCATGTACATTTAAACATCTGAGTCTGAGTCCTTGTTTATTATTCAGTCTAAATATATTGAGACCGACAGTTCCATATCCGTTTCTTATTTCAATAATTTAATAAAGATCATCAAAACGTAATTTCATGATGTCATGCTGTTGTTATTACTCAAACCAATAATCATATAATAAATGTAGCTATTTTTTCCATAATCAAAATATGGTTTAAATAAGTAATTTCAATTTGTTCACTTATTTTTTTACATCTCAGTTTATAAAGCAAATCACGACGTTAACTTTCAAAGTTCATATCAAAGTTCTTCTAAATGACTATGGTGACGTTTGGCATGTGTGACGCCAACGACACCCATTCTGTCACTTTAATACATCTTCCACAGATCCAACTTTCATATAACAAACACCATAAAAAGATGTGTACATCAGTTATTTCTACTAAGGTATTATATCACGCACATCAAATCTTTCCCCTCTATACGAGGACTGACAGCTCTACCCACTAAGTGACCTCCGCGTCTCTCCCCATTAGTTTATTATCATCACAGTTGATACTTTATAAAGCTGGGGATTTTATGATACAAATTCGATTATCATACTCATTGTAAACAAGTTGGTGCTAATATTGCAAAATTGACACAAACCTTCTACATCAGGAAAGTTGGCATTCTCTCCCCACAGAGGCAGCTCAGTGCGAGCTAACTCAGGTATGACTGAGCTGCCTCTGTGGGTAGAGAATGGAAAGTTGGTAGACTGTTTGAAATGATTTTGAGAAATAATTAAACTTTTACAAAAACGATTTAAAAAGGATTATGTGAAATGTGTTTAACATAGAATTGAGCATTGCCTGTTTAAGAAAACTAAAAGTATAGGTAGCAAACAAACAAAGAGTATAGGCAAACAAATATTTCCTTACAAAAATAAGATTATATTTTCATTTTTAAACATTACTCAAAGGTTTGAGTTTTAACATTTATTTCAAAGTATCAGTGACACTACAAGAGATGTTCAAAGTTACCATTTCAAAAACTGACTAGAAAACTCAAAGTTTAAGAAAATGATTTTGCATTTCTTCTATATTTCGATGTCCAGATCTCGATGAAATTACCATCTGGTAAGCCTACACTGCAGTCCGTTCCTACTCTTCTAGTAGATTGGATGGTTTCACTTTGAATTGTTTACATTGAATTATACTGAACGAGAAAAGCTTACAGTCGCGAGCATACTCATTATATCTAATATTGGATATGTCTAATCATTGTTATGTGTATCTACTTTTATTGTGTTTGATCAGTGAGATTGGTCAGTAATGCCATTGTGTTGTTCCAGAAGGGTGGAAGTACGAATATATCGTGGCATTGGTCAAGTGTTGGTCAAATATAAAAAATCTGAGATGGCCTAGATAAAGGTCGCTTAGTCTACATGAATATTATTTTGTTAACAAACCTGTGTACACTGGTTTGAAGCGAGAGGATTTTGTAGTATAAATGTGTCGTATCTAATTACTACAGATAACATGTAAAGTACAGTAACCAAGTAACAGAGGAGCAGAAGTTTACAGTTACAGATCCCCAATGGTGAACGAGAGAGCGGGAGTTCATATTTAAAAGGTTTATATATATAGGTGACAACATAATTATACCTGTTGGCTGTTCATTGTAAGTACAAATACATAACAGATTGATAATAAAGTTTAATTTGGTCAATACATTTAAGTTATTCTAACATAACTAATATGTAAACAAAACCAAAAGTTGTTTTAATTATTTTCGCAGAGGAATACCAATTAATGGAATGGTAGACACTGCAAGTTGGACGACGTTCAAGATACATTACCAATGGTGTTATCTTTTGGAGGCGAAAATCGAGGAACTTTTACAATATATACAATAGTGATGATAATTCTCATTTAAGCTCAATGTTGCAATGTGATGAAAATATATAGTTTTCTAAATTACATAAAGTAGATAAGATTCTGAATTAAATCTTTACAAACATATCTGGGTTGATCCGTCCCCTCTTGACTGAAAAGACATTAACAGTTCAGAGATTAAAATGTTGTTTCATGTATGTTAGCTTTGTTTTATAAAGGTCTTTTTGTAATCATCCATAATGACGATAAAGTTTTTATAATCGGAATTGATTTTTAAAAGAAAGCATTATCTGATATTAACATTAACGTTTTTATCGTAAATAATTGAACAGCTTTGTTGACATTTGTGTACTATTAAGTGTAAATGGTATATCGTTGCGTATGCCTTAATGCTCACATATTTAGCAAAGATTACTGTTGATATTAAGTGCAAAAGTTGTCTGAGTACATCAATATTAGCCCAAAATGCTTCATCGGTATAAAGTACAAATGGTTCATTGATATGAAGTGCAAATTATGAATCATTATTTAGTGCAAATGGTTCATTGGTATTTACAGTGTATTTTAATCCAATCTTGGCATTGATATTTAGTACACATGCATGTTCATCAATGTGTAGTCAAAATCGTGCATCAATATTCAATACAAATTACCAACGTGTACTACAATCGGTGCATCAATATTCAGTACAAAACATTTTGCATCAAGTTTTATAAGTGCGAATTGTGCATCAAGACATACCAAAATTGTGCATAAGTGTTCAGTAAAAACGGTTTCATTCAATAGCCTATATAGTTATAAATTCTGAAACTTGACTGTATAGAGTAGAATAATTCATGCAAATTGTTGAAACCTTCCAGATATTTTACGGACGTTTCGTCCAATTCTGGGATTTCGTATTTTGTAACAAGACTACCAGCAGCACATGAAATTGTAATATTTTTGTAATATGGGCCATGGCCTTGAATACTGAATAAATACTGTCTGTCTGTATATATCTTGTGTTTAATCAATATTTACCTGGAACGTACCAAACTGTTTCTACAAATGGTTCATAAACATACTGTGTAAATAGTGTAGTTGCAAAAAGTGTATACATATCTAGAGTAAATAGTGATATGCACCATTTACACTAGATATTTATAAACACCATTTTCAATATCAATTTAGATATTTATTGGATTTATTTCAATACGGAATGCAAATTTTGCAGCAATATATAGTGCAAATGATACACTAATATTTAGAACAAAGAGTGCATCAATACTTAGAATAAATGGTGCGGTACTATATTTATTACAAACGGTGCATCGATGTTAATTGACATTATGTATCGATATTAAGTGCAAATATTTCATAATTATATACAAAAGTTGTACATCAACATCAAGTGCATACTGTTCATCAATATTTAGTGCAAGCTAGTATACAAACCCGTAATGATGAACTATTTTAGATTCCTGGGGTTTTTTTCGTTCTTAAAAACACGAGGTTTTCAAATCTCGGTAGGCCTAAGTAACAATTCAATCTATAGCTGAAGATAATTTGTTTGAGTAAATGAGGTTCCGGTTCACTACCGAGGTTCCTTACACAGGAACCCGATATCGTAAATAAAATGTAGGTAAAACGTGGGCAAGAAAGATCCGTTCCTATATGTATATAGAGACCCGATATCGTAAATAAAATGTAGGTAAAACGTGGGCAAGAAAGATCCGTTCCTATATGTATATAGAGTAAAGGAATAAAGGCATCCATGTTGCCGATCTCGACTCGCTTCCGAGTTAAGTCAAAATTATCGCTTCAAATCGATGACATCTCATTCACATACACAAGAATCTCTTACTTATACATTTCTCAGCAAAACTTAGCTTGTTTCAAACATATGTAACCCTTCGAATAACTTGTATATCTATTTATATTCGCAAATCGACCGCAGAAACCTCTGGGGTGAACGTTACTCCGCACCAAATGCCTCTCGGGCGATCTGATTGCAAATTTTCTTGTCATATTTTGTTAGGTAAAGTTTGAGGTAAATATTAGATGGAAAGTTCTAAATTAGCAAACGTTCGATAAATTGGATATTCTCAGAACCAATATATTTTTCAGAAGTGTGTAACGATACGTATCACGTTGTCTGCATTGCAATATAACGATATACCGATAATACCGCGCGTCCTTATACTGTAAACAATCAGCACATGTCTAATAATTATAAAATTTGACCTGCAATTAATGAACAAATACTGGATTTTTATTCACGGCACCCACAAACGGTGTTATTATAATTACGTGAATTGGAAACAAATACAGTTAATTTGTAACAATGAAAATAATATTATGTCATCTGAATAATGATATATGAAATGTGTAATATGCAAAAGTGAATTAATAGAATCATTTGTGCTATTAACGTCCTTGTTTTGAGCATGTAAAACCTGAGGGAAAAAATCTGAGCGGGAATTGTGGTACCACAAAATGTTATAACAAGTGTTTGCCACTAACGTGGCACCGTCCCCCGCCATTCTGATATTGGGATAGAATTGTCACAATAAGCAAATGCTATATTCCCATTGACAATAAGTGCAATGGTTTAACAGATATGGCGTTAACATGAGTTCAAAGGTGGCCAAAGTGGTGACCTAGAAATTAAGGTCAAGGTCACCCAAACTGACTAATGTCTGCATAATCCCTCAATATAGGCTGTGACCAAATTTGAGGACATTCCATGCATCGGTTCATAAGATATGTTTCAAAAGTGTTCAAAGAACTGTGGTAACCTTGAAAACTAAGGTGAATGGCATTCAAAGTATTTGGTAACCTGCGTAGTCCCACAATATGTAGGATGTGACTAAATTTGAAGTCATTTTGTAAAACGGTTCAAGACATATTGTATTAACAAGAGTTTCAAAAGTGGCCAATTGACGTAGTGACCTTGAAAATAATGTCAAGGTCACCTGAAGTGACTGGTGTCTGCGTAATCCCCCAATGTAGGCTGTGACTAAACTTGAAGACATTAGGTGCAGCGGTTCATAAGATAACGCGTTAACAAGAGTTTCAAAAGTGGCCAAAGTGCCGTATATCACGGTCACCACAACTGACTGGTGTCTGCGTAATCCCAAAATGTAGGCTGTGACCAAATTTGAAGACATTGGGTGCAACGGTTCGTGGGATATCGCGTTAACAAGGATCCGGACGTACGACGTACATGTACGAACGGACGGACGGACGGACGCCGCTGAATACAATGCCCCCCGTTCCGCGTTGCGGCGGGGGATACTTAATGACATAAAAACACAAACGGGATAAAATCCCGTTGAATCTTAATTCCACGCATTTTCTTTTTCAAAATGTTAGTTAGGAAGCACAAGCACTGTCTTGATGCATTGGCAGTGCTCATATACTATAATATTATTATATATACCGGTAGTAGGCCTATATGAGTCAAACTGCTGAAGAGTGTGAATATGCTGTCCGGGGTGGATTTAGTCAATTTTGTTTTTGCAACTACTTTTTTTTAGTTTCCACGACTTCATTTGCAGTTGAAATAGTACGGCACAACGAAAATTTTAATTCAATGTTAAATATTTATTGTAAAAAAAAAGTTTAAACAGTGAAAATATCACAAAAATGCTTGTCCCAAATTGAAATTTGCAAATTCACATTCATTTTTCAGATTAATTATTCACTTGATAAACAAAATGTATCAACTTACATCATTATTATGTATTAGAAAAGGGAAATAAAGTAAAAAAACAATTAATCCTTTATAACTTTTTTTCAAAAACAAATAAATATCTTGTCACAGACAATTTTGTCAATACCGTTACCATCATCTTTTTATGTGAAAATAATGAGACCTCCCTGTCTTGTAAAATGGAAAATACCTGTATTCAACCCCTTCCTGTCTAGTTTAAACACATTGTTGTAGAGATTACAGAAGAAGGAAGAAAACAGAAATTACACTACTCCAAATATGTAGAGAGTTGGGTGTACCTTTTCATCATGTCAATATTGTCACCAAGTATGAAAGAGAAATAAGCTGTAACTGTAACATTTATATAATTTCTGGATTGGCATATACAGTTGTAATTCCAATACTTGTTTGATTATTTGAATCTGGGAGCATTTATAATGATTAATTGTTCATCTTGTTACAAAAATTCAAAACCGTTACTTTCAATACCGTACGCGTTACCATTCAGAAAGGTAACGGCATTGACACATATGGTAACGGTATGGACAATATATCATATACATGTTCTGTTTTTTAATCTGTTTGTGAAATAATAACTTTTGAAGTTATATTACAAACGTGTATAGTAAAAGCAATATAGGTAGACATAAACTGTTTTAATATTGGCTAAATTAAAGTGATAACAGAACTCGTATGAAAGCAAACAGTAACGGTATTGAATCAGTCGGTAACGGTTTTGAAACATTCAACAAAAATCATTTTATTTTGTTAAATAAATATTTTTTTGTTTAAGTTTCCTTTGGTGGTCAATGAATATATGAGCTAAATAATGTAATTTTAGTTAAGGTTTTGTAATCAAATGTTTTACAGAGCTCAACTGATAAACATTAGTAACGATATTGACTATTTTGGTAACGGTTTTGAAATATAGAACAAAAACAACTTTTTTTAATGAAAAATATGGAAATACAAACTTTTTCCTATTGTCATTGATGAACATGTGAGCAATAAAATGCAATTATACAAAGAAAGCCTTAATTGTTTTATAATTTAACGTAAGAACAGATTTTTTCTAAAATAAACTGGTAACGGTATTGAATCAGTTGGTAACGGTATTGAAACATCTAAGAAAAATATTTTTTTTCATGAATAACTTATAAATATATACTATTTCAAGTTGTTATCAATGAATATATGAGGATTTTTATGTAAAACTACAAATACAGCCTTTGGATTATTGTAATTTAATGTAAACTTAAAGCTCAACTGAAACAAAATGGTAACGGTATTGACTCATTTGGTAACGGTTTTGAATATATTCAACAAAGGCACAGAATTTAATGAAGGACAAAGAAATATGAACTATTTCTTGTTGTGATCAGAGTATATACAAGCTTCACAATGGAATTTGACAAACAAATCTTTGGAGTTTTTTAAATTAATGTAGAACAGAGCTCAAATAGAGGAGCGGTAACGGTATTGAATGAAAAGGTAACGGTTTTGAAACAAACAACAAAAACACAGATTATTCATGATTGACATGGAACTTCAAACTATATTCTGTTGTGGTCAATGAATATATGAGCTAAACAATGTAGTTTGTACCAAAATAATTGGATTGTTTTGACTTTGTACATAAAGCTCTAAAACCGTTACAATGTGTGTCAAATCCGTTACCACAGATGTCAAGAACCGTTACTAAATTAAGAACATTACTATCAAATTTTCATCAATTGAAAATTTATTAATATTATAGATGTTCTTCAACCAGTTAATCTTTTTAAATATGTTTGACAGTTGTAAAGATATTGAATTACTTCAAACAAATATGTTTTTGAACGATCAATAATTATTTGTCAAAACCGTTACCAACATAGTCAAAACCGCAACCATTCATGTCCTGAACCGTTACCCAATTAAAATCATATATTGATTAAAAAGTATTAATAGGAAATTTTAAATTACTTGTTCCCAAGGTCAGTTGTTGTGTATAATTTTAGTCGGGATTCTTAAAGACCGATATAGTAAATCTCTTAAAATATTGGATACATTAATGTGCTTCCTAATTGAAATGTTTTGGGTTCATTCAGTTTGATTAGTCATTTTTACATTGTTTTCCGGGGAAAAGTTGAAAATGGTCAGCAATAGAAAATAAATATGCAAATAAGATTGTTGATTAGTGGAATTATCAACTTAATTTTTCATAAAACATTTTATACTAAAATAACTACTTGGTAACGGTATTGACAATTTTATATAAGTTCATTAATTAGACATTGATAATTAAAAAAATTGTTTTTGTTAAGATTGCATATTTTGTTATACTGACGTTCAAAGCTTTTGCTTTTGTTTCGAAGGAAAAAATATTGCAAAATTCAACTTTGATTTTTGTTATTTCAGATTGAGACTCTTCAGCAATTTGACTCATATATATGAGCAATATCCATGCACCAAGTGCTTGTGTTAGCTAGGATGCATTTTATTCAGTATAAAGGCCAAGGTTCCAAAATACATCTTTATACATTAAAGAGTAAGAGCTCACAAAATGTAGAGGCACACCCAGCAAACAAAACAACGTTGTGGCATCATTGTGACAACGTTGTAATTTGGTTGTGGCAACGTTGTAAATTAACGTTGTGACAACGTAAAAGTGAATGGTTGTGTATACGTTGTGACAACGTTGTAAAATAACGTTGTGAAAAACCTACACACAACCTTCACACAACGTTGTGAAATAACCTATGCACAACGTTGTGAAAAGACCTACACACAACGTTGTTAAAAGACCTGCATTCAACCAGGATGCAACATTTATATGTGTAGCGTTATTATGTATTATATGTATGATGTTTGTCCAACCATAAGGAAAACAATATGTGAACTCTTGATACATCTCCATGACCGCCCAAGTTCTAGGATTGTCAAAGCTTATTTGAAGCTGCTTTATATTCATTGTCACTTTCGTAATGAATTACTGACACACTTTAAAAACGAAACAACAAACAAAGCTATTACTTCCATTATTAGACAAAAAACTGGTTCAAAACATACACTTCACATACTGTACATACAAATTATAGTTAATATGTGGATCGAAAAAGAAACCAATTTGGTGTTAAATTTTCAAAGTGTGTCAGTAAACCTTCTTCAAAGCAAACTAATCTCTTTGAAAAAAACAAAGACAAAATGACGAGTCACACAATTTTATTCATTTACAAAAAAACATTCTCTAAAACCACTGAATTCAAATACACAATTTTCTGAAATAGTCAGCCAATAATTTGCTTCTTGTTAATTGCTTGTCTAACACATTTTCATAAAGGATGTAATTAATTTTTTGGACAAAAGCAAGATGAATAAAATGAGATTCCAACCCTCATGTCCCCTTATATCACAGGTCTTAAAGTAAAACTAACCTCAGGTGAGTGTGATGACAAGAATACAGCACATAGAATAGGCCAAAGTGAAAAGGTGGTACTTCTAAACAAAGGCAAACCATCAATATTCAATGAAAGTTCTATTTCCTTCACAACCGGTTCAGACGTCTCATCCAGCCCATTCAAATACCTAGTCACACACTTCACTAGCTCACTTTTGAATCCGAGATAGACATACGTGCAGTTTCGTATGTACAGTAAAATATGGAATCATAGATTGAGAACTGCATGAGATCTACCTATATAGGTTAATACATGTAGGTTGTTTCATAAGGATTGGTGATTTACCTAACATGATTAAAGGTTTATTACACATTCTTCAAGTGTATATTAAGGCCATTTAAGAGACATTTTAAACGGTTGACCAACTTGATAGGTTAATCTAATAAAGTTTTGAAAAAAAAACAGAAGTATACTTCTTAAATCTAAACTGAGACTCATACATGTAAGTCGAAAATCTACCTTTCCTTTTTATATCGGCTTTATGATACCTATATCGTCAATTAATCGACACGTTTACTTATGAAATACGAAATATTTGACCGTTTTTGAAAACAGTAAAATCTTTCCTGTTTTTTTGAGCGATTGTGAAAACTTTATCACAACGGTTCAGAGTATATGCACGCTTACACCTTCATCAGGTAGAATGATATATATACACAAACATTATGCTTATATATATATGCTTATATAAATATATATTTATATCGAGACATCTCAAAATAGAACATTCATTTATCCAGAATATAGAACAAGGTTTGTGATACTTGTTAACCAGCAGCGCATATTAAACAGCACAGCAGGTATCAAGCCACGCCCCATTGAGTTCCTGGGTGAACTCTTCAACCCGAGAGGTTGCTTATGCTGTCAACAGTTGTATATACCGTAGTTCCTACAATAATAATAAAAATGAACGAAGACAAAAGCTCTAATGTAGTGTATTCTATGCCCGAATTTTTATTAAATTTTAAAAATAAATACATGTGATCAGAATCATAGGGCCTGCGGTTCCTGGTCAGTTTGTAAATCATAACCATTACTGTAAAAGAAACACTCTGCTCGAAAACGAGCAAAATTTGGACAAATAAAGAGAAAGTGAATGGCGTCTTCATAATGGTGACCGCAGGGGCAGCATGACGTATTTTGTAAGAATCGATCGAATTTATATCCGTTTAGATCGCTGCAGCCAAGTCTTAATTTACAATGGATAATTTGATTGTATCTGCTTTCAAAGTTTCTGACAATATGATGTACATTACATGTTACCTTTCGCTGAAAGTGTTTTTTAAACAAGACAATTTGAGTCCATGTTTCTTAATTCATCATCAAGTATATTCCACTCCAATACAGAAGACGGTAAAAATGATTTTTGTATATGCTTCTGTGCGACAAAGATATACTTGAAGTATGTTTGATGATCTAGATTCATACGTGGATACAGAGGATAAGCTTAGTGGTATCAAATCTGATAAATATTTTGGAGTTCTATTATAGAACATTTTATAGAATACACACATTTGATGAGTTTTTCGACATTCAATTAGACCGACCACATAGGATGAAGTATAAGCCCATATATGGATTGAAGTACATATAACATGATAAACATGCTAAAAATGTGCATGTAAATAAATAGAAATATGATGCATTGAATTACAGTAAAATTCTTTAAGAATACTTGGGCTTACTAAAATAAATGAAATACGTTCCTGGTCGGTTGCAGTATCAAAAGCAGTCCAATTGTCTTGACATTTCTAAGTGGCTTACGCTTACGGTGGATATTATTGTTAGTTGTTAGACGAATATGTCTTTTTTACCAAATTAATTTTGATTTTAACACCAGAATACTTATTGTCATTAGTTCCACCAGCAATGTCCGACATCTTGAACCGCTATACTCGTTGTTATACAGAATAAATAGAGATTAATACCCAAGCAGAGATGTCATATTGTTTTTACAACACGAGTGACTGTAAAATGAAATTTTCCCGAGCGAGAGCGAGGGAAATATCTGTTTACTGGCACGAGTGTTGTAAAAACAATATGACATCTCGCGAGTGTTTTAATTTCTTTATTATCCATAATGTACGAAAGCCAGAATTCTATTAGAATTTTCAAAACATCGTTAATGATGAAAGCAATCAGGTAAGCGCGAATGGATACATTTGTAACTCGGTCAGGGTTAACAAGGTTAAAAGACTTATTGTGTAGCGCCAGTTTCAAACAGCAATGCTAAAACGGAAATGTTTACTATTTTGATGTTATCTATCAATTTATGTATAATCACATATCAAGTTAAGAAGAATTTACATGCTTCGTTATTAAAAATCATGTCTTTAGCGTCAAAGTTAGGCAGATGAAATGACACGTTTGCACTGATTCACTCGCCCGCTATGTCGCTAAAGCGCCCTGTCTACTTATAAAAACACTCTAAGGCGCTTTACAACATAAAGAATAAAATGAGTTAAGAAAAGTAAAAAAGACAACGTAAGAATTAGGAGCAAAATGATTATATTATCATTATTAACTAGTATATTATTAACTCATGTTTTTTGTCTTTCACTACAAAGATGTTTTCACCAATTAGATATTTTTGCTGTTCGTATTGCATATTGTGTCCAGTTTCAAGTCTGTTGTATCTAGGAAGGGTGTTCAATAAGCATTCTTGCTTGTTCACCAATGAAATAAAAATATGTTTAAACCATATGTGTATAAATGTGTTATAGCGACAACAACATGTCAACTGAATGAAATGGTGCTTCATGTTAAATAGTATAACAAGTGAAAAACATAAACAATTGTTTTATCTAAATGGTGTTTTTTGGGGGGAATTCTATCTTCTTTTATCTGGGCTGTTCCATTATTCTAAAGGGTAGAGGCCATGTTACACATCATTTGTCAACCATGAAAAGTGTTGTTTTAAGCGTTCTGTCTTTTGAGAATTCTGTCTTTTGAGACCTTACCAAAGCAAAAGGTCGGGTAGCTCGTAAAGTAGTCCCACATTCCGATGTCACGTGGTCTTTTTAACTGACCAATGGAATTACCGCTAGGGTTTATTACACATGTGCAACATATCGTTTTTTATGACATGACTTATTTTATCACATATGGATAATAATATACTTTTATTCTACTTTGGTATTTGGTTATCATAATAGAATTGGGGCGAATCAACCCTGGGCCGAACTGGTTTTTCTGGGCCTGCTGATGACATTTGATGCTGTTTTCACAAAATAAACGTAAACAAGGACTTTAATGGTAAAGTCCAATTTAAGTTTTAAGCTACCTTTACATGGTACAAATGGTCAACATCATCCTCTCTTATCCCGTGATAAGTAGAAAAAGTAATAGACAATCCGTACATGCCTAGATAGTGAAATTCTTTTATTTCACGGCTTCATAGGTAAGAAAACAACACTTGGTTACCTGCACATGCCAAGATGGTTAACAACATCTTAACTATCTGCATATAGGCAAGAACATTTACAGACAACTTTAACATGACTAAATGGTTAGGCTACCATCATTGTATTTTATAACGACATAGGCAAAACAAATCAACAATACTTTGTACATGTCTAGATGGATGATATCAACTGATATCATCCCTACAGTAGCGAGTAAAGGAATGGATAGCTAGTACCATTATATTTTTTCAAACTAACATAGAAGGGAAAAAAAGAGATAAGTGTCGCATGCTTATGCGAGATTACATTTCAGCCCGAAAGCAAGAAAATTAACTGATAACTAGTAGGCCTACATTCATCAATTATAAAAAGCATGATTGTACCAATAATAGGTTATGTTTAGTAAATGTATATAGTTTTAGATATATGCCGTGCGCAAGATGACACCTGTTTGAAATTTGACATGTGTATCACTTTTGGTATTGTTATGAAATTTGTACTACTTGCATGAAGTCTGATGAGTCTGCCTGAGTTAAAAGAAAACAAAGGTACATGACCACAACAAAGAGACGGCTCCTCAAGTTATAGTGATTCATGCATAAGTATGAAAAGAAGATGCAAATCTAAGCAAAAGTATGCACAATAGCCTCCTTCAGGGATCATAATGGTTACATCAATATGTCCGGTTTCATAACATTTCGATGATATGTGTTTGATGCATGACATTAGACTAGATTGATCTCTGAAGTTGAAAACGTATTTTAAAGAAAGCATATGAATATTCGATATAATATTATAGCGTTGCAAAGAAAGAACGCCAATAGTGGGCATTGGTAGTGAAAGGTGTTCTTAGCCGTCTTGGTTTTGGTTATGTATGGTTTTATTCGAATGTTGTAAATGTTAACGTATTTTTGTCTCTGTTTAAGCATAGATGCATATACAACGATAATCAGTCATGTAAAAGGAATTTGGCATGCTACCCAAAACTCAACTTCCTGAATAACATACAAGAAAATGTCTTCTTTGAAGTTTATATCAGTCATAGCTAATGTAAAGAATTTCGTATTGCTGTTAGTAAACTCCAAAGTTCCAGTCATACATTAATGATTGAATACGGTAGACGATTTGGCCTTGAGAGAAGTGATCGGCTATGTCCACTCTGCATTGTACCTACGGTTGAAACATGAGGCATTTTTGCCTCGAATGTCAATTCTACAATGAGCTAAGAAAAAAAAACAATTTAATTTTCATTCCATTTGTTGACATTATAAAATAATATCACCATAAATAATCATGGGAAATATCTGTATCAAGCTTTGAAGAAACGTTATGCGCCTCTGGGTCTATAACGTCCCATCTCTTTTTCTTTATCGTGGTATGTTACAGTTGTACAATTGTAAAATATTTTATTGGCGCTTCAAATATGCACATGGTATAACAATGTATAGTTCCCTTTTCAGTAATAAACCTCTCTTTCTTCACTCAAATGATTTCCTCATAAACAAATATTAACCTGTATTGGTAGATTGGGAAAACTCAGTGGATGGTTTTTTTTTCATGAACATGGGGTAGGACTTAAATGTAGATTTTATTTATAATAACGACAGTCGTAAAGGACAAAACTTACTTACGTTTCATCTTAGTTTACACCTATCATAACTAATGATAACCAAATCATCAGAGCGGAATTATATAAGGTCGTTCTCGACACATGGCGTTAATGAGTTTTAATTCTTATCATAGCAACATACCTAAGATATGCATCTAAAAAGATTAATAACATCCTTCTTTTTACATACACAATAATTTATTTCTAGCAAAAACTATTTTTAAACCAACGGGGGGGAATATTTCTTTGTTCGTGTTTTATATGTCTTGGTATTGTACGCTAATTGATTTGATTTAATCATTTATTGATTAAATATTCACTGCATGTGCATTAATTAAAAACGATCTGGTAAATAACATTTACCGTAAAAAAAAAGACACAAGGACCTAATTATAACCTTTCTGCTATATTTTAAAGTATCTGATAGGTTAATAATGAGTTTGAAATCCAATTTAGAAATTCTCTTTTCATTTGACAGGTCCAACAAACTTAAAAACGATGATCTCACAATGCAGGATCCATGTAACTTAAATATGATAAATACTTTTATTGTAAAAAAGGCGTTTGTTAACATAGAGTTCTAACTAACTATTTGAAATGGCTGTCCGGGTGAAATATAGCAAGATGTTTATATATCTGAAATTTCTTTTTAAAACATTGTAAATGTTGTGATTGATATCCTAAAATCAACTCAATTAACATACAATTTGTAAATACCGATCTTCAATTGGAGATTTTATTCACAGAGAATAATTCAGTAATAAGATTATAATAGGGACGATTCTGTTTAAATAAATCGCACGTATGGACAAACATTTTTCTATCTAATTCCAAATAAATATTTAAAAAAAATAGTTAATTTAACCTATTTTGGAAGGATAGATGTGCAGTTGAAAAAATAAAGAAACATTGTACTTACGTCGATCGAAATATTCATGTAAAACAATAAGACCCACGAATATAATTCACCTCACCGATTCACCACCATAAGATTTTTTGTTGTGTTAGTAAAATTTGCTAAGATTTACATAATACTGACCTTGCATAACGTTGCAAAAACATAAATCAAGCTTAACAACATGAATTATCATTTTATTACATACTTTACGGTAGCCGTTCCTCGCGACGCAAACATCTGTCAATCATTTGCTATCTCATGAATATTCACACAAGCCTAGCTGGTTAAACCTAAATACAGGCGGGATGCGGTGAATTCGTACCCAAAACGAACTCGTACCCACAAATCTCAGTGGATTCGTACCCAAATCGAGCGGTGGATTCGTCTCAACTATTATTTTGTGCTTTTTTACACAAATTATAATTCTAACTGTAATTGTACTCAGATAATTAGTTTAAAGATCATATTTTTATTGAAAGAAGGCTTAAATCACGTTCGTATATATATGCAGAGTTCCCAAAGGCTTGCCGATTCAGATATTCGAATTCACCCACATTTCTAAATAAACATTGTCACCACTTGAGATAATCCATGAGTTATCAACTTTACTGAAACAACATCTTAATTGGATGTAATTGGTCTTTCAACACTTTGGTATTTGCGAAGTTATGATTATGAGCTTAGTGCAGGTCTGTGCGTACAGTTGTAGATTGTCAGTTATTTTGTTGGCAACTTACCCTTTTCATCTTTACTGGCATTTTAATCGTTGCTCATTGTTATTATGTATTATTCATGATTGTATTAATTATACAATGTTAAGAATGTATAATTTTCTTCTACTTTTTGTCACTGTTTTATCACATAAATGAAAATAAATGTATTGTGAGTACATCTACAACATTATGAAATATTTAGTGTGTTTGAAAATCAGAGACATAATATGTTATCAGGTTATACTGGATTGAAACCGAACGCGCAGCGAGTGAGTATATATATATACAACATTATGAAATATTACAAAATGTTGATTAAAATGATTATTTAATCGTGATAAATGATTCTAAACTATTAAAATAAATATGGGTACGAGTTCACCGTTTTATTTTGGGTACGGGTTTGTTTTGGGTACGAATTCTCAGTGGGGACGAGTTCGTTTTGGGTACGAATTCACCTACGGCTACAGCCCTATTTAAAGGCTATGCGGGTAATAACCTAACATGTTCACGAAAGCGCACCATGGTCAAAGGGAGACAACTCTTACTTGTACCGATAAAAGGTCATAGTTCACTGGGTTGAGGTTCAAGTCTTGAAGCCGCATCAGTAAAAATCTAAGACTGAGAAAATGTAGGTATTTTCGACATTGACACGCATTCAAAATAGTATGGAATATTCTATTTTCATGTCAACGTTATAATAACCGTATTGTCACTAAATGTGTGAGCAACGATTGAATGCTTTATGCAAAATCAAGATGTTGAATAAATGGGTCAACAAATAATGTAGAATTTGCACTTTACATCTTCCACACCTCCATCATTTATCATATTAAGTCTCACGCACCTGAGGCAAACAATTACGCTAAAATTATTATGTTTAATTCACTGGTAATATAAAAAAGGAACAACTCTTTTAAACAGAAGTTCTAAACAATATTTTTATGATAATAAAAATTCCAAGAAAAATATTCCAAATGAACTTATGAATATTTCATACAAGACATAACAACTTCTTTATTGATTTATAAATAAAACAAATGAATAAAGAAGTTGTTATCCATAACATTTGTCTTGTATTAATTACCACACCAACTTCTAAATGCCTTTGAAGAACTTATGAATATTTGTTTGTCAGTCTGAGTCAATATTGAAGATTTTTTCCAAAATGTTAGACTTTTACAAAATGACTTTTCATCGTGATTAAAGCAGATGATTATATTGTTTAAAACTATTGCCCGTTCAATTAGAAATGAAGCAATGTATGAAATGTAAAATATATTGTTTTGGCACTCATTGTGATTATTCTATATTCAATTAATACTGTAAGAATCAAAATGAATAATCAAAGTAAATTGTTGAAATAATTGTAAAGATTGATATTGATAACTAATTTTTGAAAGGAGTTAATATTTTTTTTATGTATATGTAGCAGGAAAGAAAATCCAATATTTTCATGTCCATGCGGGATTCGAACCCGGGACTGCCGGTTTGGGAGTCCTACGCTCTACCTGTTCGGCCAAAGAGATATCCCTCCAGCCGAAGCCAGTATAGGAAGTAGTAGACCTCACCCTGTCATATTATATGTGAAAGGACAAACCTTTGATCCCTATTACTTACTGAAATAAAATATTATGATCGAAAAAAATGTTTCAAAGGTGATTTTATTTCCTTAAAATCTGTTATCTGTTACAGAAACAAGCATACCTGATCACTAACAATATCAATATGGGTCGTGTTGATGGAAAGGTTGTCATAGTAACAGCAGCAGCTCAGGGTATTGGGCGAGCTTCTGCAGAGGTAAGGGTCAAAGGTCATTCATTTTTCTTCAATTAATAATCTTTTGATTTAACAGGCAGTCAAGTTTGGAAACGTTGCTAAATAAATCTATCGACCATTTAAGCTGAGGCCAGGTTTACATTTTTTCTGAATGATCAATGATTCATTTTTACAACTTGAAAATTTTATTGCCCTTCAACATAGAAGAAGAAAGTTTGATTCTTTTTTGTAATTTGTCTCTTTTAAAGACTAAACTGATTTTGTATTAAATACCATATGATACAGGAAACATCTACTATAAACCTTAAAAATGTTGTAAAATGCTTTAGGCCATCTGTATTATTTTTTGTGTTTCTCATCTCTTAAAGGGGCAGTAGCACGTTTTTTGATAATTTTACATTTTAAATATTTCACTTATAATTGTAAGTAAATGCTAAATGTATCATATTGACAGTGTCAACAATCTCATTACACAAGCCAATCACCCATAGTCAGAGGACAAAGTATGAGGCTTCACATAAAATCCATTGGCGGCCATTTTTGTGTGAACACCTTTAATTCATTTTTGTAAGAAAAATGAATCTCATGGCTGAACTTTACGTTATATATTTGAATTATTACTGCTTCATTTAGTGTGAATACATTGTCTTTCAATTGGAACTATTTATTTTCATTTTCCTGACATCACCTTATATTCCCCCTAAAAACGTGCTACTGCCCCTTTAAACAACATGTAACCCCGAGGGGGTACACAATGCAGAAATGGATACAGAAAGATATCTTGAGATAACATCGATATTTTGTTTGTTCAAAAACATGCGCAAAATAGTCATTTAATGACTTTGAAAACAAACATCATATTTTCAGTCTGTAAAACTTCTCTCAGCCAATCATAACCTGCCACATCACATCGCCCTTTCTCGCCAAACTGGTCAGGCTATTGCTATTGTTTACAGTATTGAGTCAAGCGGTGACATACTTATTTGGCGTATAATTACTATACAAACAAAGAAAACAACTTTCCAGTATGACGGTTAGTTAGTGAGACATATAATGAAGACATTTACTAATTTTGGTTGAATCTTTTTGACTGTTGATCACGGCTTAACTACAGAGGGATCTAAAGTCAATTCATCAATGAGACTACATGGTATGTCATAGCCCTGTCATAGAACTATGTTTCGCATATCTATTTTAAAAAAAGAAACAGGGTATATGTTTATATTAATGCCGCTCCCTAACAAAATAGTGACGTTACACGTAAACATGGACAGATCAGTACACATATTATCTACGGTGAGAGTATTGAAACAATGATTTTCGAAAACATACAACAAAGCAATTTAATGCTAAGGTTATATCTTCATTAATGGTATAAACATAAGGATATTTCATCAAGGCAAAATCTTAATATTCAATCGTGTTTTGAAAATCTCTTAGATATTACGGTATAGTTATGTTTTGAATTTAGTAGTTCTAAGTTTACATTTTGTGATGAGTGGCCAGATAAAATTGAAGACAAATTAAACAAGTTAGTGAAATGTTTTAAGGAACTTATGAATAATCCTGAAGTAATTTTATATAATCTGAATGAGGTTTTGCTATATACGCACTACTCTCGGAAAGAGAGTGTCATTGAGGCATAATGTCATGAAATTGTATTAAGTTGGCAATACAATTTGATGCACCTTTTGACAACATGTTTCATCATGTCTTGAGCGTTTCTCAATCAAATAAAGAAACAATGTTAGTTTACAAAGAGACAACTCATCAGCGTAAAATAAATACCATTCTATATCTTCGTTTGAGATAATGTTATTTTAAATTTCAAATATTTGTAAACTTCGAACGCAAACAACTGCCTAAAATAACACATATGTATACATATAAGTTTGAATGCACAAAGTTTAGTTTACATATCATGTGACCAAAGCCTACCTTATTGAAGTCACTGTAAATGCAAAATACTCCATCTCATGTGTACTGAATGTGTTCATCTCAAGACAGATGCAATGCATATGATAAATTCTAAATGTTTAATTTTTGATTGGATCTAGTTTGTCTTATTGTTGACCAATGGATGACTAGTGCTTTGACAACTGGGCGTGTCATAGATGGGCAGACATGCTTGATCTCTAAAACAACATCCCCTAATTCTTGTAACAGCATTGTCAAAGAGTGTGAAATATCCCAAGCGCGACTCCCTAGGCCTGTAATTACACAATCAGTTACGATGTGCCATAACTGTTTAATTACTACTCTCATGTTTTATTGCCGGACAGGTGAAGCTACCAAATCGTGCTAAAACATGTTTATTCTGTTTATTTACCACCATTGTCTGTTATATTTACATTGATTGGGCCCATTTCCGTTCTGTATATGATGTAATAATACACAGTCTGTAAAACTTCTCTCAGCCAATCATAACCTGCCACATCACATCGCCCTTTCTCGCATGCGCAGTAAAGGCAATATCGTTCATCCGGTAGAATCCCTTTTCAGACTGTCAAATTGAGAAACCTAAAATTTGCGCACTTTGAAGGGCGATATCTTTGTTATTAGAGGACCGATGAAAACGTTTGTTGGTGTTTTTTGAAGTTGACAATGTTTTCTGTACATATAAACCAATTAACATGGGAAAAATAATGAGGTTTCTTGTTGTTTAAGTCCTTTTGCATGTTAGAGAGCGGTAGAAAAAAAAATATATATAAAAAATAAAAATGGTGTGTATATGTAGATATATGGTCATATGGTAATTAAGAGGTGATAAGCTGAAATCAAGATTAGTTTTGCATTCAGCGATGCTGTCCTAAAATCATTAATTTTGCTTCTGAATCATTGAAAGATCCACTTTTACCACATTCTCTCCCCACCAGGTCATGAATGTTGATACAGCCTCTGTTCTTTTTCCGGCAGTTTCCCCTGGCGGAAAAAAATTGCATCTGCATACATTTGAATTTCTTTATCAAATGACAAGGCTTCATTCATGGAAAGGGTGGTTCATATCAAAATGCCTTTGCCTTGATTCAGTAGCCAAAATGATAATTTAAGAACAGCGTCTTTGATTGCACAACTAACTTTGATTGCCTCCAATCAGGCATCTCCCATTCTATTCCACAAACTCGGCGTAATATAACAGAGGCTAAATCAACATGACTTGAACTGCCTCTGTGGGGAGAGAATGCTTTTACCACACAAGAAGTCTTTTTCATCAGCTGAAATATTTCAAATGGATTATGGTGCAACGTATGCTGTTAGGGAATACTGTTGGAAATCAGGGATCTGGTCCTATTCAAACATCAACATTTTATGACTTGATGTGGGAAGGATATGTAGGTTTTGTAATACACTGTTTTGAAAGATATGATAAACACAGACATCTTCACGTAATTAAATATTTGCTGAACTGATTTCACCATGTCATCTTTTGAGTATCATATTTTATGATATGATTGTTATTTTTATGTCATCACATTATTTTGTTGACTTTCATATTCCAGGCCCTTGCCAAGGAGGGGGCAAGAGTGATAGCAACAGACATTAATGCTGAAAAACTCAATGAGCTGAAAACCATTTCAGGTATGATTGTCGTGTTTTCAACTGTTTAAAGATTGAAGTTCATGCACTAAACCAATTACGGTTGTCACATAAATAAAACCAAAGGTTGTTTGAAGATTATTTAAAATCTCAGGTATGATTATTGTCCGGTTTTCAAAAGGAAAACACTGAAGTTCATGCACTTAACCAATTAAGGTTGTCACATAAATAAAACCAAAGGTTGTTTGAAGGTTATTTAAAATCTCAGGTATGATTATTGTCCGGTTTTCAAAAGGAAAACACTGAAGTTCATGCACTTAACCAATTAAAAAGTATTTATGAAGGTGATTTTAAATTATTGGTTTAATTTTCAGGAATAGAGACAGAAGTTCTTGATGTGACCAATGCCGAAGCAGTCACTGCGTTTGTAGCGAAACAGGATCGGGTTGATGTGCTCTTCAACTGTGCAGGGTAGGTGATGAGTGCTCACGGTTGAGAGGGACATGTTGACTTATGTTTATCGGTTTGAGAGTAATCGAGCTTCTGAGTGATGAATATGCAAAGTAAAGGAATTAATTTTTACAAACTTAAAAGTTCTACCTTTCCCTTCGCATAGTGGTTACTTATTTCATTTCTTCTCATGTAGTTTCTGTTACAAGTGGACCAGATTTCTTGGCTAAGAGGGTACTGGGGAGTTTAAAGGGTTAAAAAATAAACAAACCTTCTGAACCCCTGTCTAATAAATAAAATGGCACGGATACCATCCAAGATTTAGAGAACATCTTACAATCACCTTCTATAGGCGGGTTATAAGGTATTGCAAAAAAATTGGTTTATTACTTTTCCAAACTGATTAAGCAATTAATGACATTTTGATGAACTCAGTCTTATGCAATTGGCTAGGCGGGACTAACTATTGTGCTGTCACACATGCAGCTTTGTAACACTAGTTTGTAATTGTTGTATAGATATTGCACTGAAGTATATTTCAATTCAAGATTGTTTAAGGGATTGTAAGACCCGTTGTGAGATATTAACCTAGACTAAACACCAATGAAGTCAAAGTGATATCCAACTATATATAACAAGTAAGATTTTTATTCAATGAACAAAAGTGAGTTTGATATAAAATCATTCATGAGTTTTATTAGCTTACCTTTACAAAGTAAATGTGAGCTTATGTCATGGCGCTTCGTCCGTCGTCCGTCTGTCTGTCAGTCCGTCTGTCCGTCCGTCCGTCCGTCCGTCTGTCCGTCCGTCCGTAAACTTTCACGAAAAAGACTACTCCTCCTAAACGAATTCAGATATCATTCTGAAATTGTAGTATGTTATACCCATGGTGATTCCCCACAGAAAGGTAGACGTTTCAGTTTTGAGAATCCAAGATGGCCGCCATGACAGCCATATTGAATTTTCAATTAGATTTCATGAAAAAGACTACTCCTTCTAAACGAATACAGATATCATTCTGAAATTGTAGTATGTTATACCCATGGTGATTCCTCACAGAAAGGTAGACGTTTCAGTTTTGAGAATCCAAGATGGCCACCATGACAGCCATATTGAATTTTCAATTAGATTTCATGAAAAAGACTACTCCTTCTAAACGAATACAGATATCATTCTGAAATTGTAGTATGTTAGGGGAGGGTGGGGTAAGTTGAGCCACTTTTTAATGGTCAATGTATAATTCTTAAAATATGTAAGTAAATTGTAACTTTTTTGGGCAAATGCATGCAGCATATCATAATGCACATACCATTGTCATATAACCTTGATCAGATGCATTATGACTTTTTGGCATGCTTTTGAATGAAAAAAATAAAATTGCTCAACTTACCCCGGGATTGGGGTAATTTGATCACCTGCAAGGGGTAAGTTGATCACCTTGTTTTAATTATCTAAATTTATAAAGATAGCATAAACTAAAATAATTTGCAGCATCATTTATTTAAGAACTGCAATTTTACAATTGTTCAGTTTCTGTGACACAAAAAAAACAAAATTGAACTAGTATTCAAAAGCAATCTGTTTTTTTTTCTCATGTCAACAAATCATATAACTGAATTTTTTTTAACAATTGTTTTTCAGCACAAATATCAGTAAAATCAAAGAAGGAATTCAATAACATTTATAAAATGTGTGTTCATAGGTGCTTTACTACACATGTTATTACCCCATCATTGCCGGCTCAACTTACCCCATCATTCCCCATCTTAGTATAAAGAGCAATATAACACCAATGCTTGTACAGATTTCTTTGAGAATATTTGTGAAAATACTTTAATATATATACTTCTCAGAAAAAATGGTTACACAGATATGTTCATAAAGAATTTATGTATAATAACCCACACACCTGCTTCAGTGAAATTAACTTTGAGTTGACATTTTCAATCTTTTGTCTCCCATCACTCAACCCTGCTGGATCAAACTTCAGCCATGACAGAAAGGGAAGTCATATGGCATGACCTTCCAAATATGGCACACTTGGTCACATTATCATGTGTAGTATTTGAGAAAAGCATGGTGGATCAACTAACCCAGTGGCTCAACTTACCCCACTCTCCCCTATACCTATGGTGATTCCGCACAGAAAGGTAGACGTTAAAGTTTTGAGAATCCAATATGGCCGCCATGGCAGCCATATTGAATTTTCAATTAGATTTCATGACAAAGACTATTTCTCCTAAACCAATCTAGATATCATTTTTAGCTCACCTTTACAAAGTAAATGTGAGCTTATGTCATGGCGCTTCGTCCGTCGTCCGTCTGTCCGTCCGTCCGTCCGTCTGTCTGTCCGTCCGTCCGTCCGTCCGTAAACTTTCACGAAAAAGACTACTCCTCCTAAACGAATTCAGATATCATTCTGAAATTGTAGTATGTTATACCCATGGTGATTCCTCACAGAAAGGTAGACGTTTCAGTTTTGAGAATCCAAGATGGCCGCCATGAAAGCCATATTGAATTTTCAATTAGATTTCATGAAAAAGACTACTCCTCCTAAACGAATTCAGATATCATTCTGAAATTGTAGTATGTTATACCCATGGTGATTCCTCACAGAAAGGTAGACGTTTCAGTTTTGAGAATCCAAGATGGCCGCCATGGCAGCCATATTGAATTTTCAATTAGATTTCATGACAAAGACTATTTCTCCTAAACCAATCTAGATATCATTTTTATATTGTAGTATGTTATACCTATGGTGATTCCGCACAGAAAGGTAGACGTTTCAGTTTTGAGAATCCAAGATGGCCGCAATAGCAGCCATATTGACTTTTCAGCTGCAGATGACACATCATTATTATTAAATTTTAAGCTTTCATCAAGTGATCACTGGCACCATATAAATTCTCTAATTTGAACTTACTTATCATAATATTATCTTAAATATGGAATATTTAAGATTGTCGTGCAAGTTGTTCTATATTTTTAAGTGTTTCTAAAAAAAATTAAGATGAAAGACGAACATAATTGATTAATTTGTTTAAAATCTTTTTTATGGCAACTAGCTGCAAAAACCAAATCACATTAAACATGTTAAATTTTAAACAATGGTATCTCCCTTATATTCCTTTAAATACCACACATTAGAGGTCAACCAGAGTTCAGATATTGTCTAATACACATCCCAAGGCAGGCTGCTAGCATCACAGCTGCTAGTCTGTTGCATAATCAACCTGACCCAATTGATATGGTAGAGCATTATGCTATATGGCCATGGCCCATGTGTATGCAATAAAAGTTATGGACCTGTATTCTCATGACAGTGATATGTTCTTTCTAAGAATAACAACTTACACAAAACTTGTCTACAATAAGCTTTGTGTTTAGCAATCTACGTGATAAGTTGATGTGGAATAAATATGCAGATGAAAATCGAAAAGGGTTTAGTAAGGAAATTTGATTTGTCATATCTCTCTGTTGATTTGACAATGCAAAAATGTTTACCATTATAGTACTGTATGAGTGTTAAATAAATTGATATATATTTTAATGACATGTCTCATGGTCGACATGTAAATATTATGTGAACAAAATAAACGTTTCTTATGCATTGCTGTGTTTATGACTTTCCTCTCAATCAGTCATTCATTTTCCTTGAAAAATCTGTACTTTTGGGATTCTCAATATCCCATGCAGCATAACCATCAGTGAAATAATCTTGAAATCATATTAATGATTCACTACAAAACAAATGTAAGTGCCCACCATCCTGTAAGTAATGAATAACATTTAAATGGATACACCTTAACCAATCAAGATATCATAATGAAATTAATACGGATGCCTACATAAAAGTAGCATTTTGAAGATTAAAAAGTACAAGATGGTCACCAATTCAGCCATAGATATATACAAAAAAGTTATACAAAAACCTACTGCTTGTTAACTTATCATGATTAAATCATTCGTGTATTAATGTTTGTTCAAGCTCTAGTCGTTTCCAAAAGAAGACTAGTATTTTAAAAGATAAAAAAATCATGATGGCATCCATAATCAATTATACAAAAGATGGTTACATGTATAATTAAACAGGGATGCAGATTCAAATTTTTGCCAATCGGACATTCCACGTATAAGTCGACGAATAATGATATTTTGTAATAAATTTTTGTGCTTTATCTCACGTAAATCCACGATTGAACATGTGGAAATATTTCATAGACTAAATTTAAAATTATTACTCAGTAATTCTTATTACTATGATGTTTAGGCCTAGGTATGTGAATATGTTTATAATTTAATAAATAATCAAGTTTCAATAGTGTCAGTTATTCAGTAAACAAATGCCAGGTGCTTAGAATCTAATATTAACTGGAAAGCAGACGATGTACAGATCTATTTATAGCAACGCATGCAATGCAATGCAAAAATAAAACACTGAAAATACATTACATTGAGTAAAATAAAATTACTTTGGCTGTTTTAAATATAATTCTATTAAGTTATGATGCATATCAAGTACTTGACACTCATTGCATAAGTTTTTTTAGCCTGTCAAACTTGCCAACAGATCAGCCTGTTTTCGTTTCCCTATCACTGTAGTAATCCTGCTGTTCCTTTCACCTCCCTGCAGTAATGAAAGCTCCCAACACTGCGTTAATGAAGTCTTGCTTGCAAAGTCAATGCATGGAGCTTGTGAAGTTAGTGGAGGGAGGAAAAAGTAACAGCATGTAAAATAACGATGTGAAGTTGTTTGATGTCTTTTTAAAAAAAGTTTGGCCTTAGTGACTTGTTTTACTCAATGCATGACACTGAGATGATCCAATAATTAAAGATAACAAGGTAATTATGTCGTTTGAATGGATTAGTTGTTTCATTGATGACCGGTTCGTGTTTTCATTACAATTATGACCGACACAAGCGGGGCATTTCATCGGCCTTTATTGATTGCTTGTTAGTCAACTCAGGCTTGTTTATCTGTTTGTTTAGTAATTCTTTGATTATCTTCAATCGGTCAAATGACTCCTTGAATGTCCGACAGGTCACTTTTTCAATCGGTCAAACTGAATTCCCAATCGGACATGTCCGGCAAATAGACCGATTTCTGCATCCCTGTAATTAAACCATTTTACCACATCATTCATTTTAAGGTGAGCTTCTGTACCCTCGGTACTTTTATTATATTGTAGTATGTTATATCTATAGTGATTCTGCACAGAAAGGTAGACGTTTCAGTTTTGAGAATCCAAGATGGCCGCAATAGCAGCCATATTGACTTTTCAGCTGCAGATGACACATCATTATTATTAAATTTTAAGCTTTCATCAAGTGATCACTGGCACCATATAAATTCTCTAATTTGAACTTACTAATCATAATATTATCTTAAATTTGGAATATTTAAGATTGTCGTGCAAGTTGTTCTATATTTTTAAGTGTTTCTAAAAAAGATTAAGATGAAAGACAAACATAATTGATTAATTTGATTAAAATCTTTATGGCAACTAGCTGCAAAAACCAAATCACATTTAACATGTTAAATTTTAAACAATGGTATCTCCCTTATATTCCTTTAAATACCACACATAAGGGGTCAACCAGAGTTCAGATATTCCACTATGCTGTCTAATACACATCCCAAGGCAGGCTGCTAGCATCAGTGTCAGCTGCTAGTCTGTTGCATAATCAACCTGACCCAATTGATATGGTAGAGCATTATGCTATATGGCCATGGCCCATGTGTATGCAATAAAAGTTATGGACTTGTATTCTCATGACAGTGATATGTTCTTTCTAAGAATAACAACTTACACAAAACTTGTCTACAATAAGCTTTGTGTTTAGCAATCTACATGATAAGTTGATGTGGAATAAATATGCAGATGAAAATCGAAAAGGGTTTAGTTAGAAAAGTAAGGAAATTTAATTTGTCATATCTCTCTGTTGATTTGACAATGCAAAAATGTTTACCATTATAGTACTGTATGAGTGTTAAATAAATTGATACTTTAATGAAAGACATCTCATGGTCACTTGACATGTAAATATTATGTGAACAAAATAAACGTGTCTTATGCATTGCTGTGTTTATGACTTTCCTCTCAATCAGTCATTCATTTTCCTTGAAAAATCTGTACTTTTGGGATTCTCAATATTCCATGCAGCATAACCATCAGTGAAATAATCTTGAAATCGATTTAATAATTTTACTACAAAACAAATGTAAGTGCCCACCATCCTGTAAGTAATGAATGACATTTAAATGGATACACCTAAACCAATCAAGATATCATAATGAAATTAATACGGATGCCCACATAAAGTAGCATTTTGAAGATTAAAAAGTACAAGATGGTCACCAATTCAGCCATAGATATACAAAAAAGTTATACAAAAACCTACTGCTTGTTAACTTATCATGATTATATCATTCGTGTATTAATGTTTGTTCAAGCTCTAGTGGTTTCCAAAAGAAGACTAGTATTTTAAAAGATAAAAACATCATGATGGCCGCCATAATCAATTATATTAAAGATGGTTACATGTATAATTAAACCATTTTACCACATCATTCATTTTAAGGTGAGCTTCTGTACCCTCGGTACTTTTATATAGTATTAATTCGAAGGAAGTTTAGTATTTTGTTTATGAGTTGCCCTACAAATCAAGCAATTTGCCGACAATGTGCTGAAACAGTTCTGCGACCCGGCAGCCATTGTGACGGCAGGCTTACATTGTGACAAGACATCAACACATTACTGTGACGTCATACTTGCTTTGTGGTATTACACTAGTTGAATATTGCTGTATGAATATTATACCCGAATGGGCGAGTGATATATACATTTATCTCACAATCCAACTCTTGTTTAAAAGGTTTATTTCTCCCCAGGTTTGTTGCCAACGGAACCATATTTGACTGTGATGAGAAGACGTGGGATTTCTCGTTTGAGCTGAATGTGAAGAGCATGTACCGTATGGTGAAGCAGGTCCTGCCTAAGGTATATCTGTAGAAATATTAATTAAAGATTCAGCCCTTTAGGAGATCATTAAGAACAAATCATTCGAAATGTTTATATGTCACTTAACAGCTGAAAGACTATTGAAATAGAAAGCTTACAATATTGCTATTTTGGTCAATTTGAACACTTTTAAAAAAACGAGTGCAAAATTCAAGGTTGCCTCCAGCCTCAGCGCAAAAACATAATTTATTGCAAAACACATGGTCAGGTGCTGGACTATTCTATTTCTTAGTTGGGTAGTAATTGAAATTATCATAATATTAATTCTATTTCAAGATGACGAGTAGTTTTATGGATGATAAACTTCTTTATTACAGAAAGTAGAGACATCTCATACACATACCATTTTAAAGCAGAGGATCTATACCGAAATGTTGCTACTTTCTGCAATAAAGAAGTTGATTATCCATATCTTCTTGATAATTCCAACTTCTAAAATGCCTCTCAACAACTGATTTTAAGATGCTGGCTCAGGAAACTGGAGGCAGTATTATCAACATGTCCTCTGTAGCATCCAGTATCAAAGGTAAGTTATCTAATGAACCGTTTTTTGACTTAGTTTGAATAAAAACATGTTAACCTTAACCTTCTGCCTGCTGGATTGTTTTGAAGTATATATAGGAGATATAGAACCCAAAAATCAAACTCACTTAGTCTTACGGTAACAATTTGCGACAACATTGTAATGGTGTCAATTCATCCAAAAGTATACTCACTACATGTACTGAATAATGGCTTATCCCTACATTGCGACCATCCCTTAAATACAATGTAATGATGATGTCACCAAAAGCGGGTTAATTCAATAAACTTCTGACGTTGAAATAAGTATTTCTTTGTTATTTAAAACATGTCAATATGAGTTTAGACGAATGATATTTCTACCGAGTCATGTATTTCTTTCCTAAATTTCATCATGAACCGCATGCAAATATGACGATGGAAGTTGCAAGGTATTAAGAGTTGTCTCCCTTTGTACAGCTGACGTTTGAACATGGCCAACATCACAAAGCAAACGCTGGGAGTCACTTGCGGATTTGTCAGTTCTCGGGCTGATAATACAGAATGTGATATGAAAATTCCCATTAAATACTATCTACGTAGTGAAACGATATGTGCATGCTATTATGACGGTGATATATTGCAGGTGCCCCCAACAGGTTCGTGTACTGTTCCACCAAGGCTGCAGTTATTGGTATGTCGAAGGCGCTGGCTGCAGACTTCTGTACCCAGAAGATCCGAGTCAACTGTGTGTGTCCCGGTCAGTAGTCCAGTCTGTACCCATTTTGTGAATGTACAATATGACATATTTTCATGTGAACACAATGTGAACATATGAAAAGTCTGTGAATGTCACATGTACCATGTAAATGTGAACGACACATTTACCAAATTCACTTTAACCATTCATTATTGTTTTACCTATGATTTATATGTCATTGTCTGTAGTCCACTTGTTTGTTATCCCCCGCCGCGCGTTTAGCGCGAAGCGGGGGATATAGTATTCAGCTCCGTACGTCCGTCCGTACGTCCGTACGTCCGTCCGTCCCGCTTCTTGTTAGCGCGATATCTAATGAACCGCTCAACCTAGAATCTTCAAACTTGGTACCAGTCTTCATCTGGGGAATACGCAGACCTGAAAAGTTTTCGGTGACCTTGACTTCATTTTCAAGGTCACAGCGAGACTTTGACCAGTTTTGAAAATGTTGTTAGCACGATATCTAATGAACAGCTCAACCTAGAATCTTCAAACTTTGTACCAGTCTTTATCTGGGGAATACGCAGACCTGAAAAGTTTTCGGTGACCTTGACTTCATTTTCAAGGTCACAGCGAGACTTTGACCAGTTTTGAAAATGTTGTTAGCGCGATATCTAATGAACCGCTCAACCTAGAATCTTCAAATTGGTACCAGTCTTCATCTGGGGAATACGCAGACCTGAAAAGTTTTCGGTGACCTTGACTTCATTTTCAAGGTCACAGCGAGACTTTGACCAGTTTTGAAAATGTTGTTAGCGCAATATCTAATGAACCGCTCAACCAAGAATCTTCAAACCTGGTACCAGTCTTCATCTGGGGAATACGCAGACCTGAAAAGTTTTCGGTGACCTTGACCTCATTTATAAGGTCACGGCGAGACTTTGACCAGTTTTGAAAATGTTGTTAGCGCAATATCTAATGAACCGCTCAACCAAGCATCTTCAAACTTGGTACCAGTCTTCATCTGGGGAATACGCAGACCTGAAAAGTTTTCGGTGACCTTGACCTCATTTTCAAGGTCACGGCGAGACTTTGACCAGTTTTAAAAACGTTGTTAGCTCCATATTTCATGAACCCATTAACCTTGAGTCTTCACGGGGGACATAGTATTCCGCTCCGTACGTCTGTCCAGCTTCTTGTTGTTAACATCAATTTGCGGCGGGGGATCATGTCACCTTTGTGACAAATACTTGTTGTATAGCTGTTTTCCTTTTTTAGATGTTTGTTTAATCAACAGCAGATCATTCCTACATACCCCCTCTTCAATGAAAAAGTTCTCATTGTTAACCTAGAAAGAGGACTTATTTATGATTTATTATAATTTTTAAATTTGGACATTAATATAGAATGATATATATATGATATGAATATGATATTTTTTTTCGTCACTAAAGTCGCAAAATGAAGAAATGTCAATGCAATGGGAAAGCCAATTCATCACAATGTTGTTATTAACATGACATCACAATGGATGAATTACATTTTGCCAAGGACATCATATAAAATATATGAACACTGATATGACTGACCTTGTAGTCAATAAGTCATGAAATGAAGAATATTTACCTATATATTGAAATTTACTTTCATCTTTCATCAGGAGATGAGGGAGTGCTTTATTGTTTTGGAACTATTTTTTGTCAGGAACGGTTGACACTCCTTCACTGAGAGAAAGAATCAACGCCCTGCCCGACCCTGAACAGGTATAATCAATGATTTATATGATTGAACTTTCACATGTCATCACATAAATATATTTGAGGATTTTTATCATCGTCTTTGCGACTTTCGGATAAGTTGGATGAAGTTTTTTAAGTGTGGTGACTTTAAAAAAAAAAAGATAATCATATTGCAACCTAATATAAAAGTATTTAACCGTTTTGGTTTCAGGCGCGAAAGGGTTAATTTTGAATTTATGAATCAAATAATCCATATCTCGCTCTATGAAGTCCTCTTTGGACATTCTGCCAATTTATTGGATCAAAAAGGGTTTAAGAGATTTTCATTATTTGTATATTGGTATTGGGAAACTCAGAATACCTGACTGGCAGTTCTCATAATAATTGGGACTGATATATTTTTCAGACCCATTTTGAATGCAGTCATCAACTGTCATCCAAGTTCTAAGGCTACACATGTATTGATAATAATTCTTAGAGCCTGATAAAAAAAAGTTCCAGAAAGAAAATTGAGACCTAAGCATATATATTGAAACAAGCTTGCATTATTTATTAGACAGTGTGATATCGGTATTTCTAATTGTGACCATTTTATCTGCAGGCAATGAAAGATTTTATTGCTCGTCAGAAGATGGGTCGGCTGGGCAACGCCGAGGAAATAGCTCATGTGGTGGTGTACTTGGCCTCTAATGAGGTGAGACATAACACCGTTCAAGTTTGAGTTGGTTTTATTCCCGGTGAATCAGAGATCATATTGTCATCCTATTGTTTTTGCCCTGTTCGTCTGCCTATCAGTCTGTTTGTCACAAAAGACTTTAATCTTACTCATAACTTTTGATTGCTTGGGAGTAGACCGTTGATCTTTCACATGTACATCTATAATGATCAAACCTTTCAGATGAGGTCATAACTTTTGACCTCATGACCTTGACTTTGGCATGGGCGTCCCCTCCCTATAGATAACAAAAATCATATCAAATGAGCCCTGGCAACACACAATGGGAGCACCCCTTTAAATGAAAATCCTGGATCCGCCCCTTTAATACAACCTTGAGCATATGATTCGAAACTGGGCCTGTACAGGAGAATTTTGGCCAGAACAAGGTTTACATGTGTAGTTGAATTTTAATTTGATATGAGACATCTCATCTTTTCATCCAATGAGGTTGACCACTTTGTTACAGTCCTCCTACGTGACTGGTCAGGAGTTTGTGGTGGACGGTGGCTGGAGTCTGTAGGTGTGGTCAGCTTGACCAGAAGATGATCCTGGGAGTCTTGAGTGTGTAGTCAGCATGCATACGTAGCTGCTTGTCAAAGGTCCTCAGTCCTGCTGCACAAAACACTAAGGAAACCTTAACTCACTAACACAGCCAAAGAGCCACTCGGTGGTGTTATGTATATCCAGATAAACAAGTATAAAACGCTGCACATCAATTTTTGTGGAGGACATTTGGTAACCACTTGCCCTGTGCTTGTCAAAAAACTTAAGACTTCAGTAAACAACACTGACTATATTTTGAGAATTATTTCTACCCTCAATATACCCTCAAGGGAAAAGTCCAGAATGATAGAAGTCATTTTTCTATCATTGCTACCTTGGGGGACTACACCTACACAGGAGGATTTCTTTTGATTCTCTGGCAATTTGCATTGTACTACATACACACAAGGTATCCTGGATTTTGTCTTACCTGGCCTTACTTATATGCTTATGCTTATGTAAAATTAACAGTATTTGGAACATTTGTACCTTGCTTCCATTCGGATACAGCTTTACCAATGAACTTACATGTGGTATCTAGTTAAAAAAATCATCCCATTACAGTATTACTTTTGACAAAAATCTAATCACTTTTTAACCAACTTCCCTTGCAAGGCGTAAGTCACACCAGTTTCCATCACTCACTGATTAGTGCTGCAGTTTGTCGTCTATTTTCAGCCAGCTCCTTAGTTTCTCGTCACCTTACAAAACTTTAGTTGTTCATTATCAACATGACAACTGATTGTAAAAGACGCTGTCCTATCGACTTCCTGTCCCTGATCTTGTTGATCTGAAAAATGTCACAATTTTAGGCTGTGCTTTGATCAATTTAACTTTTTTTTGGAAATAAAGTCTTGTATTTATGATATGTGCACTTATTTGCAGATGGTTTATGATACCAATTTACAACAGCACCTTGTTGTCCCACAGCAAGACTTTGCACACTCATAGCGCCGGTGAATGTCTTCTCTTCTCATTGTTGCTCTTATTTTACCGAGTGTGAGTTCTTCTTTATAAAGTTGTCAAATAAAATCTAGATAAACCCTACCCCAATTATCATGTTTCAACTGGATTGTGTTATAACCAAGAACTAATAACATTATATGTATAAACTGAAATGTCCCCTTGAATTTTGTTTCCACAAAAAATACCCAGATAACACTGTCCCTTTAACTGCAGGATTTATTTTATTTGGTTGTATTTTGGAAACGAGTGAGCATCAATGAAAAGAACTTAAAAAATATAATCTATTGGGACTTAAAATTGGTCAGAGTTTGTGAAAACTGCAGCAAATCTTCACTTAATTAACCTCCAATATAGACTGGTTTGACTTACACCTTTTAAAGGAAGATGTTCAGGAGATTCTATTAGCCTTTGGTATATGCTGCCTCGAGGTGTAGAAGAAGATTATATCCAGAAAAGAAGGTTATGAGCTTTTGAGCAAAGCCTTTTACTATTTATTGTTGGTGCTAAAAAGTCAAGGTTTTTGAATGATTCCCATGTGGGGAAAATTAGCAATGATTTACCTGTAGATTTGAAGATAATGAACAATTAATTATGTCTTCAAACAGATTGTCTTTCATAGAATCTTTAAGACATTTTGTCATACTTATATGTTGATGTCATGGTTGGTGGAATCAACCATCAACTGATCAAATTATTGTTTGTATAATTTTGCTTACAAAGTTGTTTGTTTATGTCCTTTATGAAGTTTTTGATTATTGCTGTACTCAAGAAGCCATGAGAATAAATCTTCTCTAATATTTTGTTTTCTGTTTTGAATAAATAACATATTTTTCTATGTTTGATTGAGTTTAAATTTTAATCTTTTGAAGAAGATCTCATTACAACTCAAAGAAGTTGAGAATTTTTTGTCTCTGATTACTGTATCTTTATATTCAGGCTTTGCAGGCCATTTTAAAATTGTCTTATACTTTTAGGAGCAAATAGCCCATTTCTATCTTTGTAACAATTTTGGAGTGAAGACCAAAGTGATAATGAAAAGACATGGCATGAGCGTCATACTTGTGTCAAAGATTAAGATTTGGTGACAAATAATACGCAGATGGTCATGCCCTTAGGCCTAATTTTCCTCTCTTTTCCATAAGCAAAAGCCCAAGAAAGCTGAAATATGATGTACAGACTCCTTGGATGGTATTGGTCATACTTTCTCACTAGGTTTGGTAGGCAACATAGGATCATAGGGGCAATATTGTCCGAAAAACTTATCTTTGTTTTGTGACTTGAGAAAATAGCCTTGATTAGAAAGACCATATATTGATTAGAAAGACCATATATTGTGTACTTACAATACAACAAAAAGGCATAATGAATTTTTCCTCAAGGAAACACGGATGGTATACCCTAAACCATATTTTGCAAAAAAAAATTCGGGAAAATGGAATCCGGAAGAATACTCCATGTTATCCAGAACATGTCCAAAAACAAAAGGTCTATCATGATGTAAAGACTCCTGGACTCCCATGGCTCTATTTTTCCTCAAGGAAACACGGATGGTATACCCTAAACCATATTTTGCAAAATATTGGGAAAATGGAATCCGTAATAATACTAGTACTCCATGTTAACGGTGCTTCTTGTCCAGACACAAAAGGTCTATCATGATGTAAAGACTCCTGGACTATTTAGGTACTTTGAGCTTACCCAATTATGCTGTCTAATATCAGTTCAAAATTATGAGTAGTATCGTTGTTATTCATTCTCTCCCCACAGAGGCAGATCAAGTCATGAAACCTTGATACTGCCTCTGTTCTATTACGCCGACTTTGTGGGCTAGAACGGAAGATGTCTGATTGGAGGCAATCAAAGTTAGTTGTGCAATCAGTGAAGCTGTTCTAAAATCATCATTTGGCTATTGAATCATGGCAAAGGCATTGTGATATGAACCACCCTTTCCATGTGAGAAGCACTGTCATTGGCCAAAGAACAATGGATTGCAAATTTTGTCCGCCAGATGGAAACTACCGGAACCAACTGATTAGGTCATATTAGAACAGAGGTAGTATGAACATTTCATGACTTGATCTACCTCTGTGGGAAGAGAATGCATGTTGTCACTTGAGGAACATGAATAGTGGCATTTAATTAGTATCTTCATTAAGATCGTCTAATGATTCTCAGCAAGAAATGCTTAAAATCTTTTTGCTTATAATAGCAAATAAGAGCAAGCTTTTCCTTTGGCATACGCTAAAAAGCTGAACCAAACTTGAAATCATGTCAACATATTCTTAAAATCAACAAACACATTCAGGATGTACAAAATAATAATTTATTTCTAATAAATAAAAACAGTGATCAAAGATTTTCATAAAGATAAAGTGATGTGTATGACTGTACATGGTGAAATATACTGACTGAATGTCGATCTGCCACGCTATTCGTCCTCGCACACTGAGTCTAACAACCATTCACACTAACTAGGAATGTCAACAACCTATCGGTTACGGGTGCACCGGATTCGAACCCAGACCCAACTCATCCTACTGACAGTCTTGTTAAATTCTGTTGAAATGGTTTATTTTGACCATTATTATTATATGGTTAAGCTTGAATATGAAGATATCAATAATTTGAATATCAACATATATTGCTTTTATGTAATCTATATTGAATAAAATCTAAACATCAAAGGCCTTATTTGATGAAAATTCGCTAAATTACTGAAGAGACATTACCGGTAACTAAACTGACAAAAAATATTTTTTTTAAATAATCATTTATAACATAACTTTTATTGAATTTTTATAAAATAAATTTTTGTCAGTTGGTTCCAGTTAGGTTTGGGTACAAATTCACCTGCAGCCCTTATTTGTAACAAGCCATCTTATTGGTCAAACGGTTGACCAATCAGGGGCTCCTCATGGGAAGGCCACAAGTTGCATGAAGTTAATAGGTGTTCTATAAGAACAAGTTCTCAATTTGGTTGAATTCTGTTTAGTAAATGCGTATGATAGTATTCAACCATTTACAGTATCTTTGCATAATTCTCATATTTGCGTAATAAGCAGCTTTTTAATATTTTTTTACTTGCAATGATAATGAGATTTGCAATTTTGATTCAGTTAATACAAATATATTCAATTCTAGGCTTGCAAAACATGGCAACTCTTAATTAGATCATAAAATGTAAAAAAAAATCATTACAATCAACAATCTGTATCAAATTTTTGCTTTTCTGTGACAGAATCAATATGAATATATGTTTTGAAACACCTCTACTTTCACATCTAAAAAAAAGTAATTATTTGTTTTCATGTATGTCACGAGTGTACTATATATATCAAAAGGTTGAATATTTCTTTTAAGAGGAGCAGTTTAAAGTATTTAGAATAATTCAACATCATTTTAAAATGTTCATAATTTTAACAAGTTTACAGTCCTGAGGAGGGGAATTTATAAAAGTAAAACTTAAATAAGTTCTTAAAACATTTTTTAATTCAAATTCAAAACTGAAAATGTAAAAAGTGTTTTTATAAAAAAATGCAATATATAGTGAGTGCACAGACCTTGTATTCCACAGCCAGAGTAGAATTTAATAATCTCAATTGTTCTGTGTATTGCTGTAATATTCTGAATGAAAGTATGATTTAAAGACAACATTGAATATCTGTGCATTGATGAGGAAGATGAAATATTGCCAAATAAAGTGCTCATAATTCAAGTGTTCAAAGTAGGAAAAGTTGCACCGTGAGATTCGAACTAGAAATTCTTAGCCCAAGATTCATTGGTTTGTCTTATCAAGAGTTATGTCCCTTGTACCAGAAACTCCTTGCACGCAAATGTGATGAGAATTTAGATGTACAAAACATGAAAATAGTAAGCTTTTTTAAACCAGTAATCTGTATGTGTTTTAAAGTACTGAGCCATATTTGATTAAATATTATCTTATTTTCACTGTTCTTAAGATACACTGAGAAATACTAAGCCATATTTTTTATTTATCTAGCCTTATATATCCTATTGTTCCTTGCAAAGTAATAGGTTACTTTTTTCTCATAATTTTTCCGTTGAGAATTTTGTAATTGAGAAAATATGTATACCAATACTGAATGGAGTACCAAATATGTTATTATATTCAGTAAAAACCTCAACACTTTCAATCACATAATGTAATGGTTGATGTTCTCGTAACAATAGAATGACTTCATAATATCAACATTAGCATTATCTGGGAAATATCTGTAAAATCAACATTTGGTAATTGTCATAGAAAATTATTTCAAGTTAACGTATGAAAGAATCTAAACTTGAATAATCAATACTTGAGTCTTTGTCACTCATAAAAAAGCAATTTTCTACTGGTTAAATTTATTACACATTTCAGTTGGAAATGTCAGTTAACGTTTTTGAATTATTTTTTTAAAATTACCTTATCAAGGCATGATATAACTTCTCAGATAATGAAAATTAAGGTTTCAACAAATCTTTTGAGCATAAGAACCATAGAAAATGTTGTTCTTAGAAACAACATCTTCTCTAATTATAAATTGACTACATCCTTGGGTTGCCAAAGAGGGCTAAATGTTCTGAATTCTGCCTTCACCTAGTTCCTGCATTGATGGGCTTCTACTTAAGTTTTTAGCTCGTACTTTGCACTTGTTCAACCAATTGACAATGTAGGAAACAAGCCTGCGAAATGGTATTTTGTAGATTTCAAATTAAGAAAAACCGTTACCAGTTCAGACCAAAAGTAACCAGGTATTGGTCTAAGTGAATAAGCCTTATTTCATACACTTCAATTTTGGGGATGATTTTCTTAAAATATAATTTTATGTTCCTTATTAGGGATGTTGCAATTTGGGTATCTCACGATATTATACCTATCACGATACTTACGCCATGATACTGTACAGTACTTATCAAGATACAGTAATTACGACATTTTAACAGAGAGATACAAATTCATTGATCTGAATATTATATAAAGAGAATTTTTGAGGAACCTACTTTTAAACACAAAAATAAGCCAACTTCTTCATGAAAAAGTCTTAAAATCATATAGTGTTCGACTTAAACAAAGAAAGAAACACTGTCTTAACAAGGATTTGAACAAACTCTAGATTTCTTATATGATATTCCCAAAAAATTAAAATGATATTTTCAAAGATTTGTATTCCAATATAGTTGACTATTGTGTATTGTATCGTGAACTGTACCAAATCGAGGCATCGGTGTATCGTGACATCCCTATTCCTGAGTATAGGCAGAATAGGACGATCGGTAAAGAGTATCAAAACATTAATCCCTGCATGGGCCATCAACAATGCTTGAAATAAGCATAGAAAAACTGCTTGCTCAGAGTTTGGCCTACGGGACTATGCTTATTTCAAACACTAGTTTCCAAGGATGCAACCTAACTGGCATTTCTGAAAATATAACAGATAACGAATATCTAACGGCAATAATACTGAGTTGACAGGACTTCTTGTGGGATATATAGTTTGATGACTGCATGACTTGGGAACAACATTGTGAAGGCAATAGCGCAGATAAATGCATGACTCTTTGGTTAGATTTACTGCAAAATTTCAAGGGGTACAAGCACTTATAAGTATCCTGGCTCTTGTTATAAATAAATACTCAAGTAATTTATGTAATCTTGGCTTCAAGCATCTTTTTGGATACTTAAATGCATAGCTGATGAATATAAGTATATCTAAGACTTTGCTTTGAAGATTTGCTTACATAATAAGTGGTAATGCGATTCAGATGTTTTAGAATCTTCCTTGCAACAAAATTTACAAAATTTAGATTTATTTTACATCATCACTTGCGAAAAAGACTAACTTGATATGCCCTATGATAACAAGGAATGTAGAAGTTTATTTTATGCTCATTATTAATATCCATGTTACTATACTCCTCACAAAAACTTAAGCAACAAGAATATTTTCAGCAAGTTATGTTTATCGTTGTAAAAATGAAGGCAGAGAAATTTTGAAATTAGATAACCTTCAATCAGATCATTAACAACATTGCTTCAACACAACCATCCTTAACAGCATGCAACTGGACAAAATGTACATGTTGCATAATTTTTGGTGAGGAGTATATCAACTCGATGATGCACTGATATCAAGCTTGGGTCCTCAACTGATAAGTGCTTGTAGACCTCCACAACTTATTTCACTATATTCTATCATGTAAAGTTGACTCATAAATGCTTACAGTTCGGCTTGCCATTGTGACCAAATTATTTTGATATGAGTTATTTAATGCAGAATGTATAAAAAAACGCTCTTGCAGTCCGTCTCGGTCACTCCGTGGAATGCTAAACGTCTCTCGATGAAACTGGAATGTCTGGTTGATGTGGTTTGTTGCTACAGTCACACTGGCCAATAATCAGTTCCTTGCATACCATGTAGAGAAGACACAGTCTGTATGACAATCCTTTCACTTCCATCTTTGATTCCGTTGAGAACAAGTCTTTCTCATAGAGAGTTGAACCTCATAACGTATGGAGGCGTGGGTTTGCGTCATTGTAAGGAGTAACATTTCAACTATGAATTGATTGTTCCAGATCACTTAAAGACTGATTCCAGAAGAAATGCCCTTCCGAGCTTCATTGTAAAGGAGTATCCATCAATTTCAACTATGAATTGAGTGTATCAAATTTATCCTTGAAGATTGATTCCAGAAGAAATGCCCTTCCGAGCTTCATTGTAAAGGAGTATCCATCAATTTCAACTATGAATTGAGTGTATCAAATCTATCCTTGTAGACTGTTTCCAGAAGAAATGCCCTTCTGAGCTTCATTGTTAAGGAGTATCCATCAATTTCAACTATGAATTGGTGTATCAAAGCTATCCTTGAAGACTGTTTATAGAAGAAATGCCCTTCTGAGCTTCATTGTAAAGGAGTATCCATCAATTTTAACTATGAATTGAGTGTATCAAATCTATCCTTGAAGACTGATTCAAGAAGAAATGCCCTTCTGAGCTTCATTGTAAAGGAGTATCCATCAATTTCAACTATGAATTGAGTGTATCAAATCTATCCTTGTAGATATCCAGAAGAAATGCCCTTCTGAGCTTCATTGTAAAGGAGTATCCATCAATTTCAACTATGAATTGAGTGTATCAATATACACTTGAAAACTGTTTATAGAAGAAATGCCCTTCTGTGACGGAAGCAGAAAGCTTGTGAGTCCTATTTCCTTGCTGTCTCCATCTGGTAAAATTCTCTTAAGAGCGGCACAATGATATGTACTAGGTGACTATTCATTGAACAGAAATCGTTCCACACTCTCGGATTCAGTTCCTTACAGATTTACAAATACGCTACTCTGATCATAGTGTTTGACGTAAACCAGAATGTGTGAATTTGGAAGATGCAGAGGACAGCCTGTAAATAATTTTCTCAATTTGGCAAACACCGATTTTTCTTGATTGAGATTCGTTGCTTCACAACTACACCTATTTTTCAAGTATTCGCAATCCAATACTAAACAATGTCGATGAAAGATTATTTTTGTCTCACTCTTTAGCATCTTCTTACTGTCACTGAAGAATCTCATTAAAAGGTGCTTGAGAGTTTTCAGGCTAGTGCAGATTGCTTTTTTAACAAATTTAAGTAGTTTTAAAAAATCTGACATTCCAATATTTCTTGGAAAGTTCAATGGTTCCTAAGGGAAGACTTCAAAAAGAAGCTCTTTAATCTCACACAATCTCAATCTCCCAAGGAAGAAGCTCTTTAATCTAATACAATCTCAACTTTGACCAGTATTCAGCCATCATCTTCCTTGATCTGTTATTCTAGTTCAAGTGTGTCTATTACTGCTTTCTTTGACTGTAATCTAATCATTTTTCTTGGTTTTGCTCATTCTGTGATTGACCTGCTTCTCTTTGTACATGAAATGTGAATCACACGTTTCAACATATTGACACATGGACAGCTTTCTTATCATTAATGTATACCCAATTCTGTCATGTGTCAGTCTAACTAAATCACTGTCTCGATTTATCACAACAAGCCCAATTTCTGGTTGGAACTGTTTCCCTTGGTTCTTTTTGTCTTAAAAATGCAGCTGCTTGACTGTTGTAGTTGTTATGCTTTGCAGGTTGATCTCCCTCACCTGTTGACTGGTTCAAGGTTGAGGGTTCGCTTATATTTCTTGCGGCTGATTTGTTAAGGTTGAGATTTCAACCAATGGCTGGGTGCCATTGCAGCTCAGTGGTCAGTTTCTTCCTTTCTAATTGGCTGTTCTGCTTGAGCTGATTTGTGCAAGTGCTTATGGTGCCTGCAGTTATTTCCCCTGGTTATGGGTCAGCTGGAGTTAGCTGCCCCTTGTGCCAATGCTAGGAGTTGTCTTCCTTGTTTGACTCCTTGTCCTTGCCCTCTGTGAGACTGACCACCTTGTTCATCATCACCAACATCTGGTCCATCTTCACGTCCAGCCGGTTCACCTACAGCACACAGAGGGTTAATGTTATTAATTATACTGATAAGGTAAACCCTTTCACCCCATAGAACTGTGTCATATACATCAAATGTGCATGCACCTCTAAACTAAAGATAATCTGCAGAGGAGAGAGGGTTAACATTATTATTTCTCACTCGGCTAGGCTTACCTGTGTCACATATTTAAATGTGCACATCTAAAGATAATCTGGTACCACTGCAGAGGAGAGGGTCAACATTATTATTTCTCACTCGACTAAGCTTAACCTGTGTCACATATTTAAATGTGCACATCTAAAGATACTTTGGTACAACTGCAGAGGAGAGAAGGTTAACATTATTATTTCTCATTGGCTAAGCTTAACCTGTGTCACATATTTAAATGTGCACATATAAAGATAATCTGGTACAACTGCAAAAAGAGAGGGTTAACATTATTATTTCTCACTCGACTAAGCCAAACAGAAGAAAAAGCCTAAGTTAGAGGGTTAATGGAATTGCTCACAAACATCTGTGTTTTTGCAGAGAAGAAAATTTAATATTATTATTTCTCACACGGTTTAGCATAATTGGTGTCACATAAATGAAGTGCACAATCACAAGGTCAGGTTTTGGACCTTTGGATTGTGGTTTATAATTTACTTGACTTGATTTTAGCCTTGTCACAACTAAAATGAACACAAATATAATCAGCTACTCCCTAAAGATTCATCTGCACAGTGGTGTAGTGGCTACCTTCTGGCCTCTCACGCCAGAGACCAGGGTTTGAATCCTGGTCGAGACGCCAAGATTGTGACCTGGTTGTCATTTAGTGTTATGTCACTGGGCAAGGCACTTCATCTACATTGCACTCAGTCTACCCAGCTGTTAAAATGAGTAGCTGAAAACAGGATGCACTGACCTACGTGGTCGTGACTAGCAGCTGTGAAGTTACGATCCTCAGGGTAATGATGCAGGTAGCACTTTGAGCATGTTTTAGTACGTAGAACAGGCGCCATATAAATATCAACATTATTATCATTATTATCTTGACATATCTCTTATTCCACAAATTTGTTTTTATCTCCCTATATTGCAATCATTGCATAAATTTACAAAAAGAAATCCAGAATGACATCCACATTGGATGTTAAATAATTTCATTCAAAACAGACTCAGGTCTAACGTTAAGCCAACCAGTAATATTGGGTAAAACTAACTGAAGATGATAAATCCTGTTTCTTGATTAATACATAAAAAATCCTTCCACTTGACTGGTAGAGTGTGAAATACACTATCCAACTCCATGCTATATGTTATAGTCATCACTGTTTAGTCTTAGATTGTAGTCACGAATAACAATTTAAAATGATGAATGACTACAAAAAAGGTTATTTTACAGGAAGTGGAAAGTATTTAACCATGACAGTTATAATACATTAGAATTTAAGATCTCTAGAATTCCAAGACAAGTTCTTGTATAGATCACCTGGAGGGATAGTATGTTCTGTGTTGACAAATAACAAGCTCGACCGTATGGATCTACCTACAACCCCTTCTTCAGGTACCCAAATGTACAGCTTGGTGAACTGAGTGCAATGTGGGTGAAGAGCCTTCCCCAAGGACACAACACAGCATAGGGCCCAGGTTACAAATTTTAGGTGTCTCCACCGGGATTCAAACCAGGGCCATTGGCGTGAGAGGCAAGCATGCTAACCACTACACCGCTGTGCTTGAAGCTTGAAGCGTGCATGATTCTTTTCCCGTTTGCAGCTTCTGGTTAAAGCAGACAAAAAACTTGCTCAATAGTAATGTTTTATCAATAATTATTATATAACAAGCAAACAATGCCCCTGATTATCTCACCTGTGTCTCCACCCTGGTAATACGAGAGCAGAGAGTGGCTCGGTCCCGATCCTTGGTGTTGCCTCCGTAGTATACAGGCTTCCCTAGAGTCTGGTCCAACCTGGCAACAAGAATGAAAAACAAAATGTATTTTACTACAGAGCCATGAATGTTGTGAGATATATTGCAAAGCATGAATAAGGAAATGTATAACTCTTTAACTGCTGGTCTTTGACATTCTTATCAAGATACCATTAGTTAGATAGATAACATAGCTAGTGACCACTTCTGATGTTTGAATACTGTAAATCATGCGACCATAAAAATACTTGGACCCACTGAGTTCATCAGGAATATTGTTAAACAAATAATGATGGCTGCACAGCTACACATGTTAATACAAAATTGATTTTACTTTATTACAAGGTGATTTAATTTTATTCATTTTAACATTAAACCCATAAATTTTGAGTTGTTTTAATCCATTGGAAGACTACTTCTAGCCAAATAACAATTAAGATTTCAAATTGATTTCATTATAAGTTATACCACTCAGACGCGGGGTACATAGGGAGATATCAGCCTCCAGCTTGGCGAATTGCATAACACCAAGCGAGAGGCGGATATCTCCCCATGTACCCCGTGTCTGAGTGGTATATCACTTATATTATATAATATATAACTATATAATATGGTATATTATCTTACCGAATGTTTAAACAAATCGCATATGATATGAAAAAAAAGAGTAAGAACAACGTTAACTGTGTATAAGGCCTTTGACTATAGTTTATTCAAAGCTACATATCAGTTGATCAAAAGTAACCAGCTTGATCATGTGTTCGAGGTAACATCATTGTACATTTCAAGACGCTTAATCTGCACGCTTTTTTATGCTTTTTGTGTGCCGGGGTATAAATGATTTACCACCCTGCTCAAGAGGGTGATATCAGTATTTATCCAAGGTCACGTGGACCAATTAAAGATCAAGATTCTTACATGAGGTAGGATAATAATTCTTGTTGACCCGATGCCAATTTACAGGTATCTCAACTTGATAACACAGTTGACCTTTGACCTCACCTCCTCTGGAGCTCTTTGATTCTGACCATCATGTTGAGATGTCCCTGAGAATACTGTTCTATCACATCACGTACATCGTACGGCTTACGAGCTTGCTGCAAGTGAAGAAAGATAGAATTAGAAGGGGCTCAGGAGGTTACCTTTTCTATCCATGAAGTAGGAAAATACAGAAATAGAAAAAAGTTGAGGATGAAAAGATTTTCTTGTCCTATATATAGTCCTGCAATAGTAAACCACAAAAATAGCAATCAGAAGGGGCCATAAAGAATTCCTAGACCTATCCCTGCAATAGTAAACCAAAGAAATAGGAATCAGAAGAGGCTATAAAGAATTCCTTGACCTATCCCTTCAATGGTAAACCACAGAAATAGGAATCAGAAGGGACTATAAAGAATATAGTAAACCACAACAAGATGTGTTTGTGAAACACGAATGCCCCCGGATGCATCCTGCTCGCTGTGTCAAGGTCAAGGTCACAAGGTCAAATGTCATGGTGTCATCTGAAAGGTCTCATCACAAGGGATCCATATGTCAAGTATCAAAGACCTGGCTCTGACCAATCAAAAGTTATGACCAAGGTTAAAGTTTTTGTGGACAAACGGACAGACGGACGGACAGACGGACAGGTGAAAAACAATATACCCCCGGAATCTCCGATTCGGGGGCATAAAAATAGGAATAAAAAAGGGCTATAAAGACTTCCTTGACCTATCCCTGCAATAGTAAACCACAGAAATAGGAATCAGAAAGGGCTCAGCAGGTTTCCTTTTCTCTTGTTGCAGTAGTAAAATACATATAATATATTAAGAAAAGAAGGGGCCCAGATGTTTTCCTTGTCCTATCCTAAAAATATTGTTTTATCACATCACCAACATCACATGACTTATGAGCTTGCAGCAGCTGTTGGAGGTCCCCTGTCTATATTCTTGACTACCCTTGACCCCCAGTGCTTTATTTTTAGATGCCTGTCACTAATAGAAACCTGGTACCTATCAGAGAAAATTGGGCAACTGACTTTGAAAGTGCTCAAAAACTTTCCTTTGAATACTCTTCAGTGATATGAGATACATTTTAATTTTATAGGCCCTGTTCTCTCTTTGAAACACAGTTTTTGATTACATTAGCCATTAGGCACATCATTAGCTGAAAGGGTTGGCTCTATCTTTAGGATTCCTTTGCCTATCTTGAGTATATTATATCTTTCACATTACTGTATTACATTCTTCTGACAAGTACATATGAAGTAAAGAAATAAATCTGCAGTGTTTAATTCTCTGGAGAAATTATTAACTTTGTCGCTAGGAAAACATAGTATGACATTTTGGCATTAATATATGGTTCTATGTTGTTGTTTCTAGACAAAAAGCACCCAAAGGATTCACATCATATTTTTTAGTGATATGCAAATGGGTTTTCATAACATAGTTCACAATTGTCCGTTTAGCACTTTCTCACCAGAGATTTCCTTTAACAACTTGTAATCATGTGTGTTCCCATCAAAAATTACCTCACAGGGATCAAAATATATTTGAAAAGAGTGTTTGTCATCGAAACTGACAACTTGGATTAATTTGACAAATTGTATGCTTGTCTCAAAGGTACTATATACTTTGTATACATTCATATCGATTAATTTGTGACAAGCCAGCAGATATTTACTTTGAACCTCCGGGCAGTGATAGATGACAACAAGACTGAAATATTCATATTTGAAAAGTTACTTGGCTGAAAATAATAGATGAATGCTGAATATTACCAGATTAATTGTTTAAACAAATTAATATTAAACATTGAAACCACTTAGAACAACTAGAAATTGCACAAAGAAATAATAATAACTTTGGTGATGATGATGATATCATTATCAGAGCAAAATATTTTGATACAGGCAATAACTGGCAATAATGGGTGAATTCATCTGTCTTCTTATTAAAAATAATCCTTTGATCTGCCTACATAAACTATGTCAATCTATTGCTGCTAAATCAAGCTCTGCTCATTGATTTGTTCTATTTATTTTGATCTCAAATGTATATTTTTCAACAAACTTATTGAAACTTAATCTAAAATTGATTTCAATCTTACTTTCTAATTTCAAAAGAGCTTTTCTAGAAACAAGTCCATACATCTTACAAGAAGCTTGTTTACAGAAACAAAGTTCCATCAGTTTAATTGAGTATCAAAACTTTGAACACTGTTTCTCTGCTGTCGATTTCAGACAGAAAAATCCCTTGATGCCATTGTTAGGCTTGCAGTTAATTGTTATAATTAGATCTTGCAATTTCAGCCCTGAAATACTTTTATACCCTGAAAAACATGCTCAATTTCAGAACTTGCATGAATGCCCCTTACTTTTAGATTTATAATAACAGTACTTAAGCTCAAGTAATTTTAAATCTCTTAAAGGAAAAGTCTCCAAATTGAAACTAGAATGGATGTGAATATAAATGTGTATTTCTGTCCTTAGGAAATTCATAACACTACGCAACCAGCGTTCGAAATATGTTGACACAAGGCTGCATTCTTCTCTTACAAGGAAATCAAAAAGTAACCAGCAATTAGCAGGCAGGCTGGCACTATTTCAAACACTGTGCGCAACATGGTCATATTTTCTATCACACTTTCAGCAATTGTATACATTCTTGTACTTATGAATTTTGATATGACAATCTTCATTTTTAAATTATTTTTTTTTAATTAGAGTTTGAAGAGCATGTAAAAGTGGCATGCACAAGATGAGCAATTTTGAGTATGATTTCTTCATTTTGTGAATACTAGTATCTATGTGTGGAGATTAGATAAATGCGAATTTTATATACTATCGGGATTTGTTATTCATTAACAGTATAAGAATAATATTAAAAACTAGAAATATGTGCATGTGATGCACTGTGATGTCCCCCGTACAAACTGTTAATTAGAAAATGACCCTAACCCCCATATGTACTAAGTTCAAATTGTTTCCATGAAAACCAAACACACCCAAAAGATTCAGAATAACCGAAGGAGCAAAAGGTACCACTCCTCTTCTAGATCCTACTACGTACCAAGTTAAGTAAAACAATATTTAACAGTTTTTGAGCTATATAGCTTGGAAATGGACATTCTCCCAAATTGCACTAAGTTCAAATTGTTGCCATGGAAGCCATCAAAAAGTCAGAAATTCAGAATATCCAAAATAGCAAAAGGCACCACATCAACACTAGATCTAATCTCATAACAAATTTAAAAATATATTGAATCGTTTTTGAGTTATGGTCCGGAAACAAATCCTATCCCCTTTATGCATTAAGTTCAAACTTTTTCCATGGAAACCAAAATAAATAAAAAAATCAGAAAAACCAAAATAGCAAAAGGCACCAGTTCACCATTAGATCTAGCCACATACCAAGTTTGGTGAAAAAATATTGAACAGTTTTTGAGATATGGCCCGGAAACAGACCCTACCCCCTATATGCACTAAGTTCAAACTGTTTCCATGGAAACCAGAAAAAATTAAAAAATCAGAATATTCAAAATAGCAAAAGGCACCAGCCCACCACTAGATCTAATCACATACCAAGTTTCGTAAAAAAAATATTGAATGGTTCAGGGATGCAGATTCAAATTTTTGCCAATCGGACATTCCACGTATAAGTCGACGAATAATGATATTTTGTAATAAATTTTTGTGCTTTATCTCACGTAAATCCACGATTGAACATGTGGAAATATTTCATAGACTAAATTTAAAATTATTACTCAGTAATTCTTATTACTATGATGTTTAGGCCTAGGTATGTGAATATGTTTATAATTTAATAAATAATCAAGTTTCAATAGTGTCAGTTATTCAGTAAACAAATGCCAGGTGCTTAGAATCTAATATTAACTGGAAAGCAGACGATGTACAGATCTATTTATAGCAACGCATGCAATGCAATGCAAAAATAAAACACTGAAAATACATTACATTGAGTAAAATAAAATTACTTTGGCTGTTTTAAATATAATTCTATTAAGTTATGATGCATATCAAGTACTTGACACTCATTGCATAAGTTTTTTTAGCCTGTCAAACTTGCCAACAGATCAGCCTGTTTTCGTTTCCCTATCACTGTAGTAATCCTGCTGTTCCTTTCACCTCCCTGCAGTAATGAAAGCTCCCAACACTGCGTTAATGAAGTCTTGCTTGCAAAGTCAATGCATGGAGCTTGTGAAGTTAGTGGAGGGAGGAAAAAGTAACAGCATGTAAAATAACGATGTGAAGTTGTTTGATGTCTTTTTAAAAAAAGTTTGGCCTTAGTGACTTGTTTTACTCAATGCATGACACTGAGATGATCCAATAATTAAAGATAACAAGGTAATTATGTCGTTTGAATGGATTAGTTGTTTCATTGATGACCGGTTCGTGTTTTCATTACAATTATGACCGACACAAGCGGGGCATTTCATCGGCCTTTATTGATTGCTTGTTAGTCAACTCAGGCTTGTTTATCTGTTTGTTTAGTAATTCTTTGATTATCTTCAATCGGTCAAATGACTCCTTGAATGTCCGACAGGTCACTTTTTCAATCGGTCAAACTGAATTCCCAATCGGACATGTCCGGCAAATAGACCGATTTCTGCATCCCTGGTTCTTGAGATATGGTCCGGAAACAAAAGCGTTACAGAATTACGGAATTACGGAATTACGGAACCACGAACGGAACTGAAAACATTATATGTCTCCCGCAAAGCTTTGCGGGGAACATGATAAACAAGTTGTTATCCAGAAGATCTTGCTGCTCTTTTTTTTCCCTCTAATTAATTCTGCAGAACATGAATTAATGCAAGCTATAATAACTTAATTATCTCTCTATAGACTTATCTAATATAAAGAGTGCTTGCATGTGACAATAGCTTTGTAAGAAGTGTATTCTTGACAACCACCCACTAAAGAAACACCACATTATCAAGAATTAATTAAGTTAATTTATTCCATGCAAAATGTAAAATCAAATGATACAAACAGATCAACACACCCTACTCATAAATATGTTTAATTTCTAAAATTTGCTAGTGTCTAGTGCCAAGATTAAACCAAAGTTGCTCAGCAACCAATGCTGCCCCTGGCAGGAAGAAGATTAACAAGCAAAAGTTTTCAAGAGTGACATGCCATATTCTCAATCTGCAAATATCTCTTTAGAATTGACAATCTTTCAAAATTTGATTTCGTAAAAAGGTTCAAAAGACAGGTTACAAGTTCCTGGAATTTTCTTTATATTGGTGACATTTTGCCATTGAGAGAAGTGTTTGAGAGTTCAATCTTTGTACTAAATGCTTGGATGTTAAACGGAGAAAATATACATCATCTCATTGGCATCAGGTTTATCATAATTTTATCATTTTCTCTAACAATTATTTTTTATATCTCACATTTTTTTCTAACAAATAAAGAGAGAAATCATCAAAACAAGAAGAAAAAATTTTTCGTAAGAAAATTTATTTATCAATTCACTCACCTGAAATTTTCTTCTTGCTACAAAAAACTTTATTTTTCTAATGACTCTTATCATGATTTTGTGTGAATCTGTAAGCCTGCAAAACAAAAGAATTAGTATAAAAATGTATAGATGAAAATTGAGTTTCTTAACTAACATTTTGATTGGTTTGAAATTAAAACATAAGAAATTATGGCTTTTCTTGCATTACTAAGTTTGAAATTATGTGGCACACTCAATGATTTTCGTGACATTTGTTTGCCATGTGCCCAAAAAAATATAGATACTGACTTAATTTTAAAATTCACATATTGAACTTTGCTGCAATATCATGCCTCAACTTTTCATTAAAGTGAACAATACCCCCAAGAGTGATACGTTACAGCAAGTTGAGAAACATTGTGGTCACTTGCAACTCATATATTGATAAATATGTTAATTAAAGGGTAGGAAGCAAGTTTTTATAGAAAATTAATTACTCAAAATTTTCACCAATTAACATGACAAATGTATCTTGAGAGGGACGTATATCTCAACCCTTTTATCCATAGATGTTGAAGAAATTGCCATTTTTGTGTGAACACCTTTTGTCATATCAGGAGGGATACGCATTTGCATAGCTTACCCCAACATATTACATTTATTTAGAACTGCTACTTTTGATAAAATATTGGCTTGAAATTGTAAATATTTTTGTTCATTTTCCCGAAATCCTTTTGTTTACCAAAAAACATGCTACTGTCACTTTCAAATAAACTCACTGTTCAGGTTTACATATGCAATCCCCGTCCATCATGTCGTCCTCAAGTGTCATGTCAGCCTCCGACCCCCGACCTATTGACCCACTTCTTGTTGGTGTACCTGTTGAAATCATTGAACATATTGAAATTAATAAAACGCGGCACCATAAATATATATATGTATATCCCTGGAATATTTGATTAAAGCCATGAAATGAGTTTGCCAGAAAATTTTCTTCCTAGGTTCCTTTCTAAATTATAGACTTGATTTTTTCCAGTCATATTCTTTTACTTGGGTTTATAAAAAAGGTATCGACTTCATCACCAGTCAATAATTGTTTGATATTATATTTGTGCCAATAACATAATAATTATGTTTACGACGCTTGTCACCAAATACAATGTATTAGTTTATCCCTCGCTCTGGCTCATATATACTATGCCATGGACACTCATATAATGTCCTCTATTTACCAACCAATGAGTTGAACGTTACCTGGTTTTATGACAGCATCAAGCTGGTAGTTGGATAACGACGAACAACTCTCCTGACGCTCTAATCGGAATGATCGTTTCTTCTTGAGTAGACTTGCCCGTCGTGCCATACGACTGAGAGCGGAGGGGTTGGAGTTGAGTCCGAACTGTTTGCTCCCGAAGTGGTAGTGATGGTGGTGACCCTTCTCCTGAACATGAACCTTCCAGGTGGCGCTAGAGTTGAACGACGGCTCCGCCGCGTGGCACCGCCATAAACACTGAAGAGACACACACACATTAATAATCAATATGGTGAATGATGGTGAGTTACATAATTTTCATATATGTACATCTGTTCACTTATCACATTAGCTTTGCACTTTTGTATTCGTTGTCAATATCTTTATAGCATGTTGATTTTGAGAGAGAGATATCAAAGGCTCAGTTCCATTGCATCACCATAAACACTGAAGAGAATATACTAATCAGTGTAAAGTCTGAAAATATATCCCCCCTTCAGAGTACACCCTGGTAGCTTCTCGGAGCTCGAAGATTCTACCCTGGGGTAGTGTCTGGGAGCTCCGCGAATCGACCCCCTCTTCCAAAGATCTACCGCCGGGGTAAATTCTGGGATCTAACCTGGTATACTTTGAAGAGGGGTAGAATCTAAAATCTTACACCAGTATTAATTAAGATGAATTTTTAGTATCTCTGTCACATGGCCTACTGTACAATTACATGTATAGATTTATAACCCACATGGTGTCAAAATAAGTGGGGATATATTTTTCATTCGGCACATGTGCACAAATCATATTGCATTGTTTTTGTAACATCATGCAACAATTGTTTTTGGGGCGCTATTTTTAATCATTTTTATATGAATAGTATTGAAATTGATTTGTTAAGAATAGAATTATTTTACTTGAAAGTGTGCAAGATGAGAAAGATTCTAATTTTTATTACTATGGCTCTGACAAACATTCTGATTTATTTTATCACGTTATATTTTATATGTATTTATACACAAGTCATATGACACATTCCCTTTATCTCTTGTTATGTTTTGGCGTTATTTCACACATCTATCTGTTGTGTTTGGAACTATTTAGTCACTTATGATGTCAAATGTGCAAGGATAAATGGATGTAACGTTTATTATCATAACATTCCCTAAAAAACATCTTATAAGGTGAAAAAACAATATTTCTTTAAAAAATTGTTTAAAAAATCAGTTTGTCTCCCAATGAATAATATTTGCAGAAACGTCTCCAATTGATTATTAATATCCCTTATAAAAAAAACTCATATATGCAGCAACATTGCAGCGATGTTTTCACTCACCGTTGCACATAGTTGCGGCTGAAATTTCGAATTTACCATGCAAATGAGCGTGCGGCAAAGTTGCGGCTAATTCATTACGCATAAGTTGCAACAACCGTTTCCCTCAAGTGATCCGCAAGCGTTGCACTCAAGTGATCAGCAAGCGTTGCGCTCAAGTGATCCGCAAGCGTTGCACTCAAGTGATCAGCAAGCGTTGCGCTCAAGTGATCTGCATGCGTTGCGCTCAAGTGATCCGCAAGCGTTGCGCTCAAGTGATCCGCAAGCGTTGCGCTCAAGTGATCCGCAAGCGTTGCGCTCAAGTGATCCGCAAGCGTTTGCGCTCAAGTGATCCGCAAGCGTTGCGCTCAAGCGATATATATATAATATATTCAGTGTTATGTTTTGAAAGTAGCTCACATTGTTTCTCTCATGATGTCACCTGTATAAAAGATACAAACACATCATATTCATTTTAATATTTTATTTTGATTATTCACTTGTGCATAAAATAACACACAAAAATATATCAGTTGTATGTACAGCGTGAAAGTTTTTTATATGACATCATCAAGCATTCTAGCACTAAGAGATTTGAGACACTTGTTGAATTATTAACTGAACATTTAATATATTTAATTTTGGATCTTGTTTCAGGGTATAATAGATAAAAGTTTTTATGTGACATGAAAAGGCATCCTGGCACAAAAAGATTTGAAACAAATATATGCCAACAGTTGCATTCTAAAATAAATTACAAATTCAACTGTTAAGATTATACTCCAATATCTAAGATTTAATTCACTGATTAACCTTTATAGCTATTAAATGAAGTCCTTACAATAACAGGACCATTTATAGATTATTACAATTTCTGTTGAAAAGTGTCACATCACTAAGTTATGAATGACAATTTTTGGGGAAACTTATGCTAAATGTGATACATTCAGGTATATAAAGTGAAGAAAATGAAAACATTTTTGTTCAAATTAATTTGTCTGTGTTCACACTTGAAGAGTTGTGGCTTGGTCTTCATTCTGAAACAATAAACAAATGTTTGTACAATCAATTAGGATGCTCGCCATTGAAAATAAAACAATAGTTTCTCTTATACATGAAACACACTTTTATTGCATACATAGATATGAATTAAGAACAGAATTGCAATGTGGTTCTAATCTGTAACTAAATTGGTCAGAAGTCATTGATCAATCTGTTTGTTTATTTAGCACTTCAGTTTACTTTAATGACACTGCTTTGCTAATCCTGTTAGTTCCCTTATGTTGTGAGGTCTGTGTATTGTAAGCTTCAGTGATCACCTTAAATAAACAATTTGAATACATTCCTTCAATGTATGGAAAGAGAAAAAAGACCACAATTGAACTCAGTTACAAAATGGTGAAATAACAAGCAAAAAAAAGTATGACACCTGGATCACTTTAAATACTATTTATTATAATTAATCTATAAAAACAGATAGAATTTGAACTAATAATTTGACATTTGAATGTGTAAATGATTTTTATACTTATTTATGATTATTGTATTACCATTTATTTGGCCCCAAAACTAAATGTAAAGAAATGAATGAAAAATAGTGAAAAGATTTTGAATCATTTGAATTTCAATTATTATTACCTTAAAGACTATGTCTACAACTGTCAAGCTTGTTTATTACTATCATAATCATGTTTAGTAATTAAAAAATCTTATCAATCTTCAGGTGTCAGGATTTTAAAATCTAGACTACTTTATAACCCAAAATAAATAATAAAAAAGGTTATATGTCTAGATAATTTGAAGAATAATAACATTTGAATAAAAAAATTAAAAGAATATACAATAATTTAAGAATTGAACAGAAAGACTTTCATTGAAAATCTATATGATCAAACTTTAAAAATTGTATTAAAACTAAATGTGTCCTGAACTAATAACAAAAATTAGTTAATTGATATATCAAAAGTCTTCAAATTGATTTACAGCTCATAAGCATTTGGAATCAAGTGTTCCCTCATGTATTTACAGCATACAATCAACCTGTCTGGGTGTTTACAAATTAAAGTGGTATTAATCAAGTCCATTTATTTGCAAATTAGGTTGCACTTGTCTAATCTACAGTCAAGGAATATACAGCATGTTTATTCAAGAATTAAATCAGGATTAAGAACAGTATAGCAATGTGACTCAGATTGGTCATTTCTTAAACTGTTTGTTTATTTAGCAATTTAGTGTACTTACTATGAAGACACTGCCTCCTTATCCCCTCATGTTGCCAGGTCTGTGTATTGTAAGCTTCAGTGGTCACCTTAAATAAACAATTTGCATATTACAGTCCTTTTATGAAATGAAACAGGTATAGGGAAAGAACAACTGAATCTAATTATTCAGTTATATATATATATATAAGCAATATATGAAGAGTTAGCAGAGATAATTTGAACTAACAAGTTGACATTGAATAAATCAATAACTTTGATAGTAATTTGTTTGTTAAGAAAATTTTATCAATTCAAAAGGTTTATGAAACAATTTGAATTTGCATTCATGGTAGACTACACATTGGTAAACTAGTTATCAAATAGAAACTTCAACAGCTTCTACTTGATGAACAGTTACAGAAATGGACACGCTTTAAAATCTATTTGATCAATCAAATATATATAGAATTCATTGCAAAAGTTTTATATAATAAGTCTTTAAAGATCATAAGCAATTGAAATCAAGTGCTCCCGGTATATCTATGATATACAATTGACCTGGATGTTTACAAATAAAACAGTCAGTTATCAAGTCCATTTACAATTGCATTTTGAATTGTCTAATCTACAATCAAGGATTATAATGCATGTGTATTCAAGAATTAGATTAGCATGCCAGGTGTGCAGTTTTCAAGAATTAGATTAGCATGCCAGGTGTGCAGTTACCTGCAGTTACATAATCTCTGCCTGTGTCTAGCCTCAGTTGTCCTCTCATGGCAGCCATGGTCCAGTGCACACTTGTGTCAACAATGTCCTCTTTTGCTGAAAATTACCAAGTAATAAAACCTAATGACACATCAAATCAGTATCACATTGCAAAACATAGAGGTACATAATAATGTAATATAACAATACTTTACAAGATATTCAATCAAGAAGTAACAAGGTTTGAAACCATTTGTCATTTTGACTGCATGTGAAGCCAATATTATTGAAACATCATAAGCTCTTGTTTAAGATTTGGAAAAGAACATACTGGCAACATGAACTTGGAATAGTATTCAGATGTACTTACTCTGATATCAGTGACTGAAGAAATGCCATTTTAGCTGTTAATGGGCTGTGATTTAACTATTATATCCAGTTGTGTGTATGTTGATGGACGCCATCTTTCTTCCCTCCTTCTTGCATGTGGCTTGTGCAGTGGTAAAGAGCTAAATATTGCAGAGATTCTGATTGGCTAATGTCCAGCCCAACTTGATTCTGATTGGCTAATGCACAATGCATTGCACAGTGCACAGAGTACTTGCCTGATGGTTATGCAGAGGGTTTTGATAAAATGTATTATTTTATAGCTTGGAAATTGAATTGTTATTGAATTTGTTCATGCTGATAATGATAATTATAAAAGTTTTTTTCTTTTTAAATCTAACAAATAGTTTGTAGGTTTATTGTTTAGTGCCACAATTGTTATAATTGTGTTTCTTTTAAGTGACATTTTTACAATCATTTATTTCCTTTATAATTGTTATTCAAGAAGTTTTTCCATTAATTGATTACTTATGAAAAATAGAAGGTAAGTATCCAATAGACATAAAGATCAATTTATCATTTTACAACCAGGTTTACAATATAAAATTAGTCTTTTGATTAAAAAAGATAGAATTGGAATTAACAAGAAAGAAAAACCTGGGTTTACAATAAATGTATCAAAGTATGTGAAGTCTTGAATAAAAATGAATAAAAAGGAAATAGAACCTGTGAAACACTAAGTGATTATTTGTTTTCAACAGATGTCACTTACTAAGCAACTTCACAAGTTTTAAATAATTAACAGTTAACTGACAATAGACTAAGCCAACAAACTCGTCAACACATGATTGTCAGTGTCAATGACAGGAAATCACAACTTGAAATAACAACTAATTGTATAACTGATATCCCTTACATAGCAAAATAACAAAGTTAATGACCCTTGAAGTCAATACCTTTTAAGGTAGCAATCAACAATGCTGCTTTCAGAGAGGGATAATGGATGCTTTTGTCATTGGCTAATACTGAATATTAGCTCCACCCATCTCTATCACTGTAACTAATTCATTTACATCTTAAACAATGTCGACACAAGTTTTAGCAATGCAGAACATGTAAGTTTTATTTACTACAATATCATACATCTTTTATGTAGGAGGATAATAAAATTTATTAAAAGTGATAATCTGAATCAAAATTTTTAAATCTTATTTCAAATGATTAAAAGAGGAATATCCAAATTATTTGTACGGTACACTTCTGTGTGTTTGATGAATGTGTGATATCCTGATGTTTACTTAGAGAGCCCAACAGCAGGAGATTCAATTAATCTCAAATCTGTAATAACAATCCCTTTCTGAATAATTCGAATATTGAGATTTAACTTCACAGCTTCTCCTCACAAGACTTACTTAGTTTGTTATGTATGATTATTAATATAGATTAAATTTTGAATAAAAAGAACATAAAACCTGTCAAACACATTTTAATTCAGAATATATTTTCAAATTACCAGGTGTCATTAAGAATTTAACAAGTTTTGAGTAATTAACAGATAACTGACAATAGACTAAACAAACAAACTCGTCAACACATGATGGTCAGTGTCAATGATTTGAAAATTAACAGGAAATCACAACTTGAAATAACAACAAAGTTAATGACCCTTGAAGTAATTACCTTTTAAGGTAGCAATCAACAATGCTGCTTTTAGAGAGGGATAATGGATGCTTTTGTCATTGGCTAATACTAAATTTTAGCTCCACCCATCTCTATCACTGTAACTAATTCATTTACATCTTAAACAATGTTGATACAAGTTATAACAATGCAAAACATGCAGGTTTTATTTACTACAATATCATACATCTTTTATGTAGGGGGATAATAACATTTATTAAAAGTGATAATCCAAATTAAATTTTTTAAACCCTATTTCAAATGATTAACAGAGGAATATCCAAATTAGGTGTTGGATGAATGTGTGATATTGTGATGTTTACTTAGAGAGCCCAACAGCAGGAGATTCAATTCATCTTAAATCTCTAATAACAATGCCTTTATGAATAATTTGAATATTGAGATTTGACTTCACAGCTTCTCCTCACAAGACTTACTTAGTTTGTTATGACATGAAAAACAACCTCAATAGAATGAAATTTCAAATAGGTCTTATTAATTGTTCTTAGAACATGGTTTGATTAGTCCTTTCATTAGCATTATAGTCAGTCGCTTCTAGTCTGATATCATATTATCATTACATATTTTATATTATGAATAAGAAGGCCATATACATTTTAGTGCAACTGGGATAAATCAAGCGTGTATTAATTGTGAAATGGCATGCTGTACCTGTGTGTTCAGCTGAAACTGCTTATTGAATATTGTATTGTTATGATGATCCAGGTACATATCCTTGAACATCGAATGTTATACAACTATTACAATGTTATGATGATGAATGGTTATGATTATATGAATCGGCTAATTACACCAACCCCAATAAATGCAATGAATTGCATACAATTGTCTTTGTCTTTCTTTATCAATGCATAAAAGTGAAAACTTTGCGGCAATGTTTTCACTTTTTTTCCATCTAATTATTAATTGTCACATTGCTGCATATGTTTATCTAAACGAGCACTTGCGTTTCACAACCGTTTCGCTTGTTAGTGAATGTTTCGCTCCTAGAAAACAATATGCCGCAATGTTGCTGCACCATTGTGGCTAACTATAATTTTTTGTAAGGGATTGAATCACAATTGATTCATAAATGTGCCCAAAGAGAAAAATTGGTTCAGGTAAACAGGATGTCCAAACTTTCAATTTCAATAATAGGAATTATCTTATGACAACGCTCCCTTCCCCAGAAATAGAATTAACTGTTAGTCTTATTAGATCCTAACGTTTACTTGTCTACAAGTTAATCATTGGCAAAATATCTGAAATTCTACACTCTCACTGAAAGAAGGTCTGGCGACTTGCCGTTATCAAATTAGACCTACAAGGAAGAGATTTGTTTCGGAAATCTCGGTAAATAACACAATTTCATAAGTGCAACTTGGTCAGAACTGATAAAAAACGATGTTAATAAGATTAGAATTGGATAAATTTTGTTGCCAGAGTTGATCAAGTCTTACAAGCAGTTTTCATGTTTGAAAAAGTATTTGAACAATAACTTACGAGTGTAAAACTCTACTCTACTCTATAAAATGTTAAACAGTTAATTGACTTCTGTAACCTTAGAAGTAATTCAATGCTTATTGGCAATTAGAATCTATATTGCAATAAAAACTTGGCATTTGATCAAATTATAGGGATGATTGAAATATCTAGTCCTTAAAATTGAGTGAGTAAAGTTAAAATTGTAAAGTGGTGTATAGCCACAAGTGAAAATATTTGATTTCTACTTTACAAGATGAGATACACTTGTAAATCAATGAGAAATGGCAAACTTGATATATATCTTAATTTAATTCTAACACAGCTGAGAAACGTCAAATTAGATATTTGTCATATTTCTAACACAGATCCCATCCCTTAATAAGGGATATTTGTTTACCACTAAAAAATGTCAAACTTGATATTTATCATATTTCTAACACAGCTCCCTACCTGTATAAGAATTAGTACTTGTCAATAAATGAGAAACGTCAAACCTAATATTTATCATATTTCTAACACAGCTCCCTACCTGTATAAGAGATACTTGCTAATCAATGAGAAACATCAAACCTAATATTTATCATATTTCTAACACAACTCCCTGACCTATATAAGATAAATTTCAAGGAGAAACATCAAACCTAATATTCATCATATTTCTAACACAGCTCCCTGCCTGTATAAGAAGTACTTGTCAATAAATGAGAAACATCAAACCTAATATTTATCATATTTCTAACACAACTCCCTGACCTATATAAGATAAATTTCAAGGAGAAACATCAAACCTAATATATATAATATTTCTAACACAACTCCTTACCTGTATAAGACATACTTGTCAATAAATGAGAAACATCAAACCTAATATTTATCATATTTCTAACAAAACTCCCTGACCTATATAAGATAAATTTCAATAAGAAACATCAAACCTAATATTTATAATATTTTTAACACAGCTCCCTACCTGTATGCTAATCAATGAGAAACATCAAACTTAATATTTATCATAATTCAAACACAGCTCCTGTACCTACCTGTATAAGAGATGCTGCTGTAGGAATTTGTCTGTTGAAATGTTTCTGTCTCTGTTTTTGTTGAACCTTCAAGGCAAAACCTGAACCCAGGATACCCTGTGGAGAAAGAAAAACTTATTAGAAAAATGTATTTACAATAACAAATTTATTGATTTCATAAAAAACATAATATGCCTATAAAGATTTTTAAAAGAGGTGTGGCGATACAGATTTTTCACGATACAATATGTATTTTGATATCTCATAGCGATACGACTCAATACGATACACATCATGATGAGCTATTTCAAAGTTTTTGACAAAATAAAACATAACCAGGTAACTATTGATAAATTCTCTGATTTTTAGGCAAAATAAGCCATTTTTATGTCAATGATACGTGTTTCGTCAGATCAGGTATCAGGATTCACAAATACCACGACATATCGTCACATTTTTAATTTTATAAATCAATTTTCTTTGGTTCATTTATTTTCATCGATTTCATCAAAATAATTTTTATTTAAGTTTATATATATATATAGTTAAGTTTTATGAATCTGCATTGGAGATCTGTATTTTAAACCAATCAAATCAATATAGTTGGCTTATTAGGGATGTATCGCAATTAAATGTGCCTCTGTAAAGCCACACGTTATCATAAGATGAAGAGTAAAAACCTAGTTCTTTGTAGACATTAAAAAATAATTCTTCTGTTCAATGTCATTTCCTAATATGAAACTGCAAAGACATCCTTTGCTTAATTCAGAAAATTGGCATTTCAGTTAAGTTCTCTATCTGCGTTTGTTATCAATACAAATCGGTTTTTTTTAATCTTTCATTTTACTGTGACAAGGCTTTTAAGCATCAATCAGTTTTAACATAAAGCTTTTATCTATTTTAGGTCTTCCAGAGCAATCTGTTTCAAATGTCATTTGAAGACACAAACTTAAATTAGTGTCAATAATTTTTTAAGTTTTAAACAATGTATTGAGAACAAATCTTGTTTCGTAAATTGTTTTTATAATTGTTTAAAAGATCTTCCCAAAAAGCATGAACTGTAGGTCCTGATTGAGTAAAACATAACTGGGAGTATAACGAGGAAGTACAGGTATATTATATGACATCAGCAGCTGTGGACCCGAAAAGCATTCTTTATCATTTCCTTTGAAATATATTGTAACCATGCATTCAGAATAATTTATCACATAATTAATTAATTAATAATTTGTTATGGTTCAGACAATTAGTTGTCTTTAAATTCATGTTGTACGTCTATACCTGTCAGTGCCGTATCTAAGAGCCACTTCTTGATAGTCACGTTAATGAATTCTATAGGGGATGGCAGCTAGTCGACCTATGCTGAGAAGTAGATTTTTGGTACCTTTTTATAATTTTGTGACTATGGTAATAAACAGAAAATTTTATTATTTCCCATGACATATTCTTTATAAACAACACTTGTGCCTAAATATCAATATATCCCCCACTCTTGCTCTGCGAAATACTATATTATATTTGGGCCCTTGTGTCGTTAACATTACATGTGACCAATAATAATTATACGCACCTAAAAATGGACACTCATATAATATCCTCTGTATCTTTCTTTTTCAGTGTGATATCACTTAATTTTTGTGCCTGCGTCACCCAATGAGAGATAAGTGATATCACAGTCAAAACAAAAGATATCGTCTATATAACATTTTTAGGTGCGTATAATTATTATTGGTCACATGTAATGTTAGACATCTACAACAAACAGAGTACAAACAGATATCCCACTACTTTGTGTCCACAACAAAGACAAACCAATAATATCTCCACCCAAGATCATGACATTCTCATTTTCAGACATGTCACGCAATATCGTGATACATGTAACCCATAGTTATCTCCCCTTTGATGTTAATCAATGACTAGACAATACAGAGTGCACTAATGCAGTTCTCGAGTTAGCGACCGCTATCACCAATCAATGAGGAAGACAAGATTTCGTATATATATTTTCAGAATTGATTAAAAGGATCGTTGTCGTTACCAGACGTTGAAATCACACGATGAACTGATGACGATCATGACAATCAGTGTTTTTTACTTACAGACAATTATTCAATGTAAATATCTTGAAATAATATAGTCGCAAGCAATGACAATTTTTACAGATTCAGGGCTGAATGGTGATGAAATGTTTCACTAGGATCTATAGTTACAGTCAATAGCTCCAGTAACAAGAGCCATCAGGAGAGATTGCTTATCCCCCCGGCCCAACTGAAGTTGAATGATCAGTTTTAGCATATATATGATATACTGATTGTGTGAATAATCTTGTATAAGCTTATTATGTTTGACTTTTAATAACCATCATGAGACTATTATAAACCACATCTAGGTCTTTTTAATTAGTAAATGCTTATGTTATGCCATTGTCAAGTTTCTAATGTTAATGTGAAGAGAGAGCAAAACAAATATCCTGTTTGATTGAATATGCTGTTTGATTAAAACATCTTCATTCCTTGGTGAGACACAGTTTAGAAATTAATGGTAATGTTTGAATGAAGAATGCCATTTAATTTAAACATCCTGCAATTTAAAAACACCAAAAGCCACATTTGTAAACAGTTTCATTGAGCTAGCCCTAATGGTTTTCAAATTATACTCCGGAAACGCCATTCTGAGTTTCGTTTACATGGAAACTGGAAAATAGAAAGATCCTGAAAGTTGAAAATCCCAAAAGGCACAACTACATGTCATGATTGGTCAACATACCAAGTTTCGTTAAGCTAGGCCAAACTGTTTTCAAATTCTGCTCCGGAAACACATTTCTAAGTTGAGTTTCCGTGGAAGCCACAAAAATAAAAATGTCCAGAAAGTTGAAAATCCCAAAAGGCATAACTACATGTGATGATTAGTCAATATACCAAGTTTCATTGAGCTAGCTTCAACGGTTTTCAAATTCTGCTCCGGAAACAATGTGATTATATGCCGGGGGGATAAAAATTTCTGCAGTAAGTAAGGATTATGAGTCCTTGGAATTTTGCAACTCAAAAAGACAGTGTGTCACTTAGTAAAGAAGCATTTTGCAAAATCGCAAAATGAACTGTCAAATTTGATATTATTTGTATATGTGATGATCAACATACATTTCAAATTTGGATGTCATCAGTAAGAAAACAAAGGTTTTCATAAATTATGTACTAAATATGTAACTATAATTTCACTTTTTGCATATGTAAATAGAACAGGGTGAACAGATCAAGAATTTACATCTATTTGCTTATTTCAATTTTCAATATTATTTTTAATTTCAAATCTTAAACTCAAAATAGTGATCTTACTCTGTTTTGTACATATTTTTACGTATTCAGATGTACAGCTAAAGGACTGGAGATTCTACTTCTTTCATATAATATTCATCAAAACCAAAAGTAGAATTGAAAGTAGAATCATTCATAGGTCTGTATTTCAATGGTTATTGACATACATAAATTTATTATGAATTTTACAAAGTTTTATATTCTCTTGGTTTCAGACGTATTTAAAAAATGCTTTATGGTCTGTTGTTGATGAGTTATGATTTTTCAAACATACTCTGCAAAAGTCTTGAAATCTTGATCAAACATTTGCCCTTTCTGCCCCCTTCTCTTAAGGATATCTTGAAGTAAACATTGATGCGACTTAGTTTCACATGACTTTAATGAACTTATCAAGTTCTTTTAAGTTCTCATTGAATGTTTAAAAGACAACAACTGCCATCGGGTCCAAATGAACTATGGATTCAAGCTAGGCCTTCAATCTTGGATTTAAAAATATTTCCCTAAATACATTTGTAATTGCAACATGAATGTGAACACCTCCTGTTCAGAACATTAGAAACATGCTGAAAGTTTTAATGAAGGTTAATACAGCCTTTTCAAAATGTTTGAAAAATGGTGAAATTGTTTATGTTAGCTGAACCTGCTGAGAAATGGATTCTCGTGAGAGATTGATTCAATTCCCCTCCTGGGCGATCTCAAACTCTTTTAGTTTCTTTGATATCATGTCAAGCATGTGATTAAGAGGTTTTATCCTCAAATATTGATTCAACCAATGAGAGAATAACCACAAAACCAGGGATTTAAAATCACATTAAATGTGCTTCCTTGAAATTGTAATGACTCTACGAAGTAAACAGAAAACACATGACATTTCCTGCAACAACCTCTTTTACTAAATTCAACAAACACGCCAAAAAGCAAGTTTTTAGTCGATAGGTTGGTTTGCCAAGGGAAATTACAAACAAATGGTATTTTGTGCATGATTTGCAACACAATAGGAAGCAAACTGTTTCATTTCCTTTTGATAATGCGACAAGTATGTATACAATCAAAACCTAACTGGACGAGACGTTCCCATCAACTTCCAAGTTTTTAATATTGATTGACATCTTGCAACGGCCGACAGCACACGCTAATCCGACGGTTGTGTTGAGAGCTGAATGTAGCGTACCGTTGGCCAACGTTGAGTAAACATCTGCATCAGGCACATCACTCGCCTGCCACTAAAACACTGTTGATCATCCGTCCTCCACCAATCAGCTGATTAACTTTTCAGATCACTTGGGAAAATTATAGCCTAATTCCCATTTTAGTGTCGGTCTAAGTTAAGTCATTCTCTATAATCAATTAATCACTATTTATAGTTCAATAAGTTCAATGGCCTCTCTTTGAGCAAATATTTTCCTCAAATACTCAAAAAACTCATGGAATAATTGTCATTGATTGCGTAATTTCATCCACATTTTCCCCGTTTTTCTCTCATCCCCCTGTAACCTTCCCGTGGTCCCTCTTATTCCCTTTCACCGACCTGTCTTTGAAGGATGCATGAAAGTGGCAAACATGTTTTGTCAATTGTTGAGAAAAATGAATCTCCTATCATCAAAGGAACTGTGGGTTATCTCCAGTCAAACAATGTCTTATCACTTTGAAGCTACGACGATTTAAAGAGAGTTGATACTTCAGCACATGATCCACGTTAAAAGTGGTACATTGTGAATAAAAGTTATAAAGTACATTTTGAACGTATTAAGCGACAGGACAGCTACCAAATAAAGAATTGTTATATCTTACAATGAAGAAACTACAAAAGATGTTTTTAAAAGAATTTACAATACAATATGTATGAAGATATGTCATAACACAAAAAAATTGCTACTATTATTCATTTAACATAATAATGGATTATGGTTGCATATACCAGTTTTACTGCTAAGTGTATGCTTAAATAAGAGAGTGTAAGCAAAGAAGAATATATCTGTGTACAAAAAAGTATTGATAAATAGATTTATTGTTGGCTTAAGAATTAGGATTTACTTCCTCTTTTAAAATATTTTGTAACAATAAAGACAGGAATTAGCTGAACTTGTGTCTACGAAAAGCTATATTGTAAATAGTTGGTTTCATTTAACCACAAAGAATTGTCAACAAACAGTGAACTTGTTTAAATGGCATACGAAAAGGTGCTGTATATATAGAGATAACAATAGTTATATTCCAACATTTGAGTTGTATTACATTTTTAACTTTCTTCATTCTCTTCATAAACTTTTAAGTTGATACTAAGTACATGTTGACATTTCACAATAAAACTTAGCAAGATGATTTTCCACAAATATAGCTGCAAGCAAATATTAAGTTATATCATGTAGCTAAATCTCTTAAAAGTTGTAAATCCTAAATCTCTTATTCTTGACTGCAATCTTATCAGTAATTAAAGATGAAACAAAGTTTACATTTTAAAAAAATCCCCAACCTTATTAAGATTTCTTAGACAAATTTCATTTCAGAGTTTTATCTAATGGCAAAGTTCATGTACTTCAATACTATTGGGATATGTATGAAGATGAAATATGAGGTAAACAGAACTTATTTTATTATATGATCAGCAATGAAATACTGGGATTTATCAGTGAAATAAACTGTCTATCAAGCAACAGTGACGATATATTATATTTTCACTGTGACCAGTGACGATATATTATATCGTCACTGGTCAGGTGCCGGAACTACTTTCAGCCATGTGAACAAAAAGGGGAAACATTCCAGTTTTAAAGTCATTTTAATTACATATTTCATTAAAAATCATATAATAAATAGAATACTTAATGTAGTTTTCAAAATACCAGGTTTATTTCATCTCGTGACATGGGTAAAGTTGATATTTCACTTGTGGCTGCGCCACTCGTGAAATATCAACTTTACCCATGACACTCGATGAAATAAACCTGGTATTTGGAAAACAACATTAAGTATCCTCTATATATTTAATCTCAGTGAGACATATATAAGATGATATTCAACAAACCAAAGCTGTAAGCAAACATGATTATAGATAATATGTCTAAATCCTTTAAATTTAAAAAATCTATAATCTAGAATGTTATGAGATGAAATAAAATTAACAATTTCTCAGAATAGAATAATTAAAAAAATTCCTGAAATTGATTTGGTTATTGAAAGAGTTCATAAACAGGCAGCTCTTTTTGACGAATTGATATTGATTTAATCTAGCAATTGTTACCATTATAGATATACTGAAATTCAGGTATATCATCTACTAAAATATGATTCTACAAAATGATCATAAACCTCAGATTTATAAGATATCAAGAATAGATGGCACTTCAGAATTTTTAGCACTGGTATATTGGGTACAGTTCCGAAAAGAAACTGTTATTTCAGTGATAATGAAGAAAATAAAAAGGCATATTAAAGGTATGTGTACCAATGCTATGTGTAAATGCTTCAAATAGTCCATTCAAAACTATTCACATTGGCTGATATTCTGATGAAGGTGAGACGAGGTGAGGTGAATTAAGGTTTAACACCACTTAGCATAAGTTATGAAGAACTTAAACTACTGAATTAGCTGCAGCCAGGTCATTCCTGACTTACAGGAGACGCCAGGAAAGATTTAAAAGTTATCAAGGTGAGGTGAGGTGAGCTTTGGTTTATCGCCAATTTCAATAGTATAAGTTATGAAGAACTTTAACTGCTAAATAAACTGAAGGCATGTCATTCCTGTTGGTTGATTCCAGGTAAGGTTATGGAAGACTAATTTCATACTTACAGCAGGTAAGGCAAAGAATGAGATCGCGAACACAGAGAAACACGAGGCGACGATTCTACCCATCCACGTTTGTGGCACCGTGTCTCCATATCCTATTGTGGTTACAGTTATCTGCAAGCAAATAGAAACAAATTCATATCTTAATCAATTAAGGATGCGTGGTATTATCGATTAATAGGTATATTGCAATACAGGAACAACGTGATACGAATCGGTACACACTTCTGAAAATATTCAATATATCGAACATTTGAAAACGAGCTATTTCCATCTAAGATTGCAAAAAAACACAACCAAATAAAACATGATTGACGGAAAGTTCTTTACAAAGATTGAAGTTGTGTTGAGACAATAGCTGAAAAATGTATACAGGTCATAAACAGTGATTGACCAAAAATATCCCTTTCCAAAACAGCAACTAGCTGAGCATGAATGAACATCGTTCTTAACGCTCGTATTAAGACAAGATATCATGCCCATTCTTGATTAAAAAGAAGTACCAATATATTGCAATATGTATTGCGATACGCTTTTCTGTATCGCAATATATTGCAATACAGAAATGAGGAACGATACCATCCTTATTATCAATCTTACGACTGCCCCAATCCTAACATTCACCACTTGCAATTCAAACAAATGAAAACATCCAGAAGTGTTAATGCAGCAAAACTTGTTATACTTTAGTCTAACAATAAGACTCTGAAATAAAATCATAAATAAATCTAAAATTTGAAAAAAAAATTGCAAAGGAGACTGAGTTTTCTTCATTTTTAGGATCAACTGAATTTTCAAATGTAGCATAATCTTAAACTGAGCTCTCAAGTCTTCTTAAAGACTTGCTTAAGCTTTTTCTTATTTTTTGGGTCTGGCTGAAAGATTAGTCACAATTATAAACAGTTTGTTACTTACCACCCCCCACCAGAGGGCATCTGCATAGCTTGTGAAGTCGGTGGCGCCATCTGCCCCTGTTGCATCTTTTTCCGCGAGATATACAAAGTAGGAAGAGAAGATGAGCCCCAGAAAGCCTATGTACAGTGTTGTTATAAGTTCCTGAAAGAAAGAGAATGGAATTAACAATTCCATAAACCAAACATAAGCTTCTTTAACACAAAGTGTTGAATTTTGGAACTCAAACTACTGTTGTTTAAATTTAAGTTCCTGAAAGACACCGAAATTGAATTTACATCTCCAGAAACTGAACATAATGTATCGGTAGTGTTGTTATAAGTTACTGAAACCCTATAAATCCAATTTATGTCTCTATGATAAATGAGAGAGAATTTCCTTCACATAGCTATCTAATATATTTTTTAAAAATTAAGTACACTAAATTCAAAAATAGAGCCAGTGGCTCTGTAGCTCATCAGGCTTCATATCAATTTTGCTTTAGGGTGTGGCAATGTGGTTCTTCCCTTACTTTGGACCACAGGGTCACCAAATGTACAATTTGGATTCCTCCTTTACCAACTTAGGAGTTTGCACACAAAGTTTCAGCTTTCTCGGCCTGATGCTTCTTAAGAAAAAGATGACATTAGGTTAAAGAGTGTGGACCCTGAGGCCCTTATTAGGGGCCACAGGGCCACAAAAGCTATAAATCATAATCCTCACTAGTCAAAGAGTATATACATAAGGTTTCAGCTTTCTAGGTCTATTGCTTCTAGAGAAGGAGATGAAAATAGGTTCTAAGGTCATGGTCCCTCTGGCCCTTAATAGGGGTCACAGAGCCACCAAAGCTATAATTATTAATCCTCACTAGTCAAGGAGTCGGTACACAAAGTTTCAGCTTTCTAGGCCTTATGTTTCTAGAGAAGAAGATGAAAATAGGTTTTTAGGGTGTGACCCCTGTGGCCCTTATTAGGGGCCACAGGGCCACCAAAGCTACAATTATTAATCCTCACTAGCCAAGGAGTCTGTACACAAAGTTTCAGCTTTCTAGGCCTTATGGTTCTGAAAAAGAAGTCGAAATTCCACAAAGTTTACTGACGGATGGACGGACGGATAAAGGACGGACGCCGGACACAATGCCATGCCATAAGCCCATCGGGCCTTACAGGCCAGATGAGCTAAAAATGTAAAAAGTAATTTCAAACCAATTTCTAGCCATCTATCAATCACATCTTTTTTAAACAATTAAATAGTCAATGGTGGGTGTTTAATCATTGATTCTTAAATTCATTTAAAATTTCATGAAATACACTAAATCACAACTCATCAGAAAAATCATGCAAAAACTCCTTTTAAACCTCATTTCAATTTATTTCACAGTACCCTTTTTAAATCTCATTTCAATCTATTTCAGCCCCTAAAACCCTCCTCATGTCCAGTTTCAGTTCCCTTTTCAATCTGTGCCTCAATACAGGTATTGTCTCTAACACAAGCACCTGCCGAGAGGCAAAAGGGGAGGATGAAGAGTCCAGAGAAACACGTCCCGGTCCAGAATTAATCAGTGCCGAGCCCATGATCCCTTATTGAAGAGGATTTTTTCCTATTGCAAGGAGAAGTTCCAATATCAAGAATTGCTGAGCGATCAAATCAAATACTGATACCGTGAGGTTGAGGCAGCTGGTTGGTAAAGAAACTCTTCCTTGAGAAAATTAAAAGGAAACTTAGATGAGAGCTTTAATCAGTCCCATACAGCTTACAGACTCTTCAATTTTGATTTCATTAAAAAACAGAAATTGTGCCCTAACTGGAAAAGCTTTACGTTGCAAGTTTTAGTCTCAGGTTTCATGAATAATATGTTGTTTTCTAAGATGGCAAAATCCTTTATTTTTTGTCGTTATATCAACTGATCCAATTGAGATTTTAAATAATAATTTATTTTCAATTTCCTGCTCAAGTTTGTATTCTTGAAAAAAGAAATTTCGAAAAAATAGTCCCTGGTACTTTCAGATTTATTTCTAGATATCATTAATATATGTCTATGTTGATATGGTTTATATAATAGTAAAGGTATATTTAAAAAATGATAAGGACATGGTTTTTAGTTAAGTACTTACAAGAGTTGAGTTTGCTAGGATGTGAACTTTGTTATAGAAGGATATAGGTTTTGTTAAGAAGGTTTAGGAAAGGGTAGTGTTTTTTTAAAAGTTTGGGTACTAATCTTATATTTCAATTTCCTGCTTAAGTTTGTATTCTTGAAGAAGGCGATCTAAAAAAAAGAAAAAATCTTCCCCGTCTCTTTTAGATTTATGTCTAGATATCATAAATTCATCTTTCTGTTGATATGATTTACATAGTAGCAGAGGTAATTTGATCAAGACATGGTTTCTAGTTAGGTCCTTACAAGAGTTGGGTTTGTTAGGATGTGAGTTATATTAGAGAGTTTATAGGTTTTGTTAAATTAGGTTAGGGTAAGGGTAGTGTTTGCTCACTAGCGGATCCGGGGGGGGGGGGGGGGGGGGGGGTCCAGGGGGTCCTGACCCCCCCCCCCCCCCCTTTCAACACCCGCCCTCTTTCAAATCCATGTATAAGGGGTCGTGGACCCCCCCCCCCCCCCCCCACTGAGTGGAGAAAAATTATTTTGGTACCCCACCCTTTCAAAAATCCTGGATCCGCCCTTGTTGCTATTTATGTTTGGGTACAATTATATAATTGAGAATGGGGTTTACTATGAAGTGTGTGGTTGATTATCATGTGAGTTAGATGGAGCATGAAGGTCAGGGTTTAGCCTACAGTCAGAATCATATTGGTTTAGTCAATGATTTAGTATATGGGTCAAATTGTCAGTTTGGGTAATGCTGGAAAAGACCTTTAAAAGTTTCAAGTCTGATGACTGGTTTATAGTTCTCTAACAAACTTGTCACATATCCACTTCCCACTAAGAATTACCCTGCAGCCATTAAATAACCATTAAGTCTTGGAGTTTCTAATACCTTTTTTCCTCGTTTCAACGGCAATTGTGACAAAAGCAACTAACGACAACATCTTACATAGGAAAAATATTTGTACAGTAACAGCGTCCCCATTGTGATTTCCAGAATGTCACGACATTTCGATACAAAAAACCTTTATAGACAAACTGGGCAGAATCTTGTTATTGTACAATTTGATTACTACAACCCTCGGGCTATGCTCCGAACTAACAGCTTCTAATTATCGGCACAATAGAACCGTTTGCAGATGTGTTATGTTCACAAAAACTTGAAGAGCTATAACGGAAGGCTGTACATAGATAAAATCAATCATGGGCAGAAGCCAATCGGATACCTTGCATCTTGCAAATGTCATCATATTATATTTCAAACATGTCCAGGTGCAATGAAATTCTTAATTTCAACTTCACATCATAGTTCTGTAATTAAGCGTATGACTGATAACACCTTAAGCTATAATTTCTCTACTAGTACCTGATTTCTCATTTGTTATCAGATTTGGAAAAAAAAAAAACTTGAAAGTAAATTAAATATAGTTGAACTTCTTATTTGAATTAATTATTTTAATAGTTGCTTAGGCAGGTTGATCTTGGTAACACAACAAACATATTGGATACTGTATAGCAAAGGGGATATGAGGTTGGGGGTGTAAGGATCTGGGGATGTAAAGAGGTTTAAATGTTTTGTTATCAAGATATGTGCCCAAAAATAATTTTCTGCTTTCAAAAACATGTTTTTTTTGTTGGTAAACGTATGAATATGTCTTTTAATCACAAATGGGTTACCCAAATAAATTTTCAGCTGGTACATATAAATATTTGGACACCCGGTCTCCCCAGTTCCTATGTCTGTGCATGTACTCTAAATGCTATATAAAGTAAGGGCTAGCGCTTTCAGGGGTAAACAAATGTATTCGATAGGTCAGTTTTTACCCAAGAAAGTAATTGATGTTAGCCAAAATATTATTCACATACGTCGTCTTTATTATGCTTGGTCATATACAGTATAATTTGACATTAATACTTATTAAATTTTGTTGTTGATTAAATTCACAGACCAAAAAATCTGAATAACTTAATAAATTATAATGATCACTTCTTTTCATGTTTGAGTCGTAGAAAATCGAACGAGTCCAGATTGACCTGACTCGGATACACGGAAACCAGTATGGCATGGCCTAGTTTTCTAATTTGTCCCTCTTTCAAATCATTATCTGGTCCAGAAATATTCTGATACAAACAATGCATGACATGGTAATCAAGTGTGTTCTAGATCTAAGCGTTTTGATTTCTATCATGTCAGTTTATACCTAACTAATCATCTATTGATTTGTTCTAAATTGATATCAGTTATCAATATGTCACTTCTCTTTATCAAAATATCAAATATTTGTTTTCCTCTAAATAAACAAACCAGGGACAAAAATGATTTTTGTTTATGATAATTGAGTTTTTACTTCCTGGAAATATTACGAAACAATTTCTCTTTGTAATTTTGTCTGATAATTCTCTAAAGGCTTTAGCAAATAAACGAAACTGTCAATATTTGATGGTCCTGGCTAAATGAGTTTGAGTCTCAGGGTAATATTGACTGTTTGAATGACATATGGAAAGTCGTCCTGTTGTTGGTAGAGATCATCACAGAATTTCTGCTCTCCAGATATTGGGCGCTCTTTGGGTAGGAATGTGGCAGCATTATGCCTAGTACGTTGCTTATGAGTTAGAGGTATACGTTTCTGTTTCTGAGTTTCTCTCCAGATATACTTGTTAAACATTTTGATGAATTAGTGTAGAATGAGATCTAGAATTTTGTTTTTGGGCAATGGGTTTGAATCCCAAAAGGTATAATTTGTGTGGGTTCCAATCTGCCTATGGACTGGCACCTTTATACTGCTATTGTAGCAGGGATGAAAATCCAAATGTCCTCATCAAGCCAGATTTAAACCAGGCCCTTCAAGTTATGAGTCAGACACACTACCAATCCAGCAAAAGGGATATCCCACTCAGATGGAAGCTCATACATAAATTCAAGGGTAAAACCAACATAAGGTACATATTTTTAGAAGTTGAAATAACAAAAATGAGAGAAATATCAACAACAAATTAAATTCATGATAAACAATATGTTTCCATGTTTCTATACTTGAGTCCTCATCATGCATTAATAGTCCTTTGATGAGTCACAACAATAACTCGAAAAGCCAAGATAAACCCCTCCCTTTTGCTACTTTTGAGTACCCAGTGATTTTAAAAGTTCTATTGTAACACGAGTTGAGGGAAGACGAAATGTATAAGACTGTTCCTCAATTTTCATTGAATACAGGACATTGTCATGAATTTTTCATTTGAAAGATATGCAAAAAGTTGGGGATTGTTATAACTTCGACCAGGGCAAATCCATTCTAGCATGGATCACAGAAAACGTGTTCCTATCTATTGGATAACACAACCAGGACACACATACTGACCATCTAGATGATGAGCAGACACTTGACCTACTGAACTTCACCCCTGAGAGAGAAGGAATGAAACAGCAGGTAAAGGGTTAAACGCGAACTCACCTGTCTATGTATATAAACTACAGACCCGAGCAGTCTCCAGGTCCCCCCCTGTCGGTCCACGTGTAACATGCGCAGAATCTGGAGGAACCGCACACCTCTGTAATACAGGAGAAACATGATGATATCTTACCCATTACTTTCAACCTCTGTAATATAGGACACATGATGATTTTGTCAAACACTTGCATACACTAAGGTTATCACCCTAAAAAGGTTGTTATTTTTAAAAGGTAAAAGGAGAGGGTAGATACCTACAGGAGACATGTTGATGACTTAGTCAATGCTTACACTCTCTGTTGTACAGGAAGAAATGGCCGTTATAGGCACAGAAGAATGTTTCAGGATTATAACCCCAAGAGGTGTGTCATATTAAAATGTGAATTTTGTATTACCCGACATACTTCTGAGGGTAATAATTTCCTTAATTTCAATACTATTATTTGTTAAAGGGGCGGTATCACGTTTTAGCGGGAATATATGGTGATGTCAGGAAAATGAAAATAAATGGTTCCAACTGAAAGACGATGTATTTAAACTAAATGAAGCAGTAATAAATCAAGTACATAATGTAAAGTTCAGCTATGTCAATCCTTTTTCTTACAAAGTTTTAATAAAAGGTGTTCACACAAAAATGGCCGCCAATCGACTTTATGTGAATTTCTATAATTTGTTGTTTAATGTAATGAGATTTTTGATACTTTCAACATTATACATTTTATATAAACATACAATTATCAGTTAAAAATTGAAAATATAAACTGTGCTGCCCCTTTGAAACACATTGTAGAACAAATAGAATATCTTACCGTATAGCCGATGTAGCAAATACTTGTCCATTTGACCCGACTGCGAGGACTACTATAGATGCAACTACAACTAGGAAATCTGAAATCAGAGGAAGTAAAATAGCCAAATTAAGCAATATTCAATACAACTTATCCTTTTAAGAATAACAATAAGATATAGACATTAACATACCCCGCCAAATTGCTTTTCCTCATTATTTTCAATTCATGAATCTAGTTCAAAATCAAGGGCCAAACTCTGTAATAATTTCATGCTCCTGATTTTGGAAGTCCATCAAGTTATTGATACCCTGAAGACACACAGCAAATTTGATGATCCTATGTTAATTACTTTCTGAGAAAAATTGTCACCTTCAACTCTGATAGATGGATGGATGCACAGACGGACTGGCAGAGCCCAAATCTATATCCCACTTGTGGGTAATAATGAAGATGCTTCTATGCGCTGAATCCACACCACATTTGGGCATGCTCGAAGCACCACACGCATTATTACCCTGGTGTTAAAGTACTCAAGTACTCAGTACGGAAATAGAAATAAAATAATAATAATAAAATGGTTTTTGGCGTTTATTTCATTACAACTCGACTAATGTGAGTAATTCTTACAGATGTTCAAATAGTTTTTCCCAACTAGGACTTATGGAATGCATTGCAATAATATATTTTAAATTGCCTTTGTTCAGGTAAAACTACCTAAAATTGCAGCAATGCGTGTGACAATAAACTTGCAAGGCTCTTTTCACTTGAACTTGCAGTTGCACGTGCGTTGGCAGAGCCACTCTGCAATTGACAACAATAGTTACCGGTATGAATGAATTCGTAAGAATAGTACTCTGTAACACTTGTTTATGTCTGTAAACTTTATGGAAACCATGTTCTTTTTCAATAATTTTATGAATTTTTAAATCATATAAGATATGAATAGTAGAGGACATAAGATGCCAAATTATTGTACATTAAACAATGTATATTAGCGCAAGGTACTGAGATTACATATCTTTGCATACTATAGCTTGAAAAAGACACGTTTTTCTCTCCTGTAAATTCATATATTTCGGGGGATTTGACAAAAACTGTCTGAAACAAAAATTGGGAAAATCGATTGTGACTGAATATTTAGAATACAAATATCAAGTTAGTTCCAGATAAATAAATAATCGACAAAAAGCATATTATTTCTATTTCTGTGAGTACTATAGGACAAACATCTCTCCATTTTTCCCTCTCAACTCCTTTGCAGTATGAACCTAGCTACTTATTATGGTGCTCTATGGTTATCTTCACACTGACTTCACTTCCAAAACGGGTACCCAGCTAAACTGATGTTAGAACAGCGGAACAATTTAATCTCTTTGATTTAATTTAATTCAGTCTCTTGCCCATGGTAACATCACAAGTCTCTTATCTTGCAATTTAGAGTGGGTCAGGGAATCGACCCTTTTAACCCTGTGGGTAACCCACTCATCAATGAGCCGCACATGTTGTTGCTGAACTATGCTGAAAGGGGTCTATTAGGCATAGCATAGGACCATGCGCCACCACTTTACAGTAAAGTGAAGATGAGGATCATGGGAAAGTCTCATCTGGACTCTTTATTATGCAATTAAGATAGTTGCCATTCTCATCAACATCATCATAAATGCTATTATTTGTTTGGCCCTTGAGTTGTGATAATATCAACTCCTTATTTGCAATGTCTTAAAGTCTAAATTCAGGCAGCTGTGGTTGAATTTCCATGCAAACTCATGAAAGCCCTTATCACAAACCATAAAAATATATTCATTTTAGATGATTAAATGTTAGGTTTAACAAAAATGTATTTCAGGCATATATATCTTCTAAAATGGTGACACTACATGAAGAAAATAATAACTAATCATGATGAAATATACCATTTTCTTTCTGTATTTCTTACAAATGACTATTTTTAATGTGAATTTACAAAAATGCTAGACTGCTAGATATTTATTAAAGAGAAAATGACATGAAACATTTTCCCGGGATTTTCTTTTCATGACAATAAGAGTTATATTTTGTTTGATGTAGATCAAACTAAATTATGTAGCTATACAATTATCATCATTATGATAGATAAATGGCAGGGTGTTTCATATGTATACCAAACATGTTTCTATGTTCTCAAGCACCAAATTTTAAATATAAAATGAAGAAATGTTCAACTGCAAACTATGAAATTTCATTATTATCATGTTTGAGCAAATCAGTTTGTTTTGAAACTTCTATAACTTAATATGATCAATGAAACTTTACGAACATACAGCAAGTCTAAAAACTGTTATTGATAATCAATTTTGCAGATTTGTCCAAAAACCTCAAAAGAAACAATTTGACGAGAGGGATGGTTTGATTTGAAAATTTGCAAATTGATTGTTTCTAATTGGCTGCTCTCCGGATTAAAGTAATCCAATCAGCTGGCCTGTTCATGCTTCGAATTCTGATTGGACGATTACTTGAATAATGGGGTTCAAATGGATAGAACAAAATTGTTATGAATGAGAAGATAAAGGCGTATTTCCTCTCACATTAAAAGCCACATAAGCTTACTGCAATAACTGGAATAAAGTTGCAAATAGTAAAGGGCTTTGTACTCACAAAATTAGTTTTATGAAATCTTATCTTAAAAATTCATCAATCAAGACCTACTTTCTGTAATGTTTCCATAAATGAATCTTTTTTCTGAAACTGAATATCAATTTGACAATAATGTAAATCTAACTTTCATTTTCGTAATCATGCCTTTGAAACTGATTTGGTTCTTCTTTACTTCATCTACCTTCATGAGCAAATAAAGTCTTCATCTGTCTCAACTACAAAATAATCATCTATGCTTAATCATGAAAATTATCTTCAATCAGATAATTGAAGCGGAAATCCACAAGAATCATTTCTTAAAAGAACCAAATTGAGTCAAAAGATAACGTTTAAGAATAAGTCACTCAGAACAAATTTATTATCTTATCTTGTGGTCAGCAGTTGATAACAATCCACTAAGTGAGATACATGCCTTCACTCTCCCTAATTCTGGAGCCATTCCAGTGAGTTTCCTCTGGAGAACCCCAAATCACCATATATCCCAGAGGAATTCCAGCCAATCAACATCAATCTGTTCTCTAAACTGCGACCTGATTGGTTAATTCTGCCCAACCGCAGTTAATATTGACAAGAACTCAGGGGCTATCTTGACTATTCATCTTGTATTTTTTGTACTTCTATTGGCAGCCGTCATCAGATAAACAGACCTCAATAATGAAATGTCTTATTAGGGATGAAATCTCTAATGGCGTTTCCGCTATAACTGCAATTTCCATTAATTATCAAATAAATGTATGAAAAAAACTAAATATCCATGAAAACTTAGATTTTACTTTAAACAATCCTATTTTAAAAAGGATATATATAAACCTCAGTTGTCATATTTGTGTTATTTTGGAGGTTATTGTTTTTCTCTCGGGTAAACTTACTTTCAATGCCACATCGCATATCCCTGGGAGATTCTATAGAATTTTTATTTTGCTTATTATTTATATTTTACATTTATACATCACTCATAACTTGTAGATATTATGAAACACATACCGTAAATAACTGATATTGTAATTTTCCTATACATATTTTATATATATTAATATTCAATTCTAAAATTGTATGCAAAGCGTATTTTAAATGACTTACATGCAGAGCGTGTTGTTAAGCAGGCAAAAAATGGCTGTGTTTGTACGATACTTTCAGTGTTTATATATGCCAATATATTAACCTAAGTTATTGTCCTTTCCTTCGCTTAGAAGAAGAAACCATTCACTTGTAAAACTTTAAATATTAATGAATGGTATCTCCCTTTCATAATTGAAGGTGGGGAACAACATTGGTGATAATTTTGAAAACCCCAAGAAATTTTGTTCGCGGCGTTTGTTTTAAACAGACGCCAAATATTATCTCTTTTGCTTGTTTTAACCTATTCACCTCTACAGGCCGCAAACGCTGCCTTCCTTGAAAGTGGTGAATAATTATATCACCATCATTGGTGATGATATTGAAAACCCAAAGAATTCTGTTCGCGTCATTTATGTTAAACAGAAGCTCCATATTATCTCTTTTGTTTGTTTTAAATGAAGTCATTAACTTCATGAAATAGTAATAAATGAATGATTGAAGGTCAGATTCTCTATTAATTCAAACAAACAGATATCCTAGCCACGCCAGTAGCAAAAGCTTTTGAAGTCACCCTGCAACAATAATATTACAAAACTGATCAAACCAAACTTACCTATAACTGAAATAGGTTTTCTTGCAAATCGTATCCTGCCTTTCACACCCATATATTTACTCCGGCACCCCGCCGACCACAGTCTTGTAACGTACTCCACTCCAAAAAAAACTACCAAGACAATTTCCTGGAAGAAAATAGTTTCAGATGTTAAGTGAAAACTCAGAAAAATGTGATTTAGTGTGAAGATGATAGCGGGACCTATTCAATATTTAAAGAAAATATCATTATTATCATTAATTATTTGTAAGAAAAATATGTTCTTATTTTTAATAAATGTACATCAGAGAGTTTTTTTGTAAACTTTGAATCTGAATGCAAGATAGAATATACTTATATATATATCTGATATGTTGGAATGATTTTCATTGTAAGTTTAAGATTGTGCATGTCCAAATTTTTGATAGTACGTGAATCTGTGATCATTTCAATTGTCATGATACTTCTTCTGAATTTGTAAAATAGTACGTTTTTTAACGTTATTATTTATACTAATTAACCTGTTGACTAGACCTACTATGCCTGCCTGCTCTAGGCATTGGAGGGTGATTTTATGCATTGCATACTCCACAGTTTGAAGTTTGGTCTGTGATAATAAGGTTGAAATTAAGCATGCCTAGAGGAGGCAGGCATAGCACAGGTCTAGTCAACAGATATGTATGTAAATAATAGAAAATAGAGTTGAAAATCAATATCTACTTTCAATAATTTGATAAGTTTGAGACTGAATTTTTTAAATTATCAAATAATGTTTGCTTGATATCTATTTTTTATGACATAGTATTTCACAAGACACTCACATTACCGATGCTCATGAACTTACAAATATTGCATGCAATCAAAATCAAGATTTAAAAAATAATACTTTGTGATCAAAACCTTTAATGTGTATGTGAATTAGAAAGAAGGATACATATAAAACGTTTGTATGAAATAGTAATCACAGATAAAACACATGTCAAATGATCTGTTAAATATTTCAAACAAAATGTCATTTTTAGCATCAAGAACTTCAATCAAGCAATAAAGAGTGCTCAGAAATTAACACAAAAAATGTCAAATCAAACTGGTGTCTTTCAAATCTTACAATCACAGTGTGTTTCATTGTCAATCAAACATAGTAATGCATGATAACATGAAGGCACAAAATTACTTTTTCAAATTTTGTTATTTTGTGTTAACCCTTTGATGTGCTGACTTTAAATAACATGGTCTCAATTATCTTATTTCTTTTTTAAATTACTGACAAAATCTTTTTGTTTTATATGGCTCCAGGACACTTTGGTAATGTACATGGTATAAAGAGATAGACACTATGAAATTAAAAAATATTTGTTAGTGGTATGCAAATTTTATCGATTGATAACTAGAGATTATTAGTTTGTACAAGAAATCAAGTTCCTGTATGGTTAAATAACAGGAATCATAACTCATTAAACAAGGAGTTTATTAAGTTTCAGAAAGCACTTGATATAGTGACAGTAAATATACCTTGCATGAGTTTGGGAGACCATTTTTTAAACCAAGATATTTGAAAAAAAAATCAGCATGCACATCAAGGGTCAATACAAATACGGTTCATCAAAAAAATATTCTTATTTGTAAAATCCATAATTTAATAACATACATCCATAAAGTATCCAAAATATGTTAAATCAAATACGGTTGATCAAATTTATGTTATTCATTTTATCCAAAATTGTAGAACTGAAAAAGTTCATCCAAACAATGTAAAAAAAATTAGAATTGAATAAGGTTAATCAAAAATATTAAAAATCATAGAATTGAATATAAAGTTTCATCCAAAAAATATTCAAAATTATAGAATTGAATATGTTTCATCCAAAATATATTCAAAATAAGCAAATTGAAAGGTGAGTTTGTTTGATTAACAAATTTGAAAGAAAATGGGGCATGCAGCTTGAAGGCTTAGCAACGTGCTCTCTTCTGCATGCCGCCATTACCATCCAAAAGAGAGTTTGATTTGCGAATTCCTCATATTGCTCAATCGTAGACAAGACGCTGAATATGAGGCAGATGAGTACCATCATAAAGCTGAAACAGAGAGAGCACATGGGTCAGGGTACGACTTGGCAGATACATACCATCCAAAAAAGAGTTTCGTTGGCGAATTTTGTATACTGATCTATGGTTGACAACACACTGAAGATGAGGCAGACGAGCACCATCATGAAGCTGAAACACAAGGTCAAAGGTCAAGAAATTGTTGGCGAATCGGGTACTGATCGATCTATGGTTGACAACACACTGAAGATGAGGCAGATGAGCACCATCATGAAGCTGAAACACAAGGTCAAAGGTCAAGAAATTGTTGGCGAATCGGGTACTGATCGATCTATGGTTGACAACACACTGAAGATGAGGCATATGAGCACCATCATGAAGCTGAAACACAAGGTCAAAGGTCAAGAAATGTTTGTTCACTGTTTCTGATATGTTATTCATATTCTGTTGTGGGTAGAAGGTAAGGGTACCTGTGATGAAGACTGGAGATAGATCAGAACTATAATGAGACTGAAACACAAGGTCAAGGTCAAGAAATGATTGTATGTCACATTTATTAAAGAGACACAGAGTATGTTGATAGGATCACATATGTCAAATTTTGAAATCGATGTTCTTACATCGGGAACCACTAACTGTTACTGAAAATAACAAGTTAAAGGTCAATCAGTACATTAGAGCGAAAATCGGCAATTCAAAATCGAGATTTTGATCGAAAACCAGATAATGTGGCTCCAGTGGCGCTCGCAAATTTGCCAAACGTAATTTTGAAACCTTGTCATAAGCAGACAGGAAGATATATTCGATTCGATAGTGTTTATTTGGTATTGTAACTAATAGGTAGGTAGGTAGATTAATTGGATGCATAATTTCGATTATTAAACGTATTTGAGATGTTTTCTTGATTTTTCCATAAAATCAAGCATTTCAGAGATATAATGCATAAATGGACATATTTGCAAGTCCAGTGATGAGATATGAATTTCAATCAGCATATTAGATATTTTGTAGCTTATCAAATTTTAAGAAAGATACTCTGTGTCACTTTGATGTTCGGTTGTTAATAGCAAGCAGAGGGAAAGGTACCTGTGATGAAGACTGGAGGCAGATGCATGAGAGACATCATGAAGCTGAGCACAACAGTCAGGAGTCAATTAGTGTCCAAAATTAATCAATTCATTATAACTATCTTGGTTATGTAAGAGTAGAAGAAAAGTAGAATCCTTTCGAAACTGAAACACTGTATCAATATATGTTCTATTTGGGAACTCATAAACTCAAAAGGACAAATTTTTATAGTGGAGTCGTTAACACTTCATACTTTAAAAATAATGAAGTTTTTATCCATAAATGTTTGTTCATATATTAGCATATCTTCGAAGACCATGCAGACTCACAGACTCAAACTATACTGTCAAGTAAATACACATGTTGTCTTCACAGAGTTCAGACCGGAAATAATTTTGAAAGTTTGAAACTCATTTCATAAACCAACCAGCATGATATCACAGTCATATCTTCTTAAATAACAAAATAAAAAAATCCTGAGTTCGAACTCAGAAAAAAACAAATGTTAAAGGCTGTCAATGAAGCTTATTTTAAAGTTGTCGAGATGTATATTGATTCATCCTAGTTTAAGACAAACAGGTCACGAAGAGCAGGACAACCCTTCCCTCAGGTGTCCGGCTAGTTTAATCAATGAAGTTTCTATTACCATGGAAACTAATTCTTTAAAACTTCACCTTTACATGTCTCCATGGGAGGACAAGTACAGATGGGACAAAGAAAAGTACAAACATTAAAGAGCAAGTGTTGTCTGGGTCAAATATGCCAAATTTTAAATTGTCATGTTATTCAAGTCAATACAAACTTAAAACATAACTTCTGACTTAAATACCTGTTTCGTATCGCAAGTAAGCATTTGACAATCAAGAATTTAAAAAAAAAAAAGATTGAATCACACATTTAAGCAAACTCTTTGATCAAGAAATCATTACATCAAGTTATTATGTAGCTGTCAAGAAAAGAAATAAGTCATAAAATCCACAATGTTACACATTCTCTTAAATCTAAACTATCTTCCATCAAGCAATTACTATGCACTTACACATCATAATGTCCTAACATAACATCAGAGAATAAATAGACAATGGATCATGATAACAAAGACTTGAATTGCCTTGCCTATAAATGATCGTGTCAATATTCGTACAGTCAATATAGGATATGATTCCTTTTCCGTTGGAACTATTAATTTCCTCCGGAATCTACAAAAGCTCCAATTCTGATTTCGGGAAGTCTCGGCCGTCACTAGCAGACCTGCTGGCACACATCACAAACTCTGTGCAGGGTTTGGTGTGATGAGCTGAGAAGAACGTGTCGAGGTGGTGGTTAGTGTGTGATATTTCCACTGAACCACTGGCTTCAATAGCAATTGGTCAATCTCGACTGGTCAATAACCATTGGTCAGTCTCCTATACAAATACAATTGGACTGACCAGTATTATATAAAGCTAGTTCTAGATGTTAGTTTGATAGGGATGATCAGTGTTGTTATTTGCCCACCCTTTAAATTATAATTAAGATGTAAGATACTTTTACCATTGTAAAAGGGCATATCTGCTAAAATATTGCAACAAATTGACCCTCAACCTTGGAATAACACTTGATGACGGTTTTTAATAACAATCCTTATTTTCTATGAAAGTGACTTTTTGACATAGATTCTATTGTTGTGAAGCAAGTGACTTACTTTGTAATATGTATCTACTTTTAGTTCTTGTAGTTCTTTGTACACATTTATTTTCATTTGAAACTTTTCTAATACTTTTGAAGGATAAAAGATCACCCATTGTTTTGTATATTTCCGGTTGCAAAAATAAAAAAGGTCCATCAGAACATTATTGTTTGTATTGATTGTACTACTTTTTGAAATATAAATATGTTTGCCATGCATTGCACATAATTATTTTAAAAAATCGCTATACTACAACAAAATTCTTTATTCTTTAAATGCTAAGAGTGATATTTAACCAAAAGAGCTGAGGTGATGTGGTGTTTAACGCCGCTTTCAAAATTATTTCACTTATAACGCGGCTGCTAGTATTATTGCAGGGAGAAAGCCCGCAACACCATTGTGGCTATGCATTGCGGTGAAACCTGCGAGCATCGCCTGGAACTGGCAACCATGGGTGGTACTGCACTGAAAATCAGTGTAGCATTGCACCCAAACCTGACGGCGTGTAAAACAGTCCTCTACTGCAGACAAAGTTGCCGAGCCCCTGGCGGGGTTCGAACCACGGACCTCTTGATCCGAAGCCGAACACACTAACCACTGCGCTATCCCACCCCCTTAACCAAAAGAAATATGATAATTGAGTTCGATTATATTGACTCACTGCATGGAAACAAATACATATCCTTGCTACCAATGTGTACCACTTGATACTTGAAATTTCAAGATAATATAGTTGAAATTCTCTTTGTTGTGCCATATGATGCAAGCATAAACATTGAAACAAGAATTTTCCCTGTTTGTCTTAACATTTAAACAAAAATGTTCTATGTTTGTCTTAACATTTAATCAATAGAACAATGTATACCTACGTACATATAATAAATACTGATAAAAAAGAAACATATTATACATGTACTTTATTTGACTTGTGCAAGCAAAAGCAGCTAAAAGTCTTGTCTAAATAACATATATATCTGTTTTACTTGATCAATTGAAGAGAGACAAGAGTGATGTCATGTAAGAATCTAATTATATAGTTACATTTTTTTCTTAAGGAAGTATAAATGTCAATGGATTAATAAACTGCCACAGATCCATTTAACAGAGTATGGACAAAAAGACCAAAATGAAAAAAACTTGAAGTATACATATCATAAATTAGAATAAAAAAGGAAAATGATTTATCACATTTTCGAAAATAAGTTAACAGATCAATATCCTACTGAATGTGATTGTGAATAAAGCAGCCCTCTTGAAGCGTGATGTACGACAAGGCGACTCCCTATGCCCTTAGCTGTCAGTGTGTTTGTGCTGTTGAATACTCAGGCATCACTTCAAAGTGTTAGGGAACATATCCATGACAATTAGAGCCATGTCACACCATGACAACTACCAGCCAAAGAAAACAAATCGTAGAAATAATGTCCTCCTAAAAGTATCACAACTGACAGGCAGTGATGGTTTTTCTACTTATGGAGTGTAGAAAGCTGTTGTGAATGGCCGAATTAAGTAGTTTAAAATGATTGTGAGTTGTGTTCTGATGTGTTGATAGCAACATTAACTGGTGATTGTAGAAAACTATCTGACAAATATTTTTAAAATGTTGCATAAGGCAATGATGATATTTTCATTGTAGAACTCTGATATGTTTTAAATATTTGAAGTTATATTTAGACAGACAAATATCACCAGTCAGTGGAAAGGTTTCTGTAGTCATTCTTCGAAGGCTTTCACAGGATTAATTATGGGAAACTCTGAGAAATGAAGCAAAATATTAGTGTAGCATGAGTGAAAGTCCAATATTTTCATGTTCAGCGGGATTTGAACCCAGACCTCCGGGTTGAGTGTCAGACACTCTACCTGTTCGGCCAAAGAGATTCCCGTCCAGTTGAAGCTAGGAGGAATGCTTTTGACCTCACCCTGTCACATTAGCATTATGAGTGTGGAAAGCCTTGCTATGGCATGACAAGGAATTGCTAATTAGTGATCAAAATAATTTGTCAATTTGTATTCTTTCAAAACATAAAGTTGGAGAGTTCGTAAAATATAAGTAAAAGAACAGTGTTTTTATTTCACATAATACTTAAAAAACAAAGATGGCTGACAACCGGACATTACTACCTCTTTAAATCAATGGCAATGGTGTTCAAATCCTGTATTGACAACACTCAATCTCTCCACGCTGAATATTAATTGAGTTTAACGGTGAAGAAACGACAGAGGCTCATAATGTCAGGAAGTGGGGGACTAAAATATCAATAAATTTCACAAAATTGCTGGAATATTGATGGAAATTACAAGATTTGAAATTTTATACTTCCCCAATTGGAGAAACATCACTCAGCTCGGTCGCACAGCACATTCCGAGTGGTTTGAGGGAAATGAATAGCTTCTGTATGGTATCACTGAATCCTGTGCTGAATTTAGGTGTAAAATGAACAGTCTGTACTGTACCTATAGTTTGATGAATAATTTTTAATTTTTAATATCTTTAGAAGGTACGTAGTACCCCAAAACCCCTACAACTCATTTCCCCTACAGCTTATAACAACAAAGTTATGGTCCATTGCACTGCTAATCTCCATTGCACTAAGAATTTTGGCCATCACAAATTGCCTTGTATTTTGACAATCTAAATAAATTTAGATCAACAGGTTTTATATTTGGTCATACTGTTGATCTAAGATTGGCCCGTAAGGCGGGTCATCCCGATGACCTCTGAAATCAGCCGCTCGAAAAACTCAGCAGCACATATTTTGAAATGGATGGTGTTCGGAGCTATGTCATTTGGAGCGTAGCAGAGCGACCATTTCGATGAATAATCCGATTGCTTGGATGTATTAATAGATTCATTTTTTTCTTTTAAAATGATTTAGAGTATTTGCTAGTTGTCAATGATAAATGATGATTGCACATCGCACAGATACTAACGTAGCAAATAATAATCACAAAGTTAGAACATCATAAATGTCAATATTTACGAAAATCATCATGCAAGGGGAGGTAACTCTTTTTTTAATCAAACTTGTTTGCACTTATTCCTTCATTTCCATCCAAATAATTAAAAAAAATAGTGCTTTTTTGTCAATCATTAAACTAAAACTATTTCATACAACCAAAATAAAATCAACATACTGATATCTTTTTTATCAGTATCAAAAGCAAGGTTTATTTTTCACAATGCACACTGTTATTGAGAACAGGCCATAAGTTACTATGTGTTTCTTCCGTCCACACCTTCAGGGAGCGATTATTAACTGTTTGTGACATCGAATTTGATTGATCAAATCGCGAATTCCTTATTTGCATACGAAAGGTCACCGGGACGACCTCGCACACTGGTCAATCTTAGATCAACAGTATGACAAAATAAAAATATGTTGATCTAAATTTATTTAGATTGGTATTTTGACAACTTTATTCCAATATACGGTAATAATATTATAAGGACATATCTTATTACTGTACATCAGCCAATCAGAATGGAACGCAATAGTCAAAAGATATGATATAAAAATTTTGGTATTGCTAGTAATTTCCATAGCTGATATGTTTTTGTTTTAAATGAATTCAGAAGTATACGTGTCTCCACTTTCTTCTTAACAGTGTACACAACTTATGTTCTCTCAACCTGTTAAATGTAAATCCTATTCTGTATTGTGAAAATACACAAGGGAAGAAGTATAGTTCTTTGCAAAGAGGTATATATATGTGCTCCATGGTGGTTATCTCTATAGCAGCTCCCAGAATCTGCCCGTATATACTTTGAGGGGGGTATAATCTGGAAGCTTACACTGGTATGTCGGCAATAAAGAAGTTGTTACCCATACCCTTTTTTTATAAATGTAAATTCTAAATACCCTTCAAAATGCTATGGCAGCTTCTAAATAGTAAACATTGATCTCTAATGATCAGTAGACTTCAATTAATATTCCTTTGATCTTGTTCAATCTTTGAAACATTTATTTATAATAGTGTGAATGGGGATCTGAAATAATGAATAATTAAAGAAAATAGATCATTAAATTTATGGTCAATTGGTTTGAAAGGACAAGTGTGAACACAAGTCAAACATATGAATTATTGACAATACTGTGGAAACACAAACATTGGGATTTCTTGAAAGACTTAAAAGCAGGTAAAAAGAAATTTGATTCCAGTATTTATTAAAAATAATTTCTCTGAAAGCAAAATGAAAACATTTACTTGATAGATTTTAAAATAAGAAGATCAGTTACAATTGTTCCTAAGACTTGAAGATCAAATATTAATTCCTTGCAGCTGGGTGTTTATAAAGAAAGATATCTTGTTGTTATTTCATGCTCAAAGGATTTGGAAAACAAAAAAAGTTGGTAGACAAAATACTTTTCAGAATCATTCTCCATTAAAAACTTTGTTATATTTACCAACAGACTTAAATGGAAGTGAAACAATTATGTTGGATTCAATAGTTTTTGTGTAAACATGAAAAATCTTTTGCACTTAATATTTTACACATGACCAAGCTTTTGTTTTTGAAATACCACTTTAATTGTGTTATTTGCCCCAAAATAATACAAATAGCAGTATACTTAAGTCATGAATCTGTTTGTTTCTTAGTTTGTACATCTTGTATTTCAGACCTCTTTAGAATGAAAATCATAACTATCCTTTTTTTTTTTTGACAAACATAAAGTTGTTCCTTTATGATGCATGGTATGGTTTGAAAACCACTATCAAGCCTGATAGTACTCAATATGTACTTATATATATAAAGTTGAGTATAGAAAACAAAGAAGTTGATATTTTTGAGAATAATGCATATCAATGCTTTTGTTAATCATATGATTGTGTTTCTATATGTAGTATTTTTTTAAAATCACAAGAAACCTTATCACAAATTACAATACCAAAAATAAATTATTTTGCTACTTTTGTTATACTGAATACATGAATGAAAATAATGAACATATACCATATATACCACATGTATACATAACAATCCATCACCACCTAACTCTCGTATACTCTACCCATCAGTTGGAACTGCCTGTATTTACACTTAGATGAACTCTCTTGTTTTTGTAACCCAGTCACAGGTTCCAGGACTGCTAATAAAGATGTTGCCTCAAGGCAGAACTATTTTCTATCACACTCCAGGTTATTCATGCATCCAGGCCTTACACATTTGTTGTTATAATTTGGTATTTGTGTATCCAGGTTTGAAATAGCTAGTTACCAATACCTGACATTCAAGCGGTTGACCACTTTCTACGTTCCTGACATTCACAAGGTCTACCTTTCACTAGTTCCTGACATTCACAAGGTCTACCATTCACTAGTTCCTGACATTCACAAGGTCTACCATTCGCTAGTTCCTGACATTCACAAGGTCTACCATTCGCTAGTTCCTGACATTCACAAGGTCTACCTTTCACTAGTTCCTGACATTCACAAGGTCTACCATTCACTAGTTCCTGACATTCACAAGGTCTACCATTCGCTAGTTCCTGACATTCACAAGGTCTACCATTCGCTAGTTCCTGACATTCACAGGGTCTACCATTCGCTAGTTCCTGACATTCAAGGTCTACCATTTGCTAGTTCCTGACATTCAAGCGATCGACCACTTTCTACGTTCCTGACATTCAAGGTCTACCATTTGCTAGTTCCTGACATTCACAAGGTCTACCATTCGCTAGTTCCTGACATTCAAGGTCTACCATTTGCTAGTTCCTGACATTCACAGGGTCTACCATTCGCTAGTTCCTGACATTCAAGGTCTACCATTTGCTAGTTCCTGACATTCAAGCGGTTGACCACTTTCTACGTTCCTGACATTCACAAGGTCTACCATTCGCTAGTTCCTGACATTCAAGCGGTCCGCCACTTTGTTGTTATAATTTGGTATTTGTGTATCCAGGTTTGAAATAGCTAGTTACCAATACCTGACATTCAAGGTTGACCACTTTCTACGTTCCTGACATTCACAAGGTCTACCATTCACTAGTTCCTGACATTCACAAGGTCTACCATTCGCTAGTTCCTGACATTCACAAGGTCTACCACTTTCTACGTTCCTGACATTCACAAGGTCTACCATTCGCTAGTACCTGTCTTTCACAAGGTCTACCATTCGCTAGTTCCTGACATTCACAAGGTCTACCATTCGCTAGTACCTGACCATCACAAGGTCTACCATTCACTAGTTCCTGACATTCAAGCGATCGACCACTTTCTACGTTCCTGACATTCACAAGGTCTACCATTCACTAGTTCCTTAAATTCACAAGGTCTACCATTCACTAGTTCCTTAAATTCACAAGGTCTACCATTCACTAGTTCCTTAAATTCACAAGGTCTACCACCTTCTACGTTCCTGACCATCACAAGGTCTACCATTCGCTAGTTCCTGACATTCAAGTGGTCGACCACTTTCTACGTTCCTGACATTCACAAGGTCTACCATTCACTAGTTCCTTAAATTCACAAGGTCTACCATTCGCTAGTTCCTGACATTCACAAGGTCTACCATTCGCTAGTACCTGACCATCACAAGGTCTACCATTCACTAGTTCCTGACATTCAAGCGATCGACCACTTTCTACGTTCCTGACATTCACAAGGTCTACCATTCACTAGTTCCTTAAATTCACAAGGTCTACCATTCACTAGTTCCTTAAATTCACAAGGTCTACCATTCACTAGTTCCTTAAATTCACAAGGTCTACCATTCACTAGTTCCTTAAATTCACAAGGTCTACCACCTTCTACGTTCCTGACCATCACAAGGTCTACCATTCGCTAGTTCCTGACATTCAAGTGGTCGACCACTTTCTACGTTCCTGACATTCACAAGGTCTACCATTCGCTAGTTCCTGACATTCACAAGGTCTACCATTCGCTAGTTCCTGACATTCCAGTGGTCGACCACTTTCTACGTTCCTGACATTCACAAGGTCTACCATTCGCTAGTTCCTGACATTCACAAGGTCTACCATTCACTAGTTCCTTAAATTCACAAGGTCTACCACCTTCTACGTTCCTGACCATCACAAGGTCTACCATTCGCTAGTTCCTGACATTCACAAGGTCTACCATTCACTAGTTCCTGACATTCACAAGGTCTACCATTCGCTAGTTCCTGACATTCACAAGGTCTACCATTCGCTAGTTCCTGACATTCAAGCGGTCGACCACTTTCTACGTTCCTGACATTCACAAGGTCTACCATTCGCTAGTTCCTGACATTCCAGTGGTCGACCACTTTCTACGTTCCTGACATTCACAAGGTCTACCATTCACTAGTTCCTGACATTCACAAGGTCTACCATTCGCTAGTTCCTGACATTCACAAGGTCTACCATTCGCTAGTTCCTGACATTCAAGCGGTCGACCACTTTCTACGTTCCTGACATTCACAAGGTCTACCATTCGCTAGTTCCTGACATTCCAGTGGTCGACCACTTTCTACGTTCCTGACATTCACAAGGTCTACCATTCACTAGTTCCTGACATTCACAAGGTCTACCATTCGCTAGTTCCTGACATTCCAGTGGTCGACCACTTTCTACGTTCCTGACATTCACAAGGTCTACCATTCACTAGTTCCTGACATTCACAAGGTCTACCACCTTCTATGTTCCTGACATTCAGGCGGCTGACCACTTTCTATGTTCCTGACATTCACAAGGTCTACCATTCGCTAGTTCCTGACATTCAAGCGGTCGACCACTTTCTACGTTCCTGGCCTTCACATGTTCACACTTTCTCCATAGCAGTCTTTAGAAAAGGTCAATGGTATCCGACCAAAAGCAAAGGGTTGAGGTCTCACTCCCTCTTACTATGGTCACAGAAGATCCAGATAAAGAACTTGTAGGGATAGCCTATCACTAGTTACAAGACAAAACTCTACAGGGGCAGGATAGTGTAGTGGTTAGGGTGTTGGACTTTGGATCAGGAGGTCCGGGTTTCAAATCTGCCAAGACTCAGCAAGTTTGTCTGCAGTAGAGAACTGTTCTACACGCATTAGATTTGGGTGCAAGGTTACACTGAATTTCAGCACATTACCACCCATGGTTTGCCAGTTCTAGTCACAATTGTTGCAGGCTTTCTCCCTGCAATAAATAGGCAGCTGTGATGTGAAAGCAGGGTTAAACTCGGCTCATATACCACCTCACCTCGACTCACAAAACCCAACATTATATAATTTCATTAGGGATCCTGGCTATATAGTTAATCAGAGTTGGTTAACACTACCTCACCAAATATTAGTTTAAATATACATTTTTTAAATTCAATTTAATAGCTATATTTTCCCTGCTGTTTATTGATTTTCAGACAAGTTAAGCTTCTTTGATACTCGGTTATGATTTCTGAAGGTCAGGAACCAACATGTCTGACACATACAGTCTGGAGTGGAAGTGAAGAAGGTCAGAGAACTCAGGTGATTGGCTCTAAATAGTTTGCTTAGTTAATATAAGAAAGGTCAGGAACTCTTCAAGCTAATTCAGAAATAGTTCCTACATATGCCTATTTTAGTCTCTTTGTTTAGGTTTAAATCTATTTGCTTTGTCGTGATGAGTTTATATTCTGTGAACATCCAATGTACATGCATGCTTTTAAAATCTTATTCCTTAAGACATTAAGGACTCAAAAATTTAATGTTATAGTTTTAAAATATTTTCATATCACAGTCAAAATAAAAAAAATATGTATCAACAAGAAGTTACTGTTTACTGGATGAAGATTTCATGCATGCTCTATTGTATACTTTTTATCATGTATGAGACATAGGAAAGTACAACATTCTTTAGTTTGGAACTCTCTTGGTGAGCACCCGGGACTTCATGATCCACCAATGTACTGAGAGTTCAAGTTGATGAAATCACTACCCAAAGGAATGAAGACAATGCAATTCACTGAAAGTGCTTGATGCATTAAAGAAACACTAATGATGACCCAGAAAATACAAGCATGCATTGATGAAATGATTAACCACAGCTAACAAAGGCATTGACTATACACACTAATGAAGATATTACTATAGATTAGATAGATTACTATGAGTACTCTATACAATTATAGACTGGTGATGAGGTCAATACCTGTTTTTATAGACCCGAAGAAAACAATATTGACCGAGGACGAAGTCCAAGGTCAATATTGTTTTCCTCGGGTCTATAAGATAAGATAAGATAAGATAAGATAACACTTTATTACCCAGAAGGGAATTCTTCTTGAATCAATAAAAACAGGTATTGACCGAATTCACCAGTCTATAATTGTTTTATTATGTCTCGGTTAAAAAACAAAAAAGAAATAGAAAACTACAGGTATGAGCGGCATTTCGGATCAATTGTTGGCAAGGACGGGTCAATGACGTCATGATAACAATAGCATGACGTCATGAAACAACGGTTTGACGTCATCGGCTCTATTTTTAGTAACTCAAATCAATATCACTTTTGGTCAGACTCGGGGTCAATATCACTTTCTGTCGTCTGTCAAGTGACCAGTCCTCGACCAATCGGATTGCCGGAATATTATGTTCACATAATAAAATGCATTATGGAAACCAACTATACACACTAATGAAGGGGTTTCAACTCATCAAAAGTACCCGATGTATTACAGAAACCAACTAAATTAACACACTGATGAAGGGGTTGCAATTAACTATAAGTACTCTATGCATTATGAAAACCAACTATATACACTAATGAAGGGGTTGCAATTCACCAAAAGTACTCTATGCATAAAGAAACTGAACATACGCACTAATGACGGTGATGCAATTCACCAAAAGTACTCAATGCATCATGGAAATTGACTATACATACTAATGAAGGCGGTGCAATTCACAAAAAATACTCAATGCATTATGGAAACCAACTTTACACACTAATGAAGGCGGTGCAATTCACCAAAAATACTCTATGCATAGAGAAACTGAATACGCACTGATGAAGGTGATGCAATTCACCAAAAGTTCTCTATGCATCATGGAAACTGACTATTCGCACTGATGAAGGCGGTGCAATATACCAAAAGTACTCTATGCATAGAGAAGCTGAACATACGCACTAATGACGGTGATGCAATTCACCAAAAGTACTCAATGCATCATGGAAATTGACTATACATACTAATGAAGGCGGTGCAATTCACAAAAAATACTCAATGCATTATGGAAACCAACTTTACACACTAATGAAGGCGGTGCAATTCACCAAAAATACTCTATGCATAGAGAAACTGAATACGCACTGATGAAGGTGATGCAATTCACCAAAAGTTCTCTATGCATCATGGAAACTGACTATTCGCACTGATGAAGGCGGTGCAATATACCAAAAGTACTCTATGCATAGAGAAGCTGAACATACGCACTGATGAAGACACATGCGAGAGACTCCTAGTTCAGCCTTGACCAGGTGTGTTTGTGGACATGAATGTGTCACCGCTGTCTGGCTACACTATAATGAGATCAAGGAAGTACTACACACACCTGTAATCAAGTCTGCAACAACATCCCCGTCAATGTTAATCAGCAATATTTTGATATATTAGAACAGAACAGAACAGAAATTTATTTCTCATAATTCACATAAGTGACATAGAGAGTAATTTGAATACATTGTCCAATAAGTAACATGTTTTAAAGATTAATTATATATACATGATACAATAATATTATGATATATAGAAGGATATTTGGGGGGGTTGTTTAGATTGTTTGGTTTAAATCAGAAGCAAAACATACCTTAATTCTTTCATGGATTTTGATAATTTAGTAAAAGAGGTTTATAGGTGGTTTTCATGAGGGAGATAAATTTTTGTTAAGTGAAGGATATTTACAACAGTATGATGGTAGGTATTTAATTCTCAACCATTAAAGAGAGGGGCATGCCAGAAGGAAATGTAATTTTTCTCCGATGGAAATATTCCCTGCCTGTTTGAAATCATTTCCAAGTGCATATTTAAATAACAATTTCACTATCTTGACCAATTTACTAAGAACAACTATGTTATCAAAAGTAAAATTTAAATTTTGACAGCATTTTTCAGTGTATTATGTAAAGAAAATTTTCAGGGACAGGAAATATTCTGAAATATTTCTTTTCTTCTGTCAGGAAAACAATTTTGATGGATGTTCTTGAAATAACCTGACAGAGTCTGTCATTGTTTTTCTAATAATTTTCAAAAAAAAAAAAGAATTATCAAACATTTTACAAAGTTTTTCATTAGAATAAGAAAATAAATTTTCAGGAACAGTTTTAACACCTAACAGAGGGAGAAATATCAACCAATCTCATTTGATTCCTCAAATTTATCATCAATAAAGGATAGTAACATAGAACATATATTGAATTCAATCTAATAGGAATAAACCAAAGAATTTGTAAGGAAATATCACAAAAAATTTGATACGGATTAAGAAGGATTCAGTCAAATAGTATGTCTGAAATGAAATATTTCCAAGATTATGCTGTTCCATAAGCAAACAAGGATAGTATTTTAATCACTTTCTGCTCATGTACAAGCAGGCCAAGAGCTAGCAGACTAAGAATTACAAGTGAAGAAGCGAGCAAAGCTCACATACCCCCGCTCCCCACTTTGTTCAAAGAATTTCAAATAGTAAAACTGCATTAATATTGGTTAAAGTATGATCGTTGAGTATACAGTAAGTCATTGTGTAAGTCTTCTTTCAACTGAAACCCAAATACCGAATTCATTAATAGGTTTTACAATTAAAAGGGTACATCTAGAGATAATGGTTGATCTTTGTTTCAATTTTGAGGTAGTTATCATGAATATTCTACGAGATGCACTGAGGACAAAATTATTTTTGTTGAGTCACTTTGTAAGTTGTTTTCCAAAGATAAACCACAGAGAAGAAAATCCATATATATCGTTTACTCTCACAAGGCATATCCAGCAATCATGATTGACATATGTAGCAAATTTGGTGAAGCTGAGATGTATATTTCATGAAATATGTTCAGGATAAAGTAATTTATCATAGAATCGCTGTTTTAGTCATGTTTCCAAAAATTAAAAAAATGTGATGGTCTAATCCTCAAATCGCACATCTAGGGATTATGGTTGATAAGTGTATGAAGTTTGGTGAAGCTAGCATGAATAGTTTGGGAGATATGCTCCGGACAAAAGACTTGGTCGAAGAGTCACTGTGTTAGTCATGTTTCCATGGAAACCACAAAAAATAAAAATAATTTGTAGGTCTAACCCTTAAAAGGCACAACTAGGGATCATGATTGATAAGTGTATGAAGTTTGGTGAAGCTAGCATGAATAGTTTGGGAGATATGCTCCGGACAAAGAACTTGGTCATAGAGTCACTGTTTTAGTCATGTTTCCATGGAAACCGCCAAAAATTAAAAGATTGTGATGGTCTAACCCTCAAAAGGCACAACTAGGGATCATGGTTAACATGTGTATGAAGTTTGATGAAGCTAGCATGCATAGTTTTGGAGATATGCTCCGCACAAAACGACTTCCTCAAAGAGTCACTTTTTAGTCACGTTTCCATGGAAACCGCAAAAATGAAAATTCAGAAATAGTTCTAACCCTCAAAAGGCACAACTAGGGATCATGGTTGACATGTGTATGAAGTTTGATGAAGCTAGCATGCATAGTTTTGGAGATATGCTCCGCACAAAACGACTTCCTCAAAGAGTCACTTTTAAGTCACGTTTCCATGGAAACCGCAAAAATGAAAATTCAGAAATAGTTCTAACCCTCAAAAGGCACAACTAGGGATCATGGTTGACATCTGTATGAAGTTTGATGAGGCTAGCATGCATAGTTTTGGAGATATGCTCCGCACAAAACGACTTCCTCAAAGAGTCACTTTTTAGTCGCGTTTCCATGGAAACCGCAAAAATGAAAATTCAGAAATAGTTCTAACCCTCAAAAGGCACAACTAGGGATCATGGTTGACATCTGTATGAAGTTTGATGAAGCTAGCATGCATAGTTTTGGAGATATGCTCCGCACAAAACGACTTCCTCAAAGAGTCACTTTTTAGTCACGTTTCCATGGAAACCGCAAAAAAGAAAATTCAGAAATAGTTCTAACCCTCAAAAGGCACAACTAGGGATCATGGTTGACATGTGTATGAAGTTTGATGAGGCTAGCATGCATATTTTTGGAGATCTGCTCCGCACAAAGTTTTGGGACGGACGGACAGACGGACAGACGGACAGGCAGACAGAAGGACAGACGGACGGACGGACGGAAAGAATGAACGCTTTATACCCCCGCTTACGCTGTAAGGCGGGGGTATAATAAATATGTAGATTTATTATATTTATTGTTGAAAATGGCGACATTCCAGTTTAATGTCATTAGTACATAATTATAACACAACCAAGTTGACACGTGTTACGTGGGGTAACAATTAATTTTGTTGATTTATATTTAACAACTTGATATAGAAGAGCGTACAAGTGAATACTGTTTCCACAAAATACCCCGATAGGACTGTCCCTTTAAAAGAAAAACAACAGTGAAAGTCAAATGGTGACATATCTAGCGTTGATTAAAATAAATCATGGTGACCGAGTTTCGACTCTCAGAGACAAATTACCCAAGCAGCAGTAATAGCTTTACATGCGAGAAAATAATCTACAATAATCAATTACTAAATCAATGTGACTTGTGTCCTATATAATTGAACCTAGTCATAAGTAGAATAAATCAATAGCAGGTTCTGATCCAGCCAATGAGAGTCCAATACATTACATAACACTTATTCTTAATAATTTTCATTTGCTAGTTGTCATTAGCCTTAATCTTTATTACAGTGTTACTGGTAATTAGGTTAGGGCCAATTGGAAATGATTCCTGAGAGGGTATTTTTGTAGATGCAAGATTTTGAAGCTGTCAAATTATTTATAAAATTGCATGATACTCATATGTTTGAATTATTAATCAAATTAAACTCCAAATAATTAAACTCCAACTCACTCAGTCACTAGAATCACTGTTTGACTGATTGCCCTCATACCATATACACTACATTGAGGATATTACTCGAGTGTCCATGACATACTATGTTTATGTGAGTGAGTGAGTGAGTTATTGTTTTATGCCGCTTGGGCAATATTTCAGCCATTAGTGACATTAAATATTAAATATTAGTATTTCCCGAGTGAGAGCGATGGATATTCTGATATTATAGCACAAGTGCTGTTAACTTAGTTTGCCATGGGCTTGAACACATAATATGCTGTTTATTATCGTAGTCGTAAAATTAAAGGAATTACTCAAAATCTACTTCTCAGCATAAACGGACAAGCCGCCGTTGACCCCAATAGAACACGTACAACATTGTAGACGAACCATGACGTCAAATCACTGTGTATGACATGACGTCACAATGAAAAAGTGATATGTTGCCCTATAGGGCATATCATATGAAAAATATGAACCCCCTTATGACTGCCCTCGTAGGTCATAAATAAAAATATCAACCTCCTAGTTTTATCTTCGATTGCCTACCACTGAAAATATAAATGAACATAATTCAAAGATTTTATTGAATATACTTTAATAAATCTGAAGCTTTCATTTACATTTACAAAGAGTCTTTCTTCAAAACTTTGCGAATATGATCTAATTTGTTGCTTCATAAATTTGAATAAGTATATCAAACTTAGATTACACAATATCAAACTTCTTAAAAATACTAATCAAATTCAACTTGAATATAAAGGTTTCAATAGCCTCCTGGCAATACAGTTTATTAAAGTTAGGGCTAATGTTTCAAATCTAAACTGTAAAGGACAATCAGAAATATTTCCAAGCTTGATCTCGAGTCATTAATTCAGTTAAAAGTTTCAAAATCTAGTTTAGATGTTCAGAAAAAAATGTAATTACAATTCTCAACTTTTACTTGAATGTGGATAAGGACAAAGCAAACATGCTCTAAAAGTTGATACTTTAGTATAAAACAAGCAAGTTTAATACCAAATCATTTACAACTTTTAAAAAGATTGTATTTAATGAAAAACAATATGTATTTTGTTTATCACTCTATCAACTATCAACTGTGCTGTTTCTTACATGTCTAACATTTCTGAAGCTTGGCAGTCATTGTGACGGCGGTCAGAACATTGTGATGTCACACACTACTGTGATGTCATACTAAAGGTATATTACAACTGTATGAGATGTAAAAGAATCCCTCCTCTGGGATAATAAAGCAATTTTCTTCTTATCTTATCTTAATTTTGTTGTATGCATGCATAATACAATGCAATTTCTTATGAAGTTTAAAAAAAAAAATTGTACATTATTACCGACAGTGTTGATCAACTGTAGGTATCAAGACAGATTTTAATCACAAAATACTGTCAAGCATTTCCAGCATCATGAATTAATGGTGTCATGCTGATAAAATGTCACTACTTACATGGTGACTTAAGGGTGACAAGAATAACTTCTAAGTTTCGGAATAATCAGCTTCCGCAGCTAAACCTCCAAGTTGTTATAGCTTTCTGAGCTTATGGGATCACAAGCTGAAGACGAAAGACTTACAGCTTTTATCTCAATCTGTGAACAACACTGACAAGATTTGTCCCAGCTTACCGAATTGACTTATGGATCTGACCAGAGTGTTCTTGACAAGAATAATTGATGTAAATGAGGCCTAAGAGGGCTATAAGTGGACGGGTGTTTGGTTGACAAGTTTGAGTTACCTGCCCATGGGAACTTTATAGAAACTTTGCCTTTTCAAGTTTGCACAGACGGTCAACTTTGTAGCAGACGTCACAGATGGAAGCCGACCTTATATATGTAATTGACATCCATGACATGGGAAGGCTAAAATGTACTTTGAAAGGTCTCTTTTACTTTGTAGCAGACGTGAAACCTTGATGCAGACGTCAAATAGGAATGTATGAGATATCAATGTTCTTTTGCATGTTGATGGAGTCTATTAAAGTGAATCTACAACAAATGTATCTTTGACTCTTAGGTCAAATCATTACAAGGGTATTCATATAGTGATAAAGTCAGTTGATGGATATACTTATGGCATTTTTTACAATTGAAAGTGTGCATGAGTAACATGAACTTCTGCAGCAAAAGCATGTCAGTTAGTCTTTAAGGGTATAATAATATATTTAGCTTTAATCAGATGTGATAGTTGTGAAAAATATTGCTCAAAATTAAACTTAAAAACAAATAGTACAAATTTTTAAATAAATTGTTTTTCAAAATCTGATATTTTCATCTGATACATATATTAAAAAAAATTATTGTCTGCAATAACAACATAGTGACCTTGGCATCAAGCAACTAAAATGAAAATTCTCCCAGATGACAGATTGATTGAATTTGTTTGATTCAGATTAAAATATTTTTGAAAACTTTTATTGTTGAAAGCAGATATTAAACTCTCAGGCAACCTGAAAATCATATTACAAAGAACATCATATTTTGTGTAGACAATTATATAAACTTTTAGACGGAGATAAAAGCCTTAAGCAAATATTGACGATCTGAGTGAAAATTAACTTAAAGAGACTACGAAGTTTGAAATATCATACTTAAAATAAAAATGATAATTTTGTTACTTCTTTGAGAGGCATTTAGAAGCTGGTTGATGAAGAAGAACAAGTTGTTATGGATAGTCAACTTCTTTATTGCATGAAATGCGGCGCTTCGGTGTAGATACTAACATCGTTATCAAGCATCATTTGCTTGATAACAGTGTTAGTATCTACACCGAAACGTCGCATTTCATGTAAAAAGAGTTGACTATCCATAATAACTTGTTCTTCTTGATAATTTTGTTTTAACATTGACACAGACATATGTACATTAAAAGACTGACACCACATGAGCAGTTATTTGTACTTGAGAATCTGTCAAGCCCAAAATACACATAACAAGGTTAATATCTTAACTGTTCATTCAAAAAGAGTAAATCTTCTCACGTAATATTTTCTAGCAACAATTGTAATCTTCTCTATGATCTTTTTTGAGCATTAATTGAACACAACGTTTTAAAAGATATAAAATGAACAGGAAGTTTCAAAAGATATAAAATGAACAGGAAGTTTCAAAAGATATAAAATGTTGAAGAAGGTTTCATTTAGGATAAAAAGTTTTACAGCTGAATGAACAAGTTTTAAAGAATTAAGCTTCAAAGAACATTAGAAAGTTTGAATCCAATTCTACAATTTAAACTTCTGCAGACAACAAAAATGAAATTACTGTTGAAAAGACATCAAACATTAGCTTAGAGCATTAGCAGACGTCAACCTTGAAATTTGATGTCAAAATGGCCGCCGTTGTCTTGTCTCAAATGTCCTCTTTAATTAGGAATACAGCAGATGGGAGATTTCAAGGGGACAGAAAGTATTGACATAAACCTTCTGCATCAGGAATTCAGTTCTGCAAAGATCTGTTACTTCAGGACAGGAGGGGATCATCAACTTTTAGCAGACTTCAAACTTTGAATCTTGTAACATGCTTCAAGCACAAACATCATTCTATGCCTTGTGCTTCTTTAGAAGAAGATAAAAAAAGGTTTAATTGGGTGCCATAGGGTCACCTTTTCTAAAATTAAGTATGGAGGCAATGAGATTTCAGATACAGGTTATCGATTCAGAAATGAAAATTGCTTAAACATTCATCGGATTGACCCTCATTTGAGGTAGACTAAGAAGGTTTACAAATCTGCCATTGATAATTCAGGGAAAAGGTTCCAAAGGTTCACCATGCCTTCCTTTAAGCCAAATGTCACCAAATCTATAAATCATAGTCCCCATTATAGTTTCATACACGAAGAATCTGTGCACAAGGTTTCAGCTTCCTTGGCTATGTGACTCTTAATCAGAAGAGGAAAAAAGTTTTAAAGGGTGTGGACGTCGTGGCCTCATGCCATAACAAAGCCCATCAGGCCTTCCTGACCTGATGAGCTAAAAATACAAGAATTCGTACTATTGCAAATAATATGATCCATAGTATGACAATGTTTCATTTATCCACAACCTAAATTTCATGCATTTATAAAAATATTTCAATCTCTACATGATAAAAGCAAGAATAACGAACATTTATCAGCTCCATATTAGCAAGTTGCAAATAAGTATCATGATATTTACGATACACTGCAAATAAGGGGTATCATGATATTTACAATACAATAAATCCACATATAGCTCAAATGACTCTTTCCTGCTAATCTCCAAGCATTTGATTTCATGATTGTTGAAACAATGCTTAGATTTCAAGCTTCAAAGTATCTTTTAAGAGACTATTAGATTTCACATACATGGTCCATCAATCCTTTGTTAGTATCTCTGTTAATGTCAAACAGAATATCTAATGTACGCAGGTTATAAAAATCTCATAATATTTCTACTTAGTTTCCTTTTTTTCCATACAGCAAAGCAACACAGAAAACTGTAACACTTAATGTCTTTATTAAGAGATATATAGTATGGTATTAAGGTGATTTTGACCAATGATTTAGATGTTAATTTTTCTAAAGCCATAGGAATATAGCGCAAAAATCATGTTTATTATTCTAGTTCTATTTAGACACAAATGTTTACTTTTAATTTTTTTTGGATACTGGAAGGATTGACAGATTGACAGCTCTTTCTTGATTCACTGGTGGTGGTGCATGACCGTTCTTAGTTGGTTGAGTAATATTTGTCTGGTTCATTCCGATAATGAGATTCAGAGATTGCGTCTTTTGAAAGCATTTTAATTTTTAAAAATAATTTGGGATTTATATTTGAGAGAGTGACAGTTTGAGTTGTACAGTCTGATGTATACTTAAAATTTGTATTTTTTTTTAAAAGATGTTGATAACTTTAAAGGGGCAGTAGCATGTTTTTAGGGGAAATATAAGGTGATGTCAAGAAAATGAAAAATAATGGTTCCAATTGAAACACAACGTATTTAAACTAAATGAAGCAGTAATAATTCAAATATATAACATAAAGTTTAGCCATGCAATTCCTTTTTCTTACACAAAATGAATTAAAGGTGTTCACACAAAATGGCCGCCAATGGATTTTATGTGAATCTTCTTACTTTGTCCTCTGACAATAGATGATTGTCAGGCCTCTAATAAGCACCGGGGTCATTGGTAGTTGAGAAATAAGCGCTGAGCCTCTAAAAGCACCGAGCCTCGATCTTATAAGCGCCGAATCCTCACCAATGAATTAATGTCCCTTAGTAAATACATACAGATAGTCTTTGTAAAAGATAGCTGATACCAAACTGAAATTTAAGTTGCGCCTGGGGGGTAAAGGGGTGTTAAGAAAATAAGCGCAGGGAGGCCTATTAGAGGAAATATGGTTATATTTGAGACCTTGGTTGTAATGAAGGAAATTCGGTAAGCATCACACAGCATGGATTCATTAAGAGTCCAATATCTCTGACAACCAACCTTCGTTATGTACCCTGCCAGACTGCATTCAACAATCAGTGACCCTGACCTGTCTCGCCAATTTTGGAGATATCCTTATGCATGTATTTATATAGGAAATGACAGTTTCATAAAATAATTCTTGTTTTTTCACTTGTTAAGTTTCAATTAAATGTTTTAATTAATGAAATAGATATTCTTTAAAATAATTAAAAATAATCAACAATCATTAAAAAAATATTTTTAAACGTACTAAATTCTTAATTCTTATAATTTTAATTTGGTCAGTGTGTTCTTTTTATATTTTTCAACTTTCAAATATGGTAAATAATATCAAAATGGTAAGCTTTATCTTGAACTTGAATCTTACCTACTCAAATAGTTCCTCCCAGATGGAGATATTGTTTAATACTTTATCAAATATTTCAAGAAGTTATGCACTCAAACCTTGTGTTCTTTAATCAGTTCATAAAGTGTTGTGAAGATACTGGTACAAAATGAATCATTAAGTAAATAAATAAATAGATAAGTAATAACCTATCAGTCCTATCATTACTTTTGTAACAATAATAAATGCCGTAATTTTTCTATTAATTCGACCCTACAATTTTTAAAAGATTTTCAGAAAAGTTCTATGGTTGAACTATTTTCACTTTCGGTGGCTCATTTGGCTCTTTGTCTTAATATTGGATAATATCAAGTTCATATGTGTGATATTGATGTTTAGATTTTTAGGATGATCACATAATAATGGCAATGCTATCATAATCAAGATATTTAGATTAGATTACTGCAGTAGAGAAACTTACACTTTGTTATCGTTACTTTTGGGTCTCTTTTGCAAATTAAACAATTATTTCAAGCAATGCATGAATCATAGGAGCATCAAATTTTGGCAATTGGTTGAAATTTTAGAAGTGTTTTGAATTTGTGACCTCAGTAAGATATCATGTGGTTGAATTATTGGAGATGTTGAATTAATAGAGAAATTACGGTAATGAGTTTTCAAGGTCTGTCAAATTTAACTAAAGGAGTTGCTACTTATATATTCTATTAATGTATATATCTTAAAAAGATCACCTTGAGCCCATAAGCTGGTAGTGTTGTTCAATCAATAAAGGAGAAGAAATCAAGAAGGATTTGCTTATCTAACCGGTACAGCGGAGGAAATACACTTCCCGTTGATTGAAAGCTTCTTCTGGATATGTGCACATGCACGACAAGGCCTGATGGGGAGATCATTCATCGGTACTCTGTTCGTTAGAGGTCAAAAGATAAGGAAGACTTTGATCAATGTTAGATCATAAAGTTTCTAAACAGTGGTCAAAACACATATGTATACGTAGATTCAGAAGAATTCTGGATATGTAAGCATTCACAACATGGCCTGATGGATAGAGATCATTCATCTGTGCTGGCTTCATCATAGTTCGGAGGATAAAGAAGGTTTTCCATTTTAGATGATCACGTTCCTCAATATTGGTCAAAACACATATATGTATGTAGATTTAGAAGATTCTTGATATGTGCACATGTCAGGTCATAGCCCAGTTGGTAGAGTGGCTGCTTGTTGATTGGGAGGTGGAGATTGATTCATACCAAAGGATATTGCTCATATTGAAAATACAGTAGAACACGGATATAGCGAACTCGGATATAGTGAACAATCGGATATAGCGAACAAATTTTTAAGTCCCGTCCCTATATAAAATCATTAAAATCATATGCATATAGCGAACACCGGATATAGCAAACTAATTTCTTTGGTCCCTTGGAGTTCGTTATATCCAAGTTCTACTGTATGTCACTACTTATTTTTAACCATATGGGTTATAATACTGTGTACAGCAATCAATTTTTTGATTTGTTAAAATGGGTTTTATATGTCACTGAACAGTCTCTCTTTATGGTAATGTAAAGACAGGTAATAAAATGTGTAATGTGATTTCGAATGGTTTTTCTTCTTTATATTTATATTTTCTTTCTTTTCTTTATTTCAGTTACACATGAAAATGATGAAAAATATCAAAAAGAGTTACCATAACAGGTTGAAAATCTGGTACTAAGGAAAAGTCATTTTGTTCATGATGTTTTCAAATATTCATCACAAACTAAATACACATGCAATTCAATTAAATATTTTGCCTCGCCATCTGAGCATATACCGGCGGTTGCAATTTTTTAAAGTCAAATTTAAATGAATATATTTTTAAAAAACTAGTTCATGAAGCATAAGAGAATTTTCAATTGAAATCTCAATCCAAGTCTTTATTCTGATATTTCCTCAAATTCTAAATATGAAACTTTTTTGAGAGTATTTCTTACTTTCATTTCGCAAATTAAACATTTTGGTAGTATTTCCTCGAACACCCTTTGCAAGTTTCTCTACTATTTTCAGCCATCCGTAGCTTATATTGACGTCCAGGTTTCACATGTTATATTTGATCATCACTATGGTCTCGATAAATCCATTATGATCCGATACAGATGTTTCTTTGGACTGGTAAGTGAGGAGAAAATCTATATGTCTACATCTACATCTACTTCTACTGTTCCACATCCAATTGTTTATCTGTCTGGGTCATATACATATCTCTTCTTGTTAAATGTCAAAAAAATATTTTGGAACACAAATTTTCATGTTTCTGTTACTTTTTGAAAGGTTTATCTGCAAGAACCAGTAACCTAAACACATTTGAGAAAATCTAAGGTCCTAAAATCTATCAAACTTCAGCATACATCCACTTCCTTTGATTCTTTATTACGAAAAGAGGGATAATCTGTCATTATAAACCTCCCGAATGTGTTAACACATTCTCAGTTTCTATCCTTGTTGAAGATCTTGTATCTGAATCGGAGGGCTTTCTATGCCAAGATGATTCTCCGGGAGGGAGGGCTTTGTCAATGCTTACAGGGCCCTACCAGCAGGGCCACTCCTTTGGCCACCTCCTTGGGCAGCCGCCATTCTTTGACGAAAATCCCTCGCAGTAGGCCATTCTCTTTTACCTCATATATTGAGCAGATGCTGGGTCTTGTATATAAATGTTTTAGGGGTAAGACCCCTAATTATCCATTCCTTGAATCTACATAGATGTGTTTTGACCAATATTGATAAACTTGATCATCTAAATGGAAAAGCTTTTTTATCCTCTGATCTATTATTGAGCCAGCACAGATGAATGATCTCTATCCATCAGTTCATGTTGTACATGTGCACATATCCAGAATTCTTCTGAATCTGCATTGGATGTGTTTTGACCACTGTTTTGAAACTTTATGATCTAACATTGATAAAAGTCTTCTTTATCTTTTGACCTCTAACGAACACAGAACCGAATCTTTGAATCTAGGAGTGGGTATATAACAATTGATTCAAGGTTAGAGGATCTATTCATTTCACATCTGACAAGGTCTAATATCCTTTTTGTACAAAGAAATATCAATCTTTATAAAAGGTCCATTTACACAAATTGATTGGACACATAAAATCTCCAACCTCACAAATTTTTAAAGAAACATATTTATTGCTGGTTGAAAAGTACAAAAAAGCCAGGGTTTTATTTATTTCGTGAACAAATAAACATAACAAACATTTTAACATTCAAGGAAAATTGTTTGAACTGGACATGCACATAAGCCATTATTTCTGTCTTCTTGTGATTTAAATTACCTTAGAGCAGCAAAGTGAAAGATAATCATTATAATAATGATATTAACCAAATGTGATTGAGCTAACATTTCATCAATAACATTATAAGTTATACCATTCAGAGGTGGGGTACATGGGGAGATATCCGCCTCGAGCTTTGTACGTGTTATGCGACGAGCCGAAGGCCCTTATTAAGGGTCACATGGTCACTAAACTTACAAATTATAATCCTCACTAGTCAAGGAGTCTGTACACAAGATTACAGCTTTCTACGTAAAACATGCACAAAGTTTAAGGATGAATGGCTGGACGCCAGACACTATGCCATGCCATAAGCCTTTCAGTTCTGATGAGGTAAAAAATGGAAGAATCAAATAACCTTCCAATATATGATATGACTTGAATATATGGTCATGACTCTCTTATCAATGCTGCAGCCATCATGGAACAAGGATGTATACAACGATCATGAAAGGACATCTGGACGAAGACAATTTCTCCAGTTTGTGTAATTATCAAGCATGGACTAGCTTGGGGTGAGGTCTTCATTCTTGCTGATTATTAAGTCTTAATCAAAGGTCAGTCAGGGCATTCTTTGACGAAACGAAATTCACTTATGTGCTTTATCAAGTTGTCAAATATAAATCAACAAAAATATGACTCCAGTAACATATGTTTCAACTAGATAGTGTTATAACCAAGTACTAGTAGCATTATATGCATAAACTGAAATGTCCCCTTGAATTTTTTTTCGACTTTAAATACCCTGATAGGACTGTCCCTTTAATTGCAGTTTTAATTATCTGTTTGCCCTAATAACATATGATGCCTTTGTCAAAAGGAACTAAATAAGAACTAAATAATTGTTAGGGAAAAATGAACAAAACCAGACATTAACTATAGCTATGTCTTTAATATTCTGATCATAAAGCTAGCTTTTAATGTTTATTTTATAAATTTAATGAGCAAAAAGATTTGGTCTTATCAAACATGATTGTTTGTATTTGATTTAAGAACAGATTTAAATCAGAATAGATAACTTTCATATATCATGTTGCAAATGTGTGTTTTGAGATTTTCATATAAGTGTATTTAAAGTACTTTGCAACCCAAGAGTCCAAACCGGTCTGAAAACAAATACAAAAAGTTTGATATCTATGCGCTTTTTTCAATCCTTAATTTATACATGAATATAAATGCAAATCTTTGTAATAACATTTAATACAATAAAATACATTTACTTGAAAACACTCGACAACAATGAAAAAAAAATTATCTCAAAATTTGATTTATTACAATTTCACCAATATCAACTTAGCAAGATATTAGAAAAGTGAAGAGGGCCGGAGACTGTCAATTAGGTCTGGCGATATATCCTTTAATTTTTAGGAAATAGATAGAATGATTTGCAAGATACTAATTAACTCTTTTTCTCAATTTTTCTGTTTTCATAAACCACATCAAACATATTCAGCTTCCATACTTGTGAGGATAAATCATTTCATAACCATATAATTTTTGAATTTTTGTCATTATTATTTTTTCATCTTTAAAGGCACATCTTTCAAATGACAGTATAACCACGACAGATTGACAAAACTTTACCCCAGTTACACTACAAGACAAAGACAATAGTAATGTCACCATGATTCCAATTCTTACCATAATCTAATTTTTAAATCTAGATTAAATTCCTGCTGTATTTCCTAAAGGTTAGCTCAACCAGCTGTCCTTGATGGCTGTCAGAGTCAGAACAGATAGACCTACATAATAATAATAGTCCATTTGTAATGCACTTTACAATGTCAGGCATGCTGAAACGGTACAGTTTGTATCATTACCCTGAAGGAATAATAATGATAATGATAAGTTTTAAGCCGAATATCCAGCGCAAGCACTGCTCATTCGCTGTTCATTTTTACCCTGAACAAATTGTTCTTTCAAAGCAGCTACTAAGTGCTCTGTGCGACTATATAAGTCTATACTCCCTTAATTCAGGTAACCAATTGCACAGCTGGGTGGACTAAGTGCAATGTGGATGAAGTTCCTTTCCAAAGGACACAACACAGTGAAAAAACCCAGGGCACAGTTCCCAAAAACACTTACAATTAATTGTAAGTCTACTAACGATCGTATCCAATGTAAACAGAATGGGCTACAATCGATCGTAACTTTAAAATTGCTTATTCAAAAGGCACCCAGGTCACAAATGTTTGGTATCTCTACCTGGATTTGAACCCTGGTCTTTGGCGCAACAGGCCAGCACACTAACCACTTCACCACTGTGCTCTGACACTATTTTATGCCGCTATTCAGTGCTTCGCCAAACCTTATAGGTCATTGTACAGCTGGATAGACTGAGTGCAATGTGGATGAAGTGCCTTGCCCAGAGTCCCAACACAGTACATGGTCCAGGTCACACATTTTTTGTGCCTCAATCGGGATTTGAACCCAGGCCTTTGGCCTGAGAGACTAGCATGCTAACCACTACACCATACTACAGTCATAAGCTGATGAAAAACTATACTTGTATTCAGTTTCCATCTGTGAATATTTAATGCAGTTTTAATAAGTGATATTTCTTCACATATTGAATGAATTGGTTTGAGGTGGCGATATTTATACAATATTAAATGAGATTAGTTTCCTTCAGATCATTAAGTTCTGTAATGGATAATAGAATTCTGGTCAGGAAAAATGTTTGTTTTTGATTTATTCAAGATTTGCTAACAGATACTGTTGAATTTGAATATCGATTTGACAAACTGCATGAAGATGGAGTCTTGGAGTCTTGAAATAAAAAAAAAACCAAATTTGGAATTTTAATCTAGATGATTTGGTGTGATACAGATTAACACATGCACAAATGTTAGTTAATGTTCAAAGAAGATAGTGATTAAAATTGTAAAATCAAAACATGACAAAAATTAATATCATCAGTTTCATTAGAATGAGAGAATAATACTATCTATAATGCTATAAAGTGAAACAAATTTTACAGTCTATGAATATTTTCCAACAGAAATTAAATTTTATCTCAACTGATTCTGTATAAATAATGTGGATGAAAAAAATAAGTATGCAATTTCAAAGGGCTCATATAGCATGATTAAAAGGGTTGCTAAACATGAATTATACTAAAACCACCACGGAACAGTCTATATAGTGAATATATGATAGGGTAAATTCTAGTATTGTTGCTGTGAAGATCAAAGTTTCCATCCACCCATTATTCCACCATAAAGTATAATTTTTTGCCAAGGATTTTCAATTCACAACTGAGTATCATCTACTTAGTATAAAGAGGATATATCTGTCTTTTCTTGACTAATACCATGCTTATCTCATCAAGTGAGGTAGAGAGTTTATATTTTCACTCATGAAAATATTCAACTGTTCTACCTCAGGAGATCAGATAATCATGGTATTTGTCAAGAATTGACAGATATTCTATTTATTATATGACAAAGTCCTTCTATAGTTATGCCAAATCAATGCCAAATTCATGTTTCTGCGGCTGCATGAAGAGGTCGTCGCAGCGATACGGAGTGATGTCATAATAGAATTTGTTACGTCAGACCATTGTTTCTTTACATTACACTCTTGAACTTGACGTCACTCGAGTGGTGATAAAGGTTGAGGATACAGTGAGGATACAGCAAGTATACAGCAAGGATACAGTGAGGATACAGTGAGGATACAGCAAGGATACAGTGAGGATACAGCAAGGATACAGCGAGGATTCAGTGAGGATACAGTGAGGATACAGCGAGGATACAGCGAGGATACAGTGAGGATACAGTGAGGATACAGTGAGGATACAGCAAGGATACAGTGAGGATACAGCGAGGATACAGTGAGGATACAGTGAGGATACAGCAAGGATACAGTGAGGATACAGCGAGGATACAGCGAGGATACAGCGAGGATACAGTGAGGATACAGTGAGGATACAGCGAGGATACAGTGAGGATACAGCGAGGATACAGTGAGGATACAGTGAGGATACAGCGAGGATACAGCAAGGATACAGCGAGGATACAGCGAGGATACAGTGAGGATACAGCAAGGATTCAGCGAGGATACAGCGAGGATACAGCGAGGATACAGTGAGGATACAGCGAGGATACAGTTAGGATACAGCGAGGATACAGTGAGGATACAGCGAGGATACAGCAAGGATACAGCAAGGATACAGCAAGGATACAGCGAGGATACAGTGAGGATACAGCAAGGATACAGTGAGGATACAGCAAGGATACAGTGAGGATACAGCAAGGATACAGCAAGGATACAGCAAGGATACAGCAAGGATACAGCGAGGATACAGCAAGGATTCAGCAAGGATTCAGCGAGGATACAGTGAGGATACAGTGAGGATACAGTGAGGATACAGCAAGGATACAGCAAGGATACAGCAAGGATACAGTGAGGATACAGCAAGGATTCAGCGAGGATACAGTGAGGATACAGTGAGGATACAGCGAGGATTCAGCGAGGATACAGTGAGGATACGGTGAGGATACAGCAAGGATACAGTGAGGATACAGCAAGGATACAGTGAGGATACAGTGAGGATACAGCAAGGATACAGTGAGGATACAGCAAGGATACAGTGAGGATACAGTGAGGATACAGCAAGGATACAGCGAGGATACAGCAAGGATACAGTGAGGATACAGTGAGGATACAGTGAGGATACAGCAAGGATACAGTGAGGATACAGTGAGGATACAGTGAGGATACAGCAAGGATACAGCGAGGATACAGTGAGGATACAGCAAGGATACAGTGAGGATACAGCAAGGATACAGTGAGGTTACAGTGAGGATACAGTGAGGATACAGCAAGGATACAGCGAGGATACAGTGAGGATACAGCAAGGATACAGTGAGGATACAGCAAGGATACAGTGAGGTTACAGTGAGGATACAGTGAGGATACAGCAAGGATACAGTAAGGCTGCAGTGAGGATACAAGTAATCGCCACTGTAGCCAGATAGAGGGTATATTTCACCGATAGAATAGAGTATCTCACTCTGCATCATGTAATAAAGGTTTATATTTGGAGTTAAAATAACATAGAGTTTCAATTGATATACAAGAAAAGTGAAACAGCCTTAGCCATGATGTGTTTTGCTGTTGCTGAAGGATCAAAATTAGCTTTACCCTGTATTATACACCTTTGGCCTCATGTTTTAAATAGGATACCGTATTCGCCCTAATAAGCGCCCCGGGCGCTTAGCTTGCAAAAATCCAAAGGGGGCGCTTATTAGGATACCCAAGAAAGGAGGGGTGCTTATTAGGAATACGTTATAGACAAGCAAAACTAGCACTTGTCGGGATTCTGAACGAGAATGAAAGTAGGTCCATCGTGGAAATTCAGTGCAACTACACATCCACAGGCCCGGATAAACTAAAAACTATTGGAAAAGTAGTAGAGGTAGGCCATTTTACGTATGAAGGGAAGGGGGGGGGGGGTGCCTGTTATATGGAAATTTGTAATAGGGGGCGCTTATTAGGGAGGGGGCGCCTCTCAGGACGAATACGGAAGTTCAATTAAGGCAAAACCTATACTCAATTGCAGACACATGATGGTAAGGGCTACTCAATTTCTAAAAAAAGAAAATGCTGTACTATTGCAATTAGAATGGTATTTATATGTGAACAAGCACTAGCTTAATACTTAAATGTCATGACCTAGACAAACATGAGAAAGATTGATAGAATAATGTTGAAATAGCTGAAACTGACAGATATCATGAATAAATACAGTGAAATTGAGCTTACAACTGTTAATCAAAGGAACGGTCCTATTGGGGTATTTTTTGTGGAAGCGAAATTCAAGTGGACATTTCATTTTGTGCATATATAAAGTTATTAGTAGATGATTATAACACAACCAAATTGAAACATGTTACTGGTGGTAATTATACTAATATTGTGTTGATTTCTGTTCGACAAATTCATAATGAAGAGTACACAATCAAATTTCAACAAATAATACCAAGATAGGACTGTCCCTTTAATGATCAATGCTTATAGAATAGAATTTTTTTTAATTTACTCAGAAAACATCAGAGAGATTCATAGAGAATAACAAAGTAGCTGAAACTGTTTTTATGTTTTTCATGTTTTTAGTATACTGTCCCTTTAATTCAGGCCATTGTCTGTGAAAGCAATTAACACTTTGCAAAAGTGCAACAGAACCAATTATATTGACAACTTTTTTCTCATAAACTTCAATGGGTCTCTTTCACAACTTAATTAAAAGTATGTGAGAATCGCTACTGTAGTCTTCAATTATTCACATTGACCTTCTGAAGATTGTCAATGAACTGTCGGATGTCAACCTTTCTAGGGCTCATATCACATGCTTCTCAAGAAGTGGTCATTGAACAAAGATACATGATGAGCAGTTCTAAACCACTAGGCAAAAGAAAGTACATACCACAGTTTGTTTGAATTGACTTAAATATCTAAGAAACATGAGATGTTTTTAATCATGGAATGTTTACAATAACATATTTGCAGTAATTTGAACGAAATAAATGGTTACGGTTTTGTTAAATATCTTTTTTTAATGTATACAGGGGTAATAAATTGAATTTACACTGTCATAACCCCAACCATGTTTAGAATGTTGTCAATATGTGAAGAGAATCGGCAGGTTTATTGATTTTCACATGTATCTTCTTTGTTGATAAACATTTGTATATCAGAATTGATTTTGGAACAATTTATTAGTATAAAATTTCATTCATAGAAAAAAAGAAAAACACTTAAAAGTATTCTTTGAACGATAATTTAACTCTTGTTCTTATCAGTTTGAAAATATGACATCAAAGACTCAAAATATTTGTAATTGAAAGTCTTACACATGATGAATTCAACTGCAGTGTACACTTTCCTTACCTCATCTCAAAGTTTACCTGACTCACTCTTAGAAGTTTTGTTTAAACATTTTTTATCAGAAAGCAGCCATTTTACTTCTTTTCTTGCATTTTTCCTCCCATTTTGCATTGTGAAGTCATAACATATTTACTGATTTAAAAATAAAGAAATTATAATTAATATGTGTTGTCAAAGGAGTTTTAGACTGTTAAGTCAAGACAATTTAAAATGTAAATTCGAAAAAACATGATTCAGTCAAGGGTCCTGAAACTAGGCTTTTAAATTTATAAAGAATTAAAAAATCAGGGGACAAAATATTCAGGTAATTTTATCAGCATGTTTTTTTTTTAAAATCAAGATTAAAACATTGTTATCATAAAAATGTGGAACTGAAATTTTTTTAAATTCAGTTAAAGAATCCATATAAATATTGGTATATATATATAAATGAAAAGCAAAAACAAATGTTTTAAAGTATTTTTCAATTTCTTTGAATTAAACCAGGTAAACTTTGAGAAACTTTTCATTTTCACCAAAATAAAAGGAGACTAAAATAAGATTTTTCATTTGTATGTACAGACCAATCTATAATTGAATATAGCATACGATAAGCTTATCTCCGATAATTAACAAGGAAAAGTCAAAGCCCGCGTATCTGAATGTTTCAACAAGGAACCAGGTTATTTTAAATGTGGAAACAGATTTCAAACCGGTAATGATCTCTCCAGGAACCCAAAACCCAATCCCAGATTTCACCGTTTCTAATTTTGAACAAATTCGGCACCTGAGTAAGACTTTAAAGACATTGTTATTACCAATGTTAAAAAACTAGGCCCTGATTCAGGACAGAAGAAAAGTCTCCAGGGGATACAAAATATCAAAGTTTGAATTTTTTTCGCAGCTAGCTATTTTGTTAGGACATTTGCTCCAATCCAATTAGGACGAACAACGTCCCAACAGAACTGCCCTTCAAAAGCAACGTTTCCCCCGCTTTAGAATTCTTCAGTTTAATATAAAAGCTTCCCTACGACATTTCAAGGACAAAAAGTGTATGAATAGAACATTTGATTCCCGATGTGACATTTTCCGACATATTGCGTTAGATTTTTGCTCAATTTGTGTTACCATACGCCAGAATACTTTCAATCAACTTTGAAAAGAAAAAATCAAAATAATCTGATTCAGTTTGGTTTGAAGAGGGCAAGAAAGGTGTCAGTAAACATTAATAATTGTATTTTTGTATTTTCTCCTGTTGTAGTGAAATAAGGATAAATGATTTGTTGATGAACTTTTTCTACTCTAAGAGATTATGTGGTTTCACAAGTGAAAAGAAACAAGTGCTTTAAAGGGGCAGTAGCATGTTTTCAGGGGGAATATGAGGTGATGTCAGGAAATGACAATAAATGGGTCCAATTGAAAGACAATGTATTTAAACTAAATGAAGCAGTAATAAATCAAATATTTAATGTACAATTCAGCCAGGAGATACCTTTTTTTCTTACACAAAATGAATTCACACAATTTCTTCACACAAAATGGCCGCCAATTGACTTTATGTGAATCTTTATAATATTTTCTCTGACAAAGAATGATTGGTAGTGTAATGAAATTTTTCACACCATCAAAATAATACATTTAGCTTTAACATGCAGTTATCAGTGAAAAATTTAACATTTACAATTTCTAAAGTGCTACTGCCCCTTTAAGCTTCAGCTGATCATTAATCTAGATTCAGACCCATAGCACCAATTTCAGGAGTGAGTTGGCTTCAGTGGGAGTTTAGGTTTTTGGATGTCAATCTGTACAAAAGTGGTTCTTGCAAGAAGGAAAAGGAAAAATCTTGACAATAACAGTTACTGTATGTTCATTTTTTGTATGGTTGTTTTACCTATCTTCACATACATTATGTAAGCCTGATGAGTCACAGAAGCTAATATTTATTTTCTTCTGCCTTCAACTTGCTACTGGCCTGGGATTTTAAAACATTATTAGAGAAAGAAAAGTTATGATATATTTTCAACAATCCAATTATGATAATGAAAAGATAAGATTTCATTACTTACATAAGTGAAACTACAAACTGTTACAATTTTCAATTCTATATACCTGTTTTAAAGCAATAACACATTACATAAGATATAGCTAATATTACAAATATTAGAAATATATGATAACAGATTTACAAATATTACAACAATTTGTTTTGCTCCTTGCTCTTCTCAGTTACACAATGAACAAGTATATATTTAGTTGCAGCATGAAATCTAATCTCGTGCACCAACGTGGTGAAATTAACAATTCGGTCACGAAGAAGCCAAGAGTATCTGCATGTGTAAAGCAAACATATTTCATTAAGGCAGATGCTAGTCACAGACTAATAATCAATTTTGTTTGCATAGACTTAAGGGTGAGTGGAAACACCAAATGTTGCAATTTTTCAAAACTAGAAGAATTTGCATGAACTTAAATTGTTAGCCAATTGTGATAGATAATATGATATGAATTACCCCTGTCAGGGTTAATGAATAATGCACAGTCAATTGGATATATATATATATAGTCCTCCTAGATAAAACTTTAAGAACGGTATGATTCAGAAGGAATGAAACCAATTCCAAGATACAAAGAAAAAGGGCTTATTTGTCTTTTGAAATTGGCAGAATATTGAATTTGTACTTATTTGTAATCCTAAAGTTCCAATTTTCAATATGTAAGGTAATGTAAGTAATTTCAAATGCAAGTACCTTCCAAATACTATAACACAAAAACTGGATACATCCAATCCTAGGAATGTTACATTAAAAAAATGAGTATTGGTTTGACATTTAATATATATACATGAAGGTGTGATATTTAAGCCAACATGAAAGACAAAATAAGACAAGCTCGCGAAACTTAATAATCAATTAATTTATAATCATTAAGTAATATCCAATTAATTATTAAGATTCAATATTCAGCTCAAACGTGCCCCATAGCAATCATTTACACCAACTGAAAGTCAAAGGTTAAACAAACCGAGGTCTAGTCTATGAAGAAAGATGACTGGTTATATTAAGGTTCAGGCCCAATTAGATCTGTGCTGACCAATATAACAATGTTACTCCGCAGTTCAACCTTTGGGATGTCAAAAGTTCTAAGATTCCCGAGTCTTGCACTCTTTTCCTCCTCAGCTGAAGAGCTCTTCACAAAGTGACGGATGTCAAGAGAAGAAAAGTCCATGTTCATCAAGTGATCTCTGTTTTTCTCCCAAATGGCCCACTTGGATGAGAGCGAGACCCAAAATTGCTTCAGCAAGTTTTTGAAAGAAAATGTAATTGCAAGCTGCAGTTATTTCGTTTTGGAATCATCTTTTCTTATCCATGCTTATGAATCAGCCCTATAAAAAAAATATTAAAAATTCTAGACCCTTTATGGTTGCGTCACATATAAAAGTTTTACAAATTAAATTGGAATAAAAGGAATTTAGACAAAATATATTTTCAGAAATGAAATATAAATTTAATAACCACTATAAAACCTTGAAATTATAAAAAAAACTCTAAGATTTACACATGCACCTGTTAGTGACCTAGGCAAAAACAAATTTATCATTGAAATTCAAAACAAAGTTGTTGTTTTTTCAATTGTCAAAACAGAAAATGATTTGACTGCAGCAATTCTTTTAAACATATGACATATATCATATCAGAAATCATAAAGTATAAAAATGAATTGGGAAGAAATAATTCATTTTAATAGACAGTCTGGAAAATCAGATATTGAACACTGATAAAAAGAAATGCACAGACAAATATTTTACAGAACATTAAAGGATTGTAATTGAACATATAGTTTCCGGTCCAAAATTCTCTTTTTCCAAATACTTAAAAATTCATTGATATTCATTTCACAAATAGAACAAAGTCAAGCAAGGGAAAGTTCAGAAGTTGATTCCCAACCTTCAACAAAACGAGTATTTTTTCCAAAAACAACATTACAAAGGTCAGTCTCACGCCTTATGGACTTACTGAATAACAAATTCAAGAAAACAAATCTTTGGAGTTCCCAGTACAAATAGTTGAGCTAGAATAATGGAGGAAGAGAATAACAAAAGCAAGAAAATATTTCCTGGGCAGTGTTTTGCATCAACACAATGATGAAAGCTTGTAATGTCACACAGGAAAGCCTTAGTATCACTATCAGTTTATATACACTGTCAAGGGTTGTGTAGAGTTCTCTAATGTACAAATGCTATAAAGTTTGTTTTTTGCTTACTTTCATTATCAAAGCTTGCTGCATGCTAAAAAATATGAATATATACTGTAAATGCTTATACATTTCCAGAAAAGGCAACAGTCATCATTTTAAATTTCATATTCTTAAAACAGTTCTGATATAACAGGATAAAAAGGATGATGTTGCAGAATGAATTAAATTTGATTGGATATAGACTTAAAGATGAGTAGCAACATCCATCTTGCAAATTTTCCAAACAAGAGGAATTTGCAAGAACTTGAATTTTTAGCCAAGTTGTAAATAGAGATTATAACCAGAGTAAGTGTGTCATATGATTTTACAAAATGAGTGGAAATTTTTGTTTCGAGGGAGAGCTAGGGTTATACACAAATTTGCACTGACATCAAAACAAACTGTATGTGTAGATTCAGTGAACAAAGATGATCATGCACATGCCAAAGAACTTTAGTCAGGTTCAAGAGATGGGCGTTCACCATATTGGCAAATAACCTAGGGGAGGTAAAGGACATCAACATAGTAAACCTTCATCAACAACAAATATTTTTCTGGGAACAGATAAGTTGTATGAACGTTTTTCAGCAGGTATTCTGATAACATATAGCAAAAATTTCCAAAAATGAGATTTTCCAGGTAATCTTTTGGTGAAATTTCATCGAACAATGATCTTGTGGCATGTACACAGCATGATCATAAAATTGTCAAACCAAAAAAGGTAAAACACTAAATGTTATATCCCTGAACAGAACTAAAATTGGTCGGACTATTTCAATGACATCACGCAAAGATACAAACTGTATGTGTTGATTCCGTAAAAAAAGACAATCACATTGCAAAATAACTTGTTTTGATTACAATCATAAACTACAAATCAAATATCTCACAAATATCTCATTTACACAATGACACCCCACCATAGGACAATTTTCCAAACATTAAACATTTATATGGCACAGGGTTGGTTCTGACATGCAGTTATTGTATGACCGGAGGGTAGTTCCGAACTTATATATCCCCGATGGGAGATATCATTATATATTCATGACACTGTCCTAATTGTTCCCAATAATGTCCCAATCAACGGAAGTCATATCACACACATCACACAATAGTAGCACTATCAATAGCAATATAGCCACAAGTTGTGATACACACGTCTGATTGTGTTACTTATTTGATTGATGTGCACATCAATAGCAGCATCACTAAATATCTGTAGTATCAGTAATAGTAGTGGTACTAGTAGTTGTGGCATTAGTAACACAAACATTGAAATAGTAGTGGTAGTGGTAGTAGTAGTTGTATTTAATAGTAGTAGTAGTAGTAGCAGTAGTAGTAGCACCAGTAGTAGTAATAGTTGTAGTTGTAGTTGTAGCAGTAGCAGTAGTAGTAGTAGAAGTAGTAGTAGTAGAAGTAGTAGTAGTAGTAGTAGTAGTTGTAGTTGTAGTAGCACCAGTAGTAGTAGTAGTAGTAATAGTAGTAGAAGTAGTAGTAGTAGTAGTTGTAGTTGTAGTAGCACCAGTAGTAGTAGTAGTAGTAATAGTAGTAGAAGTAGTAGTAGTAGTAGTAGCACCAGTAGTAGTAGTAGTAGAAGTAGTAGTAGTAGTAGTAGTAGTAGTAATATTTAATAGTAGCAGTAGTAGTAGTAATAGTAGTAGAAGTAGTTGTAGTTGTAGTAGCACCAGTAGTAGTAGTAGTAGTAGTAGTAATAGTAGTAGTAGTAGTATTAGCACCAGTAGTAGTAGTAGTAGTTGTAGTTATGGTAGTAGTAGTAGCACTAGTAGTAGAAGCAATAGTAGTAGTAGTAGTAGTAGTAGTAGTAGTAGTAGTAGTAGTAGTAGTAGTAGTAGTAGTAGTAGTAGTAGTAGTAGTAGTAGTAGTAGTTGTAGTAGTAGTAGCACCAGTGCTAATAGTAATAGTAGAAGTAGTGGTGGTGGTAGTAGAATGTAGCAGTAGTAATATTTAATAGTAGCAGTAGTAGTAGTAACAGTTGTTGTAGAAGTAACAGCAGCAGTAGTAGTAGTAGTAGTAGTAGTAGTAATAGTTGTTGTAGAAGTAGAAGTAGCAGTAGTTGAAGCACTAGTAGGAGTAGGAGTAGGAGTAGTAAAACCTTACAGGTGAGTATTATATCTATTAAACAAATTCCGTACCATAAATATGCAACAATTTGACATGTATTCTGTAATGATACAGGCATGACCACGGAAACTTGAAGAACAGCTAGAGGAATTCTTGTATTGGATTCCTTATCAATGACGTTTGCTCATCAATCATATTTTCAGTAGAAATTAGATATTTCAGAAATACAATTTTCACAGATGATTATTCATCATAAAATCCATCAATAACTATACCTCCTCATCCTTTCCTTTGTGGTAAACAAAACAGTGCAACGGTTTTACTCAAACAAATAGTAAAATGAAAATAGACATTTAACTTTCATGACAATGTAATTTTGACAGAGGAAATATTATTACACTACTGTATGTACTCTCCATGAATGAATTAGAATTGAAATGTTAGGAAGCAATTTGTCTAGATGAGCACTTCCATAATGTGACATGACAGTTGACATGCAGTGTTTCTACGTCCCTCATTAAGTACTATCCAGATTTAGCAGTTACCATAGTTTTCCATTGCTTTTCTTGATCATAAGGTTTGAAAACAAATTTGATTATGAACTCGTTTCAGTCAGGACAATCGTTCTGTCAGAACAATTGACAAAGTGAAAGTTTTTTTACACTCATCAATGATTAATGAGACAATAGAGAGTTGTTGAAAGCCATTGGAAGTCTCCAGTCCCAGGAGGCCAGAAAATGCACCAAATGACGAACTGACTCCATCAATAATGAACAAAGTGCTAATTGTTCGCCTTGATTCTTAAAGTGCTTACTTTAGTTTGAAACATGCAAAGGACATAGCATGAAGTTAAAATTTGGAATTGATTTCACATTCAGATGACAAAGAAAATTATAGTTGTTTATATTTTTAATATCACATCATGCTAAAAAAGGTGCAAGGATCTGGTTTAAAATCTAAAATCTATTTATTCAGAAGCCATTTCCAGTTTGTCCAAGCTAAACTGTAATTATGAAAAGCAGAGAGAATGCCAGGTCAAATCAAGCCAAACTATCTCAAGTAAAGTCCTATAAGTGATTTGCCATTGTCTTTTTCAGGCATGAAATGTCTTTAAGATTTTTACAATTGATTATGATAGCACAATTATATTGTTATAAGATAATTATAAATGAACAATAATCAGATTGATCAACAGTGTCTTAATATGTCCAGTAACTTTCATCACTCCAAGCATCATCATTGATTATAGTTTCATAAAGTGCTTTCGCTGTCAAAATCATATATATCAAGTAAAATATTAAGTGAAATTCTTTGATTTGACTGTGGCATATACTCATGTATCAGTAAACTCACTGAAAAGCATGAAATGGTTTCTAGATATTTGTTTCAATAGATATAACACAAAATACCTCTTCATGAGGAAAAGGTATAGTTTCACTAAAACTGTAACAGTTTTGTAGTGCTATAGTCTAGAAACGTCGCAAACTTGAATTAAGATTATAATAATAATAATATTTCCTTCATCTTCTACTATTGTCTAGCTGTTGATCTGTACCTATCATAAATACTTTAATTGGATATGAACATTTAACTTTAATATTCATCAAAGAATAGTTATTCTTAACAACATATTGTAAGATTGCTTGACAAGGATATTAGAAACTTTAACAAAACAACTCCTATGGAGAATAACAAAGTTCTCCTGAAAAATACTTTTATTCTACATTATTCGTATTTCTAAAAAAAACTAAAATTTGTCAAGTGTGTCTTTTGTTCTTTTCCATTACCTATTCAAGCATGGCAATTAGCAGTCGACCCTTGTCTGTAAAAGTTTAGTTTCTTTTGTTTATTTCCAGTGTATGCAAGTTCAATCTCATTTATGACAGAGATACTCAACTGACAAAGTCTCTCTGTAGTTCATTTGCAATAAACATATTACTCAATATACATCTACCATAATTTCTCAATTAATTTGACATCTCCAATAATTCGACCAAATAATATTTTTCTGAGGTCACAGATTGAAAGCACTTTTAAAATTTCAACATAGTGCCAAAAGTTGATGCTCCTTTGATTCATGTATTGCTTGAAATAAAAGTTTAATTTGCAAAAAAAAACTAAAATAAATATTGCAAAGAGTAATTTTCTCTACTGCAATTATCTATTTAAAATATCTTGATTATAACATTGCCATTATTTTGTCGTCATCTTTGAAATCTATGCATTAATATCAGACAGGTACTTGATATTTATCCTATATTTAGACCATAAAGCCAAATAATCCATCAAAAGTGAAAAATAGTTCAACCAAAGACCTTTTCTGAAAATCTTTGAAAATTTTAGAGTAAAATTGTTAGAGAAATTACGGTTATCATTATGATATGAAGAGAATTTGAAATTTATGACAGAGATAATCAAATGACAATTCATGTCTCTTACTGTTGTTCAATAGTTACTAGCATAGTAAATTGTATGCAACGGATAATGGCAGGGACACTTTGTCTGAGAGGCTGGTACGAGGCGGAGCCGAGTACTGGCTTGAGGACAAAGTGTCCCTGCCCTTATCCGATGCATACAATTTACTATGCTAGTAACTGACTTACATCTCACTTAATCCGAGTACAATCAACCACAAAATTAATAATTTTAAATAAAATTTCAATTTTCGATAACCTTCCAAGGGCCCCTTCACTGTTTTATGAATGAAGTTTGTAGTACTATGAATGGTGTACAAGCACGTGCTTCTTGCTTGTCACAGCGCGAGGCATGGCTTCTTTGGTGTTAAAGCGCAAGACACGAAGTAAATGTTTTTGGCTTGCAGACTTTGTGCACTCCATGAATATGAGCCTTTTTCAAGACAAAGTTTCACAGGTTGTCCATTTCTGTTTCGATTTTGAAGGTAGAAGACGCGTTATTAGAATCCTCATAAACAGCTACATTTTGACAGTGGTTTCTACTTAAGAAACGTTTCTCTTGGATTTCTAATAAAAAGGTACTTTAATCATTCCCATAACAAGTTTAGCCACAAACAAAATTATCTTATCTATGAAATAAATTGATTATGTAACATTATCAAATTATTTTGGATATTTCTAGACTTATTTTCCTAACATAACAAAAGTTTTGGTGCAACACAAATCATATAATGTTTATTTCTTGGTATCGTTTTTTTAGTGCAAACTAAAGTCTACAGTGTTATTAGGTGATTTTGATATCTTGATTCAAGCAAAATGTGTAAGTATTATGATTGTTTTCCAGCTTGTTTTATTTGATTATTGATACTTTCAGTTCACTTCTATGTCTATGTTGTTGATTGATTGTTTTAAACCTTGCAATGTGTAGGAAAGGTTTACAAAAGTGTCCTTGCATCAGATGTCAGAACTCTTTGGCCTAAGAGTTCCCGATATCGATAATGAACAGGACACTTTTGTGAATGGTTGCCATGGTCTAAGTGGGATGTAAATATATATATGTAAACATATTACTCAATATAATCATTATGCAACAAAGAGAATTTCTCATCTTAGACAACGATAATCAAATGATTCATGTATCTTGGCACAATCCATTGTAATGAAAATTCTTACTCAAAATAATCATTACACAATAAAGAGAATTTCATTTGGCAGAGATAATCAAATGACATGTCTCTTACTGTCGTTCACTGTAATCAAACATATTACTCAATATAATCATTGTGCAACAAAGAGAATATCTCATTTACGACAAAGATAATCAAATGATACATGTATCTCACTCCAGTCCTTTGAAATGAAACTTCTTACTCAAAATAATCATCACACAATAGAGATAATTTAATTTGGCAGAGATAATCAAATGACATGTCATGTGTCTTACTGCAGTTCACTGTAATAGATATATTACTCAATATACATTACACAATGAAGAGAATTTCATTTGGCAGAGATGTCTCTTACTGTCCTTTATTGTATTCAATATGTTACTCAATACAACGATTATGCAACAAAGAGAATTTCATTTTGGCCCAATAACAGAGATAATAAAAAGACCTTTCTCTTTCACTGCTGATTATTGTTATAAAAAAAATAAAAAAATCATAAATTTTATTCATCCACCCCTGTTACAAGGAAATCGACCTCCATTTCAGGGAAATGAGAGGTCACTTGCACAATAAAGTTTTGACTTTGAGTGGGATTTTTATGAAAAGAGGTCATTCATTCCACACTCATACACTCACACTCAAATCCTAATCTCCTTGTATATCTTGTTATAGATTTTTAACTCAATTCAATAAACATGCAAAAACAAAGAATTCCAATTTTACCCAATAACAGAGATAATCAAATGACATTTATCTTTCACTGCATGCTAATCATTGTTATAAATATTGAACTAAATACAATAATCATGCATTAAAAAGAATTTCAATTTGGCCAAGTGATAATCAAATAACACTTCTCTCTCATTGTAATGAATTATAGAGTTAGATCAATTACTAAGTATTACCTGTATCTTGTACGGACAGGTGTCTGCCAGGTGTTTGATATAGATCCAGGTGAGATACAATAGGTACATAGTGGAACCATCAACATTTTGTTCATAACTGGTAATTTGTTAAAGATATATCTTGCCAACTACTTAAATATGTATGTAATTGTTTTCAGTTGTATAATGCAATAAAGTATATATATGTGGAGAAGGCTTACAGTCAATACCTGATTATTTGTTAAAGATTTCATGCCAACTACTGAAATATGTACCGGTATGTAATTGTTTTCAGTAATATAAGTAAAAACACTCATAACATTAAAAAGCCACTCCGTGAGTTGTGGGGTATCACATATGACAAACTTTATGAATAGTGTCATTTGATCAAGATGTATTGACTGTTGCAAAAAAGTATCATTTTCAAGTCAATCTATATTGCATATATAGTGACATTAGGAAGATTTCAAATTGCCATTGTGTTAGAAAGCCAGAAAATGACACAGTCAATCAGTCAAAAGCAATATTGAAAACTTATTGAATGTATTCAGAATGAAAGTTACGAGTTGATACTGTTCAATAGGTTTTATTTAACAGCATCCATGTTAATTGGACTTTGGAATTTACCTTCCGCGAACATAAATGCAATTTTGAGATAAATGTGCAAAATATTTTGAATTTATACAATTAATTTTGCCATTTACTTTCGTATAAAAGCAAAATAATATGTGATGAAAATCATGCAGTGGTTTTTTAAACATGAAACTACTGAAGTGTTTTAGCTTATTCATTCTGACTGATCAATTTGTAGGGACGCCAAAGCAAATCAAAATAAATTATAAGGCAATATTTTCTACCTACAATAGGTAGTTGTACCAGCTTTAGTTGTTCAAACCTTATATCTGTTTAACCCTTGTCAATTGCAAGGATATGAATAACCATAAAGCCCTCTGTTCATTTAAACAAAAAAGTAGTAGACTTGATAAAAAAAAATTCCTCAATGATACCATTTTTATAAAACTCTTAAACTGCAACCTAAACCAAATCGCTTATTCTCATTAAATACCCCAAAACTTCGCTAGTTTAATAAATTTGTATTACACAGCAGCACATGTAGTATTCTCTTACTGCACCCTCTTTGAAAACTAATAGATTATTGCCTGGTGTGTTTATTGTATGCTATCAATAATTTATGGTAAACTTAACTCGATGTATCTACAATAGACACAAGTTGGACTGAAACATGCCTGCTGCACATGACTTTAGAGTACTTAGTATCTACAATAGGGCATTACAATAGGCATATTTCTATCATCTACAACAATAGGTGTTATGCAATACATTAATAGAACATTATTATTGGTTTTCCTTATACTTACAATAGAGCATATTAAGTGACTGACTAATACACTATAGGGGAGAACATAATATATTGATATGGAATGAAATGACGAAAAACCTTGTGCTTAAAGGGGCAGTAGCACGTTTTTAGGGGGAATATAAGGTGATGTCAGGAAAATGAAAATTAATGGTTCCAATTGAAAGACAATGTATTTAAACTAAATGGAGCAGTAATGATTCAAATATTACACTTAAAGTTTAGCCATGCGATTCCTTTTTCTTACAGAAAATGAATTAAAGGTGTTCACACAAAAATGGCGGCCTATGTATTTTATGTGAATCTTCATACTTTGTCCTTCGATTATTGTTGATTGACTTGTGTAATGACATTTTTGACACTGTCAAAATAATACATTTAACATTAACTTACAATTATCACTGAAAATTTTAAAATATAAAATTATCAAAAAACGTGCTACTGCCCCTTTAACAAATACAGTTTCAGATAAACACAGAGAACAAGTCGAGATACCTAAGGACCATATTTCTGTGACCATATGATGTTACCAACAATGACATTTTTGATAACTCATTTCAAGTATCTAACTTGTAGAAAATCAAGCGATATCTCCTAAATCTCCTAGAAGATATTGTTTTGACAGTAGATCTTTAATAATGCCCTGACATAACAGTACTTTTGTCACTATGCTATATTGTCACAAACAAAATGACATTACAAAGCTATGACGTCATAAACATCTATGCCATCACTGCTTTAGCAGTTTTTCAGATGTGCAGTGTTCATAAATGTACATTTGTCATACAAATGTTATGAAAAAGGATTTTATTTGATGGTGAATAGAATCTTACCCTCATTAATTGATAATAGTAAAATAGCCTCTACAAGCCTTAGATATCTGTTAAATACTTTTATCAACACGTATTGATATATTTCATATCATATGAGGTTCTCTATATAAGAACTCCTTGAATAGTTTAAATGATATTGCCTTGAATTTGGCAACATTTGTTCGATTTTTCTTAAGATTCCCACATTTCCCTTCAACATTAATTATTTACTTGTTTTGTGGAATCCATTATTTTTCCTTTTAAAAAATACTACCTTGCCTTTAAAAGGATCATTCATTTTAGATACAAACCTGCTAAAGGAGCGGACTCTATCACAAAAATACAAAATCCTGATACATGGGCAAACACCGATTCAAAGGATAAAAGGCCCCATCCTCGGAGATCAAACAGCCTGCATTGGATGAATAATACATACGAGAGTGTTATACAGGCAGCTGGGCATGGCTTGTGTAGAAACTTCCACACACGTACGCTCCATTATCCTAGTCAAGTAAAGTTCACCAGTTAGTAATCACACTCTCGTATAAACGCTTCTTAAGGTCAGACATTTCTTCACTATGGGTCATCATCGTCTCCTTGTATCTTTGTCTTGATCTTATTATTCTTTCAATTATTATTCTATATAAATATAAATTCATGCCAAAACAAACAGGTTTTTAGGCAATAATTCTTTTTTCTATGTACAAAATCATCATTGCATAAGGAAACCATGAGTATATCCTAAAATAGAAACATTGTTTATAGCATGACATCACGATGAAAAAGTACTATGTTGCCTTAGAGCATCATATGAAAAATATGCACCCTGATATGACTGCTCTTGTGGGTAATAAAAGCTTTTATTCAAAATATTTGTATACTGCCTTGCTCCTTTAGCTTTACTTTTAATGGAGGAGTTTCCTTTTATTCAAAGCACCTCATTACCTCATTTACCATCAAAAACATAATATTATGTTAAAAGCATAAGTAGAGTGAACTGAACCCATTAAACCTTAGACATGTTTTAAAGATGTAAATAGTCAAAAGTGTATCAGCATATTTCTTTAACTTGACGGAAAACAATGCTCTGAAGATTGCCAACTTCTTAAATACAATGACTGCTTCTGTCTGAGTACTAAAAGAATGTAAACAAATATTGATATATCGATCACTCGACACAGAAAAGTGATACTTGTTATTGTATTGAATGACCTTGAAACTAAACATGTACCATGCATTTGTTCAATTAAAACTGTATCAGTTTAACAATATCAACACATAAGACGATATCATTAAGCACAATATAATTGTAAAGTCATATTTTAGCACTAAATGAAACTGTTAACATATTCCACAAGCTGATCCTATAAGGTCACATAATTATACTATATTATATTATTTTGTCATAAAATTATCCAAAACAAGATCCTATTTACATTAAAATGATTCACCAGCTTAAACTGTTAAGTCATATAAGACCTCATCAAACTGTAAAAATGTGTATTTTATATAACTTTAAACTGTATATACCGTAATTTCTCCATTTATTCAACCTCTCCAATAATTTGACCACATAATATTTTGCTTAACTTTCAACCACATGCCAAATGTTCACACTCCTATCTATTCAACAATTGCTTGAATCATTCTTTAATTTGCAAAATATAATAAAAATGATTGCAAAGTATTATATATCTCAATAGCTAAATTTCATCACGGACCGCATGCAAGTATGATGATTGGGCTTTAATAAACACCTAAAGAATACACCACCTTGGAGTAATAAAAAGTTAAACTCTGGGACACTAATCATTATGATGACAGTACTACACGTAGGTGTCTCTAACGACCTCGGACTATTGTCCCAGTGTAGACAAGGTGTATCCCCACTAGTCTGTCTCCTGCCTTCACAATCAATAGATCTCAGTGTCCACGTAGGTAACGTCCCATCACACCACACAGTGGGGTCCTCCTAACGAGTTGCGCAATCAATATGACGCAAGTCATTAACTCTGCTACCTGAACTAGGGGTCAATGTGACATGCAATATGTACTCAATACTCAAATACTCAACTTTTAATAGGGTTAAGATTCATATAAGCTTAGTATACTCAAAAACTTTAACAGGATAAAGAATGAAAATGTATGTATGTATGTACAGTCACACCTTGATAATCCGTCCACCGATAATCCGAATCTCACAGTATCCGAACGGTAGCAGGCTGTAACCAAACTCATCTCTATATTAAATTTTGATTCATTAAACCGTTGATTCAGTCTCTGAATCCGAACGCCAATTAGCTGTAACGGATTAGTTAATGACCACTATTTCTGCTTCATTAATCCAGCCGTTCATCAAAAGCGTTCACATAAGTGATCAACACACTGATTGGATCGGTAAACTTCAATGACAGCGGATTGGCACTTGAGTTGAGCGTGTCGGTAGTTTGTGATTGTATTAAATTGAAATGTTTCAATTTGTGTATCTTGAGTTCGTGATTGTAGTAAATTGTGTGATAGCATGAGAGCATACATGGACTCCATGATTACATACTTTGAGTGTGTTGGTGACGAAAGGAACTTATAAACTTTGATCACTATGCATGGGTCTTCAAGCCACTGAGTACCCAATCTGTACTTGGCAGGTTCTTCAAACCTGAGTAAGTAAATTGAATGTTTGGCATGTTGTGTGCATGTATCCAGAAATTATTTTGTGCTATTATTGTTTTATTGATATATGTATCCCAGTTGTTATGTGTACAAATGTATATGAAATAAACTTAAATTATTAAAATTAAATATTTTAAAAGACATTCTCTTCTGTGAGGGGAGTTACTCCAACTTGTTAGGTTCGTTTCAGTAGTCCGAACATTTCACTATCCGAACGTTTTTGATGAAAATCGGAAGCGTTCGGATTATCAAGGTCTGACTGTATGTATGTATGTATGTATGTATGTATGTATATATGTATGTATGTATGTATGTATGTATGTATGTATGTATGTATGTATGTATGTATGTATGTATGTATGTATGTATGTATGTATGTATGTATGTATGTATGTATGTATGTATGTATGTATGTATGTATGTATGTATGTATGTATGTATGCTGGAGTATTGAACACAGTATAGCTAGGGTCTCCATAAAAATGGTATAGCATTCTGGAATACTTGAATACAAAATATTCGTAGAAAGATTTAGATACAGAATTTTTTTTACAGTAAAAGGCTGTCACAACAACAAAACAACTTTTGAAAATTATTTCTTTCATCAAAAGAGTCACACCTTTTATGGGAAATAATGTTTGTTAGTCCTCTATCAAACTGAGTGTTTATCTATTATGAGGTCATAATGAGATTTTAAAACCTTTCTGCACTAAAGTTAGATAAAGATTTGTCATAAAAGAAAATGCAATTTATGAATAAAGCAAACCATGATGCAAGTTCGTTTGTGGAGAGGTGTGGTACAAACTCATACAATAACTATTGCAGATGAATATCGTGACTTAAGAATCTTGAGTAAATTGAAGAAACTATATTGCAATTGTTATACAGATAATTTGCTAATAAAGATCAAGTGATATAAAGATTTGTTGATTTGAATAACTCTAGAAATAACAATTGTGTATAGATATGGAGTGTCTCTTTATGAGTTTCAGCAGAGATTACACGAAAAGTATATTTACAGACACTGTCTTAGAATGTACATTGAGTTCTCGCAGAGAAACATCTACAGAATGAACTCAGAGAATACACCTATTGGTCATATCATAGCATAATGAGGCTTATATAGTCACCTTGTTAGTATCAATTGAGTGCACATCTTGATAATGCACCTAGATAGTACATCTTGATAGTACACCTTGATAGCATACATAAAGAATACACCATGTTAATACACCTTTAGAGTACACCATGATAATACACCTTGATAATACACCTTGATAACCTAGAGTACACTTTGATAGTACACCTATAGAGTACATCTTGATAATACACCTATAGAGTACATCTTGATAGTACACCTTGATAGCATACATATGGAATACACCATGTTAATACACCATGATAATACACCTTGATAGCCTACCTATAGAGTACACTTTGATAGTACACCTAAAGAGTACATCTTGATAACACAACTTGATAATATACACCTTGATAGCCTACCTATAGAGTACATCTTGACAGCCTACCTATAGAGTACATCTTGATAGTACACCTATAGAGTACATCTTGATAGTACACCTTGATAACATACATATGGAATACACCATGTTAATACACCATGATAATACACCTTGATAGCCTACCTATAGAGTACACTTTGATAGTACACCTAAAGAGTACATTTTGATAGCACAACCTGATAATATACACCTTGATAGCCTACCTATTGAGTACATCTTGATAGCCTACCTATAGAGTACACCTTGATAGTACACCTTTAGAGTACACCTTGATAGTGCACCTAAAGAGAACATCTTGATAGTACACCTTAATAGTACACCTTGATAGTACACCTATAGAGTACACCTTGATAGTACACATTGATAGTGCACCTATAGAGTACACCTTCATAGTACACCTATAGAGTAAACCTTGATAGTACACCTATAGAGTACATCTTGATAGCATAACTATAGAGTACACCTTGATAGTACACATAAAGAGTACACCATGATAGCACACCTTGATAATACACCTTTATAGTACATCTATATAGTACACTTTGATAGTACACCTTGATAATACATCTTGATAGTACACCTATAGAGTACATCTTGATAGCACACCAAGCAAGTGTTTACTGGAATGTACACCCAAGGAGCTAATATTGATTGAGAAATTGTTATTGTTTGCTATTATCTGTGTTTTTCCTGTCCATACTTTTGTAAATATGTACCGGTAGTTACCACATCTCTCTGTTTCTCGCTTTGTATATACATATACAAAAACATTATTACTTCACAATATTATATGTTAGCACTGTACATAGGAGAAGGCTTCATTATGTTAGATTACTTGTAACCAATCTTTTTTTTCCATAAATATGTTTAAAGAAAAACATCCAAGGATATTATATCCTCAGCACACTCATGACATTGGTAATAAATTTGCATAATGACTTGGATATATTTACAATAAGATAATATATCCCAAAGGGTCATGTGTATTTAGATTATACATTGAATTGGTAGTTCATACCTAGACTAATCTTTTTGCGGGTGCATAAAATATACAATACACCATTACGGATAAAGGGATTTATCCACTGTGAAATAGTGAACAATAATGTAACTAAAATGTAAGAATGATATGTAATCACACCGAAAAATAGAATAAACATAGGCTTTTCAAAGTATATATGAGAAACAAAGATGTAATATATCAATAATGCAATCACACAATAGATTATAGTGTTCATAGCATTCTAGATGTGATGCATATTTGCATTATATATGTGGCATGTGTTATCTACGGATATCACCTAGACTTTGCATATGCAACAAGCAGGATCAAAGACACCATATAAGAATAAAGATAAAGGTAAAATTATATATACCATATATATAACTTACAATAGTGTACCATCCAAAGATACACATCAAAACGACAATACATAAGAGGAGATAACAGTGTATCACACTTTGAAGTGGTATTAAAACCAATACTAAGAGTAGGAAACCCTGAAAAGAATTGACAAACATATATATACAAGTTGTGAAAAAGAACATACAAAGTCATGATGTACTAAGACTGTTTGAATCCCATGCTCAGAGGTGTTATCCCTGAAAAGTTTCACATGACAAACATATACATAAATTGTGAAAATGTAGGAAAAGGTAAAGTTATGAATGTACTCACACCGTGAAGTGGTATATAAAGCACTTCCATCCTGTCGGCCTCTCCAGGAAGTTATAAACCTTGGCCTGCAGTGTGGTAGATATGTTGCTCTTTATACGAGATCTGTATTGTGCATCAAGCACCCGATCCATACGCGAGAGAACGGGCCGAAACTGCTCCCACTTGGTCTGTGAGTCGCACGTGGACTGCACTGAGTCTGGTCCGTACGTGACTTCCTCAGCCGGCGCCGGCACCACTGACAGTTGTCCAACCTCTCTGTGACGACTACCCATCTCTGAGAGTTCCATCACCCTGGTATTAACATACACGCATTAATTGCCCGACGTGCCGATCTCCACTCCCAGGGGTACTCGGAATCAGTGCCAGTGCCCAGGTGCCATTAGAGGCGCGAGGCACCGTTACTATACATATTGACATGCGGCCCATCAAGATCCTGGAAAGTTGGTTGCAACTTGAATCAACATCAATACCTCTCCATCAGTATTGCTGCACTACACTTAACTCAGGCCAGGAGTCGGGTATGGTCACTTTTAGGGAAGTATGAGGAACTCCATGACATGTCCTCACTGCAGTTAGATGATATCCATGGTGAGGAGGAAGCCAGTACTCCACTTGCTACATAACATGCAGCCTACATATCCCAGGATATATCTACACACACACACACACACAAGCGACAGCCTGCACGGTCGGAGCAAGTGGAACGACAGAAGCGTGAGATACGGCGTATTGATCCGGCAGGTAGGCTTGACTAGCGCTGATGTCAGTCAGGGGACACTCAATTGTCAACCGGCGTTGTTTCTCCCGTTACTCCGTCCTGAAAGAAACATATACCAGTTAGTACATGTCTGATAATTGACAATAAATCCAGAGTGTATGGTGGCTGCATCAATGGTTCCCAGTGTGGACTCGGGGTGTAGGAAGACTGCAGCTGTGCAGACCATTAGCAGGTTATTGTTTGTTTATAAGAGGCCTAGAGGTAACACTTCCACTACACTCAGGGTTTGGACTTACATCAAAGAGTTGCAGCAGAAGAACAGAACACTCACGTCAAAGTTATATCTTAATACCTTTTTTATCATAGACTTCCAAGTAGATTTTTAAATTAAAGAATTAAGATATGTGTTCATTTCATTCAAGACAGAATATTTAAAATTGTACCTTAATACCTTTTTTATCAAAGAATTCAAGAACTTTAGATATGTATACTCCTTTCATCCAAGTGTCCTTTACTTCATTTCACAAAATTATTATTTCATTGCAGTATTTCAACTTGAGACATGTTGTAAGATCTTGAAGTTATTTTCTTTGAAGGGTTTGACAGATAAAATTTCAAAACCCATATGATAGCTTTGGTCAACAATGCATATATATAATGTGGATTTTACCTATAAAGATTTTATAAAATATTGAATACATAAAAAGTAAAAGAAACAAAAAATTTTTCTAAAGTGAAAACAAAATTCAAATGTATAAAATTTCCAAGTCTCCAACATGAATCAATTCATAAAACAATAAACAAAGAAAGAAAATTCGAATAATACGATATTGATGTGTATTATTAGTAAGTAGGACTCCATACTGCAGAGATGAAAAGCAGGTTTATTACATCCTTTATGGATCCTATATTGCATAGGGCACCTGTTAGTGTAATGATGTAACATCTTATCGTCTGTCTGACATGTACATTCACAGCCAGATGATAAACAAAGTGCCTTGTACAGCATGGGTCTTACATATACAACAGAATAATCTTTGAAAATTATTCTCCAATGAAATAATATTTGTAAATTATTTTTCATTATGGTGACATATACAAACTTCTAGCATGCATGTCTTTGAATATTCAAGGACAGCACCTGTTTGTGTAATGATGTCACGTCTTATCGTCTGTCTGATATGTACAAAGAGAAGCACATTCATAGCCAGATGATAAACAAAGTAAAATGAAATTTTGTAATTAAAAAAGATGCTAAAATTATTGCAGTGATTAAAATTATAACAGTGATTGCTTTGCAGGTAGTCATAACTGAAAATGTTGTTTTTATCTAAGTGATATCGGAGAGTTTGGTTGCAGCATTGTGAACATGGTCATTAGTACCGTAATTTCTCAACCCTTAATTTTTCAAAAGGTTTTCAGAAAATGTCTATGTCTATAAATGTAATTCATTATTACCGGTAAGATATCTTAAATTGTCTGCAGTTGAGATAATTACGCTTTCCAATTATTTTTATTCAGAAAATTAGTGATTTAAGAAAACAGATAAATCTTAGGAGCATCAACTTCAAACTTTGAGCACTTGGTTGAACTTTTGGAAGTGATTTGACTTTTGACCTGAGTAAAATATTATGTGGTCTAATTATTGAGAAGTTTTGGTAACCGATAACCACTCATTACACTGAAAATAGTTTCTATTGTTCACTTATTTTATACAGAATGATGTTTTTTTCAATAAACTTAATATCAATATTGTATTGTTCAATATCATCTATATCTCAAAAGGTATAATTCAATAAGGATGGAAAAGCCATTTTCGATGCCAATAAATGACTTTCTGCACAAGAACTTCATGGCCCCTTTAACGACTACAAACACAAAGAACAATTCCGACCGCCATACCTCACAGCGCCACATCTTTGACCACAGCAATAGACTCTCTCACACAACCAGATTAACAGAGTAAGCTGTGAGTTCATGGCTAAGATATGGACCTGACAAAATACTCAGAGAACTTAACGGATAATTACTTGGCCGGAGTGCCGTGCTGTCTTGCGGTTGGGTGGGGAAGGGAGGTATCTCTTAAGCTCGTCAATCAATTGAAGGATTTTCTCGGATGTCTCTGTCCATGCAGTTTCAGCCATGGCAATAGGAGAAGCAATCATATTGGCACTTCAGCAGTATCTGCAGGCTCTGTATTAAAGACTTGTGACTGGCGGCAAGGGGATCGTCTAATATCGGACAATGTCACTCATGACATCATTCTCTCATTAAATGTCATTCCAGTGAACAAATCAATTCCTTTACCTGTCGTTTGGATTAATATAACCAAAATGGTAAAACATGATTTGTGCCATATTTTTCATATCTGTACTAGTGCAGTTTTGTTTAATAAGGTCAAGATTTAATCTTGACCAATTTCAGGAGAGTAACTGCTACGAGGATAAAACGTCATTCCAGGGAACCAAATCTAATGATGTTTCTATTGATATCACCTCTAATAACCAATAACCCATAGGATTAACATAAACAGTGTTACATATTTTCATATGTACACATTGTGATATTTTGATTAATATCAGTTCTAAGTGTTAATATGTAGTGAATTTTTTCATATGTGTACAAGTATGCTATTTTGATTAATATCAGAACTTTAATCCCATAAGGACAGAAACAGTGCAAACGAAGCTTTAATGCTCATTATCAATCGGTGTATGTTTAAATCTCCAGCATTGTGGCCAGAGTTTATTTCACATCAATGACATCATTAGATCACTGATGAAGTGGATGTTTGGTTTGTGAGGGACCTAACAGTTGCTAGAAAGTATGATGAATGTTGGACTAATAATGAGTCTAGGATGTTTATGTTACAGCATGTAGCTTGCAACTCTACCCACTAGGTGTGCATAACTTTCATGTTTTATTATATGATTGGCAGTGTAATACCAAGATCTATCAATGAAAATAAACCGTGTTATCAGTCACTAGTGACAATAACAATGACATGACATCATCGAACAATGCTCTGAAGCAATGACACGCTCATGATGTCATGTTGTTGCTTTGGCGACGGGCTCTCTTTTGAGTCGACTCAACCTAAATGCCCTTAAATTTTGTTAGAAATACAACGATTAAATCATAAAATAAATAGAAAATTTGTGTTTTCTTGACAAAAACCATGTTTATCGCATCTCGTGAGGCAGAAAAGTTATATATTTTCACGAGTTTCTTCCTCACTCGATGAGATAAACATGGTATTTGTCAAGAAAATACAAATATCCTCTAATTATTACCTACGAGGTTAGTTATATCGGGGTTCATTTATTTCATATGATACCCAAGGGCAACATACCGGTATAACTTTTCACCATGAGAATTAGATTTGGAGTGTTTCTTAATTTAACGTCTACTTTGATAAAAACAGAACATTATATTCCTGCCGATGACATACTATGTTTACAACACTCGTTTCGTGATATCAGTATAAAAATATATATATTAAGGCATTCGTGTTGCAAATATAGTATGACTTTGACACTCATATGATATCCTCTATATATATAGTAAGGATGTGCTGTATTATTGTTATATTGGTATATTGCAATACAAAAACAACATGATACCTATCGTTACACACTTCTGAAAGTATCCAATGTATCATAAGTTTTAAACATAATAGATTTCAATTTTAAATTTGAGAAAAACACAACTCTACAAAAGGTGATTCTACAGATAATTGTGAATAAAATGTGAACTTATGTGTGAAAACATCACAAATCTTGTAGAATGCCCAATGGACATAATTCGAAAGCATTCAGCTGTTGAATAGGCTCTATTCTATACAATATACTCTAAGGAAAACCAGCTACCAATAACCATCTTATAATAATAAAGCAGAAAGAATATTAAATTTTGGTATGAAATATCTACCTGATGTCTTGTAAAATTAAAATTTATATTTACTTCTTTAAAAAAATTTAATTTTTGATCATTCTCCAGGCAGTGTTCATTTGCTGCCTATAAAATTATATTAAAGAACAAACATGATATTTATTAGAATAAAAATACTTTTTAAAGATAAGATTTAGAGGATATTTGTCTTTTCTTGACAAATACGATGTTTATCTCATCGAGTGAGGAAGAAAGTTTATATTTTCACGAGTGGCGCAGCCACGAGTGATAATATACAACTTTTCTGCCTCACGAGATGAGATAAACGTTGTATTTGTCAAGAAAAGACAAATTTTCTATTTATTTTATGATTAAATCGTTGTTTTTCTGTCGAAACTCAAGCGCATCTACGTTGAGTCGGCTCCGATGAGAGCCCGTCGCCAAAGCAACAATATGACGTCATGAGCGTGTCATTGTGTCAGAGCATTGTTCGATGACGTCAGGTCATTGTTGTTATCAGTCACTAGTGACTGATAACACGTTCCATTGTTATTGTCACTAGTGACTGATAACACGGTTTATTTTCATTGATAGATCTCGGTATTTCACCGCCAATCATATAATAAATAAAAATATCATAAACAGTCACATTCAAGATAAAAGTTCTTTAAAGGTCAACTATAATCACATCACATGAAACTCCATAAAACTTTTAAATAATAATAAATTCATTAAATTGGAATTGAGTCTATTTCAAAACTCAAAAAAAAACTTAGGAACCATAAGAAACAATAAAAAAATCCTATTTTAAAATTAATCACTACAACAAACAAACATGCAATTCTTACAGAAAAATTGCAAACAAAATGTGTTCATACCATTATATACATTTCGTCTTGCTTTTTCTTTGAATGAATATGCATCAGAAACATTTGACACATCATGCATTCAAGGAAGTCTATGTTCCCTATGCCAAATATAAATGTAAGAAACATTACACACATCATGCATTGCTCCCAATGCTACTCTTAATGTGTAAATGCATTAGATATTACACATATCATGCATCAAGGAACTCGAGCTTTGTTCCCTGTGTTCTTCTTTGAATGACTAAGAATCAGAAATATTTCACACATCATGCATTCAAGGAGGTCTAAGTACCCTATGCCACTTTTCAAATGCATAAGCAACTGAAATATAACACACATCATGCATTCTTCAAGGAACTCTTTGTTCCCTATAGTACTTTTCAAATGTATATATGATATGCATTGTTAATATTACACACATCATGTGTTCATTGTACTGTATGTTCCCTATTTCCCTTTTCAAACGTATATGCATCATGAATAATACATACAATTATTCCTACAAGAAACTTCCTATATTCTTCTCCTTTCAGAAATGATACACACGTCAGATGTTATGAATTATTAAGTTATTCTTTTCAATTCTTTCACTATCAGTTACTAAAGTCTTTATTAAGAAGACAATCACCAATATCCATCATTGCATCCTCTTGTATTCCACGAACTTGATCTTCTTGTGTTTTTTATTTGAATCATAATCATCATAAATAATACAACTATCATGCATTCATCTTCATTGTCTGGTTGCTACTTCTTTGTTATGCATAAGAATAAGAAAAACAACACTTATCCTACTTTTCAGGAACTCTATGTTGTAGATGCTCATCAACTGTTAAGAATTTGAAGATATCTCTATTCAATGAACCAAATGTCCCTATGCTGTTTCTTTGAATGCATAAGAATCAGAAAAACAACACTTATCCTACTTTTCAGGAACTCTATGTTGTTGATGCTCATCTACTGTTAAGCATCTGACGATATTTCCATTGAATGAACGAAATGTTCCCTATGCTTTTTCTTTGAATGCATAAGAATCAGAAAAATAATATGCTTTTTCTTTGAATGCATAAGAATCAGAAAAATAACACTTATCCTACTTTTCAGGCAATTTCATGTTGTCGATGCTCATGCATCTACCGTTAAGCATCTGACAATGTTTCCAATGCTATTGATCCTGAGCCAGAACACTGATTGCTTAACCCTGCAGTAAAACGTTGAAGAGCCGGCTGATAGTCTGAGATAGAGAGATCAAAGGCTTGGCAGAGAGGTAGATAATAAACATACAGATCTGTCCAGTAAGACAAGGGGCTCTTGTTTCACCTCTCTTCTTAGCAGTGTACAATTAAATAATTTCTGGATTGGTACATATCATGTTTTGACACTTATCTTTTTTTTTGTGATTCATTCCATCTTTTGCGGTATATAAACTTCCTAAATATTGGGGTAAGACAAGGGGGTCTTGTTTTAACCTTCCTTTTTATGCTTTTCTTTTTTATAGCATAAAGTATATTTTTTGGTTTAGTACTTTTGTTTTGACACTTATCTTTGTGTTTGTGATTCACTCTATCCTTTTTGGATAAATAAACTTCCTGATTTTGGGGTAAGACAAGGGGGTCTTGTAACACCTTCCTTTTTATACTTTTCTTTTTTATAGCATACATTTATACTTTTTGGTTTAGTACATTTGTTTTGACACTTATCTTTGTGTTTGTGGTTCACTCCATCCTTTTTGGATAAATAAACTTCCTGATTTTGGAACAAGTTGCTTTTTTGTAGTAAACATCTACACTTTGTGAATTGGTACTTTTATGCTTTCATTTTGTTTGTAAGATTCGATCCATCTTTAGCAAACTTCCTGATTAATGCAGCAAGAAAAGGTTATTGATAGACTTTTATTTTTTTGTAGGATACATTAATACTTTTAATGGATTGGTACATAAAAGGTTTTGACATTTATCTGTTTTTGTGGGATTCATTTCATCTGTTTTGGATATCTAAACTTCCCAATCATTGGAGTTAGAAATGGGGTTTTGTTACACTTTTTTGTAGGATATATTAATACTTTTCTGGAGTGGTACATTACATGTTTTGATAATTTTATATATATATATTTTTGTGATTCAATCCATCTTTGATATATCAACTTCCCAATTTTGTGACTTTTTTCTTTTTCTTTTTTTCTACATTTATACATTCTGGAATAGTACATATCATTTTTTGGGATATATAAACCTCCTAAATATTTGAGTAAGACCCAGTTTTGTTTGTTACACCTTAAATTTGTTTTCTATAGTTTACATTCATACTTTCTGAACTGGTACATTTTATGTTTTGTCATTTATTTTTGTTTTTGTGATTCGCTCAATGTTCCTAACTAAGAATGTTTAGATTTGAAACATAGACCGTGTCCATAAGGTGACCCCCCTTCTTGACCCCCAAATTTCTGGTATCAAAAACTTTGCCTTATACACTGAAATATACGGTAAATAAACTTCCTGATTATGGAGTTAGACAAGGTAGATTCATAACAACTTTCTTCTCTGTAGCATATTCCTTGATATCTCTTGTATTTGTACATATAAATTTTGAATAATATCTCATTGTGAGACATAATATATCTGTGGGATAAAACAAGGATGTCTTTTAATTAGGCCTCAAAGACAAAGTTTGGAAGACCTATTGTTATTATCCAATTAAGTTCTATTTTTCCTTATTACTATTTGTACTTTTTTGTGAACGAGCTACAGCAAAAGCGGCTGCTTTAAATTCGACCAAACTTGGCATGCTGATAGCCCTTATATAAAATAGACATGCAAAGATTTTGAGTCAAATCGACCCGTACATAAAAGGTCCAGTTCCAATCCAAAATCGAAAAATTTACATTTTTTTTCAAAATGCACTTAGAAACTTGAAACTTTTTTAAAAAGATGCACAATAACAAATGCTTAAAAAAAGTAAACATAACAAATTTGTAGGTCACATGGTTTGGCCACCATCTTGATTTTAGTGCATTTTCGAACGTTTCCGACCCTACTCTCCTTTGAGAATCATCTCCTCTGAAGATACTTGCATAAAAGAGCTGAAATTCATACATAATGTAGTTGAAGTATTGTTGTTTTGAATTCCTAAATTATAAAGACCCAACATTAATACTTTTCAGGTTGTGACCTTTCAAAGTTTACCAAAATTTCCAACTAACTAACTAACTTAAGGGCCCATTGCTCAAAAACCAGAACGTAGAATTTAATGATTTTTGCATGAGAGTTACACATTAGCAAGGTCTTCAAGAGAAAAGATTAAAATCGCTTGTGATCATCATTGCTCAGCTATGAGTCGTTTTGGAAAGGGCTATTTTTTCAATCACTGTTTATGATCTGTATACATATTTAAGCTATTTCTCCACACATTTTCAAACTTTGTGAACAACTTTCCGTCAATCATGTTTTATTTGGTTGTGTTTTTAGCTCACCTTTACAAAGTAAATGTGAGCTTATGTCATGGCGCTTCGTCCGTCTGTCTGTCCGTCCGTCTGTCCGTCTGTCCCTAAACTTTCAGGAAAAAGACTACTCCTCCTAAACGAATCCAGATATCATTCTGAAATTGTACTATGTTATACCCATGGTGATTCTTCACAGAAAGGTAGACGTTTCAGTTTTGAGAATCCAAGATGGCCGCCATGGCAGCCATATTGAATTTTCAATTAGATTTCACAAAAAAGACTACTCCTCCTAAACGAATCCAGATATCATTCTGAAATTGTAGTATGTTATACCCATGGTGATTCCTCACAGAAAGGTAGACGTTTCAGTTTTGAGAATCCAAGATGGCCGCTATGGCAGCCATATTGAATTTTCAATTAGATTTCAGGAAAAAGACTACTCCTCCTAATCGAATCCAGATATGATTCTGAAATTGTAGTATGTTATACCCATGGTGATTCCTCACAGAAAGGTAGACGTTTCAGTTTTGAGAATCCAAGATGGCCGCTATGGCAGCCATATTGAATTTTCAATTAGATTTCAGGAAAAAGACTACTCCTCCTAAACGAATCCAGATATCATTCTGAAATTGTAGTATGTTATACCCATGGTGATTCCTCACAGAAAGGTAGACGTTTCAGTTTTGAGAATCCAAGATGGCCGCTATGGCAGCCATATTGAATTTTTAATGAAATTTCATGAAAATGACTACTTCTCCTTAACCAATCTAGATATCATTTTCATATTGTAGTATGTTATACCTATAGAGATTCCTCCCACAAAGGTAGACGTTTCAGTTTTGAGAATTCAAGATGGCCGCGATAGCATCTATATTGACTTTTCAGCTGCAGATGTCACATCATTATTACTAAATTTTAAGCTTTCATCAAGTGATCACTTGCACTATATAAATTCTCTAATTTGAACTTACTAATCATAATAATATTATTATCTTGAATATGGAATATTTAAGATTGTCATGCAAGTTTTTATATATTTTTAAGTGTTTCTAAAACATTAAGATGAAAGACAAACATAATTAATTAATTTGTTTAAAATATTTATGGCAACTAGCTGCAAAAACCCAATGACATTAAACATCATGTTAGATTTTGAACAATGGTATCTCCCTTATATTCCTTTAAATACCACATATAAGGGGTCAACCAGAGTTCAGATATTTCTGTTGAGTCCACTATGCTGTCTAATGCACATCCAAATACAGGCTGCTAGCATCATAGTGTCAGCTGCTAGTCTGTTGCATAATCAACCTGACCCAATTGATATGGTAGAGCATTATGCTATATGGCCATGTGTATGCAATAAGAGTTATGGAAATTAGACTTGTATTCTCATGACAGTGATATGTTCTTTCTAAGAATAACAACTTACACAAAACTTGTCAACAATAGAAGCTTTGTGTTTAGCAATCTACATGATAAGTTGATGTGGAAAGAGTTATTTTGCATCAGGTTCCATTTCCTGTGTTTCACTCATATTTGTACCATTTCTATATCTAACAGAAGTTCTTCTTGACACAAAATCAATTTAGGACATAAGATAACTATATGTTGTGAAATTATATATATTTTTCACAACAATTCATGTTCTCTCCCGTCAAGTCTTTTAATACCACACAAAAGGGCTTAGCCAGAGTTCAGGTTTACATGCTCAGCACACTAGGATGCTTCTCCAAATATACATACACAAAGCCAAATACACAAATTGCTACACTCTCCTTAAGGATCTGGGGCTAGCAGCCCTGCCTGCTTGTATATTGCATAGTAATCCTGACCTAATTGATAAATAGAACATAATGGACTTTATGGAAAGTATATAAATTGTCTTTATGAAAGTATACTTGTATTCTATTAATAGTAATACTTTTTACAAATAACAATTTAAAAAAGTCAAGAATCAGCTTTTGTGTACAACAATCTGCCAATGAGTTAATATTAACAAGTCAAGAATCTGCTTTTATGTTCAGTAATCTACATGATAAGTTAATAATAGAGGTATTTTGTATCAGGTTCCAGTTCCAATACCATGTGTTTTAGAAATACCTGTAAAAATAAATGTAATTGTATCATGCTGAAGGGGTTCTGGGAACAACATGTCATCATAGAAGTCATTATTTTTCAATTAGATTTCAGGCCAAGTACTACTCCTACTAAATCAATTAAGATATCATTCTGAAAAGTGAGTATTTTTGTATAGTGATTCCTGACAAAGACGCATTTATTTTATTATCAAGAATCCAAGATGGTCAATATGTCAATTATATTGAATTTCAATTAGATTTCATGAAATTCATTGAAAGGAATACATTTCCTGATCAATCAAATCAATGTCATTATATTTGTATTGATACGCTTGTTGTAATATTTATCAACACTAAAAATACAGTTACAAAAAAATGTATGAATCATCTTTATCTGCGAACAGCCTGAAGCATGACTGTTTTAATAAATCCTTTCCGTTTTACATAATTCCTGACACTTCATATATGGCAAATAACATAGCCAGTGAGGGATAAATATACATTTTATAATCATCTATATCTGATTACGGTCTGAACAATGATTATCTAGATAATTATAATGATCATTCAATTCAAACAAATCCTTTTCAAAAGCATTTAAAATGATTTGTGCTTCGAAATAAAGACATGACGAGTTGTATGCAGAAAATATTTTAATAACAAAATGAATAATAAATTGGCAAACATTGGGGGCTGACTCGTTAGGTTTAGAAGTATATAAATGGTTTGAATGGGGAGGTAACCGCAACCCTGTGCCCTGGAGTTCGTGGAACTCGGACGATGCAGAGAGGAAATAAAAGTGTAATAGTAGGGCGGGGTTACCTCCCCTATGAGTTGGGGGCAAGAGCCCAAGAAGTGATGTAACCGCAACCTGTTGCCCTGGGGCGCTATGCAGGGCCCGGGCTTCTTGGGAGGCGGGGTTACACGATAGTAAAAATATTATGTCCCTAGGTTTTAGGGGCTGGAAATTGAGAAGTGATGTAACCGCTACCTGTTGCCCTGGGGCGCTATGCAGGGCCCGGGCTGCTGAGGAGGCGGGGTTACCCACTTAAGGGATAGAATGTTGTGGACGCTGGAGCCGCAACCTTGTGCCCTGGGGCCTTTGAACCCGGGCGAGTTAAAGGAAAATATGATAAGGCGAGGCTCCAGTTCCAAAAAGAATTTAAGAAGGATAACTAACGAAACAGCCCAAGGTGTAAGAGTGGGGTTGGTGGGTGGGTAAGCAAAATATAAACAAAGACAATGGCGGCAGAAAAAGTGAAAGCAGGAAGTGGGTGCGCATGCGCACTTGGCATTATGGGTAAAAAATCGGAGTTGATAATTGTGATATAATAAATAAATGACATAACAAATATATTTTAAATACTAATACAAACTTTAGGAAATATGTGAGTTAGAAAGTTTTTTGTGATGGACATGAATATTAGGCAAGATTATCTAAAAGTTGGAATGGGTTAAAAACGAATATGCAGATGGTCCTTATTTCGAATGCACAAACAAAAATAATAAATTACCATTTTGTGCTTCGAAATAAAGACATGACGAGTTGTATGCAGAAAATATTTTAATAACAAAATGAATAATAAATTGGCAAACATTGGGGGCTGACTCGTTAGGTTTAGAAGTATATAAATGGTTTGAATGGGGAGGTAACCGCAACCCTGTGCCCTGGAGTTCGTGGAACTCGGACGATGCAGAGAGGAAATAAAAGTGTAATAGTAGGGCGGGGTTACCTCCCCTATGAGTTGGGGGCAAGAGCCCAAATGAGGTTTTGAATGGTGGAATGGAGGATGAGAAAACCGAGAGCCCCCAAGGAATGGAGAATAGGTAGTAAGGTATGTACATGAAGGTAAGTATGATTAAGTTATATACACAATTTAAAGCAAAGATTATTAAGAATGCTTACTGACGTGGTAATGATAGAAAATAATATGAAAAATATGATGATGGAGTAAGCACTAAATTGTAATAATTGAGTCTATAATAACATAAAAAATACATTGCAGGGAAACGTCCGTGTGCCTTGAAGAGGGATGAGAGGTGCAGCCACGTTCGGATAGCCGCAGTCAAGAATACTATGGCAGGAGACTGGAGACAAGACTAAATACTACGCTTAATGTTATCAAGTCCAGCTGGTCTGCTACGAGAGTCATGAATTACAATAAATGGCATTAATGCTGGATATAATCATCCACTAGCATGGTTCACAGATGTACGCAAAGAGTCCGTGATGGCATAAGTAACGTGTGAAGAGGTTGATGTCGGGAGAGTGTGTCACAAAGTTGTCATGGAACATAGATACACCGTTCCACTGCCTGATGAATTTCTCCCACATAGCTAATTCTTCTCTGCATGACTTGGAGATAGTTACATGGTGATGTAGTTTAGACACGGACTTGGACAAACTGATGAGGTAGGACACAAACGAGCGTCCAGGAATTATGACCCGACAAGCATAATTGAGGTGTCCGAGTAGCGACAAGAGTTCTCTCTTAGTACAAGTCTTTCGTTGTTTAAACTGAGCTAGGATGTCCGCAAGTCTCCCTATTTTGTCACCGGGGAGGCTGGCTGTCATTGTCATGGAATTGAGGGTTATACCGAGGTATTCCACCTCTGTTACCGGACCTGTTGTTTTGTGAGCGGCGAGAGGGATAGCTAGAGCATCGAACACTTTGAGCACAGTCTGCATTGTCTTCTCAGCGTTGTAGTGTGGGGGATCGATGGTCAGGAAATCATCAAGTAGATGAAGGATGCAACCGATATTATGGTTCTGAGTAAGGATCCAACATATGGCCTGTGAGATTGCATCAAAGATCACGGGGCTCGATCTACAACCGAAAGCCAGGCGGGTGTAGAAATAGTATAGGCCGTTCCATTTGAAACCAAAATAGGGCCAAGACGTAGGATGAAGTGGGACTTGCTTGAAGGCATCGGTGATATCAGCTTTACACATCTTGGATCCTGACCCTAGGGTAACGATTTTAGAAATGGCCTGGTCGATCGTCACATAGTTCAAAGAACACTCTTCCTTATTGATCAGATCGTTGATGCTAGGTACATTCTCGGAGTCGTGGGGTGCAGAGAGGTCTAGGATAAGTCTTTTCTTGAAACTGTATTTGCCGGTTGCGACTCCGAGGGGGCTGATGCGGTAGGTGTAGTAGGGAGGTTCCTCGTAGGGACCAATGACGTAGTTGTTCCGTACTTCTTTGTCTACCAACTCCTGGACGACGTCCGATTCTTTCCTTGCACTAAGATTGTTTTTACACTCTACATTAGTGGAGGGATAGAAACACAGTTTAGGGTGAAATCCCTGTTTCAGTCCGTTCAACACAAAATCTCTGAACTCTACATTAGGATGGTAGGCCATCTCCTTTGTGAAAACGTCTGCTTGTATGGGGGTAGTTATAAAGTCTGGCACAATGCATGGATCTAGTCAATTTTCACTTGTCTTCTTTTGGCAGGAAGCCTGGCTATGTTTCCCGAAGCATCTAACACAAACATGTGCCAAAGAACATTGCTGACGTAGACACCCCCTGTCGTTGAAATGGTTGCACACTTCTCGGCCTTGGTGTCGAACCCGAGATCGGCCGTGGGAATCGTATGTGTGACGTCGCGATGTGTGGCTTTCTCGAGGAAATATCTGCTGTCTCGGTCCAGGAACTTGATTGGGGCAAAAGTCTGTAGTATGGGACAGGGAATGGCAGACGGCACACACTTTTGCTTTTAGGCCTGATGTGCAGATGGACCAAATTCTGATATCCTTCTCAGCCCAAGTAATCAGCTGTCCTCGTTCTTGGTAAGCTGCCACACGCTTGGCGAACGTTACATGATAGTTGTAGAAGGCTGGTCCTGGGTATAGCTTGGCTATGTCTAAACACACCCTCTGGTGTTTATCCAGATCCATTCTCAGTTGCATATTACCTTCGGCGTAACAAGATTTAAAGATGTCGAAGGCTTCGAGGAATTCTTGAAGAGTGAGGGTTCTATTCAGTTTTGCCTGTAATTTAACTGGGAATTGTTCACCATTAAATTCTAGATGTTTATATTCTCCAATCTCATCTTGAAGTAACGTGGCCAGATTAACATATTCACCTCGTCGTATTTTCTTCATGGTGTTTGCTGGGATGGTATCTATGTAGGGCAGCTCGTTAGAAGAAATGGCTTGCGGCGGTTGAAATGACTGGGGTAATTCCTGGATATCCTCATCATTGATGGCCTCTTGGTTAGCTTGAGTTGTGGATTCTTGAGGACCAAAACGATTGATGCTGTCGTGAACTGATTTGACCAGTTCTTTGAGTTCATCAAATTCTCTCCTGGTAACTCCTGTGTCGGGGAGTGCAGGGGCTGGTGCTGAAGTATTTTCAGGAGGAGAGGTCACTGTGGCAGACACTGTCGTCTGGGTTATTGCTGTGTTATTTTCCTTCCATAGTTGCAGCAGCTGTTTCCTAGACCACTGAATAGGAACTGACACGCCGACTTCCCTTAGATTCCTGCGCAACTGGTCGGCTGTGAGATAAGGAGAGCTCGTGACCTGGGCTGTCTGTGTGACCTGGGCTGTCGAAGTTTGAGATGTACGAGTTGCCTTGGGTTGCCGACCACGGCTTGACTGCCGCCTTGTTCTGGCTGGTTTATCTGCCATGATGTTGGGAATCACATCGAGTGGTGATAGGTTTATGACGTTGAGTGGGTACAGTAGTAGAGGCAAAAAACGTAAGCAAAATATAAACAAAGACAATGGCGGCAGAAAAAGTGAAAGCAGGAAGTGGGTGCGCATGCGCACTTGGCATTATGGGTAAAAAATCGGAGTTGATAATTGTGATATAATAAATAAATGACATAACAAATATATTTTAAATACTAATACAAACTTTAGGAAATATGTGAGTTAGAAAGTTTTTTGTGATGGACATGAATATTAGGCAAGATTATCTAAAAGTTGGAATGGGTTAAAAACGAATATGCAGATGGTCCTTATTTCGAATGCACAAACAAAAATAATAAATTACCATTTAAATTTGTTCACTCCAAACACTAATTGTTAGGTTTTTTAGTCCTTTGTTCCATTGCAATTAATTTATTCCAAATTGAAAATTTTGGTTAATGAATAACAAATTTTTTAACCTACCTAACTTAACCTAACCTTTTATTTTGTTTGTCATGTTAATAAACCCCCAACCCCCTTTCCCCTCCTATCCTTCCAGCCCTTCTCCTGCAATTCTCCTCTAAAGAGTATCTGTATTGTATATTGAAATGAGGGGAGGACACTCACTTTATGGAATAACAGTAACTTACATAAGAGGATAAGTCACATAAGGTACATGCAGGTGCAAGAGGTCATCATAGGTCATCATATCTAGTAATTAGCATAAACCCTAATGTTGCTAGCCAATCAGATTGCACTAACATAGGTCAAGATTTAAGATATTCAGAAATCTTCAGTTAGAATTACATGAGACATTGACCTGGACAGTTTACTTTGGCAATTGGACCTATCACTAGCTGAATTTGTGATTTGTGTCAGAGGGATATATTCCAAATGTTTATGTGCATCATCTTTTTAGTTCTTTGGAAGTTGAGAGTGTGACTAAATGAATACTCCTAAACCAATCAAGATATCATAATGAAATTAATACAGATGCCCACATAAAAGTAGCATTTTGAAGATTAAAAAGTCCAAGATGGTCACCAATTTAGCCATAGATATACAAAATAGTTATACAAAAACCTACTGCTTGTTAACAAATCATGATTATATCATTCTTGTATTAATGTTTGTTCAAGCTCTAGTGGTTTCCAACAGAAGAATAGCATTTTAATAAAAAAAAATCATGATGGCAGCCATAATCAATTATCATATAAAAGATGGTTACACAATTAAACCATTTTACCACATCATTCATTTTAAGGTGAGCTTCTGTACCCTCGGTACTTTTATTTACAGTCTTAGATGGAAATAGCTTGTTTAAAACATTCGATATATTGAATATAAGTGTGTACCAATTCGTATCACGTTGTTCCTGTATTGCAATATACCCATATATCGATAAAACCTCGCATCCTTAGTTATAATGACATGTACATGACATGTTTAACCTTGACAGTCCCATGAAATACAGACATGTCAGATTGGCCTAATGAACATTGATTACGGAACTACTAAACTACATTAATTAGATAAATCAAGAGCATACAGAAAAATAGACACTCCTTACATGCATGTACTAGCTATGAAAACATTGATTAACATGATCCTTTCTTGTTAAGAGGAACAGTGATCTGGGCCTCCTTTCACAAAACAATTAACCTTTACTAAGGCTGACCTTAACTCCAATTCTTTAACACTGCACTAAGGTTACCGTAAAGACTTACGATCACCTTAGTGTTTAGTGAAAGGAGCCCCAGTTGAACAGAGACAATTAACTTTTATATGAACAGCAATGTGTCAGTTTGAAGGTTCAAATTTAGTTTTACATTTATCACAGCATAATATAATGCGTCATTTTTTTTTTTTAAATTACGTTTATATGATGCAGACTGTCTCAGGCATATATAAGAAACATATGAAATTATATGCACAGTAATGTCTCAGTTTGTAGAAGGACAAATTCACTTTTATATCTACAACATTAAAGGTTATACATGTATTGTGAAAATAAAAAATTTACTTTTATATGCAATTTACTGTCTCAGGTAGAACCAAGAAAGATATATGCTTCCATATACACAACAATGTCAGTTTGAACAAAGACAAATGTGCAAGAATGTGCATAAAGTTCAATGAAGATGACATTTTGATAACACTGTTTGTAACAGTACTGCTTTTGTCAAAGTAATTTGACTGGAAAACCTGGTGTTAAGTTTACTTGAAATCATCAAGCAAGACACAACATGTTTTGTGGACCTATTGTGATATCACATAGAATATAAATTCATTGTTTTACAACCTTTCCTCTCAAGTAAGAAATACAGATCTATCCACATGGGTCTAGAATATAAAATTAAATCATGAACTGATGTTAAAACACTAACCATGGACAACAGTGCTACTTAGATGTAAATTATATTTTCAGAATATAGACATCAAACAATTGCACATTGATAGTTCTTCTGAAATCCTTTATTATTTATCTGATGTTTTAATAAATAATCAAGAACAGATGCAAGGGGTTGACCTGTAAAAGAGGGGGAATCACCCATTTTTTTGCTAATTATCCCAAAAAAGTGTCAAGGGAATGAGGTCTGATACCCTAAATTTACCACTTCTTTGATCCATCTCTGCAAGCAGTAGTTTAGAAACTGAATTCAATGAAATGTTGTCACACTTTGGTTTTAATCTGCAGTGTCTACTTCATAACTTGAGTGCACTTGAATGAAAATCAATCAGACTTTCGTGTCCATAATAAATCATATAAAAAGCTAGAGCATGTAAACCATCCATTAAAAGAAGCTAATCCCTTGGTTAATACTTCAGGCTAGATTACTTTGATGGAACACTTTTTTTCTTTCCTTAGTTTCCTCTCATATAGCATTGATTGAGGAGACTGGATAAACAGAAATATTGATTCGAAAGAAAAAAATCCAATCATATTTTGACCCTTCTCTGTACATAGAGAATGAAATCCACCATATCTGTCTCGAAAAGCATGTTCCAGACTCATGCGGAAAAAAATACAAATAAAAAATACAATTTCAAACGAGCTGTCCAACTACGATAATGGTTGACATTTACTGCATCAGCTTATAACCAATTTTCAGCATGACAGAGACGATTTCATCAGCGCTCGAGCATAAATTGCCGACACACGCAACCCGCGCTTCGATCAACATCAGAACAAACAGTTACGTCCCACAATCGGCAGGAGATCTGGGCAATTAACACCAGAATCATATTTGAGAGCATCTCAAACAGAGAAAAGTTAAGATCAAAAGGATTTTACCTCCGAGAGGCATTGACAGACTCTCTATGATGGTATTTGTTGTTAAAGCTGTGCATGCCGTCTCCCCGATCTTACTTGCAACATGATGCAGTAGGGATTGATCGATATATAAATATGTAGACATAGACTGCACAAGCCTTCACTCTCCTGTCAGTCATCAATAGGTTGGAATACGGACAGGTGGACAGTTTCCCCCGAGATGAACTTTCTCCTCGGAAGAATCTAACCTACCTGCTTCAGTAACTCAATGTACACGTGAGAAGATTTAGTTCATAAACATGCACTTTTCTCTGAATGGTTACATGTGAAGATGTGCATTGCTAAAATGTGGATATCAATTTCCCATATTACGGTATGCACATAATGTTATATTTTTCATATGCGCACAAAAGCACACAACACTTTTACCTAGCAACAGTTAATTGCTTCAGCCTAGTTTTCATATTCTGTGAAACAATTGAATAGATTGGAAAAAAGTTATTATTACCTGAAAATTAATGAAATAGAGTATATACTTATCTTTCCTTGAAAAATACTGTGTTGATCTTATATAATGTGGTAAAAAATAGAAGGCATTTCACAACAAAACTCTACTTTAAAAAAAGATATAAAAATGGTATTTGTTACATTAAAAAAAATATTCTTTTATGATTATGTTTGTGTTTAATGTGAAGCTGACAATGCATAAACATTTATTTTCCTATTGTTTAAGGTTTGATGTGGGAATACAGCCTACAAACTGCTGAAATATTCTTAAAGTTATCAAATCAAATTAAGGCAATTTGAAAATTTCTTCTTTATTTGTAGTACTCTATTCACTGATAAATTACCTAACAAGAACATCATTGTTAAGTTTTACATTCGGGCACCAATTTATATAATACTATCAATATATATCTCCTTTATTTGACTTTGAAAATAATGTCTTGTCAAGTACATAAAAAAATTCATATGACTTATTTTCTACATTTCACTGTTAAAGAAATTATTGCTGATTATATATCTCATTATTACTTACTATGTTTCTAAAATGTAAGATATTATGACTTCCACACAAGTTAAAAATTACCATACTCAAACAGTAAATGCGTTACCCTTAGTAAATATATTCTCGCATCATGAAACAAACCTTTATATGAAAAATAATTTCATAAATCAGAAATACAACTGATAAAAGCATTGTTTCATGAATAATAAATAAATTTTGATTCTATATGTGGGTTACATAGATAATGTGGTCGCCATATGTTGAAATATTTACACAACTATTTTAAGGTAAATGTCAGAATATCCTATTTGTTGATCTATCAACAGATGGAAACCTAACATCCCACACACTACAATGACAAATAATAGAAGGCTATGGTCTCATGTCTTGGTTTTCAGATTTATGTAAAACTATCAGATTTCTTGTCATCAGATCTAATCCATTTTTCAACATATTACATTGACAAATTTATGTTTTCAAACAACAGAACATGATAATTTTTCAATAGTAAAATTGATTATTTGATATGATATTGATATGCATTTGACACAGATTTTGAGATTTGGGTCATTGTCTGAAAAAAAATTGTTTTCTAAAAACGCCCAAAATGTGTATTTTTTGTATATTTGTTACATATTTATTGCCAAAATATTGTCAATGTGTAAATTAAATGTGTAAACTATGCTGATATCTTTTCAGACAATCATAATATTTATCACAAAATAATGCCTAATCATAAAATTTGCTCAGTTCCACATAAGACACAAAGAGTAATTTTAACAAAAAATCAAATAAAAAAAAGGTTTTTGACTTTCCTTAACAGGAAATGGTAATGAGAGCAAATACAGAAATATGTATGGGTATATTATGCTGTCAATCACTTACAAACCAGATCACTTTCCAGCTCAAACATAGCAATTCAATTTCTACAGCCAAGGGCTTTTTACATTCATAACATGAAACTATACATTTATCAATTACATTACCAAATGAAATTTCATTTTGAACATGATTCTATGCAAGTAAAGTCACAGAGAAAAAACTATTTAATTTCCTTTACATATCTACTTTTCTACCCCTTTTGAAAGCCAAGCACTTTTCCTTACAACAAGGTTTTGAATTATTGACATATAATATCACTAAAACAAAATTTCCTTTTATTAAGAATCATGTTCAAGATGCTCTTTTGAAACTTTTCATCCATGTCTAGATACCAAAGAACTTAAAAATAAAAATCATTCATTTTATTGTCAAAAATACTAAAAACATTGACATATGATATAACCTCAAAAAATGACTTTTCATAAAGAATGATCATCAAGATGCAACTTTCCATCCATGTTTACGTATTCTTACCAAAAACATTTTAAATTTTATCAGTCATTACAGATTGACTTAAAAATACTAAAGACATTGACATACAATATATCCAATAAAATGTCTCTTCATAAAGAATGATCAACAAAATTGCTCTATTGCTACTTTTCTTGCATTATACATACCAAAAAAGTTTTAAAATGATATTCTAAATCATTATATATTCAAAAATACTAAAACGATTAACCAGAAAAAATTTTCATTATATAAAAAATAATCAATGAGATGAAGAAAATGAAAAAAATTGAATACAAACTATCTCACACTTACAAAAATATTTCACAAAGCATTTTCTGTTAAGACCATAAATACAATCCATGTTGCTAGACAAGGCCAATGATGAAATATGGGTACTCACAGCCAGTCAACCACTGAACTCCATCCATAATCTGATTATCTCATTTTACATCAAAGCTACTAATTAACAAAGCCAGCTACTTTACGTTATGCGTTAAACAAGATTAGTGATAATGATGTAAACTTAACCTCCTAGACCTTAGCATTATCTACAAGACTGGCGGAGGCACAGCAGCAAAGAGCTCTTTCCACTCATCAGCTCCAAGAACCTTTAGTTTTCCTTCAAGAGCTGCCATATTGTAGGCAACAAAGTTAAGGAAAGTGACAAGATGACAGAAAAGGTTGCAACTCAAAACTGCTCAAACAAGATTTCAATTCAAGCTTCATACAATGGTCATCAAATATATTAACTATGTATGTCCATCCTAAAAGTAATGCTCACTACCACCAAAGTAAAAGAACTTAAAAACCTTTCTAAATTTGTTAATCAAATATTCAATGCAGTTAAAAAATGAATTGAATATTTTGTCAGTAAGCTGTGTTGAAACGTCGCACACAATGAACAAAGAAGTTGTCATCCATATATTCCTCTGCATTATTAATATTGTCATTCCAACTTCTAAAATGCCTCTCAAAGAAGTTAGCTGTTGTCTTGTATGTATGTAAAATGTATATATGTTTATCTCTTGTACCGGCAGCTTTTAGAGAATAAAGAGTTCGAGTTTGACTCAACCTAACCATTACCTACACAACTGGCGGTGGCATGGCAGCAATGAGCTCTTTCCACTCATCAGATCCAAGAAACCTTAGTGTTCCGTCAAGAGCTGCCATATTGAAGGCAACAAAGTTAAGGAACCATAATGGTTACATCAAGCAGAACTCCTTAGATGTTCTTTCTCTTGATAGGTGCTGACTTGACGTATTCTTGGACAGAACACATTTGTATTTTACAGTTATTTGTTCTTCAACAACTAGCTGAATGACTTGTTCTTTTTTTTGTATAGAGGAAATACTTTTTGTAACAATGATGTTTTGGAAGGAAAGTATTAAGAAAATTAACCCCATATGTGTACAGATGTCAAGCTAGTTACAGGGTAAATCAATTAAAATCCTTAGAAATATGAAGATTCACATCATTTTGAATACTTTTTGAATGTTCGTTGTTGTAACACAAGACTACGCCAGTAACACTTACCATAAATGTTATTGCCGACTCTTGAAATACCATGTTCTGTTCAAAAGGTGATTGGTCTCAATCGTGATGAAAAGTATAGAAACATGTGTTCAATATCCTCATGTTAGAGGTATATTTTCACACTGAATGCAAACTGAAATGCCAGTTTAAAAAGGAAACAGCTCAAATAAGCAATTAAGACATTGTTTCGAAAGAGTTGAATTTAAAGCACTGAACTGCATGGCTGTTAAAGGGGCAGTAGCACGTTTTTTGACAATTTTATATTTTCAATTTTTCACTGATAACTATAAGTTAATGCTAAATGTATTACTTTGATAGTATCATAAATCTCATAACACAAACCAATCATCCGTAGTCAGAGAACAAAGTATGAGGATTCACATAAAATCCATTGGCAGACATTTATGTGTGAACACCTTTAATTCATTTTGTGTAAGAAAAGGAATCGCATGGCTTAACTTTACATTGTATATTTGATTTATTACTGCTCCATTTAGTTTTTATACATTGTCTAAAGATTGGAACCATTTACTTTCATTTTCCTGACATCACCTTATATTCCCCTTAAAAACGTGCTACTGCCCCTTTAAACTAGACTTTATACTAATGAAATGAAAATCATGAGATGTTTGTCCACACAGTTGTAACCCGTTTGAAAATTGTAAATTAAATACTGATAAACTTTGGACAAAAGTGTTGTACATCCTCAGAGTTTATCTCAGCTACGGAAACCACTTCTACTATTATAGAAATCATCCCTATAACTGCCATACAGACCGTAGCCAAATACATATCTGAACACTTTAAAGCATATCTTACTAAATATGTAACATTTAACTAAGGACGACCGTTAAACAGTAGTATTTTACCAAATATGTAACATTTATACTGAGAAAGATCATTCACCAGCAGTTTTTTACCAAGCATGTAACATTTAACTAAGAAAGACAATTCAACAGTAGTATTTACTAAATATGTAACATTTAACTAAGAAGGACCATTCACCAGGATTATATTACTAAATATGTAACATTCAACTAAGAAAGATCATTCAACAGTAGTATTTTACTAACTATGTAACATTTAACTAAGAAAGAACATTCAACAGTAGTTTTTACTAAATATGTAACATTTAACTAAGAAAGACAATTCAACAGTAGTATATTACTAAATATGTAACATTTAACTAAGGACGACCATTACACAGTAGTATTTTACTAAATATGTAACATTTAACTAAGAAAGATCAACGGTGTTATTGCTGTATGTTACTACCTTATTGTGGCCTGCTACATCCATCCATCTATCCTACCTAGTTGACTTGTATCCAACTGACTGTGAAATAACCCAGCTAGAGCTTAGTAACTGCAAGATGTATTACATAAGGCTGTAACGGAATCACAGTTCATTAGAGTATTAACTGTTAAGCCTCATAACCTCCTTACCACAATTAGTATTGTCTTTCAGAGACATCTAAGAAGTAAGAAGGGGGAAATAATCCTTTTTTGATAACTAAACTTTGAAATTTTTCTTTTCACTAATCTATAGAATTTCTTCTCATTTTGTGACCTTTTTGTGAGGTTTATCATATCTTAACCATCCAATGCTAAATTAATTCTCATCCGACTATCATACATAAGACAATTGTACCAATGTCACCAATAAGTTTTAATTTATCTTCATTCAATACTTCGACACATATTTAGTATTCACTATTCCACACTTTCTCTGACTTAATTGTCATTCAATTTTCACACATTACATCATATTTGACTATTACTAACCATTTCCTTCCTGACAATATTACAGTACCATCATTCAATAGACCACTTAATCCATACAGTATTAAACCCTGTTACCAAAACAACCAATACCATTTATTACAACAATGTAAACATACTCTCTCTCAATGCAGACCAAAAATTAAATGAAGAATTACTATTACAAAAATTCTGTGACACACTTTCGCCTCTGATTACCCCTCATTACCCAATCCACCAATACCATTTATTGGAACAATGTCAACAGAATATATTCTGTCTCAATGCAGACCAAAAACATTACATCCTGAATTACTATAACAAAAAATCTGTGACAGACTTTGGCCTCTGATTACCCCGCATTATCCAAACAACCATTACCATTTATTGGAACCATGTCAACAGATTCTGTCTCAATGCAGACTGAAAATTAAATGAAGAATTACTATTACAAAAATTCTGTGACACACTTTGGTCTCTGATTACCCCTCATTACCCAATCCACCAATACCATTTATTGGAACCATGTCAACATACTCTCTCAATACAGTCAAAAAAAATAAATCAAGAATTACTATTACAAAAAATCTGTGACACACTTTGGCCTCTGATTACCCCTAGTTACCAAACAACTAATACCATTTTTAAAACAATGTCAACAAACTCTGTCCCAATGCAGACAAGAAAATCAAATCAAGAATTACTATCATAAAATTGGATAGACACTTTTTCCTCTGTTTTTAATTACTACTACCGGTATTAATAAAAACAGCAAAGTTAAAACACATTATTACATTTTACATTAACAAAATACTTGTGACATACATACTTTCAAGCTTTTCATCAGTGAATGAAATAAGCTTAGTATTACAAAGCTTACAAGTAAATTTCATTTTAAATGGTAAATGTTTTCAAAAAATTCAATGTCAAACAAGACTCACATTCATATTGCCTGTATATACTTTCCTTAACCAAACTTCTTTAGAATCATTTCATGACTTGATCTGGCTCTGTGGGGAGAGAATGCACTAAAGTACATGAATATGAAGAAATCATAGACATGCATCACTAGTAAAACATTTGTGTTAACTTGGGGGTATATACATATATACTCACAGTAAATTTGTTGTCAAACAGAGTTTTAGTTTATTGTTTTGAGTACAGTAAAACACGGACATAACGAACTCCAATGGACCAAAGAATTTACTTCGCTATATCCGAGTTCGCTATACGCATATAGTTTTAATGATATTATATAGGGACGGGACTTGAAAATTTGTTCGCTATATCCGAGTTCGCTATATCCTTGTTCTACTGTATATTATATAATATATGGCAATAATGTGTATAACAATACATTTATGAAGATTATGTGTCACATTGTAAATTGGTTTATGTATCGCTGTACAATAAGAGTAATTAGTTTAAGACAGTACAAGTATACATGTCCTTGATGTAACAAATAGTACAACATAACTACTTTGTTGCACAAAGTACAAGAATGTTTGGTTTTGTGTGAAAGTGTAGCTCTAAAAGTAATTTGTTTAACACAGCACAAGTATAAAAATCATGAGCCATCATATAGTACAATACAAATACTTTGTTACACAAAGAACAAGAATATAAGTCTTTTGTGTAACATGGCATGATAAGAATACTAGTGCATGTGTATCAAAAATGTATCATGAAATTTTTGCTAGTTTTGGTTAGCTGGAAAACCACTCCTTCGCATGCTCAACATTTGGAAGGGTTCCTTCGTACTGTCAGAAGAACATACAAGGTATTCTGAATGTAAACAATGGCAACTTCCACAAAATATATTTATGACGTTTGTTATTAAACAAAATACTTTGAGGTGATATTTTAGAATAATGACAAGACACCATTTATGACCTGTACAATTTTTGATTTAACAAAACCGTTGTATATATTGGCAAACCATAGGGGTTGTCATATATGTCATGTGAACAATTGGAATTTTGAAATTTTTGGAAGAATCAACTAACCAATCTTATCTTGGGGATAATGGTGTGCCGATGTGAAGGAGATCTGTGCTCTGAACTTTTGTAAAGATATGCAATTTTATTTAGCAGTGTTTTGGTCAGACAATTACCAACATGAAACCATTCAATAAATCTTTTTCCATATCGAGGGAAAATCTTGTAACCCTGGTAAAGTTTGCCTTGTGAAATATCATACATACATCATTTATACAATTTTGCGAAACTTTAAAATCTCTTGGGAAATATTCAATACTTATAATTACTCTTGATTGTCAGAAAAGGGGTGCTTTGGATCAGACTGCTGTATTGATTAAAGATTATAATACTTCAAGGAAAGGTGTGTTAAGTTGTTTGAGATGCCTTTTAGAAGTTTGAATGCAATTTTGACCCTATTGTAACTGTTATTATTATATAATTATCCATCTTCAAAAATTGCTGTACTCTCATTTACCCATATGTTTACTGTGTCTATGTGTCCCAGTCCACCCAGCTGTAAATGGGTACCTCGTAAGGGTTGAAAGTGACATTAACGCAATGCGTCACATGACTGCACGTGTTGTATGCACGTGTTGTATGAGTCGAGATGATAAAAGAAGTGTCGTAAAGACTGATATCCAATGATCGAGGGAAAGCCAATGCGCCTTTGAGCAGCACTCTCTGAGCTGGACATTGGCGCTATACAAATGTTTAGTAGTAGTAGTAGTAGTAGTAAGAATCCATATCGAAACATTGATACTGTCTACGATAAAGAAGTTGATTATTCATAAAACTCCTTAGTGTCTTGTTGTACATACATTTTTAAAATACTTATTTAGAGTAACAGCAATCGTTTTCACAACATGATATCAGCAAATGAGTATTTGTGTGATATACAACATTTATACAATTTTGCAAGACCTTAAAATCTCTTGGGAAATATTAAATACTTACTCTATATGCCGAAAAAACTTTCAGAGTTTGTAATAGAGTAAATTCATGAAAGCTTTCTACTCTTAGAGCCATTTATCAGGTTTACAGATATCTTTTTTGAGATATGCTTTCTTATATACCTTTCGCCCAAAGTAAACTTGATGATAAATCACAGGATTTAAATATCGTCTTGTACATTTCCATATAGTTGACATTTGACATCATAATACCTTTTTCTCAAAACTCGAGAGACAACCTCTTATTGTCATTATCTACGAGAAAACTCAGGTTAAGCCTTGAATATAAGTTGTACATCCACTAAGTTTGTCATTTGGCCTTTTAAAACAGATAAACAATACAACTCTACACCATTAAAAACATTTGGCAATAACTGAAGTATCTGTTTACAAACTTAGCATTATATACTTTATAGACATCATCGTGAATGATAGGGTGTTAAGATAACAATTACAGTTTTATGTATTATATTTATTTAATTTATCTATTTATCTAATTACCTATATATCTATTCATTATTTTTAATAAGCAAGCTAACAAAGGCATATGCAATGACTTCAAAATGTCATATACTTTCATAAAAGACATCGTCATCCAGAAAAAAATCGCTTTTGTTATGTTTAACACTTACTCAATGCCCTTCACAGAGTGTTCAAAGTTAGATTATCAATTCCATAACATTCAAAGAAGTATAGATGGTAAAATTATCTTAATGGTAAAATTATCTTTACAAATACAGAAGTATCATTGTATAAAAAAGTGATAATGACCTATCATATCATAAAAGGAAAAAGTCTAAGGCTAAACACATTTTGTTATCAAACAAAGGTCATATATGTACATAACAAACAGCCCCCTAATCTGATTTACAGAGATTGCAATGTTTGACATTTGTTGAGGTGGGACTCTCTTATTTCACAACTTACAATAATTGGCTTCATAAGGTTCACGGAATATAATAACTTCTTTCTTCATTGTAGACGTTTTGGCCAAGAATATAAACATATCATTTCCCCATTTCCCATATACTGGTTCATGTTAGAAAATATCAATACTTGTAAACAAAATCGCTTAATGCGCATAAAGATGCATAAAAGTTTGATATTTTGCAGCCAATAATTATTACTGTGTGGGACATTGGTGTTGGCACTTTATGGTACATGTTTTTTTGCATAGCTCAGTTTGACTGCTCCAAGAAATGTTCACCAATAAAATGTTTTTTTTTGGTGGTCCTGTGCAATGCACATTCAACTGTGATCAGAGGAGTTCAGCAACAATGCGTGCAGCTCACTCGATGGATGGGTGACCTACTCATTGCTTGATAATCTGAGAGTTTGAAGTGTTGATTCCTTGTCTCACACTGAGACATCAGCTGAGAAACTGTGTTGATTCCTTGTCTCACACTGAGACATCAGCTGAGAAACTGTGTTGATTCCTTGTCTCACACTGAGACATCAGCTGAGAAACTGTGTTGATTCCTTGTCTCACACTGAGACATCAGCTGAGAAACTGTGTTGATTCCTTGTCTCACACTGAGACATCAGCTGAGAAACTGTGTTGATTCCTTGTCTCACACTGAGACATCAGCTGAGAAACTGGTGGGGTAACCCTAGGTAAGTGACTTAGTTGACCCCTGTCTCTGGCCACCCAGCAGTATAATTGGGAACCTGGTTCAAAAGGGAATGTAATGTCACTAATGTGGCAGGTAAACATTGAAACTGCCAGCTTGGTTGCATACTCTGACGGATTGAGACGAATTAAATTTGTCACTTCACCAAGCTGTTATTGCCTGTAGACCTTCAAACACACAATTGCATGAAATTAAGCGCTTATAAGTATCCACATTATTATTATTCCCTGCCTCACACTGAAATTTTGGATGGATTATTTGAGTGTCACCATTGGTGACTCGATCTATCAAAATCTGCCTCTGTTCACACAGCAGTTAAAAAAGGGTATCTGGTAAAGTTTGATCTGGACCCTTGAGTGACTGAATGTCAGCCCATGTTAAACCAGGGTTTGGCACTTTGTAAAAACAATCCATAATTATCATTTTATCGGGAGGACAAATTCTATTTCTCCACCAAAAATATAGCCTGTAATTGTTCCATTTAACATCACAGAAATACACATGTTTCTATGGACAAATATTTTGAGAATACAAATGGAACATTGGTTTCAGCAATATATCATTGCTTAAAAAATCCACCTTCATCTGTCATTTTAAAGGAGGAACAGTTAATAAACAAAATGTATTTCAAGATTTGTATTCTATGAAGAACAGAGGTCAATTTCAAGATTAAAATGTCATAAAAAAGGCCAATCTATCAATAAATTTTCATCCAGATTCTGAAATTGATTTCTCTTGAGAATAAAGATCACAAAAAAGATTTGATTTCATAAAGGTCTCCAATAGAAAATCTCTTTCAACATAACCAGAAACAATTTATATGAATGTCAAGTTTTTTAGTGTTTATTAAACAGTTTTTATATAGTGCTAAAAATATAGATTTGGATTTTATATAAAATTAAGTACAATAACACAGGTACAGAGACCAAAAAAGTTCCGTCATCCATTTGCACAAAGTTCAAATTGTTTCAATGGAAACTAGAAAAAAACTTTGATAAAAAAATAACCAAAAATGTTTGAAAAAACAATTGAACAGTGTTTCAATATGTAATGAAATGAAAGCATTAGGTATTAAAGAATCACAGAATTACAAAATTAAAGAATATTGGATGGAGGTAAAACATTATGTCTCTTGTTAAGCTTGCAGGGGACATGATAAAAGTAAATGATACATCTTATCAAATAAAGCCTAGCTGAATGTGTCAACATGGTACTCTATCTCACAGACAAGGAGAGGTTAAACCGTCTATAAACAGTCCACCATCTGGTGCCAGTCCACTGACAGGTTACAGGCTGAACTATTAGCACTGATGGTAATTACAGCATTAATCAGGACAACAACTGATGAGTTGTCTCCCCTTGACTCTGATTTATGTGGCACGTGCAACGCTCAGTGGACACTATACATGTAGTTCAGCAACAACAGGCATGGCTTGCTGGATGAGTGGGTTACCTGTTAATTGCTGACTGAAAAAATGAGAGTTTGAAGGGTTGATTCCCTGCCCCACACTGAGTGAGTGAGTTGGGGTTCAACATTTTGCCTCACACTGAGACACAAGATGAGAGACTTGTGGTGTCACCTTGAGCAAGAGACTTTATTCAAAGTGTGACTCTGTTCACCCAGCAGGAAATGGGTACCTGGTTGATGGTGACCTTCTAGAGACAAATATTTCAGCTTTGGTAAGACCAGGGTAATAATTTTGGTAGTTCCTTAAGCATCTGGATGGGACTGTGTGCTTAATAGATATCTAATATTATCATTATTTATTATCACAGAGAATTAAAGAAATGGTATATTAGATACTTAAATTTAAAATTAAATGAAAAAGGGTGAACATTTAGATATGTTGCCTTGAACTTTATCAATCTGACTTAATTTTCACTATTATGAGATTGAAAACTAAAAATTATACTTATGAAAGTGCTTTTGATATTTAAGACTCTATATTTATGTAACTTGTCCTCCTTTATGTCTGATGTATCATAACAGACTGTAATAGATAGATGATATCAGAGACATTAAAATATGAAATCAGATCAATGAAATACGATTCAACTTTTTCATTTCAGGTATTAGGTACATTAAAAATTATAATTATGCAAGTTCTCTTTAAATTTATGAGTTGTAGGTTTCTGTAGTTTCCAATTTTTTTTTTTCTTGATCTATATGAAATGAGAGAAATAATAATTTATGTATATCTATTAATCAAAGGAACTGATAAAAATAAATGTGTTGGCTCTGTGGTTCATCAAGCTTCATATTCAGTTTTGCTGTATGGGGTACGTGACAAATGTGGTTCTTTTGTAGAGCCATAGGGTCACCAATTCCAAAATCAAGCATGTAGGAGATATGATTTTCAAAGAAAATGTAAAAAGTTGTAACAGACCAACCCTAAATTATTGTAAGCAAGGTAGGTTTAAGCTTTCTTGAGCTTATGCTTCTGGAGAAGAAGTCGAGAATGCACAATGTTTACAGATGGAAGGATGGATGGACAGACAGATGGACGGATGGACCTGACCAATGGATGGATGCCAGACACCATGCCATGCCATAAGCCCATCGCAGGGCTTACAGGCCTGATAAACTAATAATTAAATCCAAATAAGTTTAAGGAAACCTTAATGAAAAAGGAAATTCATTCATATTTTGCAATGATTATATATCATTATATAGTTTGAAATAACTGAAATAAAAAGTTAATGTTATTCCCAAAAAGCAAACAATTACATGTATTGTTAGTAATTATTAGTAAACTTACCTCTGGAATAACCTTTGCCCTCTCTCTTCGTTCTCTGAACGTACCTGCAGAAGTCTAGATAAAATATAGAGAAAAAACTAAGTCATAATTACCATTAGTGGTATGCCTCTCTCCTCCTCTTCCCTGGAGTTAGCTCCCTTTGCCCGCATGTGGTCTGACAGCCTCATATTCTCTTCCAGCTGAACATCACCTGGAACAAGTGCGGGGAGGAATTAGTTTACTCTGGGCGGGTGTTCACCGCTTATTCCAGAGGTAAGTTTACTAATAATTACTAACAATACATGTAATTGTTTGCTAATTATTGGCGTAAATTAACCTCTGGAATAACCTTTGCCCGAATTCCACATAATGGTGGCGGGTATCCAGGGGATGTTTACTTAACATTAGACGCCAATAATTATACTTATTAGATTAACATTACATGATATGTTCTTTACTTGAATATCACTTCTTTTACTATTTCGTAGATAAGTGAATAAAACAATAACAGAACCATTTCTTCATGCTCTTTCCCTTCAATTTATTCAACCTTTCAACTGAACAATATGTTATATCTCACAGGCATACCACTTGGTTAATATGTTAGTTTTCCCTCGTCTGACTATGATGTAATCTTTCATTTGACTTTATTTATACATATTATGACGTCACTTCCGGTTCTTATGACGTCACTTCCGGTCAAATTATTCCCTTAAATATGCAACGAACATCATAGTCAGATAGTCATTAGTTGTGATAGAGTTTAGGTGGATATACCAGTCCACAACAAGTGCTAAACGAATAACAACATTAAACCTTCTTCCGAAACCATCACCATAACACAAGTCATAGTTTGGCCTCACCTTCTTAGGAGAATGGTGAACTTGGTAGAGGAGTCCTCGTCGAACTTTTCCCTCGACGACCCCGACCCCCCCCTTCTTTTCCTCCAAGAAGGGTTAAGCTGTGGAGATTCGTTGAGCCGCCACCAGCGGACCCAACTGAGCAATTCCATCCAGCGAAGGTGCGATATCCCGTAAGTATGAGGAGATGAAAGTATTCGTGCCCTTCCACTGGCAAGTCGAAACAAGATCCTGGATGGAGACTGATTTCCATGCTGAAACCGATGAAGCTAACGCTCTGATCTCGTGAGGCGAGAATTTCATGTTTACTGTATCTTGGTCTGTGTTTTGATAAGCTAGAGATATAGTTTTCCTTAACCACGAAGATATAGTATTTTTGGAAATTTCTGAGTCCATCGCAGTTTTGCAGGAAAGAAATAACCTCCTTCTCTTGCGTCTGAATGGTGCTGTTCTCTCGAGATACCATCTCAACGCCCTTACAGGACACAAGAGTCTTTCTCTGTCTGAACGAGAATTCGAAGACGGTAACGCTGGAATTCTGTAAGTCCTTGCTCCTAGAGGCCCTGAGGCCGCAGATTGATTTTTGGCTAAAAATTCGGGTAGAGCTCTGCAAGTAACGTCCTTATAACCGTCCGAAAATCTAACAGATCCATTGTCGATAGCGTGTAACTCTGACACCCTAGCCGCCGAAGCGAAGGCAAGCAAAAAAGCGGTCTTGAAGGATAGGAATTTCAGTGAAGTAGAGTTAAGAGGTTCGTAAGGAGCTTTCAAGAGCGACTGAAGTACTAAACAGAGATCCCACTTCGGGAAGATAGATGGAGATGTCATGTCCTTTATCTGAAACGATCTGAGAAGTCTATGCAGAGATTGGTCTGTGCCTATCGAAAGTCCTTGCAGATCACAAACGGAAGCAATAGCTGACTTGTATCCCTCAATGGTCCCATGTTTCAGTTTCTTGCTTTTCCTCAGAAAAAGTAAAAAATCGGCGATCATAGGGATCGTAATGTCATGAGCTAAAAGATCGTTCCGCTCTCTCCAAGAAGTGAAGATTCTCCACTTGGCATCGTAGAGTCTGGAAGTAGATGGCCTGATAGACTGGACAATAGCTCTTGATGATTCATGGCCAAACCCTTGCTTCTTAAGGGATTGCTCGATAGCCTCCAAACGTGCAGATTCAACGTGGTGATATTGCCGTGAGTTCTCTTCGAGAGTGGTTGAGTGAGGAGATCTGTCCAGTGAGGTAGCTGGAGGGGAACGTCCGTCAACAGATCTATTAGGTTTGGAAACCACGTCCTGGTTGGCCAAGCTGGAGCTACCAGATACACTACACAATCCTGAATTGCGATCTTTGCTAGAACGTCTGGGATAATCTTGATCGGAGGAAACGCGTAGGCTATCATGCCTTCCCACGATATCGATAACGCGTCTACTGCCCAGGCTTGAGGGTCTGGGATGGGACTCACGTAGGTGGGAATGCGAAAGTTCTGAGCTGTGGCAAACAAGTCTATTGATGGATACTCCCATCTGTCGATCAATAGCTGGAAGGCTTCCCTGTGGAGAGTCCATTCCGTTGGAATTACTTGGCCTTTCCTGGACAAGGAGTCCGCGAGAACATTCAGTCTTCCCGGAATGTGTCTTGCTCTGAGAACTATCTTGAACTGATCCACCATGGCAAACAGACGGCGAGTTAACTCCATGAGACTTGTTGATCTTGTTCCGCCTTGTTTGTTTATGTAGGACACCACCGTAGCATTGTCCGTAGCGATCATGACGCTCGACTTGTAGAGGGGGCGCCACCAGATACTGACTGCCTTGATTACCGCTAGCAACTCCAGAGCGTTTATGTGTAGTGAGGTCTCCTGAGTTGACCATGTCCCCTGTGCTTGATATCTGTCCAGGTGCGCTCCCCATCCCTCGCAGGAGGCGTCTGTGAAGATCGTGAACTTGGGGGGAGGATCCGTCATACGAGTCCCCGAGAGCACATTGAATTCCCGAGTCCACCATTGTAGCTCTTGACAAACGTGGGGAGGACAAACTATCACGGAATCCAAGTCTAGAACTCTGTTGGCATTTATCCAAACTTGAGTGTGGCGAAGATTCAACCTGCCTCTGAAGGTGAACGATTGGATTGAAGTTAGAAACCCCAGCAGAGACATCCATTTCCTTAATGAAGCTGTTCGTGAGTCCAGAAGGGAAATTATAAGATTCTGAGTTAGTCGCCATCGGTCCTCCACTGGAAAGATATGGTAACTCCTCGCATCCAGAATCGCTCCTAGAAACTTGATCCTGGAAGTAGGTGTAAGTTCCGACTTGTCTGGGTGCACTAACCAACCTAGATGGGTGAACACATGGATTACAAAGTCTCTTTGTTTGATAAGAAGAGCTGTGGACGTATGTCTTGCCAGAAAATCGTCTAAGTATCCGTGAATAGCGATGTTCCTTAGATGGAGGAAATGAAGCACTGGTTTCATCACCATCGTAAAAAGCCATGGGGCTATGGAAACGCCGAAAGGAAGAACGCGGAATTGAAACCTTCTTCCGTTGATTCCGAACCTGAGATACTTCCGCGAGTGAGGATGGATTGGGACGTGGAGATAGGCATCCTTGAGGTCTAGGCTGACAAATTGGCTGTTGGGTAGCACTAGTTTCCTGACATTTTTTAGTGATTCCATGGTAAACTTGGGCGGGCTGCACAAGAAGTCCTTGTTGAGAATCTTTAGGTCTATGATCATTCTCATCTCTCCCGAGTCCCGCTTGGGGACTAAAAACACTGGAGAGTAAAACCCCCGAGAGAGATCGTGAGGGGGAAGCTCGGTAATTGCCTCCTTCAGCAATAACTGGTCTACTGCAAGTAGAGCTGCCTCCAGACGGGCCTCCTGTAAGGTGAATCTTTTTCCTATCGGGTGAGAAGCTAGGGGTGGCCGCGTCTGGAATTGTAACTGATACCCGTCGGTGACTACGGAGCGAATCCAGTTGTCTTGGGTGATCTGTGTCCAGTTCCGAGAATACTGTTGCAGACGTCCCCCGACAGGCGAGGGAACGACTGGTGTCACAAAATCGAAGTCCAAATCGAAGTCCATGGGCATAGCGAGATCGTAAGGTTTTGGAGTAGTGTTGGGAACCGAGTCAACGGCGACCGTACGAGCCTCTGGCTCCGCGACCTCCTCTGGCACGAAAATTCCCTCTGGGCTGGGAATCCCGGGAATCTCTGGGGGTACCATTCTGAGAGTCGTTGGGACGAGACTTCCTGAACTGAGGGTTGGCTCGGTCGAAAGCTGAACGGTGGAGGGGGGGTCGGGGTGAAGGAAAGGAGCCTCTCTTGTTAGTGACATTTCCTCCTCTGAAAGAGTTACGTTGCCTAGTCTGGGCTAGGAGAGCCGCCGCAAGTTGCTGGTTGAGCATCCTGTTGGACTGAGCGTCCTGGGTAGCAATGGCTTGTGAGCATTGACCGTTGAAGATCGATTCGGAGTTAACCGGCTGTTGGAAGAGATCCTCCTTCGAATCTTGAGGGAGATTCCTGACTGATCCAAGCAGTTGTGTTCTTTCTATAGCCGTTAACCGTCCAACGGTGGCAATCTGTGCCTGAGTAGCATCTCCAACGGCGTGATAGATTACGTCAAGAAACGAATGGGCGAGAGCAACCTCCTCCGCGTTCATAACTGTAAGAGTTTGCGGCTTGATACCCTTGTAGTCCTGGAAGGTGGGGGGAAGAAGCTGACGGACTCCCGCCGCAAACCAGTTAATATAAGACAAAATGTCCACCGAGTTCCTTGCCGTTAGATCAATCTCCTTGATGTCCTTACGGGATAAGGAAATCTTGTCACCCTGGGATCGTAACAGGGGCCTGGAGTTCAGCCGTGAAAAATCCCGGTCGATGTCTGGCGCCGAAGCGGGGAAGGCACGGTCATGGATGACATAAGCTTGCTTAAGAGCCATTGTAGGCAGAGAGGAAGCGTCCTTAGCCTTGGTTAAGTTTGAGTTAACGGAGTCCAACGCTGCCTTGACAACTGTTGAATGAGGAAGAGTCCGTTTGGGTGCCCTCTTAGGCGGCAAATTTCCCGTGGAACCGAGTTCCTCTGGTATGGGCTGTACCTCCTCCTGCTCGAGCGAAGTAGGAAGCGTACACGGCTTGAGTTTATACAAAAAGTCAATCTTGTCCACGAAGGACCACTCAGGGACTAAGTCCGGTTCCGAGCCATCAGCCGACGGAATAATCAAAATGCCTTCATGGGAATCCAGTTTTACATCCGCTGAAAGCTTGTTGTCTGTCTCCGTATCGGTGATAATCGGAATTATCGGCGGGTTAGACGTATCCACAAAGTCAGCCGGTTTGAACTTGTTATCGCCGTAAGCCGTTCCAACGGCTGTCGGATCAATCAAGTGGTCCGTGCCGCCCGGGGTAAGCCGAGTCGGCAGCTGGTCTAGGGCCAAATCACCCGTGCCGGCCGTGTCAACGGTGTCCTGGTTGGACTTGGTCACCGTGGCACTAGAGCCATTAACGGACTTGCCGTTCTGCACGAGTGACCCGGCCTGAACCAACCCATGGGTGGGAGGGAACAGGTTGACGGCGTCAACAACGTGAACCTCATCCCGACCTGTGACAGATGAGCCGCCAGGAAGGGGGAGAGATTTTACGGGGTCACCACGACCCGCTAACACCGGCAAGCCCTTAGAAGGTAAACATTGCCTTTTAGCCGTATCACCCGCCGTGACACCCGACCCATCACTCAAAGAGTCGGCGACCCGCTTAGACTTAACTTTGCCCCGTTTGGCATCAGAGTTAGAAGAGGACTTGCGAGAGGAATCATCTTTAACTGAACTTGAGTGAGATAGGGACTTGAAAGATTTCTTAAGATTGGAAATTTTTTCGTTATTGCGCCGATCCATATCCTTGAGAGAAGATTGGAGGGTGTTAAACATGTCTTGCTTAAAAGATGAGAGAAAAGCCGTGAGATCGAGTGTTTGATTGGAAGAATCAGCGACCGTGCCCGAAGGAGGAATTTGAGAAGGTAGGGATTGCTCATTATCCAAGGTAACAACGGGAGAAACGGGAGTATTAGATTCTTTACGTTTCTTGCCACGCATCTCACATAATTTTGACCACGTTTCATCGTCTAAATCTCTACAGAGAAGGCAACGCGAGTCGGGGAAACAAATAGGTTTAACATCACAGTTAGCACAAGATGAGTGAGGATCCTTATCAGACATGAAACGTTGACACGACACACATTTACGTTGGGACATGATGGAAACACAGTTACTTCACAAACGCCGACAGTCACAGAAAAAAAATTTTCAAGTCACACAAAAACACAAAATATTCACACAAAAAACGAATGCGATTGTCTGATAACAGACCCAATGTCGATACCACGTACCACAATTCAAGAACTGCACTGGAAAAACAAGGGAAACTTGAGAAGATTCCTAGACTTCTGAGGTGACCTTGTTCATAGTTCGAGCGCAGAAGAGAATATGAGGCTGTCAGACCACATGCGGGCAAAGGGAGCTAACTCCAGGGAAGAGGAGGAGAGAGGCATACCACTAATGGTAATTATGACTTAGTTTTTTCTCTATATTTTATCTAGACTTCTGCAGGTACGTTCAGAGAACGAAGAGAGAGGGCAAAGGTTATTCCAGAGGTTAATTTACGCCAATAATTATACAAGGCTACAAGCATGCTACAAAGATATCAAATAAACAAAAATTCCCTTAATATAAATTAGAATTAAATGAGTATGTAGTTAACTTTAATCTCAGTGTTGATTCATTTACATAACCTGTTTTATAAAACACAGTATATATATCCTTGTTAGAATACTGAAGATCCAAATATATAGAGTCTAGACTTCTCGGTAACAAATAAAGAATCATGACAATGCTATGTAAACTATCAGTATCATGAGGCAGCAATTATACAGTACTTGAACCAGGACAAGACTGATCAAGACAATTAATGAGAAGAGCATACTCCTATATCACAGCTTCCATCAGTGCTCAAAGAAGCAGATTTAGATATTGTAAAACAATTAAGATTTATAAATACGGCAGAAAAGACCATTCAAATACCTGGTCTTATCCCAAAAAGCATATCTAGGAACATTGGTTAATATATGTTAGGGGGACGGGATAGTGCGTTTGGCGACGAATCAAGAGGTCCGTGGTTTGAATCCTGCCAGGGGCTCTGCAACTTTGTCTGCAGTAGAGAACTGTTCTACACGCAGTAAAATTTGGGTGCAATGCTACACTGAATTTCAGCACAGTACCACCCATGGTTTGCTAGTTCCAGCCGATGCTGGCAGGTTTCACCGCAATGCATAGCCACAATGGTGTTGCGTGCTTTCTCCCTGAAATAATACTAGCAGCCACGATATAAGTGAAATAATCTTGAAAGTGGCGTTAAAACCCACATCACAATCACCTCACCTAATATATGTTAGCCTTTTAAGCTTCATGGGGCTATATCTATCCTAAATATGAAATTTTAATTCATCTTTGAAGAGTTAGATATTCAAGTGGGCAAATTTTGGGTTTGAGACTTTAGTCTCAGAGTTCTCAGAGTTCCCAGAGTTCTCAGAGTTCTAAGAATTTTCAGAGTTCCCAGACTTCTCAGAGTTCCTAGAGTTCTCAGAGTTCCCAGAGTTCCCAGAGCTCTAAGAGTTCCCAGAGTTCTCAGAGTTCCAAGAGTTCCCAGAGTTCTAAGAGTTCCCAGAGTTCCCAGAGTTCCCAGAGTTCCCAGAGATCCAAAATTTCTCAGAGTTCCCAAGGTTAAACAAGAGTTCCCAAAGTTCTCAGAGTTCCAAGAGTTCCAAGAGTTCTCAGAGTTCTCAGAGTTCCAAGAGTTCTCAGAGTTCCAAGAGTTCCAAAAGTTCTCAGAGTTCTCAGAGTTCTCAGAGTTCTCAGAGTTCTAAGAGTTCCCAGAGTTACCAGAGTTTCAAGAGTTCTCAGAGTTCTCAGAGTTCTCAGAGTTCCAAGAGTTCCAAAAGTTCTCAGAGTTCTCAGAGTTCTCAGAGTTCTCAGAGTTCTCAGAGTTCTAAGAGTTCCCAGAGTTACCAGAGTTTCAAGAGTTCTCAGAGTTCTCAGAGTTCTCAGAGTTCCAAGAGTTCCAAGAGTTCCAAGAGTTCTCAGAGTTCCAAGAGTTCTCAGAGTTCCAAGAGTTCTCAGAGTGTTCAGAGTTCTCAGAGTTCTCAGAGTTCCAAGAGTTCTCAGAGTTCCAAGAGTTCCCAAGGTTCAAAGAGTTCCAAGAGTTCTAAGAGTTCTAATAGTTCCAAGAGTTCCCACGGTTCCAAGAAATCTAAGAGTTCTCAGAGTTCTCAGAGTTCTCAGAGTTTTCAGGGTTAAACAAGAGTTCTCAGAGTTCTCAGAGTTCTCAGAGTTCTAAGAGTTCTCAGAGTTCTCAGTAAAAATGTGTAGAGCCCTGGAAGTTTTGAAACCTCAGAAATTGGGTCAGACGAAAGTCGAATCCTGAATGGAAAGGAAGGTGATATATGTTTGGAGACAACAGCATTGAGGACAGTTGCCAGATATGGTTAGCGGGAATGATTGCTGTTCAAGACAGAATTACAAGCACTAACCTTGAAAGAGTTAAGAAGACAACAAAAAGCAGAGATAAGGAAGCTGCTGTAAGACATTAAAGGTTTGACTCACAAATTGCACACCTTAGGTTCATTGTTAACATGAATTTCAAGTTTCAAGAGACTGGCTTGTATAATATTGAAGATGTTTTCCAGACAAAATGACATGCTCAAAGAACCACTGTCTATGTCATTGCTTCATTTATCTCCAAAAGAGTCTTTTTTAGTTGTACAGCACACATGAGGCACTTAAATGAAGCCTTTGACCACATTTTGTGTTAAGATGTCGGCGCTACCATGTATAGTTCGGTGTTTGACAAAATGACATTCTCATAGAGTCAGCCTATGATTATTTAAGAAGGAACAGCAATGTGACATACAGATTGACCACTTTATAACCTTGATCAATTGTTAGTTCATTCTTCACAATTTTGAGTGTTATTGGCATTGAAATGGAAATAATTGAGAGGCGAAGAAATAAAAAAGTTATAGTCAGGTAGGGTTTGAGGTATGTTAATTTGACATAAACATCGACTGAATAAAGCTCAATGCAAGAATAAGGGTCTTGAATACTTGATAAAACAATTGTACATTAGAGGACAAACTAATCTGGAGTCAAGGCTATAAGGCAATTACAATAAAGACTACATAATAAGGTTCTGGTAAATAATCCAGCATTTATTATAATCTTTGAACATTTAAACATACAAACTTCATGGTTTAGGTTCTGGTCAATAATCAAGGGTTCTTGTGCTCTTTATAATCATTAACATTTGGTTTAACAGAATAAGATTTTTTACTACAAAAGCTGTAGAATATATTGTAAAACTACAAACATTTATAACATAGATATGACACTAATTAGATTAAGGTCTCAAATGATGCAAGACTTACTGGTTAATCATCGGATAGAAGTAGAATCCTTAATTTACTCAATAATGATAAAATGGTAAAATGATAATAATGTACTTATTTCAAACAGGTGGATGCATGTGAAATGGTGTTTACAAATTGAAAAACAACTTAGGGGAAAGATTACTTGTTCAATGTATGTGATCTTCAATGTATGATAGAACAGAGTTCCAGAATTTCCAGATATAGTTTCCACATTCAACAAAGTTTCCAGATTTAACAAAGTTTCCAGATATAGTTTCCACATTCAACAAAGTTTCCAGATTTAACAAAGTTTCCAGATATAGTTTCCAGATTTAACAAAGTTTCCAGATTTAACAAAGTTTCCAGATTTGACAAAGTTTCCAGATTTGACAAAGTTTCCAGATTTAACAAAGTTTCCAGATTTGACAAAGTTTCCAGATTTAACAAAGTTTCCAGATTTAACAAAGTTTCCAGATTTGACAAAGTTTCCAGATTTAACAAAGTTTCCAGATTTAACAAAGTTTCCAGATTTGACAAAGTTTCCAGATTTGACAAAGTTTCCAGATTTAACAAAGTTTCCAGATTTGACAAAGTTTCCAGATTTAACAAAGTTTCCAGATTTAACAAAGTTTCCACATTCAACCAAGTTTCCAGATTTAAAGCATGTTGGGCAGCTGTTCAACATTGCATGATATTGTCTTCATATCTTTAGAACATTCTTGGCATGGGGCAAAAAACACACACTTATACAATGATATTTAGTCCAGATGCACTGTAAAGATCAGTGAGTCTCTGGAATCCAAGGAATGACTAGCCTCACAGGTTAGAACACTATAACAAACGTCTATATATAAAGAAACAGACTGTCTTCAAGTTTCTACACCATTGTCCATTATAGAAGTTAATGAGTGAGTGTGTGAGAACACTTTAACATTCGTCTATACGTAGAGAAACAGACTGTCTTCAAGTTTCTACACCAATGCCCATTATAGAAGTTAGTGAGTGAGTTGGAGTTCAAGAGCCACGCAGCAATTTTCATCATATTCAAATTTTCTTTGATACAAACGTAAATGATATAGTTAATTGTAAAAATCCACAAAATCTCACTCATTCATCTCAACAACAAAAATATGATACAATAGAAAAATTGAAAGTCATTTATGTTTGCAAAATATACACTCACTCGCCCACCCACCTACCCAACCAAGACATAAAGAAACAGACTGCCTTCTAGTTTCTAAACCAATAAAAATAATAGAAGACTAACATCGAAGGCGATAACAGCCTCAAATTCTCCAGGTCAATGAACTATCAAGAGTACTCAATGGTCAATGGTGAGAAACTTTCACATACATCAATTTGTAAAGGCAATAGACGTTTTTGAAGTCTGAAGAGCATTTCTCATACATATTTTGTATTCAGGGTTTATATCGTCGTCAAGTTAAGACAAATGAATATAAAAGAAGACTAGTGCAAATGCTAAGAACACTTTCACATATATCTAATATACAGGATGAACAAATCTTAAAAGATTAACCCAAACTGATTTCATGACTCAAGATATCTAATAGCTTTTTTGGCTTAGATAATATTTGGTTTTATTCAATTCTTATCCAATTGCTAATCCTAGATTGACCCCATTGTAAACAAGTCAAGTTTTGATAATAATGAAATATCTGTCAGATGAACCTAATATGATATACTAAGTGTCCATTCTTGGTAGCACCATCTTAGATAATCTGTACATTGTACCCAACTAGCCCCAGGGCTGTATTATCAAAGCTCTTGTAGTACTAAGATAGCCTTGAGCCCATGCTAATGTATGGTACTTAAGACCATAATAGCGCTAAGACTGCTTTGAAAATCAGATTCCGACGAAAGATTCTAAACATCCCATTGAGTGGCTACACAAAGCAGATATTCCTGAAACTGTTTATAAAGACAGTGTTCTCCAGAGCCCTGGTTTAGTAATAAAGGAACCAATCAAACGTAATACAAGTAGGACAGAGTCTCCTTCATTGTAAGATGAACACATAAATACCGCTGATGGTCTGAATACGATAGCAGATGAGTCCAGATTGATACATAAAGACCTAAAGAGATCAGTAGGTCAGTGATTAAGTTCTGGAATTATTCTTATATGCTTCATGCTGAATATATATATATATATATATATTACGTAAATAAGGCTTTGTCTTTAACAATGAAATCTGATGGAATATGTTTTGGAAGACAGTCTCAGGAGATATATATTCACATATTTTTCTGGAATATTCTTATATGGTTCATGCTAAATATATATATATATATATACATAAATAAGGCTTTGTCTTCAACAATGAAATTTGATTGAATATGTTTTGGAAGAGAAAACTATATATAATAAATCTGAGGACATATATTCATACATTTTTCTGGAATTATTTTACTATGGTTCATACTAAATATACATGTCACAACAAAAAGACTTTATATCTAACAATGAAATCTGACAAAATATGTTTTGGAAGGGAAACTATACCATAAATCGGAGGACACATATTCATACATTTTTTTGGAATTATTTTACTATGGTTCATACTAAACATGTCACAACAAAAAGAGTTTATATTTAACAATGAAATCTGACAAAATATGTTTTACATGGGTTACCTATACCATGAATCTGAAGAGATGTTCACATATATGTTTTGTTTTGTGTTTTTCCACATTGGCCATGTCAACACTGAAGCAAATAATAGGCGTCAGGTATCCTAATTATTTCAGGATTTACAAGTTGTTTTATAGTGAATGCATGACAAAAGTACTTAAAGTGACTTTTTCCAATTTTTTATTTCTTATAAAAGAAATAATGTCATAGTAAAGCAAGAGGAAAACATTTGCCCACACTAGAAAATTTAAATCAAGTGTTTAAGGTCAAAAACATTAAAATCTCCTTAAAATTTGGTACGGCAACACTGCATATCAAAAGTATATGTTGAGTTTAAGATCTCCTTTAATCAGAAACAGTAGGAGACATCAATGAGTTCATCTTTTTCGGGAGGGACAGATTACGACCCTTTGGGGTTTCTCTAGAGCACATTGAAACTAAACATACAATTTCAGTCCAAACATTAACAGAACAGGAAGCATGTGTTCCAAGTTATAGTAATGAGCCTAAATCAATTGGGGACAAACGGAATTTGAAATGCAATCAATATCAATCAATAGAAAAACAAAGGTTAGATAATGAACATATTGATAATGGTTAAAGACTCTATGACCTGGTTAAAAAGCAACCAAAATGATTAAAGCAACCCATCAAGAAATTAAAAATCCTTAAAATGGGATGCATGTCCTTCAAAATTTTAAGAACTTTTAGGCAGAAACTTTTTATTCTATCAATACTAAACACAAAAACATAAAAAAAAATATTTTTAAAACAATTTGACCCGACCCTCATCCTAGACACAAAAGGCATATATTCAAAGCAGTATACACAAAAGTTTATAATTTATAACCACTAATGAACTTTAACAATCCACACAGTGGTAAGGATCAAACTCTCATGCTGTGTTTTCAAGGCATTAAAAGCACAACATTCGTAATTTCAAAACACCGATGACCCATCCTCAATTTTAAGCAAATAAGAAATTACGCATTAGGAACAAAGGTTTTAGAGATCAAAGACTATAACCCATGCTGTGGTACCCTAGTTCAACTCATGGAATCTGGTAAACAATGATGACATACCTTACTTGTAGACAATGCCAACTGAGATGAAAGAGATTGAATTCTCATGCTTTGATACAAGGTAACCAAAAAACATTTGCAATTTGAATTACAGTGATGGCACACCAACATTAGACACATTACCATTATTTGATAAATCTTGCAACGCTAGAGAACTCTGGGTGGTACACTGTCAAACTAAGACGTACACCAATATTGACAGAAACAGTAGTTGGTAATCATAAAACATTAAGGCAAAACTCACAATTCCCATAAACAATTCTCATTTCAGTAGTACAGGTCCCCCCTGGCATGATACATGGTATTTTTAAAACACTGAATGGCACATCCACAATTCAGAGTAAGTTCAGGGAACACTCACACAGGCAATACCAAATTCCCATTGCAGTGCTACAAGGCCAAACCAGCAGGACACATGGATTTCTAAAACACTGAATGGCACATACACATTTTAACCCCTTTACCCTAAAAAAACAAGAAACAAATACCTGATTTCTGAGTTGTAGGGTTGAAAGAGTTAAGGACATTTCAGGCAATACTCACAGGGTTTATGGAGAGATCCCATGCTATGGTACATGCCTATCCCAGCAGCACAGAGTCACTCTCTGACATTATCCCAGGGGAGACGGAACATTAACTATATTGGAGGCAGCGTAGAAGCTACATGCACTTCCAGGACACTCCCTGTATATACAGGATCAGGCTCCGGCCATCAGCCGGGATCAATACCTGCACGATCTATAGGATTACATACAGGTGTGCCTGTAGATGTCAGGTGTATGTCAGATAGGTAAATATGTAGGTAAGTGAGTTGTCGGGAATATGTCAGATGGATATGTATATTCAAGTTAGTATACAGGCAGGTATATCAAATAAGTTTTCTTTCTGTACAGGTTCATAAAGTCTGTCAACCAGACCCTAAAATATGATAAAAGCTTAAGCGAGTCCATGAAAGACTTGAGAGATAAATTTGTCATCACAATCTTAATGACCATCATCAACATCATCATCATTATCATTATTATTACTTAAATCATCACCATCGGGATAATCATTATCATCATCATCATTATCCTCAACAAGACCACATCATCATCTTCATCTTCATCTTCATCATCATCATCAACATCATCATCATCATCATAATTATCACCATCGTCATTTTAACTTCAATATAAGCCCAATAAACCCAATTAAATGCATAAGAAGAAATGATGACCCCATGTCCCGGCAAATGAAGGGTAGCAGAAGTCAACTAGTCTAGCATGGTGTTACAATACAGATAAATATTCGTCATCGTTATCATCATCATTATTGTAACACATCGTCGTCGTCATCATCATCATCATCATCATCATCATCATCATCATCATCATCATCATCATCATCATCATCATCATCATCATCATCATCACCTAACCCAATTACATGCATAAGAAGAAATGATGACCCCATGCCCCGGCAAATGAGGGGTAGCAGAAGTCAACTAGTCTAGCATGGTGTAACAATACAGATAAATAATACAAAGCTCAGCTAATTGGCTTTGTGAAGGCTCTTACAAGAGAGACAGCTCAGAAAGTGGTAAATCTGCTCGGAGCATGCAGAATACATGAAGAACACAAGAGGTCGAGACTACATGTCAGACTCAGCTGTGTCTGTTTGATCAAAGACTGATTACCCTCACCGCTTCAACACCTGGACTCCTGGTGGATGTGATGACATTAATTAGATCTGCTCACTCCACTGCAGATAGAAACATTGTGAACATAACGAGATCAGGTATGATTGTAATTTAGTTTTGGATGTCAATCTTGGAGGAATCATCTTTTAGTATCATGATCATGATTGTTGTCGTCATCATCATCATCATCATCATCCTAATCATCACCATAACACAACAACCATTATCATTGAAACACAACATATCATTATCATAGTCTTCTCATCATCATCATCATCATCATAGTCTCATCATCATCATCATTATCATTATCATTATCATTATCATCATCATCATCATCATTACCTAAATCATCATTATCATCATTATCATCATTATCATCATCATCATCATTACCTTAATCATCATTATCATCATCAACACCACATCATCATTATTAAAATCTTCATCATCATCATCATCATAGTCATTATCATAATCATTGTCATCGTCATCATTACCTAAATCATTACCATCATAAAATCATCATCATCATCATCATCATCATCATCATCACCAATAACCATTGTTGAAATCATAATCATGCATTCACCTTATGAGAGTTATCTTAAAGGCATCTTCATGCTTAAATAGCTATAAGCAATGAGATATAGAGATGGGTAAATATATCTTGGTCAGGGGGCAAGCGGGGAATGGTGCATGGTGGTGGTGATGTTGTTCTCCATTGAAAATTTGAATGAGTGTTTGAATCAAGTGATTTGTGAAAGATGATGAAATGATAGGAATTATACCCAAAAACACCACAATCATCAGCCAACTACTTATGTTGGACTGCAATCAGATATCCCCACAACTTGACAAACATGCTGTATTAACTCTTAATTAACATACTCTATCATCCAAAATGTTAGTAAGAGCAGTGTATAAAATAGCCTGTCCTGAATATTAATTGGTCAATTCCTTAGGAGAACATATAGAAACATTTTTGAAAAGTTACCAGTTCTGACCCAAAAAGTAGTAGCCAGTTTAAGGACTGGTGGACGGGCTATAGTTTAAACACTGGCAAGAGCATCAAACAAACCTTAACTAAACTGCAAGAATAGGTAAAATTGTATTAGGGGTTTAACTGTTTGAAATTCTATAGTTGCTTTCTGGATAAATGTGTTTGGAAAGTACATGTACTTGAAACCAAGATACAACTGCTTTTGGCTTAAATATTGGCCAAGCGACATTAAACTCCAACTCACTGAAATCAAGATAATCTGAATTAAAAGAATCAACATGAAGGTTTGACTATAGCATTTTTTTAATAGAAATACTTCCAATATAATTCAATTTATTGAATAATGTCCAAACCAGTATGTATCAAATAGACTGCATGTCTTATCGACAAACAGCTTCTCACAATTAATTCTCATCAATCCATATGTTTGTATAATATTATCAAATTCTTAAGTAGCCACACAAAATTTATTAAAATCATTACAATGAATAATCGTTAGGAGAAAAATTAAGAAGATTAGGGTTAAGATGAGAGCTGATGTTTCCGTTACACATATCATTAGAAGACATCTTCAATAATTTTGTGCGGTATTATCCATATATCGGTATATTGCAATACAGGAACAACATCATACGATCGGTAAACACTTCCTAAAATATCCAATATATCAACACTTTTAAAATAAGTTATTTTCATCTAAAAGTGACAAAACACATAACCAAAATAAAACATGATTTTATGGAAAGTTCTTAACCAAGTGTGAAAATAGCTCAAATATGTATATGGGTCAATGATTGAAAATCTCCTTTTCCAAAACGGATCATAGCTGAGCAATGATGATCAAATTTAATGCTCATTTTAGACATGAAAGCTTGCAAATTCTTGAACTTGAAAAGTACAAATATATTGCAATACGTTCTTCGGTATCGCAAAATATTGGAATAAGGACATGAGAACCGATACCCATCTTTAATCTTCAAGGATAATTTATTGGTATGTGTGGAATATATTATTTAGAGTTTAATTGAAAATCAGTGAAATTAATGATTAATATCCATTTTGAAAAGGTCTCAATGAATAGTTTACTCTTTGCTTATCTTAGCAGAGATAAGACGAAAACGAAATATTGAAAATTTATCAACATCAATCTGACCTTTCAAAAGCAATTTCAGTCAATTTGTCAAGCTATGTTCACCTCTTATGAAACCTATTTTGGAGGAGAAATTTTCTTTTTCATTTCAAATCATATTCTCACGGACTTTGAAGAAGAGCACTGGATAAACACACCGATTGATTTATCACATACGTCATAGCTGCTGATTACAACCAGATTGGTGAAATGATATTCATTAATTTCATTTATGAACAATGCACTCAAGTGCATATTTCATCATTGAATATTAATGTCATACAACCATAAAATTACTTTAAATCTAAATCTGATTACGGTAGTACTATTTTAGTCTATTTCACTGAATATTGAATTAAAGAATGTTTAAATGTGTATGATAAAAACTATAAAGAACCAATGTGGGAGTGAAAGTTTTGTCTATAACCATTATCTAATCAAAGCTAACATATATTTACGTTTAAATACAAATTATAGGCTCACATTTATTGATATTGAAAAAGTACTTTATAATACACTAAACATAATTAATAAATGTCAGAAACATCTATTTCCAAAAGAGAAATCCCCAAAATAACCTTAAAAAACATACTTAAATGATGAAGACTTCAAAATGTCTATGAAAATATTTTTTAAAATGTTGATGTTAAATTGAGAAATACTGATAATAAGTCTCAATATTGTTAACATACCAATGGTAATTAAGCTGTTAAGAACACTGTTGATCACTTGGGAGGCACCTACAGATTGTGGCTATTAAGAACTATGCTTTTTTAAATACACTTTTAATTCCAGAGACCTTGTTACAAATATAAGGGCTTCTATCCAGGGTCATTGACGTCCACAGTGAATACAAATATAAAGGTTTCTGGTCCTTTGCCATTTTTTAAACAAAACACCAAGGTCTTTATCAACAAAAGAAGGTGTAAAACATTGGGAAAACTGGAACAGATTGTCTAGCAAATTGAAACAAGGTACTTTTTGCAACTTCAAACAAATTTATCAAATTGTTCTTTGTGACAAATTAACAGGATATGACATGATTACCGGTAACTTGACAAGACCTCATAAAAGATCATCATTTTCAAGATCGATGTAACATTCGGACAAGACTTAAAACCATTGATAACTATCAACCAAGTTTCATTTTATCTTTACAAAAATATTGCCAAAAAATTAGAACTGTTGACCAAGTTGATGACAGAACAATAATATTGAGTGAGCTGAAAATGTTATGAAATCGACAAAGCACCATTGTTTTTCCATTAGTCTGGCTGTCGGTCCCTGGGGATGTCAGATAGAGCTTGTGGCACCTAGAGGCTTTGTTAACAAAGAGAGCTTTAATAGTGAAAATAACAATTTATCAAATTATTGTTAGTGACCAAAGAAACATGATGAAAAAAATTAATTGAACATGACCTCTTAATAAAAGATCAAGATGAAAATGTTAAGATGTAAGATTCAAGATAAAAACATTATTCATTGGCAAGACCCACAACTAAAGATCATCATATAAAGATGACATCAAAAATGGCTTAAAACCATTGATAACAACCATATTTCCATCTAATTTTACAAAAATATTGCCCAAAAACTTTACCCAGAAGCACAAAAAGGAATATTTTGACACCACAGTAGAATAAAATGATGTCAGAACAATATTATTGAGTGAGCTGATAACGTTATGAAGTGTCGATATCGACAAAGCACCATTGGTGTGCCGTAACCCTAGCTGCCAGTCCTTTGGGATGTCAGATAGAGCTCGTGGCCATCAGAGACTTTGTTAACAAAGAGAGCTTTAATAGTCGTATGTGACGACTCAAACGCTCCCGTCAATCCACTTGCTATGCTGCCATTCATCCTGAGTCAATATCATTTATCAGTTTTCTTAATAGATAATGATAGCTGGCTAGATTATGGTAGAGACTGGAGTGAGATCGAGGCAATATTCATATGGGATGGTTGGTGCAAGTACTATAGTAGTACAAATTGAATGGATTGATCGATATTAATGTAAATGAAATAACATGAGATTTTATATCAATTTGCTTGCAGAATTGATGAATGGGAAAAATGAAAATTAATTTCATCTGTGCATTGGGATTCAAATTTAGGACCACTATGGGACACATTGTGATTCAGCCACAGCCAGAAGGAATGCTTCGACCTGAACCTGCCACATATGTGCATCAAGTCAGGAAGACAAGAATGGAACGCAAAGTATTAAAATATGTCAGATTTTTTGTTGGTTTTGTTGTTGATTTTTAAATTATTTTTTTTCAAAACTCCATACAGAAAAAGGACATGTAAGAATAACAATTCCAGACATATGTCAGATTTTAGGTAGTCAACCAAACAGTTATAATCCTTGAAAATAGAGCCATGGGCTCTGTAGCTCATCAGGCTTCATATTAGATTTTGAATTAGGGTGTGGTCAATGTGGTTTCTCCTTTAGTAGGATGCACAGGGTCACCCAATGTACAATTTAGGATCCAAATTATCTAAGGAGTCTCTACAAAACATGATTTTATGCCTTGTGCTTAAGGAGAAGATGATGAAAATAGGGCAAAAAGGTTTCAATAGGGGCCACCAAAGCCATAAATAATAATCCTCACTAGTCTATAAGTCTGTACACAAAATTTCAGCTTTCTAGGCCTTAAGCTTCAGGAGAAAATGATGAAAATAGGTTTTAAGGGTTGGCCCTTATTAGGTGCCATCGGGGCACCAAAGCTATAAATCATAACCCTCACTAGAAAAGAAGTCTGTAAACAAGGTTTCAGCTTTCTTGGCCTTATGCTTCTGGAGAAGAATCGAAAATAAACAAAGTTTACAGACGGATGGACTAGGCCAGACGAGCTAAAAACAAAAATGTTCTTTTTTTTTCCACAATTCACTCATATCTACATCACACAATAGTCAATTAAACTTTATACGCCAATGATCTTCTATTTCAAAGTTCTATCAAAAAAATAAAGAGCCTTTATTGATAAGATAAATACTCTTAGAGGTTTTAAGCATTCAGTTTGTACAAATGTGCTTTACTTGAGGTATTTACTTGTTAACAACTTTTACTTCCACTGATGTAACAATCACTCATTCAACTGTTCAAACCATCAGCATTCTTCAGTTTATCTTCCATCCTGTTCCAGACTGCAAGCATAGCTGAGTATTTGTCCGACTGATTTCTGATAATTGATGGTACGGAAGGCCATTCATGCTATCCGTCGCTGTAACTGGCCAAATAAACGTGGTGTAAATGATCTGCATTCATTTGATATTGATCACCGCTAGTGACGACAGACAGCAAGCTCACAGAGAGATATTTCATTTCAATCAGTGCTCATTCACTGTGATGTCATTATGGTCTGAAGTTGCCCATGCATGGCGGCCATCTTTGATATTCTATTGGAGGCAAAGACCCCCAGGATCTGTTGATGCCGACTCTTTGATACCTATCCTTAATGTGTATGCGTTCTGCACAGAGCGCTATGAAGATTGTGCTTGTGGGCCATCAACCTCATCCCAAAGGCTTATCAACTATCATCCCTTGGTTCACAGATCAGTTTTGGTCAGGAGTGCTAACCATTGAAGATTATGAATTCGACTATAGAACTTTATGCACATCGAGGGTTTTAACCATGAATATACTTCTATCTTTCACCAGTGTCTGAAATGTTTTTAGTAAATAAAGACAAACCCTCCTGCAATTTGACAAGGTCACCAATGTGTAGAAAAATAGCATATCGGAAATCACAAAAGGCAGACAGGTTTGCCAACTTTTTCTGAAATACAAAACTTTAGTTAAGCAGCAATTGGCTAGTAGAATAGCAGTGTATATAATATTTAGATATCTGCATGGTTTGAAAAATACAAAAATGTATTTCTATAGAAAACTAATTTTTTACACTTGAAACTTGATTTGACTAAAGGACATTTTAAAATTTAAAATAGGTTTTAAAGGCATTGCCCATGTGGCCCTTATTTGGGGCCACAGGGCCACCAGAGCTATAGATCATAATCCTCATTAATCAAGGAGTCTGTACACAAGGTTTCAGCTTTTTAGGCCTTATGCTGGAGAAGAAGTAAACAATGCACCAAGTTTACAGGCAGTTGGAGAGATGAACTCCGGACACCATGCCTTACCAGAAGCCCATCAGGTCCTACAGGACAGCTGAGCTAAATAGAGATCGAATTTTTTAAGAAATGAAAAGGGTTTATGTGAGATATGAATGATGAGATAGGGGTAGGGTCAGAGAGCTGATTGTCTCTGGATATGTTCCAAATGTTGCATCCATACCAACCATTTCTGAACAGATGTTGTATGTGAAGGGACAGAAGAAAATGTTTCAATGTCGTGAATTTGATGAATATGTTTTATCACAACTTGGTATTATATCTGTATTGCTGTGATTTTACATTTGTGAAAAGGCTGAAAATGATGGTGGTGAGCCTGGATGCATTGCCCCCCCACATGACAATGACTAAGCAGCCCTTTAAAGCCAGATGATTGAGTTAAAAAGGTAAATCCATCAAACCTTGATGCACTAGCTTCCAATTCTATTGATGCTTGAGGGGAGAACCATTTCACATTTAGAACTCATTAACAAGTATATAAGAGCATGCACCATATTGAAACACTTTGTAAATTAGCTTCTTCCGCAAGATTAAATATAGTTATTTCAAATTTAAAGAGCTCTGCTTTGATATTTTGAAGAATTAATTTGATAAAGAGAGACTGATTAAAGAATCTTTCAAATGAATTAAATTTCACCATGGACAGTTAATTTTTTCAAGATATGAAATGTCACAACATAGCTTTCTACAATTCAAGGAATAAAGCTTTCAACTCTCTATTTTTAAAGGAATAAAACCTAACCATAGACACGATAGATTATCAACGTTTCAAAGAAGGAAACTTGACTTTCGCAAAAGGCCTGATGAACCCTGCTTTATCCAAATTACCATTTTCACCACTTGATACCTTTTAGTTATATTTATTTTTGGACTACACTATCTGTAATAGTACAAATTGTTGAACATTTGGATTGATGTCCCTTGTGGAATTGAAACCCAGACACCGGAGTCCGACAACACTGCCAGCAATGATCACACGAGAGCTAACCAACCTACCAACCTTTAAAATGGCATGATCTCTAAAAGCACCTATCAGAATTATTTGAATTGTTCACAACTTCTTCAAGAGCTTAACATTAGTGTGTTTTGATTTGTATAAAAGCTGTATTACATATAAAAAATAAAAGATATCAAATAGATAATAAAATATAACATAATATAAAAATCAATGTGATTGAGAAAAAAAAAGTACAACATATAATAACAGGTATGCATGAACATAAATATCCCCTCTAATTTAGTTTCCACAGAACTACCATAACATGTCTCCCCTCCTAAGATATTGACTTTACATAATGCAGACATAGAGATCAATTATGACATGCAGAGCTCAATCATTGCGAAGGAATTTCAACCCAACATCCTGATTTGGCTGATGATGACGACTCCCATCGATTGTTTCTCCATTAAAGCTCTAGTGAGGCATGAGGAGAACAACATCACAAAGTATTCATTTGAAAAGTTATCGATAATGTTTTCACTTGCTACGTTATATTATGTATTGATATGTTTTAATCACCTCAGACCTGGAGAGATGATTTCCATATATTGATGGAGGAGGTGATACAGAATGAAATAATTAACTTAACAAGACTGGAATGGGCAATGTTACAAATGTTCCTGGACAGGTTTATTGATAACTGGTCTGCCATTGAATTTCATGAGAAATGATTTATTTTAAGAATTTATGGTGTCTATTTAGTGTGTGGCACAGATCTGAATAATGATTATGAGATACAAGTTACTTAAGTTTGATGAATTGAAATTGTATAAAGAAATATATTTCAAATTACAGGGATGCAAACTTGATCCATTGAGAAGTTTCCTCTGGTCAAAGGTCTGAGAATTGCATGTATATAGTCACATGTTCTTTTGAGTTTGGTTTGGTAAGTTGATGACAAGAGCCCTGGGATAAGGTAGTGTATAATACTAGGAGCAAGTAACTCTTGTGAACCATTTTTTCTACAGTATCACCAAGATCACAAGATGTGGTGGTCGGCTCATGACTATAGTAATGAGCCGACCTATAGGTGTCTCTACACTAAACTGGCTACAGAACATCTGCAATACAGTCTCTCAATCCCCAGCTGGAGAAGGAAAGGACTAGCTTGTATCCTGGTTTAAAGTCCAAAAACATACCCTTTTGAAAAATTCTCTGGTAGATTCTGGAAGGATGGGATAAATGCTGGAAGGATGGGATAGATTCTCGAATGTGGGGGTAGATTCTGGAAGGACAGGGAGATTCTGGGAGACAGGGTAGATTCCGGAATGAGGGGGTATATTCTGGAAAGAGGGGGGAGATTCTGGAATAAGGGGGTAGATTCTGGGAGGACAGGGTAGATTCTGGAAGGACGGGGGAGATTCTTAAAGGACGGGGTAGATTCTGGTAGGACAGGGTAGATTCTTGAATGATGGGGTAGATTCTTGAAGGACGGGGGAGATCCTGGAAGGAAGGGGGAGATTCTGGAAGGACGGGATAGATTCTGGAAGGAAGGGGTAGATTCTGGAAGGACGGGGGAGATTCTTAAAGGACGGGGTAGATTCTGGTAGGACAGGGTAGATTCTTGAATGATGGGGTAGATTCTTGAAGGACGGGGGAGATCCTGGAAGGACGGGGGAGATCCTGGAAGGAAGGGGGAGATTCTGGAAGGACGGGGGAGATTCTGGAAGGACGGGGGAGATTCTGGAAGGACGGGGGAGATTCTTAAAGGACGGGGTAGATTCTGGTAGGACAGGGTAGATTCTTGAATGATGGGGTAGATTCTTGAAGGACGGGGGAGATCCTGGAAGGACGGGGGAGATCCTGGAAGGAAGGGGGAGATTCTGGAAGGACGGGGGAGATTCTGGACGGACCGGGTAAATTCTTGAAGGATGGGGGAGATTCTGGAAGGACGGGGGAGATTCTTAAAGGACGGGGTAGATTCTGGAAGGACAGGGTAGATTCTGGAAGGATGGGGTAGATTCTGGAAGGGCAGGGTAGATTCTTGAAGGATGGGGTAGATTCTGGAAGGATGGGGTAGATTCTTGAAAGACGGCATAGATTCTGGAAGGACGAGATAAATTCTGGAAGGACAGAGTAGATTCCGGAAGCTTAAACAGCAAAAGGCTATACTTTTAAAAACTTTAAATACTGAAGATCATTGTTAACTTTAAATGAAACTGCACTGTTGCAGGTTGGATGCTGCCAAACCATTCTGAAAGGTAATTTTCAGGAATCACAACTTCTTAAAAAAAAAAACTTGATGAAAATAGGTAAATTATAAGTTGATAATTGTTCCAGAAAGAAAATTTTTATTGAAGTTTTAAACCACAATTGTTTTAATGACTCCCTCCCTACCCATCATATAATCAATACTAACGTTCAATCAGCCAGTTATTCAACACAACAGTGTCACTCAAATTGCTGCACATCTCAGTTCAAGAGTCCGAAACCTCAAACACTGAAGCCAAAATCATCACTAAAATCATTGGCATTAATCTCAATTAGCTTTGACATCCCTTTCAATTCCCATACACAAGAGCCTTAAACGTTATATAAAGTCTTATCTGCAGAAAGCAAAATATCTTCACATACTAATAGACTCTTTTCAAGCCATCATAACGCCCTGTAGGTGAATACAGGTTCTATCGTAAAGCAATCCATTGGTCAGTCATCAGAATTTACCAGACTACAGCTATCAAAGCAGAATTGAATTATGGCAACACAATGAGATGGTCGCATATATTTATATGATTTATATGATTTATATTAGATTTCGCACTCTTGGACTCTGTAAAGGGAGACCAAACATTCTAGAGGTATAGGTTTCTGTTATAAGATACCAAATATTCCAGATCTACACTCAGGGCCAAAAGAAAAATACCAACTTTTCAAAAGAGTACAAATCAAAATCCTGTACTTAATGATATGCAGCTATGAACCCTTGTGACAGGCACATAAGCCGTGAAGAAGAACTCACAATTTCAAACATCACGGTATGATACTTTGACTGTTCAAATAAACAAGGGGTCATAAAACAGTTTTTTAATGCTATTTTTTTACATAATCTTTGGAGTATGAAATGCATAAATTTAATGAATTCAAGATGTTACTAATATAAACATACCTTATAGCAATTAATTTGTTCACGCATTTTGTCTGCAAGTTGGTTTAAAAATAAGCAAAAGGCCATTTTCACTATCCTATCTCGTCTACAGTTAAGGAGATTTTCGAAGGATGTTTTTGGAAAGGCGTGTTTTGCAAAAGCATTAACAGATATAGAAATTAAAAACTTAGTTCATTTGGCTCTTGAAATAACACTGTTTCAGCCGTAACTATGACTCATTGCTTATTCTATCACACATTTCATATTGTTTCTTTTTTTTGCCCCTGAGTGTATATGAACCAATCAAATGAAACCAATATTCCATTTGCTAAGGATCAGATACACTCATAGCCTACTAGTATTTCAGCTTTACCAGGATTGGTTTCATATTAAAGAATAAATGACAACATTTAGCTTGCAGATACACCTGTAATGGGATGATAATATCATATAAGGGACAATTGTTGTTATTTGAGATAGAAGATTTTCTGGAATGTATGTTGCTGGGTCTGCTTTCAATGCCTCAATGGATGGTACATAAGGTAATCATTATAATTATATTCTTAAAGGGGCAGTAGCATGGTTTTTTAAAAATTTTATATCTGTATAATTTATATAGTGTCAAAAATCTCATAACACAAACCAATCATCCATAGTCAGAGAACAAATTATGAGGTTTCAGGAATATTTCATTGGCTGCAATCTTTGTGTGAACCAGGGATGCAGAAATCGGTCTATTTGCCGGACATGTCCGATTGGGAATTCAGTTTGACCGATTGAAAAAGTGACCTGTCGGACATTCAAGGAGTCATTTGACCGATTGAAGATAATCAAAGAATTACTAAACAAACAGATAAACAAGCCTGAGTTGACTAACAAGCAATCAATAAAGGCCGATGAAATGCCCCGCTTGTGTCGGTCATAATTGTAATGAAAACACGAACCGGTCATCAATGAAACAACTAATCCATTCAAACGACATAATTACCTTGTTATCTTTAATTATTGGATCATCTCAGTGTCATGCATTGAGTAAAACAAGTCACTAAGGCCAAACTTTTTTTAAAAAGACATCAAACAACTTCACATCGTTATTTTACATGCTGTTACTTTTTCCTCCCTCCACTAACTTCACAAGCTCCATGCATTGACTTTGCAAGCAAGACTTCATTAACACAGTGTTGGGAGCTTTCATTACTGCAGGGAGGAGAAAGGAACAGCCTGCAGTGATAGGGAAACGAAAACAGGCTGATCTGTTGGCAAGTTTGACAGGCTAAAAAAACTTATGCAATGTGTGTCAAGTAGTTGATATGTATGGAAGCGCATTGCTGCCAGCAGTGGGAAAAATATTACTTAACGTCTAATTAGATGATAGTTTCATCTAATTAGACGAAAGTTTCATCTAATTAGACGATAGTTTCATCTAATTAGACGATAGTTTCATCTAATTAGACGATAGTTTCATCTAATTAGACGATAGTTTCATCTAATTAGACAATAGTTTTATCTAATTAGATGATAGTATCAACGTCTAATTAGATGAAAGTATGATCTAATTAGATGATAGTTTCGTCTAATTACATGATAGTTTCGTCTAATTAGATGATAGTTTCGTCTAATTAGATAATAGTTTCGTCTAATTAGATGATAGTTTCGTCTAATTAGATGATAGTTTCGTCTAATTAGATAATAGTTTCGTCTAATTAAATGATACTTTCATCTAATTAGATGATATTTTCATCTAATTAGATGATACTTTCATCTAATTAGATGATACTTTCATCTAATTAGATGATACTTTCATCTAATTAGATGATACTTTCATCTAATTAGATGATACTTTCAAAGCGAGTGTATGACCCTTGTGCATTGATGACTTGATTGACCCTCCTCGACATGGCACGTATCAGTTTCTCATTTGACTTGTATATGAATGTGCTGTCATTCCTGATGCACTGCTGCATCCAACTCTGCCACGGTTTGAACAGGAGGGTCTTTTCTATATATATACGGCTATATACCAAGAATATCCCATAGATGTTCTACCGGGTTCAAGTCGGGACTGTAAGCAGGCCACGGTAGCATTGTTATGGCTTCCCATTGTAGAATCTGTGTTACCACTCTGACTCTGTGAGGTCTAGCATTGTCATCCATGTAAACTGGTCATGTACGAAGAGGGTTGTTGTTGAAATATGGAATTACCACAGGGAGAAGGATGTTATCTCGATATTTCATAGCATTGAGTTTACCTTGAACTGAAACAAGGTCGAGTTAACACAACCCTATATCATCACAAAGTCATCACCACTCTGATAAGTTGGTTGGACATATTCACATGTTTGAGGGGTCTACGTGCCCTATTAACCTGCCGTTTGAAGGCGATTTCTAACGGAGTGGTAACACAGATTCTACAATGGGAAGCCATAACAATGCTACCGTGGCCTGCTTACAGTCCCGACTTGAACCCGGTAGAACATCTATGGGATATTCTTGGTATATAGCCGTATATATATAGAAAAGACCCTCCTGTTCAAACCGTGGCAGAGTTGGATGCAGCAGTGCATCAGGAATGACAGCACATTCCTATACAAGTCAAACAGAAACTGATACGTGCCATGTCGAGGAGGGTCAATCAAGTCATCAATGCACAAGGGTCATACACTCGCTTTGAAAGTATCATCTAATTAGATGAAAGTATCATCTAATTAGATGAAAGTATCATCTAATTAGATGAAAGTATCATCTAATATTACAATAGCCAAACAGATAAAGTGTCTAATTCTCGACCCGGAATTCATGGGTTTGACACAATGTCACAATATGTCACATATGGCATGTCACGCAGAGAACACTTGTTAGCATCTGCTTAGTATATTTGTATAATGTAACTATATATAATTTAACTTATGTATATTATGTAACTCCAATTGTATATGGGCCAGAGGCCTTAAATGCAATAAAGAACTTTGACTTTGACTTTGAATCCCGTTGAACGTGAAAATAAATTTTCACTCCAGCTACAGATATGAAAATGTTTTATCTAGTGAAGAAACATTGTATTGAAAACATTATCTCGTAAATTCTATAATACTAGATATCTGGTGTAAGTCAAATTGCTAATGAGCGAATTGCTTTGACATAATTCAAAACAGTTGCATGATATTACTTTTCTATATAATTACAATAAAGGACCAGATATATATAGAGTTTAAATTAACCTAATTAATTTGCATAAATCATGATGTTTTGAAAAACAGTCTATAACTAACATCATTCATTGTCAAATCCTTATTCCAAAACAGTTTATATTTTCGCAAGAATGAAAATTGTGTAATGTTCTGAAATCTTGTTCTAAGATCTACTAGCTGCTACCAATACTGACATTAAGTTTCTTCAAGGACAATGATATAAAATCCATCATTATAAGATGTCTCTGTAGAAGAAGAACCTGGAAACCATCAAGATCAACCTATGTCAAATGTCACGGTATTAAAAAAGTTTTGCACATGAGCATGGCAACTCTAAAGATTCAACATCCTCATCTGACTAACGTTCTGAAAGCCTGTGTCAAGTGAAGCCTTTATCAACCATAGAGGGCACTGACTCCTGGGTATATGCTACACAATCTCTGGGAGTTGATGTCCTGCTTTGGAAATGACAATTTGCCCATCACTTAAAGCCCCATCATCATACTTGGATGCGGTTCATGATAAAGTTTAGATATTGAGAAAGGAAATACATCACTGGGTAGAAAAATCTTTCGTCGAAAGCTTGATTTAATATTTATATGTTTTAATCAACAATAAAATACTTAATTTGACGTCCAAAGTACAGTACTCTCTGCAAAAGTGCAATAGCTTTTAATGATCCTGCTTCCGGTGACATCATATCATTATGTCTGTTGATTTACATCGTAACTAACCACAAAGGCGTCCTATGGTTATCAACATGAGGGGCAACTTTCAAATGTACGTTTTGGAAAAGGAAATTGGAAGATGGCCACACTTGATTCACCTTCAAGTCTGCTGCCGTTTTGGTCATTTTGGTAAATTATCTCCTATCTAATGAATTTTTGGTCTTGAAAGATTGAGATCAACTATTGAGTAACTTCAGGCAGTTGTTAGTTCATCTTCCAAGACCAGGTTGAAGACCTGAAGGATAATTATTTGCAAACTGACAACTCAAACCAGAATATCAAATAACAATGATTTCAACAATTACATACACACATTACTGTAATTTCTCTATCTATTCGAGCCAATTTGTTGAAAATGACTATGGTTGAACTATTTTTCACTTTTGAATCATTCAGCACTATGGATGAAATATTAGATAAATATCAAGAACATTTGTATAATTGTAATATAGTTTTTATAGATGACAACATAATGTTAGCAATGTTTTCATTAAGATATTTTGAATTGTTAACTGCAGTTGAGATTAATTACGCTTTCCAATTATTTGTATTTAGCAAATTTAATAATGATTTTAAGAAAAGTATTGGTCAAAGCAACATCGACTTCAAATTTTAATCACTTGATTGAAATTTTAGAAGTGAATTTGTAGCCTCAGTAAAACAGTATGTGGTGGAATTATTGGAGTGGTCGAATTAATAGAGAAATTTCTGACTGATCTATCTTCGCCACCTGATGGAATGACCTTGAGATCAGAGAGGATTGACACAATGACACCTCCCTTGAACAGGTGTTAAGTAAATTGCTTGTGTCTTCCCCACAGGTGTTCTGTATTCAACTAATCATACATTATTTATGGCTACTGTATCTTCAACAGGAAGAAACAATTGGGATTCTGGATCAGGTTTAGCATTTGGAGATCAGGACCTAGTTGATCAATCATGTATCATTTATGAGTGTTCTGGAGTTTGTTAACAAGTTACCAGCAATATGGTTATAGATCGAGATTTCATCTATAAAGATTAAACATTTTTCACTTTTAACTTGGATCAGATTTTTCCTGAAGTAAAATTGATTTGTCACACATTTTAGTTTTGGAGTCAGCAGCATTGAACAACACTTGATTGTCAAGGGTAAAGACAATTTTAGATGACCACACCAACCAGTCTGTGTTTTATGTTGCATGCTAGAAAGCTTGTGGGAAGAATATCAAAACATTTCAAGACATTTGTTACAAGAGTTATGTCCAGTCTAAGGAACGCTTATGTCAAGCAAAAAATGTCCCTAACTGAGGTAGTACAAGATGATAATATTAATAATACATTCATTTACATAGTGCAGAACTTAACACACCCTGCTCTTTTTGCTGACAGGCCAGGACGATATATTAGTATATCAGTATATAAGTATTCTTTAAACAAGTGAGTTTTCAGTTGAGACTTGAAGTATGAAAGGCTGGCAGCAGATTTTAGGTGGTCTGGTAAATTGTTCCATTTGGTTGATGCCGAGTAGGAGAAAGTCCTTTTGCCAAAGGTCGAGGATTTTACTTTAGGGGTGACAAACAGACTTTTATCTTGAGATCTTAATGTTCGTTGTGGGCAGTAAACAGGTAGGAGTTCTGTCAGGTATGATGGGGCAGTGTTGGCGAAACATTTGTAGGCCAGAACTAGGAGTTTGTAGTCAATGGGGCAGCAACTGGAAGCCAGTGAAGTTGTTGTAGAAGATGTTAGGGAAACATTTGTAGGCTAGAACTAGGAGTTTGTAGTCAATGGGGCAGCAACTGGAAGCCAGTGAAGTTGTTGTAGAAGATGTTAGGGAAACATTTGTAGGCTAGAACTAGGAGTTTGTAGTCAATGGGGCAGCAACTGGAAGCCAGTGAAATTGACACATTTCATTTGGTCTGTCAACTCTCAACTATCACTTGACACTACTTGTCAACAATGACAATAATGACTTCCTATATTCTAACAAGCATCACTAATATAAAATAGTCAAATCTGTTTCCAGCTGTGCGTTTCTTTGTTTGAGTAGTATATACAACGTTCTTTATGAATTTTGTAGGAAGACATGTAGACTGCGGTTTGATGAAAAGAACATTTGAAAATTGTTGTTGAGATCAGGATATTTCATATCAATCATTTCCATTGAATTTTTCCTCAAGAAGTTGAGAACAAGTTTGGTATTTGAGGATCAGAAAGAAATCAACATGATGAATGTTTAATCTTGTTTGTTTTATTGATTTTTTTGTTAGTTTTTGGTTTTGATTTATTTGACGTTTGGTGTGTATATCACACCTGAGAAAGGTAGACAAATATTTAATCATCATCAGGTTTTTACTATTTGGACAGTTTCTTTGCCTATAATGTTAAAATAATAAATGAAAGGATTCTTAAATATTTGTCTCTATTGAATTGTTTGCCTCCAAAGATTTCAAATGTGTGCATGATGTTCCTTCTAAAATTTCTTGATAATGTATATGTTTTACAAAATAATTCTGATTTATGCATCATGCCTTAAAGATATGAACACCAATATTGGAAAACATACACAAAATGTACAATCATCATTTATAAACAAAGGAAATAAAAATTACAAGTTTCTAGAATAGATGATGAAACATGATCCACAGACTGATGTTTTCCAATCAATAACTCAATGCATAATATTTCTTCATCATTGTCGTTCTAATCTTGAAGTTTTACCAGCTAATACTTTAACAATTGGATATATATTACTGACATTATCTCCTGAAAATTACTAGCAATTATAATTGTTAATAACTTATACTTGTCATCTGAAATTAATATTTGAAATCACAATCACACATATTTAAATGTACTCAACAAACTGAACCAAGGAAGACTCCAGTATTTGAACTCTATGTGTTATTTGCATTATCGTATTTCCTCTAATAAGCGCCGGGTCTCCAATAAGCGCCGGGCCTCCAATAGGCGCCGGGTCCAAACCATTGAAAAAATGTCCCTTAGTAATATTTTTACAGATATTCATTGTAAAATGCTGTTTTACACAAACTTCAAATTTCTATGAAAGAAAGAAGCGCCAATAAGCGCCGGGCCTCTTATAAGCCCCGAGGGGTAAAGGGGTGCTGAAAAAATAAGCTCGGGCGCTTATAAGAGGAAATACGGTATGTTAATAATGATAATAATAATGGGTATTTATTAAGCTGACATGTTCATCCACTAGTGCATGCTCAAGGTGCTACCAACCTTATTGCCCTGGTCTAACCCAAGCTGACATATTTCTCACTAGATTCTTAGGTCATCACCTTTTCCTGCTGGGGGAACAGAAGCACATTTTAAATAAAGTTTCTTGCCCAAGGTGACACCCACGTCTCTTGACTTGTGTTTCAGTGTAAGGTAGAGAATCAACCTTCAAACTGTTATTTACATCAGTAGTGACCGGGTTACCCACTCATCCAGAGACCAGCGCCCATTATTGCTGAACTTACTGAGAGCGGTCGACTGCAGCATTGCACAGGACTATGTGCCACCTTTATAATGGTAACTCTTTATATCCATTTGTATATTGGCCAGAGGCCTTTAATACACTTAACTCTTTTACTTAACTTGACTTTGATATTGAGATATCCTATACTTCTTTTAGTGATACTTATAATAACGAAGACTGGGACATTCTGTGGAAAGTTTCATAAGATTCTTATAAATTTATTCTGTGGTTTTTAACTTTTTTGTTGAGTTCATAAGTAGATAAAGCTAATTTACAAAACATGAAGACTGCATGGGACAATTCTTGAAAATTGAAAATTTAAACTATTGAAAGTGGATAATAAGATCTTGAGACCACACAGAGAATGTCTTTTTGTACTTCAAGACATAAACTGCATTGGAAACATCATTTGAAAGTAAGTGCCCAAAAAATATTAAAAACTTCATTCGAAAAATATCTGTGAAAAATGACAGAAAGTAAAAACATTTGATCATACAAAGAATGTTAATGTTCTTCATGACACAAACCACAAATTGATTAAGCAAATAGTGCCAAAAACTAAATAAATACATAATTTAAACACAATCAGCTCACATTTAATATTTTTTGTGACACAACCCCAATTCGAAAGATCAATTTTATCAAGCAAATATGTGGCAAAAGTAAAGAAAAAACTTTTCATCAAATGAAACATCAATTCTATCAAGCAAACATGTGGTAAAAAAATGAATATACTGTTCGACAGAAAAATATCTGTCAAATTGATTATACAAGAATAAACAACATCAGCTTACAGAGATATACTCTATGACACCAACCCAATTCGAAAAAGCAATTTTATGAAGCAAATATGTCCAAAAGAATTTACCGGTAATAGACATTTGATCTGTAAAAATATGTTTCTTAAAATATAACTAGTACTACAAGAAAGAACATTGCAATCACATCTCACAGAGATAAAGTTAGTGTACATTAGAACACAAACCAAATTCGAAAAATCAATTTTATCAAGCAAAAAATTATATGTGGCAAAAATAAAGGAAAAAAATTCATCCGATGAAACATCAATTCTATCAAGCAGATGTGGCAAACAAATTAATAGACTGTTCAACCAGAAAACATATCTGTCAAAGTAAATACAAGAATAAACAACCTCAGCTCACATAGAACGTTGTTGTTTTGCATGATTTGTTCTAATAGAACACAGCACAAATAGGCTACAACGATGCGTGGAAATATCAATCATCAGGTAGTGGACCCATATATTATTGCACAGATGGTGCTTTGTAGCGATCACATTACGCTCAATATTTACTAGGTCACTCCATGGGACCATTCAGGCATGTCATTCACTAATTCCCCCATTCGTTATATCCCAATGAGCGTTGATTGGAAACAGGATGAGTATTTGTACGTAGTTGACGTACCTTAAAAGCTTCTCCTGGTTCGGATGTTAAGTTTATCAATAAATAGGAAAGCATGAAATCAGGATAATCCCTAAAGAAGGACATTATCAAGGAGATCACTTTCCAAAGTAAACAAACCTGAACATCCAAATCACTGACAGAACAAAGCAACAAAGCAGGTAGTTAAAATGGTGTAACTGTCATTCAAACATTATTTATTTATCTCATTTAGTTTACACTTGACATGTTACTTGAAAAGTTAAAAAATATGATGGACTTTTCAATCAGTTACAGAATTCAGCACTAAAGCTGGTAATTTTATTTATTACAAATGTAAATAAATAAAGTTTTAGCATGTTTTCAATGTATGAAAAAAGGCCGTCTGCCATCTGGGTACCTGATTTTGTTTGGTCAAGGGCAGGTAACTCTTTAGATTTTTCTTCAATTTTACTGCTTTTGGGCTGGCTATTGGTTAAGCTTGTTTCATATGCTGACGTTATTCTGAAACCATAAGACTATGAAAACACCATTTTCTACTTCAGTGAGGGAAAATACAATTTTCTCTCAACCAATTCATTTCTCACCAAAATAGGCCTTTATCTATTGATATTATTCCTCCAAGATGACAACTGACCTTTCATTTCAAAGAGACAAATTAAAAATTGATTAGTTTATTTCACTTCACTGGATAAATCAATGACAGTACCAAATTCATCAAATATACATACGATATCATCCAATTTGTCTTATTCCTGTTCCGGAATATCCGCGGAATTGCTGTCACCAGTCTCTATATCAAGCAATATCCTGTAATGATTTGCTGAGTCCTGCCCCCGAGGACATCTCTAACCTCTGATGTCTTCTCGTGAGAGTTCGCCCATTAAAGTCATCATGGTATATCATACCTCCAGGCTTTGTAATGTCTAACCATAACTAAAATGTCCTCAAATTGAGCAGCAATAGCTGTCTATATATATCAATCAATTTAATGTTAACTTATGTTATATTTTGGATCACACTATCTATATTATTAAAATAATTTGTACCTTTTCAGGTCAAGTGTGTGACGATTTGAACCCACACCCCAAAAGACAGGCAAAACACAACAAGCAATCACTGTGCCCCCACAAATAAACTTCCAGATCCAACACAAGATATATACAGGATCACACTATCTGCAATATTAAAATAATTTGTACCTTTTCAGGTCAAGTGTGTTTCGATTATACCCACACCCTAAAAGACAGGCAAAACACAACAAGCAATGACTGTGCCCCCACAAATAAACATCCAGATCCAACTCAAGATAGATTCAGGATCACACTATCTGCAATTTTTAAAATATTCCTGTAATTTTTCAGGTTATGGGTCTTGTGAGATTCAAAAAACCAAACTCACTGACAGGCAACATCGCAAGCACTGATGGTACAACTATCAATTGTAACCATCATCCAGATCATAACCCATTTGTCACTTATTCTGGAATTGTGAATTTGTACAAATATTTTGGTCAATATTTCTTTCTTGGTTAACTGAAAACTGTGATCACATTCATAACCTCAATTTGTCTTTGGAATTGATAATCTTTGGCAGTAAAAATATGTTTTCACTGATGCTGTTTTTAATTCATATTATTAGGCAAATACTACTTGTACAAATGTAAACTAAACTCTACATTACCAAGTTGTACTCATTTTAAGAATGAGTTAAGATTGAAATACATTATAGAAAAAAACCCACATTTTATGCCAAGTGGCTTATGTACTGTTGTTTATTCAAAGATCACTGAATCATTTATGTCTTACTTCTATTTGACAATTAATCTGGTATTGGTGTGAATGTTGTGTGAATGTTCTGGCTGTTTTTTATTGTAGAAATATGCCTCCTTTTAACCCAGACTTAATACGATTTCATTTATGTCTATAGACTTGGTAGTCCCCTGGCTGCTGAGTTCTTCAACGAACAGGGATCAAGGAATAAATAAAAAAAACCAAAAAAACCATCCAGATCATACATAAGTCCGTACATATACAAGAATTAATACTCTTCAAATAAAATTATCCTAAATATAACATTGTTACATTTGTTCACTAACAAAACTGCAATAATCTTTGATTTACATATATATCTACATGACATTGCAGGTGTGTGGCAGTCAAAGAAACTTACATAGTACCTCATACAGCTAGCATACAGGGGACGTTTGAAGAGTGTCACAGGTCATCACCTTGAAGGTCTGGGTACAGCTTATGTTAATGGCAAAAAGGTATTCAATATAAATGTGAATTGCAGCACAATTATTGGCCCTCAGCCCTGTAAATGTTAAGTCTACATGCTGTCCGAGATTGAATTAAAGACAGAAATGCTGATGTTTATGGCTAAAACGTATTCAATATGGATGTGAATTTGCGGCACAATAATCGGCCCTCAGCCCTGGGAATGATAAGTCTACATGCTGCCAGAGATTGAATTAAAAACAGAAATGCTTATGTTTATGGCTAAAATGTATTCAATAAAATTGTGAACGGCAGCATATGAATCGGCCCTCAGTCCTGAGAGTGTTAAGTCTATATGCTGCACAGAGACTGGAGGAAGGAGGGAAATGCTTATGTTAATGGCTAAAATGTATTCAATAAAATTGTGAATGGCAGCATATTAATCGGCCCTCAGCCCTGAGAGTGTTAAGTCTATATGCTGCACAGAGACTGAATGAAGGAGGGAAATGCTTATGTTAATGGCAAAACAGTATTCAATATAGCAGCGAATGACAGCACAATTATTGGCCCTCAGCCCTGCAAGTGTTAAGTCTACATGCTGTCCAGAGAATAAAGTCAAGAGGGAAATGTCTCTGTTAATGGCACCCTGGAGACACAATCAAGTGTAATGATTTGACTACAGTCCCGCTGCGTACCACGGGACAAGCTAATGTGCTCATCAGTTCTATATCATATCAAATTAGGGATGGAGATCTAATATATCACATTTGAAAAGCTGACATTTGCTTCCCTTGCGGATCTGTGCTTATCTGTCGATAAATCTTGACAATGCTGGGGAAATATTGGTTCTGTTTGTGATGCCTCATAAAGTCATTGACTGGGTCCCTCAATAGTTGGATCGAGATAATGAGACAATGCATAACTTAACTGGTATGGGAAAATGTGGCCCTCTGAGGGTTGTTGTAAAGACATCAAGGCCTGTTGATAATCTAAGGCAAACAATATGTTTTGATTTTATGATCTGAAAAGATAAAATGATTCAAAATGAATAGAACAAAAGGACAATTTAGAATGAAATAACAGAGCAATTTGTGATGCAGCTCTTCAGATTATCATTTCATTTGCAGCCTACAGTTAGTTAGCCATGTCTTTAACGAATTAAGATGTTTTGGGATTTCAGTTAGAAATTTAAATTACTGCTAATGAAAGTCATGTTTCCTATGAAATGACAAACAATGGTAGATTTTATCCTCAAACGGCACACCTAGGGAAAATGGTTAACATGTGTTCTTAGGTTTTAGAAAAATTATATGATTATTTTAGTGAAAAAGGTCAATTAATAAAAGTTGTTGAAAATAATGCAAATTTTGTTGTTGTTGTCAGCTTATAGTCTTAATCAGGCCCGTAGCACCAATTTCAGTTGTGGGGGTTTCGAAGTTTATGCCCAGTGGGGACGGGGGGGTTTGCTTGAACCATTGTTGTAGGTCTCATATCAGGGTTTTACACGTGTTTTACGTGCTCATTTTAATTTTTCAGAAATCTGCTCAAAAACCATTCCCTGAAAAAATCCTGTTCAATTATTTGATATTAAACATAAAATGGTGAATCAAAGATAAAATTCTTATCCATAAATCCCTTAAACTGGTTCAAGGTTGAGTTTATTTACTTTTTCCGCATCACAGAGAAATAAATTTGTTTACATAGGTCATGAATATTTTCTATGGTGAACACAATTACATTAGCAGAGAATATGTGTCACATTGCAGCTTTAAATATTCAACAAAAGTCATTTTGTCATGGTATTGTTGTAACAGCTTGAAGAGAAACCAACTATTGGTACAGCTGTCGCTAGGAGTCTAATGAATTGCTTTTCTAGTATTGTTCTCGTAAAGATCAAAGGTGCCTCCCACTATTTATTTCGCAATAGAATATAGTTTTTCAGTGACGTCACGAAACAATGGTCCATGAAGTTAATAACAATCGGCCATGATGTCAAAAGCCATGGCCCTGATCGAGGATTTTCAATTCATGGCTGAATGTGATTTGCAAATTATATGTTTATTTTGGAGTAGAAATAACTTAAACAACAGTAAAACAGTAATAGAGTAGCCCTATAAAACCATCATGTGTTTTGCAATAAGGTATATTTTTGCCCTGAACTATTATAACATCAAACCACCCGGCCTTCGGCCTTGTGCTTTAACTATAATACTTCAGGGCAAAACTATACTTCATTGCCTTTGGCCTTGTGCTTTAACTATAATAGTTCAGAGCAAAACTATACTTTATTGCTTTCGGCCTTGTGCCTTAACTACTTTATTGCAAACACATGATGGTTAGGCCTACTCTATTTCTTAATCAAGGTATAGTTTCACATAAATCCGAGGGAATATGGTAAACCTACACTAATGTCAAATATCATATTAAGTGATTTAGAATTTGATGAGAAATCAATGGTAAATTGTTTCTACAAATTGAATGATGTTTCATATTACTACCAAAACATTAAGTATTTTTGGTTCGGAATTATTTTGAACACACATCCACGTTCTATAGGATATGATGAATTTATCTAGAATAAGAATACTGTTACATTGATTGTTCTTATCAATTGTATAAAAATCTGCTTTGTCTCAACACCTAACAAGCATAATGATCATCGATACATATCCCATTTAATTATTGTTAGTAAATGCTGTTCAGTGTGCTAGAGACGGATGATCAACAGTTTACATATCATATATACTATATTTGATTGATGACGTAATATGATATTTACATTGTATCACTACAGTAATATTTATGATACACTTAATTTTGTTAATTATATTCTTATTTATGTATTTAAAAATGATTGTGATAACTGCTTTCTGTGGTAGAGCAATCTTTCATTTTCATGAAGTCTAATTACAACTAGAATCACATTCATTTAATGTGAACCAATTTCAATTTCATGTATGTGAACTCCATGATTTTTACATTAATCATAATAATTGCTTCTTAAATCAAATTTCAGTTACAAATTGCACCAGGGAAATCACACACCAATGAAAAGTATCACAATTGATGAATCTAAAGTCAATAAAAGCATGTCCATATTATTATAACTGATTGGACATTTGTTTGTAGTTTGATCAGTTCATAGCTACTATATGGATTAATATAAAAGAGGTTAAAGCACTTCCTAATTTCAATTAAGTTTTCTTAAAGCGACAGTCCTATTGTGGTATTTATTGTATTTTGGTTTATGCAAATATTGCTATTAATGCCGATTATAACATTATCATGTGAATGATCTATTGGGATCAAGGGTAATAACTTCATCAAGTTTGGTCAAATACACAGGTAGAGGTAGCAGATATGATCAAGACAAATTTTTGGACGAAATGTTACAATGTGTCCTTCCTAACTTGTATTGCAAACGCATCATAATTACCACGATGAGAGGAATTTCAGAGATAGTTAAGAACTTCAAGGATAGATTAGCAATTATGTAGAACGGAAATGTGTCTCTGGTGTGAGGCATGACATCCACAATGAACAATCAATCCTTACTTATCTTTACCTACATTCACAATGATGTATCTAGCATTTTCCTTTCTTTACCTACATCCACAATGAACAATAAACCCTTACTTATCTTTACCTACATCCACAATGATGTATCTAGCATTTACCTTTCTTTACCAACATCCACAATGAACAATCAACCCTTACCTTTCTTTACCTACATCCACAATGAAAATGTATCATTAACTCATTGTTAATTAAATCCATAACCATCAACCCTTACTTATCTTTACCTACATTCACAATGATGTATCTAGCATTTACTCATCTTTACCTACATCCACAATGAACAATCAACTCATTACTCATCTTTACCTACAGCCACTGTCAATAAACCCTTTACAAATATTTACATTAATCAACAATAATCTATACCTACATCCACAATGAATCACATGCCATTAACTTATTGTTATTGACATCTAAAAAATCTACCATTTTCTTAGCTTACCTACATCCACAACAATCAGCCATTTATTTATCTTTACTTTCATCAACAATGAAATATATATCATTACTTATGTTACCAAATGCACAACAATCAACCCTTTACTTATATTTACCCACATCCAAATAAATCAACCTTTACTCATCTTTACCTACATCGAAAAAGAACAATTTTTACCTACAACCACAATAAACAATCAACCTTTTACCTATCTTTACCTACATCCACAATGCTGCACATGTACACCTCTTCTCACACATGGTAATCTCCATCAGCTAGCCAGGGTCACCTCCAAGTCAATTCATTTGACTCTCGCACATTCAGACATGGCTGCTAGCCATTCCGGGCTCCACGCTGATTTCCTTATCTTCATCACCAACAAAATTAAATGGCTTTAAATGGGAGGTGTCAAGTAGATTATACGTAAAATGTCTGACCTTGCTGCATCGTTAGCTAGAGCTGTTCAAGAGAATTCTCGCCCAGGTTAAATCATGATGGGGAGTAAGTGTGCACGCTTGTCTCTAAAGTTAATTAGGCAGGGAATAATTAAAAAACCTCAGATAGGAGTAATTAGTGTACTTGAAAAAGTCTGGTGTGAATACATTCTCTCCCAGGTAATTAGTTTTTGCTGTCTGTTTCCATAGGGGGTAGACAAGGTGAGATGCTGAGTCCTATGTTATTTATGTTTTCAAAACATTTTGGGTCTTCTTAATCTAGCTTTGTAATTGATAAGCATGTGTTTTGGTGTAATCATCTCAAAACATGCCTTACATCACGCTATGATAAGATATAGGAATCTCATTATCATACACACATTTCTAATTATTGGGATGAATAATTTCAAGATGTATCTAGATCTTATTATGTTGTTTTACATACAAATATCCTAAACATGAAAAATATGTCCAACAAATATGTAAGTGCATTTAATTACATTCAACATATAAAGCTCATTTTTAATTTTAAGACTTTGCAATTTTGCAATTTTTTATGTCACAAAATTTATTGATAACACTAGATATAATTATATATCACCCGTGGTTCTCTAAATTTCTCCCTGTTCATGTTTTACAGGTTTCACTGCATCTTTCAGTCACATTGTAGGTTATAGGTTTTAAGGAAAGATTCTACAATACATACCAAACTGTTACTTTTTTCTCCTTCTAAGAAAATCGGAAGATTAAAGAGACTACAGCACATAACCTGGTATTGATTCATGCTTCTCGTACATTGGCAACTCAGAAGTGGTTGAATTTGATTGATTCACCAGTCAAAGTCTCATATCACTAAATACATCATTTTCTATACTAAACTCACTTAACAAGAAATGATCGATTATATTTCCTGTTTTTCTTCCATACTGAAAGTTCTTAAAGCTCTTATTAAAAGATTTTTTTAGCAGTGACTATTTCACAATACAGATGGAAATATCACTTTTTGTTTAACGGATAACCTTGTTACCAACAGTTTTCAAATTCCAGTTCATGATTATAACTGTTTGAGTGGAATTCCAGAAATTTTTGGGGCAAAAAATAGAACATTTTAAAGGATAATCAACTTCTTTATTCACAGAATAGCTATGTTTTGGTATAGATCCTTAGACCGTTTCATATATATCTTGTACTTTCCTTTGCCTAACTAGTCATGATAGATTTTGTAGATTTTCTCCTTACCATAAAATTAGCTGAGGTCACTATTCAAATACTCTTTATCGAAACAAGTTTTCACACAAAACACAACAAGAAATTATCCGTTACAGTGCTGGAATATCATATAGAAAAACAACAACACCTCATGGCATAACAGTTGCATACCATATATACCAAATATGAAAAAAATATACAAATATCTTGTTGATCAGCTGTAGATATATTTCAGTTATCGGTCAGCTTATCTAAAATAAATCATCTCCTCCCTTCTAAGATCTGCCACTGGAGCTAACGAATACACGAGAAAGGTCAGCTGTCTAAGACATTTGCCTCCCAGAGATGAAGCAGTAATGATGTAACAGCTGACACACGTATGCATAATTCCATGTATCAAATATTCCAAGAATAAAGATCAAAGTAAGTGCATAATGGTCAAAGTTCCTGTAATGCATCTTCTTATAGGGCATGTCAACTATTACCATCAGATACACGATCAGATTTTCCAAATCTCATACTTCAGCCTACAGCATTAAAGGGGCAGTAGCATGTTTTAGGAAGAATATAAGGTGATGTCAGAAAAATGAAAATAAATGGTTCCAGTTGAAAGACAACATGTTTAAATTAAATGAAGCAGTAATAAATCAAATATATAATGTGAAGTTCAGCTATAGGATTCCATTTTCTTAAACAAAATGAATAAAAGGTGTTCATACAAAAATGGCTACTAATTGACTTAATGTGAATATTTATATTTTGTTCTCTGACTATGGATGATTGGTTTGTGTGATGACATTTTTGATAATATCAAAATAATACATGAAGCATTAAAGTTTATCAGTGTTGAATTGAAAATATTTATGAAATTTTAAAAAAACATGCTACTTCCCCTTTAATCTTTACATATACAGCTTTAACCTCTATGTACCGTAACAAAGCACAGTTGGTAGAGTGTTTGCTCATCACCCATGGTGTCAAGATCTAAATTGCTGATTACAGAGTCATAAGTCATAAGATGGGAGATGTTGCTTCCTTGCTTGGTGCTCAACATTATGAGGATAGAACATTGCTTGACCTAGTGCTGCACTGTGGCTGGGCTAAATTTTAGTCTCTGAATTGAATATACATATCAAATGCAGCTATCTACTACTGAGATTGAAAGGAGCCCACTAATGTTCATTTTCAGAAACTGCGGTGATCTAGACTTGCTACAATAACATAGACTTGCATGAGGCTATAAAGACATTTTGTTTCAGGGACTGTTGGACAGATTTCACTACACTTCCAAATGGCACACAATGAATGATTACAATATCTGTTTTCTCATATCATTATCATTATATAACTATATCTATGGTTTTACCCATCTTTTAGGCAGTCCTGGAAATTTCACTGAATGCGTACCTCAAATGTATAGGTTTACATCTTGTGGTAATAATTCTTTTTAAACATTTCTTCATATTTTCTGAATCTTGGCAACATAAAAGTGACTGCTTTTAAATGATTAAGCAACAAAAGTGATACAACTCACTTTCCAAGAAACAATAAGTCATAATTATGTAGAGAAATATTACAAAGCAATAATCAACATATATCATAAGAATTTTTTCCGCACAAAAATTTCCTTTTTTCAAGGTCCTCACTTTTAGAAGGTATGTAAACATATTTTTTTCATGATTTATAGTAATTCAATGACTCCTTCACAATAAAAATATTACTTTTACTTAAACCAAATGGTCACCCTGAGACAATTGAAACACTGGTCATAGATCAACTGACCAGTGACTGGACGGTCCAGCTAACCACCAGATGTGACCAGCTCATTTTATCCCCGTTGCAGACTCTCTCATCATTTTGTCTCCGCCGCTGGCCACGAACATTTATTTACCTCTGTTAATAAATCAACAAAGATCACCAGCTATTCGTAGCATTTACGGTCTGAAAAGGTCTTGACACTGGCAATAAAAAGGGCATGAAATAGTATAAATATAGCGGTCTTCTTTTATTGGAGAGATTCGCAATGTCGTTTTGATCATGCATAATTCATATAAGCGTATAAATATATCTATAATTCTTTGTGGTATGTCACATTGGTTTGTGCTATCAATCAATTAGTATTTGAGTAGGTAGTTCAACTGATTCCAAGCTTTAAAGGGACAGTCCTACAGTGCTATTTCATCTTGAATTTTAGTATCATCAGTTATATGCATAACTTGCTTATTGAATGAACATTTTTAAATATGACACTTATCAACTCAAAAATAGTTATTTCATATAAAAGGTGTAGTATTAAATGTTCAAAACTCTTTCACATTTCCAGCCATATAATAAGCATAGTTCAAGGAAGTTATGATAAGAATGAAAAAGATATTGAAAATGGAACGAGTTGTAAATATTGTATGTTAATAAACATAGACTTGCGTTGATTCTCTCTATTAATTCTCAAAAACGATTTTTCAATTAAATATAAGAAAGGAGCCTCAAAGAATAGACAATTTTAGTCACTCACTTCAGATCTAGACTTGCTTGCTTTTGTTAAGCCAAAATCTTTTTAACTACAGTCCAAATGTTAGACTTTTTCTTAATAAACAGTGATAGAATACATACAATATCAATATAGTAAATGCATATATTCTTTGTTTACTCATAGTTGTAATACAGATTTACTGCGTAATAACAAACATGTTCATATGTTATATTACAGTAACTTGACACCTATTCATACCTACACATGTAGAGTTACGTCCATATGATATCGGAGATCAAAAACAAGAGAAGAGAATTTTAAATTAAAACACATAGACATTAAATTGTGCTGACTCTGCACTTCGAAAAGATTATTTTTTAATTGTTAAATGTATGTCTTTGAAAGTTTTGATAAAAAAATAAAAGTTTCATATTCAGCAATTCAATCTATCATTCTTTGGCATTTTAAATGACAAAGTTTTTTTTTTGAATGCACTAATCAAAATGATATATGAAAGTGATAAATATAGTTACCTAGATTTTACAATATGGATGAACATGCAATTGACAATATTAATTCAAACATATTGTCTCAAATGTCTCAAATGATTAAAGGTAATTGCTGAAAACATAAAACCAGATACCTTAAGGGGAAACCAACTTGAAAGATATCAAAATATTTTTCAAACAAAATAGATAAAACAGATGAAATATTCCATCAGAACATAACACTTGAAACTTTGAAAACAATTTTTAGCGTTATGTGGAAGGAAATCAGTGCACACAATTAATATCCTTAAAAATGAAATCTCATAAATGGATATAAATAATAAGTTAAGATAATTAGTTTGTACTATGGATGTTTCACCAACCGCAGTTAAAGCAACAGTGTACTTTATTGGAAAACATGATTCTGTGCTGTAAAAACAACAAATCAGAGCACTAAAAAACAAATAAATAACAACATGAAATATTTTTATTCTATTGAAGTCAGCAAAAATAATTCTCCATTGTATTTACAATTAGGTTATAAATAACTCTTTGTCATTGATTCGAATGACACTTAGTTTTAGGATATCCATCGGTACTTGAGTACTCAAGCCGAATCGAGTCCAGCTGAACTTGAGTTCATTTTCTAGGACTCCTGGACTCAAAAGTGGAAGCCACTGTTAATTACTGAAGTTATTGAAGTCTGTTTGTCTGTATAGAGTGAAGACAGATGATCAACATTACCATTTCAAGACATTGATGTCAAAATAAGCTGTATATGACCATTCATAAGTCGAAATATTTGTTTATAATATCTAAGCTGAACAACAATTACATGATTTCTTGAACAAAGATAACATTTTTGGTACTTTGGTCTGAGTCGAGTCTGACCCTTGGAGTACTTGAGTCAATTTTTTGGGACCTGTTGAAGCCCTTCTTAGTTTTGATATTGATGCTAACAGTATGTGATACTGATGAAGACAGAAATCATTACCATGCCTCCCTTATCTGTATCATAAACAAATAATCAACAAAGGACGGTTAAGTTATATAAACTCACTTTCTAACAGTGTATTTCTTTAATACCTAATATCTTTTTTACTATGTGTTCGTTATCATGCATCATGTTAAAGGGGCGGTTTTCACTGACAATTGTACATTAATGCTAACTGTATTATTTTGACAGTGTCAAAAACCTCATTACTCAAACCAATCATCCACAGTTAGAGAGCAAGTTATGAAGATTCACATAAAGTTCAAATTTGCGGCCATTTTTGTGTCCACACCTTTGATTTATTTTGTGTAAGAAAAAGGAATTGCATGGCTGAGCTTTACACATTATACTTTTGATTTATTACTGCTTCATTTAGTTAAGTTACATTGTCATTCAATTGGAGCCATTTATTTTTATTTTCCTGACCTTATATTCCCCCTTAAAACATGCTACTAAGCAACTTACCAATAAATAAATATTTTATTCTGAGCTCTCATGTTGCAATACTAAAACAAGTACAGTAGCTAGCATGTTATCTCAAATACATGTAACTATGTTCTAATTGCATATCTCTAGCTTTCACACAGACTGGGATAAGATCTCAGATAGGACAGAAGCCAATACACCTAATTATACACTTGAATACTCCGAGTTAAGATCAACGGTAGATTTAACAAGTATTTAGGACCGCATGGAACTAAAACTAACACTCTGCTGTGACCTTTGTGGACCACTTCACGCTCTATGTGACCACACATGCATGGTATAAACAACAATCAACAATACCAATACACAATAGGCCTACACAATACCTATAACACATGCACACTGTTAACATGCAGGCCGCAAGAAATCTGTTTACATGTGGGACTATATTATTTTTAAAAACATGGCCTATTAAATGATTATTATTCTCATTTTATTTTTAGGTTTGTTGAAAGCTCATATGGGATTATGTATCAATCTAATATATAAATCAACATTAGACGTTAATTTTGAAATACACATATATATATATATACATATATGCACCAATTCTCTCCAACCACTCTCAAATTTTTCAACATTCCCAAAACTTCGGCCTCTTAACTAATTGTTTCCATAATGATTAACCTTTTAAAGAAATGATAAATTTCAACACTCACAACACGCAGCTAAATCCAAGCAATATCCCCCGATCACAACATCGACGTGTGAATACACCAATATCGCTAACAAGTCCCTTCCAACTTGTGCTGGTTCAATAAGCAGCTGTGTTCAGTGAAGCGTGAACCTCTCAATGGAACAGCCAACCTCGGACACTCACAACGCTGATCACGGTTCTTTCACCCTGCAATCGTATTAATGTAAAACCTGATCTCGTCTAATAGGCTTTATGATAAAATTACACTTGTACATTCTCAATTTTTGCTAACATTCCTCACTTCAACTGATGTCGTAACTTGTTTTTATGTTACAATAGTTATGAAATACATTTTGGAATTAAACCTTCGGAAATGTAATTTTTTTGCAAATATTCATATATGTTTTATGTTGTTTCACTTCTAAGCCAACAAATGACATATTTTTGAGGAAATTTTTACTCTCTGAGAAAAAAAGTAAAAGCCCACTAAAAACCTTTTTCATGTAAGCTTTCTTGATAGAATTGGTCATAGTTATGATATTATCATTTAATAACACATACATTATTTACTGAATGTAAATGATTCTGATGTTGTGACCAACTTTCAATGTCGCTTAATTGTAATGGATTTCTTTCACTACGGTCAATAATAATCTGATTGATTAATTTATTAGAAATAATTCTGATAATTCCATAGAGTTAATCATCCACTGACTCACTGTTTAATGCTTATTAATGATGCTAAGAGGATTAAACATAAGGTACTTTCAGAATTCAAGGCAAAACAAATCCCAATTAAACAAAACATGACATTAAATAATTTGTCAAAATAAAATCTTTCAACAACGATGTTTCCTTTAATTTTTTGTTTGATTTGATTATATAAAGTATTATTTTGTTCCATAAACAACATATAAGATATATTAAAACAGAACAACACTGATTACACATATAGATTTGACTTATCGCTGTTAAAGACGGAGAAGGAATGTTACTATTGATGCTCTATTATTGAGTCTACCTTTAAAGGGACAGTCCCATCAAGGTATATTTTTGTAGAAACAAAATTCAAGAGTACTGCCAAATTAATACATATATGTGATTTTAACAGCATTATTTCACACCTATTCATACATGGTCAGCGCCTTGAGCAACCACAAGTGGATGGATACGCTCGCTATATAAATACTCATACAATAATAGTGAGGTTAACATTTAAGTTGTTCTAGATTTAACAATTTGACAAAGAATAAAATGCATCACTATGTCTTCTTGAATTTGGTTTCAACAAAAATTACCCTGATAGGACTGTCCAAACAATTATCAGCCGCCACCTTCATATAAAGGACTCTTTATGCAAATAAATCCTTGAGGGCAGGTTGTTTCAGCATGTTAGACTTAAAGAGAGGGATCTATAGATAGTGTTGGGTCCACCATTATATATATTAATAATATAAGGGAATAGATTAAAAAATAATGCTCTTGATTTTCAACCTATTCATATTGAATTTATTAAACAGGAAAAGAATATCAACAAATTGATCCTGATGTCATGACTTAGATAGAGGATACTTAATGCTGCGTCACTCGTGAAATATCAACTTTACCAATGACACTCGATGAAATAAACCTGGTATTTGAAAAACTATACATTGGGTATTCTATTTATATGATTTTCAATTAAATATGCAATTTAGATGACTTTAAAACAAGAAAGTTACCCCCATTTGTTCACATACTTGAAAGTAGTTCCGGTACCTGACCAGTGACGATATAATATATCGTCACTGGTCACAGTGAAAATATAATATATCGTCACTGCTGCCTGATAGAAAGTTTATTTCACTGATAAAACCCAGTATTTCATTGCTGATCATATAATAAAAAGGGATATTATTTCTTTCTTGTAATAATTTCATTTTACTTGGATCAAATAATTTTTGACTTCAAGAAAATCTGATCAAAATAAGACAATTGATTTGACTTGATTTAATTAATTAAACAAGCATGTCCACGGAACTTCCTTTCAACAAAAGAGTCCTCATGGAATCATCGCTTTATAATCAAGTATGAACTGATATTTAGGTTGAGCCACGTCACTTCACTTATACTAAACATGGCACTAGACAGTGAACAGTTATAGTTACTCTGGTATTGCAACTATTATTGATAGAAACGAGAACCATAAGATAAATTCAAAGAAACAATACATTAGGGGAAGGAGTTGTGTCAGCAAATTCAATAACAGTAGAATTACAAACAATCAACCTTTGTTGAACATTTGCAGATGACAATGCAGCATCAGTACCACACAGAGATCAGGAATTAAATATTCATCAACACTCGCATGGTGCATTGTCACAGTTGCAAAACCTTGCTTCCCTCTTGAGTTGGAAGTGGTCAGTAGGGAAATACTATCTTCAGCGTATTGCATTTGTCATCACATTCACTGTTATCCAATTCAATGCCCACAATGTCGATTTTGTTCTTCTTGAACTATTGCCTTAAGCATCAATAATTCATCTAGCTTTTATACATTTTATACAGCATTTCAGGATGAGTGCATGGAGTTTTTTGTACCCTAAACATCAGGAGAAATAAAAAGAGGATATTTTAACCAATTATCTTATCATTGAGCCTCTGTTTGACAAGTCCACATCAGGACGAAACTAGTAACCGCCAAGGTATTTAGCAGCCCTTATAATTCTTTGCTTATCCGGCCTCTACTTCGCATTCTGTTCCCTCAACATCAGTTAATTACAAAAGCATGACACTTTGCTACAATTGTACATGGAACTCTTGCAATGGAGTGTTTATATTTTATGCTGTTACACTGGCTGTATCCTAATTTACTTACTCAGTACCCAGAAAGATGGGGGTTAGAGCCCCCTCCCCTTTTAAAACTCTTCTAAAAACTAGGACCAACTCCGAAGGTGAACCTCTCTCTTTTCAATAGGTGAACTCCCTTTTCACATTTCCTTGATCCACAATTGCTACTGAAGGTGATATTAGAAATCTAAGTTGTCTAAAAGCAGTTTGTTGGATCTAACCTTTAGGAAAAGGCGCCAATGGTAGAGGTTGTGTTATATGCTACTCAAAGAATGTTCTTGAGATGCCAGACTGGTCACCTCACCTTCATCAATTATCTCAATTTAATCCTTTTCATTACACAATAGTTTTAAGCAACAAGACCTATAGACTTTGGACCTATATTATAGTGCTTAGATTGCTGTATGTTCAATCTTGTGATGTTTTGTTTATGTGCCATGTATATATGAGGCCTTGATGTAAACAAATTTCCTCTAGGATCAAAAAGTATTATCTTATCTTTTCTAATTTCACCATCCATTTACATTGACTATAACTACAGACACTTACATGACCTTTTTAGCACTAAGAGAGCTTTGAAAATCTGAGTCCTGGAGAGAAAAGAATGACTACAGACCAAAAGTTCAGGTGACAGACATTCAGAGACTCCAAAAGACTGTCCAAGCAATTATTTTCCTTCAGAAGAAGTGCCTAAATATATGCAAGGACTATTAGAAGGTTTCTACTTTATGGTGCCACTCAGCTGACAGACAAACAGGTTTGCTTGCAATAAAACAATACTTGGTATACCCTTGGCAGTCAATTATCAGTGAAAAAGTGATTGGATAACAGTCTATAATCACCTGACAACTGTTAACGCTTCAAGTCTAGCAAAGTCTTTTCATACAAAAATACACACTAATAAGGTCCCAGGGCACTTTGTTAAAGGAAATTGAAAGGAGACACTTATTAAGATTAATCTGAAATATGCTCAGGACAAACAATCAGGCAATCTGATGAACATCTCACAGACAGATGTGCCAGCAGAATGACATTGTGTACTTGTATATTGGGCATACAAATGACAACATTGTGTACTTGTATATTGGGTGTACAAATGACAACACTGCGTTCTTGTATATTGGGTATAAAAATGACAACACTGTGTACTTGTATATTGGGTATACATATGACAACACTGTGTACTTGTATATTGGGTATACATATGACAACATGGTTTACTTGTATATTGGGTATGAAAATGACAACACTGTGTACTTGTATATTGGGTATACAAATGACAACACTGTGTACTTGTATATTGGGTATACAAATGACAACATTGTGTACTTGTATATTCAGTATACAAATGACAACATTGTGTACTAGTATATTGGCTATACCTTTATGACAACATTGTGTACTTGTATATTGGGTACAAAAATGACAACATTGTGTACTTGTATATTGGGTATACAAATGACAACACTGTGTACTTGGATATTGGGTATACAAATGACAACACTGTGTACTTGTATATTTGGTATACAAATGACAACACTGTGTACTTGTATATTGGGTATACAAATGACAACACTGTGTACTTGTATATTGGATATAAAATGACAACATTGTGTACTTGGATATTGGGTATACAAATGACAACACTGTGTACTTGTATATTGGGTATACAAATGACAACATTGTTTACTTGTATATTGGGTATGAAAATGACAACACTGTGTACTTGTATATTGGGTATACAAATGACAACACTGTGTACTTGTATATTGGGTACACAAATGACAACATTGTGTACTTGTATATTGGGTATACATATGACAACATTGTGTACTTGTGTTTTGGGTATACAAATGACAACATTGTGTACTTGGATATTGGGTATACAAATGACAACACTGTGTACTTGTATATTGGATATAAAATGACAACACTGTGTACTTGCATATTCGGTATACAAATGACAACATTGTGTACTTGTATATTCAGTATACAAATGACAACATTGTGTACTAGTATATTGGCTATACCTATATGACAACATTGTGTACTTGTATATTGGGTACAAAAATGACAACATTGTGTACTTGTATATTGGGTATACAAATGACAACACTGTGTACTTGTATATTTGGTATACAAATGACAACACTGTGTACTTGTATATTTGGTATACAAATGACAACACTGTGTACTTGTATATTTGGTATACAAATGACAACACTGTGTACTTGTATATTAGGTATACAAATGACAACACTGTGTACTTGTATATTAGGTATATATATGACAACATTGTGTACTTGTATATTGGGTGTAAAATGACAACACTGTGTACTTGTATATTTGGTATACAAATGACAACACTGTGTACTTGTATATTGGGTGTAAAATGATAACACTGTGTACTTGTATATTCGGTATACAAATGACAACATTGTGTACTTGTATATTGGGTGTAAAATGACAACACTGTGTACTTGTATATTGGGTGTAAAATGACAACACTGTGTACTTGTATATTGGATATATAATGACAACACTGTGTACTTGCATATTCGGTATACAAATGACAACATTGTGTACTTGGATATTCAGTATACAAATGACAACATTGTGTACTAGTATATTGGCTATACCTATATGACAACATTGTGTACTTGTATATTGGGTACAAAAATGACAACATTGTGTACTTGTATATTTGGTATACAAATGACAACACTGTGTACTTGTATATTGGATATAAAATGACAACACTGTGTACTTGTATATTGGATATAAAATGACAACATTGTGTACTTGGATATTGGGTATACAAATGACAACACTGTGTACTTGTATATTGGATATAAAATGACAACACTGTGTACTTGCATATTCGGTATACAAATGACAACATTGTGTACTTGTATATTCAGTATACAAATGACAACATTGTGTACTAGTATATTGGCTATACCTATATGACAACATTGTGTACTTGTATATTGGGTACAAAAAGACAACATTGTGTACTTGTATATTGGGTATACAAATGACAACACTGTGTACGTGTATATTTGGTATACAAATGACAACACTGTGTACTTGTATATTTGGTATACAAATGATAACACTGTGTACTTGTATATTGGATATAAAATGACAACATTGTGTACTTGGATATTGGGTATACAAATGACAACACTGTGTACTTGTATATTGGATATAAAATGACAACACTGTGTACTTGCATATTCGGTATACAAATGACAACATTGTGTACTTGTATATTGGGTATACAAATGACAACACTGTGTACTTGTATATTGGGTATACAAATGACAACACTGTGTACTTGTATATTGGGTATGAAAATGACAACACTGTGTACTTGTATATTGGGTATACAAATGACAACACTGTGTACTTGTATATTGGGTACACAAATGACAACATTGTGTACTTGTATATTGGGTGTAAAATGACAACACTGTGTACTTGTATATTGGGTGTACATATGACAACACTGTGTACTTGTATATTGGGTGTAAAATGACAACATTGTGTACTTGTATATTGGGTATACATATGACAACACTGTGTACTTGTATATTGGGTGTAAAATGACAACACTGTGTACTTGTATATTCGGTATACAAATGACAACATTGTGTACTTGGATATTCAGTATACAAATGACAACATTGTGTACTAGTATATTGGCTATACCTATATGACAACATTGTGTACTTGTATATTGGGTACAAAAATGACAACATTGTGTACTTGTATATTGGGTATACAAATGACAACACTGTGTACTTGTATATTTGGTATACAAATGACAACACTGTGTACTTGTATATTTGGTATACAAATGACAACACTGTGTACTTGTATATTGGATATAAAATGACAACACTGTGTACTTGTATATTGGATATAAAATGACAACATTGTGTACATGGATATTGGGTATACAAATGACAACACTGTGTACGTGTATATTGGATATAAAATGACAACACTGTGTACTTGCATATTCGGTATACAAATGACAACATTGTGTACTTGTATATTCAGTATACAAATGACAACATTGTGTACTAGTATATTGGCTATACCTATATGACAACATTGTGTACTTGTATATTGGGTACAAAAATGACAACATTGTGTACTTGTATATTGGGTATACAAATGACAACACTGTGTACTTGGATATTGGGTATACAAATGACAACACTGTGTACTTGTATATTTGGTATACAAATGACAACACTGTGTACTTGTATATTTGGTATACAAATGACAACACTGTGTACTTGTATATTGGATATAAAATGACAACATTGTGTACTTGGATATTGGGTATACAAATGACAACACTGTGTACTTGTATATTGGATATAAAATGACAACACTGTGTACTTGCATATTCGGTATACAAATGACAACATTGTGTACTTGTATATTCAGTATACAAATGACAACATTGTGTACTAGTATATTGGCTATACCTATATGACAACATTGTGTACTTGTATATTGGGTACAAAAAGACAACATTGTGTACTTGTATATTGGGTATACAAATGACAACACTGTGTACGTGTATATTTGGTATACAAATGACAACACTGTGTACTTGTATATTTGGTATACAAATGATAACACTGTGTACTTGTATATTGGATATAAAATGACAACATTGTGTACTTGGATATTGGGTATACAAATGACAACACTGTGTACTTGTATATTGGATATAAAATGACAACACTGTGTACTTGCATATTCGGTATACAAATGACAACATTGTGTACTTGTATATTGGGTATACAAATGACAACACTGTGTACTTGTATATTGGGTATACAAATGACAACACTGTGTACTTGTATATTGGGTATGAAAATGACAACACTGTGTACTTGTATATTGGGTATACAAATGACAACACTGTGTACTTGTATATTGGGTACACAAATGACAACATTGTGTACTTGTATATTGGGTACAAAAATGACAACACTGTGTACTTGTATATTGGGTGTACATATGACAACACTGTGTACTTGTATATTGGGTGTAAAATGACAACATTGTGTACTTGTATATTGGGTATACATATGACAACACTGTGTACTTGTATATTGGGTGTAAAATGACAACACTGTGTACTTGCATATTCGGTATACAAATGACAACATTGTGTACTTGGATATTCAGTATACAAATGACAACATTGTGTACTAGTATATTGGCTATACCTATATGACAACATTGTGTACTTGTATATTGGGTACAAAAATGACAACATTGTGTACTTGTATATTGGGTATACAAATGACAACACTGTGTACTTGTATATTTGGTATACAAATGACAACACTGTGTACTTGTATATTTGGTATACAAATGACAACACTGTGTACTTGTATATTGGATATAAAATGACAACACTGTGTACTTGTATATTGGATAAAAAATGACAACATTGTGTACTTGGATATTGGGTATACAAATGACAACACTGTGTACGTGTATATTGGATATAAAATGACAACACTGTGTACTTGCATATTCGGTATACAAATGACAACATTGTGTACTTGTATATTCAGTATACAAATGACAACATTGTGTACTAGTATATTGGCTATACCTATATGACAACATTGTGTACTTGTATATTGGGTACAAAAATGACAACATTGTGTACTTGTATATTGGGTATACAAATGACAACACTGTGTACTTGTATATTGGGTATACAAATGACAACACTGTGTACTTGTATATTTGGTATACAAATGACAACACTGTGTACTTGTATATTTGGTATACAAATGACAACACTGTGTACTTGTATATTGGATATAAAATGACAACATTGTGTACTTGGATATTGGGTATACAAATGACAACACTGTGTACTTGTATATTGGATATAAAATGACAACACTGTGTACTTGCATATTCGGTATACAAATGACAACATTGTGTACTTGTATATTGGGTATACAAATGACAACACTGTGTACTTGTATATTGGGTACACAAATGACAACATTGTGTACTTGTATATTGGGTGTAAAATGACAACACTGTGTACTTGTATATTGGGTGTACATATGACAACACTGTGTACTTGTATATTGGGTGTAAAATGACAACATTGTGTACTTGTATATTGGGTATACATATGACAACACTGTGTACTTGTATATTGGGTGTAAAATGACAACACTGTGTACTTGCATATTCGGTATACAAATGACAACATTGTGTACTTGGATATTCAGTATACAAATGACAACATTGTGTACTAGTATATTGGCTATACCTATATGACAACATTGTGTACTTGTATATTGGGTACAAAAATGACAACATTGTGTACTTGTATATTGGGTATACAAATGACAACACTGTGTACTTGTATATTTGGTATACAAATGACAACACTGTGTACTTGTATATTTGGTATACAAATGACAACACTGTGTACTTGTATATTGGGTATAAAATGACAACACTGTGTACTTGGATATTGGGTATACAAATGACAACACTGTGTAAGTGTATATTGGATATAAAATGACAACACTGTGTACTTGCATATTCGGTATACAAATGACAACATTGTGTACTTGTATATTCAGTATACAAATGACAACATTGTGTACTAGTATATTGGCTATACCTATATGACAACATTGTGTACTTGTATATTGGGTACAAAAATGACAACATTGTGTACTTGTATATTGGGTATACAAATGACAACACTGTGTACTTGGATATTGGGTATACAAATGACAACACTGTGTACTTGTATATTTGGTATACAAATGACAACACTGTGTACTTGTATATTGGATATAAAATGACAACACTGTGTACTTGTATATTGGATATAAAATGACAACATTGTGTACTTGGATATTGGGTATACAAATGACAACACTGTGTAAGTGTATATTGGATATAAAATGACAACACTGTGTACTTGCATATTCGGTATACAAATGACAACATTGTGTACTTGTATATTCAGTATACAAATGACAACATTGTGTACTAGTATATTGGCTATACCTATATGACAACATTGTGTACTTGTATATTGGGTACAAAAATGACAACATTGTGTACTTGTATATTGGGTATACAAATGACAACACTGTGTACTTGGATATTGGGTATACAAATGACAACACTGTGTACTTGTATATTTGGTATACAAATGACAACACTGTGTACTTGTATATTGGGTATACAAATGACAACACTGTGTACTTGTATATTGGATATAAAATGACAACATTGTGTACTTGGATATTGGGTATACAAATGACAACACTGTGTACTTGTATATTGGATATAAAATGACAACACTGTGTACTTGCATATTCGGTATACAAATGACAACATTGTGTACTTGTATATTGGGTATACAAATGACAACACTGTGTACTTGTATATTGGGTATACATATGACAACACTGTGTACTTGTATATTGGGTATACAAATGACAACATTGTTTACTTGTATATTGGGTATGAAAATGACAACACTGTGTACTTGTATATTGGGTATACAAATGACAACACTGTGTACTTGTATATTGGGTTCACAAATGACAACACTGTGTACTTGTATATTGGGTATACAAATGACAACATTATGTACTTGTATATTGGGTATACAAATGACAACACTGTGTACTTGTATATTGGGTATACATATGACAACACTGTGTACTTGTATATTGGGTATACAAATGACAACATTGTTTACTTGTATATTGGGTATGAAAATGACAACACTGTGTACTTGTATATTGGGTATACAAATGACAACACTGTGTACTTGTATATTGGGTATACATATGACAACACTGTGTACTTGTATATTGGGTATACATATGACAACATTGTTTACTTGTATATTGGGTATGAAAATGACAACACTGTGTACTTGTATATTGGGTATACAAATGACAACACTGTGTACTTGTATATTGGGTATACAAATGACAACACTGTGTACTTGTATATTGGGTATACATATGACAACACTGTGTACTTGTATATTGGGTATACAAATGACAACATTGTTTACTTGTATATTGGGTATAAAAATGACAACACTGTGTACTTGTATATTGGGTATACAAATGACAACACTGTGTACTTGTATATTGGGTGCACAAATGACAACATTGTGTACTTGTATATTGGGTGTAAAATGACAACACTGTGTACTTGTATATTGGGTGTACATATGACAACACTGTGTACTTGTATATTGGGTGTAAAATGACAACATTGTGTACTTGTATATTGGGTATACATATGACAACATTGTGTACTTGTATATTGGGTGTAAAATGACAACACTGTGTACTTGTATATTGGGTATACATATGACAACATTGTGTACTTGTATATTGGGTGTAAAATGACAACATTGTGTACTTGTATATTGGGTATACATATGACAACATTGTGTACTTGTATATTGGGTGTAAAATGACAACACTGTGTACTTGTATATTGGGTGTAAAATGACACATTGTGTACTTGTATATTGGGTGTACATATGACAACACTGTGTACTTGTATATTGGGTGTACATATGACAACACTGTGTACTTGTATATTGGGTGTAAAATGACACATTGTGTACTTGTATATTGGGTGTACATATGACAACATTGTGTACTTGTATATTGGGTGTAAAATGACAACACTGTGTACTTGTATATTGGGTATACATATGACAACACTGTGTACTTGTATATTGGGTGTACAAATGACAACACTGTGTACTTGTATATTGGGTGTAAAATGACACATTGTGTACTTGTATATTGGGTATACATATGACAACACTGTGTACTTGTATATTGGGTGTAAAATGACAACATTGTGTACTTGGATATTGGGTATACAAATGACAACACTGTGTACTTGTATATTGGATATAAAATGACAACACTGTGTACTTGCATATTCGGTATACAAATGACAACATTGTGTACTTGTATATTGGGTATACAAATGACAACACTGTGTACTTGTATATTGGGTATACATATGACAACACTGTGTACTTGTATATTGGGTATACAAATGACAACATTGTTTACTTGTATATTGGGTATGAAAATGACAACACTGTGTACTTGTATATTGGGTATACAAATGACAACACTGTGTACTTGTATATTGGGTTCACAAATGACAACACTGTGTACTTGTATATTGGGTATACAAATGACAACATTATGTACTTGTATATTGGGTATACAAATGACAACACTGTGTACTTGTATATTGGGTATACATATGACAACACTGTGTACTTGTATATTGGGTATACAAATGACAACATTGTTTACTTGTATATTGGGTATGAAAATGACAACACTGTGTACTTGTATATTGGGTATACAAATGACAACACTGTGTACTTGTATATTGGGTATACATATGACAACACTGTGTACTTGTATATTGGGTATACATATGACAACATTGTTTACTTGTATATTGGGTATGGAAATGACAACACTGTGTACTTGTATATTGGGTATACAAATGACAACACTGTGTACTTGTATATTGGGTATACAAATGACAACACTGTGTACTTGTATATTGGGTATACATATGACAACACTGTGTACTTGTATATTGGGTATACAAATGACAACATTGTTTACTTGTATATTGGGTATGAAAATGACAACACTGTGTACTTGTATATTGGGTATACAAATGACAACACTGTGTACTTGTATATTGGGTACACAAATGACAACATTGTGTACTTGTATATTGGGTGTAAAATGACAACACTGTGTACTTGTATATTGGGTGTACATATTACAACACTGTGTACTTGTATATTGGGTGTAAAATGACAACATTGTGTACTTGTATATTGGGTATACATATGACAACATTGTGTACTTGTATATTGGGTGTAAAATGACAACACTGTGTACTTGTATATTGGGTATACATATGACAACATTGTGTACTTGTATATTGGGTGTAAAATGACAACATTGTGTACTTGTATATTGGGTATACATATGACAACATTGTGTACTTGTATATTGGGTGTAAAATGACAACACTGTGTACTTGTATATTGGGTGTAAAATGACACATTGTGTACTTGTATATTGGGTGTACATATGACAACACTGTGTACTTGTATATTGGGTGTACATATGACAACACTGTGTACTTGTATATTGGGTGTAAAATGACACATTGTGTACTTGTATATTGGGTGTACATATGACAACATTGTGTACTTGTATATTGGGTGTAAAATGACAACACTGTGTACTTGTATATTGGGTATACATATGACAACACTGTGTACTTGTATATTGGGTGTACAAATGACAACACTGTGTACTTGTATATTGGGTGTAAAATGACACATTGTGTACTTGTATATTGGGTATACATATGACAACACTGTGTACTTGTATATTGGGTGTAAAATGACAACATTGTGTACTTGTATATTGGGTGTAAAATGACAACATTGTGTACTTGTATATTGGGTATACATATGACAACACTGTGTACTTGTATATTGGGTGTACAAATGACAACACTGTGTACTTGTATATTGGGTGTAAAATGACACATTGTGTACTTGTATATTGGGTATACATATGACAACACTGTGTACTTGTATATTGGGTATACATATGACAACACTGTGTACTTGTATATTGGATGTACATATGACAACACTGTGTACTTGTATATTGGGTATACATATGACAACACTGTGTACTTGTATATTGGGTATACATATGACAACACTGTGTACTTGTATATTGGGTATACATATGACAACACTGTGTACTTGTATATTGGGTGTACAAATGACAACATTGTGTACTTGTATATTGGGTATACATATGACAACACTGTGTACTTGTATATTGGGTGTACAAATGACAACACTGTGTACTTGTATATTGGGTGTAAAATGACAACATTGTGTACTTGTATATTGGCAGTGTATAAAATAGATTTGAAACGTAGCCTGTCCTAAAAATTAATTGGTTAATTCCTAAGGGGGAAATAAAGAAATAAAATTAAAAGTTACCAGTCCTGACCAAAAAGTAACCAGTCTTGGCAAAAAGTAGCCTGTCAAGGACTGGCAGACAGGCTATATTTTAAACACTGATATTGGGTATACATATGACAACATTGTGTACTTGTATATTGGGTATACATATGACAACAATGTGTACTTGTATATTGGGTATGAAAATGACAACACTGTGTACTTGTATATTAGGTATACAAATGACAACATTGTGTACTTGTATATTCGGTATACAAATGACAACACTGTGTACTTGTTTATTCGGTATACAAATGACAACATTGTGTTCTTGTATATTCGGTATACAAATGACAACATTGTGTTATTGTATATTCGGAATACAAATGACAACATTGTGTACTTGTATATTGGGTATACAAATGACAACATTGTGTACTTGTATATTGGGTATACAAATGACAACACTGTGTACTTGTATATTGGGTATTCAAATGACAACACTGTGTACTTGTACAACATTATGTACTTGTATATTGGGTATACAAATAACAAAATTGTGTACTTGTATATTGGGTACAAAAATGACAACATTGTGTTCTTGTATATTGGGTGAAAAATGACAACATTGTTTACTTGCATATTGGGTATTAAACTGACAACATTGTGTACTTGTATATTCGGTATAAAAATGACAACGATGTGTACTTGTATATTGGCTACAAAAATGACAACATTGTGTTCTCGTACATTGGGTATAACATTGTGACAAAAATAATCCCTATAAAACATTGGGTTTTATTGATCGTAAGTTGAATGTTAGACAAATAAATCTACTTTAGGGGTGCTCCAACTCTACCAGAAAAATGCACGTTTGTTATTTGTTACATAATCTAAAGGTCAATCAATTATTTATACAGTACCCGGTACTATTGTATGCAAACAAAGATGAGACAAGCCAACAAGAATCAATTTGTCCTCAATATGCACTTGAAGACTTCTTCTGTGAAAACAAACTTGGTTGACATGTTGACAACAGAAAAATCAATGTTTCATTAAAGAACTTACCATTGCAATCATTTCCTGTAACAGGGTCAACATATGATGTCAATTAGAGCAGTTTTATGGACCAACACATCATTAATTGCTTATTGTGCTGGATTATCAATTATCACCATGGAGAATCCGCCAATAATACGAAAATTCTATAAATGACATGTCAGTGTATAACATGACCTTTTTAAAGGTCATTTGGTGTAATTTGGATTTACCTCATAGTGATAATATATTGAAAAGGAATTTTTTAAAAGTTACTTCTTGGTTTATAAAGCTAACTTCTTGATTGCTTCTTCTGAAATTCTATTTTTCAAAGAACATACATATAGATTTAGCAAATATATATCAGAAACACAGTAGAAGCATGCAAATAACTGGTACCGTTGAGGATGTTATCAAAAAGTCAAATCATTAAAAAGCAACTGAGAATTGAGTTCTAACTGACAAAGCTTTTTACCCTAGACTTATTTTTTGTTGTAAACAGAAAGCTAAAACAATGAGGTGTTTTTGTTCAATACTAAATATTTGTAAGATTAACTATATACACCAATGGTTTTGCAATTCATATGGGGTCAATTATTTCGCATTTCCACATTCATTAAAAGTGGTACACTAAATTTAGGCTTTCTGAAACCTTTAAATACCATAAAGCATTTGGCCAATAAAAAAATACAAATATTTATGATTTCTGTCCCTGTCAGTTTCAAACCCACGTATCATGCCTTGATAGTCACATTAAGCAAAGAGCAATTCTTGAACCAGAAAAAAATATCATATCCTTTTCCTATTGATTTTCTGCAAATATGATAGTAAAGAATTTCTCTCATCACAATATTGCATCTTAAAACAGTACTTAGCAACAGCATGACAGCATGACTTTACTGTTGATGCATCACTGATGGATGACAAAAGAGAACACAAATCATAAATATGGAGAATTTCAAGAAATGATTGAGAACAGCTGTTGTCAAGGCAAATAACTCATCACTCATCACATGGAGATGTCTGAAATGAACATTGTGCACTCGTTACCTGCATCTTAACGATGGATTGATTGTTTGTTGATGGCTTGTCATACAATGTTATTACACTTGTTGACAAATTGACTTTAATATGTGGTAACTTTTCACTTTTTTAACCAATATACATGAGATTATTGATAGTCTTTTCTAAATACTGATTTTGAACAAAACACTGTGCTCAGTTTATCATTATTTTTGCAACAGTGAAACGTTATTTCACTTCAAATATATAACTTAGTCTCTTTATCTATATACACTCAATTACAATTTAATGCCTACTTAAATTTAGCAAAGAAAATATTGAATTGTCCTATTTTGTGCAGTTTCTGGTGTAACTTATATAACATAGTCTTGACTTCATAATATCACTGAAGTTGCTGTCCTTTACAAGGTTGTCCTTTCCTGGCAATGTCATTTAGGAATGCTGCACAAAATCATTGAGGGTATCATATTTTCTAAACTGATTAAAAACAACATAACATTTAAAATTCAGAGAAACACACCATTTAGATAGTGAACAAATGTAAAACACATATTTTTATTCATGAAATTAAAGCATTTACATGAATATGGATTGGCACAACAAGCTTTGAGCTTATACAAATGTAAAATTGTTATATTTGGGATCAAACTATCTGCAAAAGTAAAACCTTGTACTTTTTTTACTCAAGTCCCTTGTGATGTATCATTCCACTATCTTGTATCAGTGTCATGTCCATAGCATCATATTGCAAGGTGCTTGCCAGCATTAAGCTGGGTACCCCTTGTGTGTTAACTGATGTGCAATCAGGTGTATTTATCTTAGGTGCCCGTATTCCTTGTGATTATGAGAACATTTCAAGCATGTATTGTAATGGATAAATGCACTTTATCATACAATGGATAGTGTTCTCGGCATAATAAAGCCAACGGATATTTTTGATATCCGTTGGGGTCATATACGGATAGAGATGCAAATTTCAAAGGTCAAGGTCGGAACTTCTTTTGAAAATTCCGATGAAGTCACAAGCGTTAATATTTTAAACGCCTTTAGTAACGGGAAGAGACATAGGAATCAAAATGATTCAATGCATGGACAATAATTTAAGAAATAACAACAAAACTGTATAGTTTTTTACCAATATGTATGACTTGGCAGTGCAAAATCACTGCCGGCGTGAGCTAAATGAACCGATCAAACTATTTTACTCACAGGTACCAAAGGCAGATCACGTCATTTGTTTAAAACATCCATTTATCAATGTTCAGTGTTCTTTACTTTAGTTGCTTAGTTTGAATTAGAGACTGCACAGCCTGTCTTCTAGTTACGCTCTCCGCTGGTTGTTTTGAACGACGCAAAAAGCCATTGCAACCGAAGGGGAGCAACTCTTGCCCCTACGTGAGATAGACTCGCACTCTTTTCCCGCAAGGTGATAGAACGTATGTTCAAATCCGTTTAAGACACATTGAAATGTTTTTCACTTGGAAATTAGCGGTTTTTTATGTTTTTAAAACTTTTGAATTGTGACTAAATAACTGACACGGTATTAAAATACATTTATAAGGAGGAATTATATTTTGTCAAATCACTGTCGTAGTCATTACACGGTTCGTTTGCATATATCAATACGCGCATCTTTTAAAACAATGTCAACTATAAAAATAGTATTATCAAGTAATTTTCGAATAAAAATTTAAAATGACATTGTATGATAAAGAAGTTATCATGCTCGTGTGTTTTGGGATCGTAAATATCCTGCATTAGGAATAAACACTATGTATTTAGCTCGCCAAGGCTCGCAAAATACAATGTTTATTCCTATTGCAGGATATTTACGATCCCAAAACACACTCTCATGATAACCTCTATATATATACAGTACATATATCTTTTGATCGTGACAAATCTCCCCAATTTTTTTTTTTAAATAATGATATGCTTACAGGAAATGAGTTATTGTTTAATTAATTTTCTTCATACACTGAACACTGCTAATGGTTGAAATATTGCCCAAGTGGCGTAAAACACTCACTCGCTCCCTCACTCAACTTTTCAAAAATGATATCAGGACCGAAAGAAAATGATCACTCCGTTTCAGTTATTGTCGATTTGTTGAGTAGACCTAAATCATAACCCAGTACAAGGAACAAGCGCCCCAATTGACGTTTCGTCAAGTTCTTGACTCATCTAATCCTTTTAAATTGCCCCCAACTGGGTCATATTCTCATTCCATCGGGACACAAATCCTTCACTGAAATACCAATATCAACAGACCAGCGTTTTACGGGAAATGAGCAATTATTGAGAGAAAATCTTGACATATTGGCAAGTTTAAGTCTCACCATATATGGATTATTCGCAACTTAAACGCTAATTTGCAAAATCCATTCTGTGCATGTCAAATGTCCAAAGATGTGATTATTTTCAACAGGGGATGTAAAGAAAGTATTTTTCATCATGTAGAAAGCAATTACTATTTTATTGCAAAAATCTTTTTTAAGAATGTTTGATTGATAAAAATATGTAATCAAATGCTTTTTTCAAAAGAAATAGGATTAAAGGCTTAAGATTACTTTACAAGTTGGAATGATAAAAGTGTTCTAACTAATTTGTTTCTTTAAATATACTTGATCAAATACTGTAACGGTAAAGTGAATTGATAAAGAAACTGGGAAATATGTCATTTTATAGACTTTTTTTAAACTTTTAGTGATAAAAAGGTGTTATTTAATTATTTATTATTAATATTTATCCTGAAGGTGATACAATGTAGTGTCACTGTATTCCGTGACATCCAATCTTTAACCATTTGTATATTTTATAATCATTTACCTAACTTTCTTCATACAAACCTTTAGGAATATTAAGGAGAAAACTTTAAACATTATCATGTTCACAACTTCGTATGTGAGAGTTTACAACAATAAAACTAATGACACATTAAGTTTAAAGAAAACAAATAACAAGTGAAACTTTTAAGAATTTCTTTCCCTAAACCATGAAATATTAAATAAAAGAAGATTGATGAATAACATATATGGCAACAATAGAGCTCCAAAAGCATCAATCACAGTTTTTTGTTATTAATTTACAGAAATATAACACCTTACAGTGTCCAAAATGATAAATTCATTTCTAAAGAAATCCTTCTGCAACTTTTGAATTAAATTTATGATTCCCTTACCAAAACAAATTCAACACCTACAAATGAAGACAATAGACATCTTGGGGTTTATTTTCTAATCTCCACGAGGTAATGATTTGGTAGGATATGTTTCTAGTGATATATAGATTGAAAAGGTAGAAAATAATTGATCGACTTGAACAAATTAATCTTTTATGGATGCTTCAGAAGACATGAAAGCATCTTTCCAACAAAATTGATATCTTTAAAACATTATTGAGCATAATGACCTTGATTAATTTTCATGCATAATACCACTTTACATTTCAATAAAAAAATAAGACGCTTAGAAGGATTTTGCACAGCCAGAAATAATTCAAATTAATAAGTCAACTGTCACAGAAACACTGAATTATAAGTGTTAAAATTTAATACCATTAACATTGGCAATGTTCCCCGCCATTGAGATATTTCGAAAATAATTGTCACAATAAGCAAATGCTTATGGCATTGAAATAAATTGCAAAAAAATGCTTTATCTAAACTGTTTAATGAACAGTTCTAGAAAATACCTGAAATACCTTATTCATTCTTTGTATCAGTACTTGTTGTTCATTGTGATTATAACCATTGCTAGTGTTCTTAATTAGTTCCACTGCCCTGACATCTTCATTGGATTCACGTACTAAGACTCTTCATGACCAATCCTTAAAGGGGCAGTAGCACGTTTTTAGGGGGAATTTAAGGTGATGTCAGGAAAATGAAAATAAATGGTTCCAATTTAAAGACAATGTATTTAAACTAAATGAAGCAGTAATAATTCCAATATATAACGTAAAGTTTAGCCATGCGATTCCTTTTTCTTACAAAAATGAATTAAAGGTGTTCTAAAAAAAATGGCCGCCAATGGATTTTATGTGAATCCTCATACTTTGTCCTCTGTTTATGGGTGATTGGCTTGTGTAATGAGATTCCTGACGCTGTCAATATAATACATTTAGCATTAACTTACAATTATAAGTGAAATATTTAAAATATAAAATTATCAAAAAACGTGCTACTGCCCCAAGGCCCTTTAAACAAGAGGTAACACATATGACCTTTTCTTAAATTTTCATAAAGAACGTTTTTATGCAGTAGTGACTGCCTTGAACATCCTAAACGGCCTGGAACGAAATGGAAAACTAGAGCAATGAGAGTTTAAAGACATTTATCTTTTGGCTTTCATCGCCATTTTGAAGTTTTAGCATAAAAAAAGAAACAAATCTGCTGTACTGTGTTAAATTATTAACAAAGCTAAGATCTAACTAACTGCTTGAAAGAATATGAGCATGTTTAGAAACAATTCATAATGAAAATTATCAGTTAAGACATTGTCATGCCACATTTCAAGCTCTTAGCTCTGATGTTAACCATGTCTTTATACTTTAGTTATGCACTCTATTCAAATTGTTAAATCTCTAAACAGGTAAAATGTTAACTTGAATAACAGTGTATAAAATAGTTTGGAAACCTAGCCTGTCCTGAAAAATTAATTGGTCAATTCCTTATGGGAAAATAAAAATGTTTTTGGAAAAATTACCAGTCCTGACCAACAAGTAACCAGTCCTGACCAAAAAGTAACCAGTCCTGACCAAAAAGTAACCAGTCCTGACCAAAAAGTAACCAGTCCTGACAGTTTAAGGACTGGTGGACGGGTCATATCTTAAACACTGTAAATAACATATTTGGAATAAGGTGTGAAATAATCACGTAATAACCACATATTTGCATAAACAGGATAGTCTGCATGCATTTTGTTTCCACAAAAATAACCTGATAGGACTGTCCCTTTTAGTATAAGCATGAGCTCTTTTCTCTGCATCTGAACCTTTTTGTATTTTTCCATAAAAGATTCCCAGAAGAGCTTTTTATCATTTCTAAGAGGAAGATGCCATGTAACTACTGTCTAACATTACAGAAGCTTTTATTACTCATTGTCCACTTTACAGAAGGAAAACAATAATAAAATAATACAAAGTTGGTGACAAATCTATGGTTTTATCAGTTAACATATGAAAGTAGTCCTCAGGAGAGAAACCAACTACTACAAATCCAGATTTTATTAGAAAGGTTATGAAACATAAAGAGAAACAAATAAAACCAGGTCAATGGTAAATCAAATGGAACTTACCATGCAATGTTTAAAGATTTGTGTAGCTCTCTTCTGACTATTTTGTCCAAAGCAGCCCTCCTGGGATGTATAATGCTAGGGTTAACTGGAGATGTACTTGTAGGTTAATAGTAGGATTTCAGCAGTTTTAATACCTCAAACATAAAATTTGAGCCAACAAAGTTTGGAGTAGATACTATGACAGTTTGTTGGTATTCTTATTTTGGAATACTGATTAATGAGTGAATGTACTTGTAATTGTATATATAATGTAGTAGTGCACTCAACCTATATAATGTTCTTTTTTAAAGTTCATTTTACCTATGTTTACTGCTACTAACTACTTCAAATGGCAAGACGTTAGAGAAATTAAAAAAAAAATTCAGTGAAAATTAATTAAAAAATCTATTTCAAAATGTTACTGGAACAGTACAAGTGAACAGAATTTGAGTTACCTTATCAATTGGATAAACTTTCTTAATAACAATGTCGTTGTATTATCTTATTATACGCCCATACTTCTTCATGTCAGTGTTTATATCTATAAATAAGCATACTTAAACTTGTAAAAGTTTTATCAATTGCTATATTGCTTTAGTGCAATCATCGTGAACAATATCTGTCAAAACGTTTTATCTTTAGATCCGATGGTTCACGGTTACTCATGTACAATGAAACCTATCAATGTCAATCAAATAACTCTGGTTTCAGGCTATGATTTTCTCCTCAAGTTCAAGAAGTATAATCCTATTTACCCTTAAACATGTACTAAGACTGAAAATGTCCATTTTCAAGCATATGTTTTCAGGCTATGAAATTTCAATAGCCACTATTTAGATCACACAATCATTCCAACCTTTTGAACATTGTCAATGGCAAACTGATATGTATGAAGTGATTGTCAAAGCTTCAAAAGGAGTACTTCACCCGAAAATGCCTTCAAATCGGAAATATCAAATGAAAACACCCTTGAATAGATAAAAAAGTACATACATTCGGAGGTTTCTTGAGATCACAGATCATGCGTATTGTCGGCAGTCCAGCTGCCATGTTTGAACTGTCTGGTAGCCGTGGCGATGAATTCAAGGTCAACCTTCACGAACAACTTCCGGTTAATCCAAACGTATTTGGTTTTATCGTGAATTGCTCATCATTGGGTTTTGAAAAGGGGAAATTAAACTCGAGGGAAAGAAATTTTATATATCACTGTAAAATATCGAACACAAGTACATTTGATTCCTTTTACTTTCACATAACAGAATCATGTTTCTCATGGAAGCAAATCCTAGATTTTCTTTTATATAAAATTTTATCAAAAAAAGATGTTCAAATTAAAAAAATGGACCGATATTAAAATTGGATTATTCCCAAGGTTCCGATAGCTTATTTTAGATTTTCATGTGTAGTAAAAAATAAATGTTAACCGAGTTTTTGCGGTACCTGGAGGTTCGATAGGATGAATAAAGTTCAAATTATCAAGATATTTCTTATCTGATTATATGCGTCTCTAATATTTGACCAGATGATCACGCGATAGGGTGTTTAATAACCAGAGTAAGGTTCACATTCGAAGAATGATTCTAGATCTATTATCATGTTCGTGTTATTAGCTACGAGAGAAACGCTTCTCAGTCCAAGAATGATTCTAAATCTATTATTATGTTCAATTCATTCGCTTCAGGATCTCATCATGAAATATTACCTTATCACTTGATATGTGATCCACATTTGGAAACTAAATCATTAAATAATATAATTATCCCTTCCGAGGTGTGAAGCTAATTACATGTATTTGCACCTGAAGATGAACAAAAGTAATAATGATTTATCTATTGAATACTTTCGTATTGATTATCCGACCTACAGTGCAGGTGTTTATGTCTCAAACGGTCACTGACACAATGTCTGGTATTCATAATTAGACAATTAAGACCTAGTTCATTGTCAGAAATAGCCACGAAGAGGCGTTGTTACCAAATCCTTCATGTCATTAGATATAGGCTAACTAGTCCAACCGGTGGCGTTCACTAATATCTACATGGAAGAATGCATACAGTCTTATCAAAACATGAAAATATAACACAATGTTGTTAGCACACTAGACAGGCATTAGGCATTATTAACCCTAACCAGTCCAACCTAGAGATGAAGGATATCGGACAGATGTAATTCGAGAGATATTTTTGAAATAGATTGAGGTGGTGAATAAATTTATTTTGTGTGTCTCATTTAATACCATTCTTCTACTCTTTACTATTTGCTATATGAACCCAGAGATTGAATATCAGACAAAAGGACAGAAACATTTTGGTAAAGTGTAATTCAGTTACAAGGACGTGTATGCCTGAAAAATATGCATTGCGTAATTTGCTTATGAAAGAAGATAGCTTTTGATTCATTATAAAATAATTTCACGTTTACACGTATTCCCGAACGTTGATTGGTCTGGGGCATGGTCATGTGATCGAAGTTTCATCGATTCATTTCTCATGAACTCACAAAAAAGCGTTCATTTGAGGATTGTTTTACATGTTTTGTGCCTCTATCGATGTATAACAGCAACGAATTGTAGAAGCTCGCTGGGTTCACACGAGTTTGAATGTAGCTTTGACATCGTTCATTTTCCAGTGCAAACACACAAATTGATATTCCCGATACTCAGGTGCAACTGCAGGTGTAAACTTACAGAGTCGTGAATAAGTATTCGAAAGGTGACGATTTTCCATAGACTTGCATGTCAAGTTATTGTAGCTTAAATAATTTTCATGAAAAAATTTCGCGTGGAATCATTGTAAAACTTTGCAGGTTGAATTGAAATCATCTCAGCTTGAAGTTCATAATTACTGTTTAATTATCTGATGAATGTTTATGTAATGTCGCTTGTTATACTGATGTATGTACAAAATTTGGAAACGTGTCCCAAAGATCAACATTATAGACTAGTTCAAAACTATGTTCACAATTTGATTAAAGTGCTGTCATTCCTAAGATAATAGATGAAAAATTGAACAGAAATTGTGAGGTTGTAGATGAGATGATTCGTTAAAAATATGCAAAAAATGTATCGGATCAAAAGGAAACTAAATTCATACAAATTATTTAAGCAACACTGATTTAACATGCCACTTGCAAGTCTATGGCCACAACATCACCGTCCGAATACTTTTTGCGCGACTCTGCATGTATATGAATAAACAGATTTTAAATAAGATATGAATACATTCTTTAAAAATATATAACAACAAGATTTTGTACGTAAGCTTAAATCCAGTTGAGTAGTACGTAGAAAATATATCGGCAGTAACGCCGATTTTTATGTAGACTATAAAATCTTTTATCCGTAAACATGATTGTCAAGAAATATATGGAATCCTCGCTTCCATAACATATAGACATTGTTGGTAAATTTAAAGTGTCCTAAAAGGTGTAACTGATTTTCGTTTTCCTTTCTACTTCCAAAAGGGATATAGCTCGATTGTCAATGTTTGAATAATTCTGGTTTGGTAACCATTATTTACTGACTGCGCTTCTCACCATTGCCATTCACCACCCGTACATGGCGACCAGTTTGGGATGCACACGATATATGTCTCTCCAATTTTAAATTTATCGTCCAATGACAGAATTCCCGTGTTTCTCTGCAAATGATAAAATTGCAGTCAATGTCTATTTTACAAACAGATGCGTTTTTGCGAGTATAGACTTTTATTATTGTAATCCATTGATAATTCGTTTCGACATTAACTGGGTTTACTTACTTAAAAAATGAAATTGCACGTTACTATGACATGTCGAGATATGTTTTTCTTTCAACAGGAACTGAAGAAATGTTTTTCAAATTTTGGTCAACATTACATCTATTATTAGGTAAATAATGCTATGAAATAATTTTTGTCAGCCAATTGTGGATTTTAATGTTATAATGTATTCATGTATTTCTTTGTGTTTGTCGTATGCTGTTGTATTTTGCCTGTATCACAAAATATGGAAAATTAAAAAAAAAAAAAAAAATTAACTGGGTTTACTGAGTTTTGTTATTCAGTATTCAGAATGGATATTATAAGAAGTCATAAATCAATCAAAACTAACTACAAATAAGTAAACTACCGTTTCCAAATCCAAAATCAACATTTAATTCCCCTTCCCCGATAACTGAAGATGATTCTTTTCCAGATCTTCAACCCTTTCACCCGTAAGAAACCAGCAACAGATGCGTTTTCAGACCTTCCCTATAGATATATAGCGGTGAGAGGGTTTAAAGTTAAAACCTAAGTTAAACAATGTCTTGTGCGAGTTGAGATTTTAATTATTATAATCCATTGATAATTTGTTAACTGCATAAGTTTTGTTATTGATTGTCAGTTTCAGTATTTCAGAACGCAATTTATGGATATTATGAGAAGTCATAAATCAATTATAACAAAACGAACTACAAATAAGTGAACTACCATTTCAAAATCCCAAATCAACATCTAGATAATCCTCGTTACAGGATCACCGAGAACAAACGATTTTCAGATAGACATATGGGGGTGAAAGGATGTAAAGGGGCAGTAGCACGTTTTTTGATAATTTTATATTATAAAAATTTCACTGATAATTGTAAGTTAATGATAAATGTATTATTTTGACACTGTCAAAAATCTCATTACACAAGCCAATCATCCGTAGTCAGAGGACAAAGTATGAAGATTCACATAAAATCCATTGGCAGCCATTCATTTTGTGTAGGAAAAAGGAATCGCATGGCTAAACTTTACGTTATATAATTGCATTATTACTGCTCTATTTAGTTTAAATACATTGTCTTTTAATTGGAACCATTAATTTTCATTTTCCTTATCCCCCCCCCCTAAAAACGTGCTACTGCACCTTCAGAGTTAAAAGTTCAAGATGTGTTGGAGAGTTGCACAACACATGTACATCAACACGAGCTAAGGACCCATGCCCCTTATATTCGGACAGTGACATTTTCTCCATAGACTTGCTTATGAGAGAAGTGTAGCAAAATATTTTTCGTGAAAATTTAATATGTTCTTGTTGGATCATCGTAAAACTTTGCAGGTTGAATTGGATTCATTTCAGTTTGAAGTTCATACTTTCTATTTCATATGTGAATTATGTCTAGTATGTAACATCAACATTTTAACCAATGAATTTACCAAATACATGACACCCGTCCCATAGATCACCATTATAAACTGGTTAACAAATAAGTACACAATTTGATAAAAGTGCTGTTGTTGTTTAGATAATCGATGAAAAATTAAACAGAAATTTTGAGGTTGCATTTAAGTGAGATGATTTGTTACGAATGAGCAAAAAGGGAACCGGATCTGACGAAAATTAAATATATATTATTTTTACTACACTTATTCAAGGTTATGGAAATAAAGTCACTGTCCGAATATAACTGGCATTGGTCAGTAGTTGAGCGGTCCTTACAACGGTCAGCCTGATCTAAATCTGTCACTGGACGCGGCTTCCGGTGGTCAACATGGCTAAAGGAAATCTACTCCGGAAACAATCTTGATGGTTTATCGTTGTGTCAGGAAATACACGTGCTTCCTAGACTCATGAGAAATAAGAGAAACACATTTGAAAGAAACAAGTTCTCACACCTACGATAACCTATCAATATGTTTTTGAAGAAACCAACTTGAAAATTAGAGACAAAAATAAAAAATATTGTTTTTGAAATTTTGACCCCTGGTCACTTCAATTTCCTGCCAAACTTGTAACGGTTATCTGTAATGCCCCTATTTCACTACGAGAGGAATTCTCACGAATCGCCACGAATAGGTGATTGTAAAAATTCGTGAATATTCTTGAATATTCGGCAACATTCGTGAACTGCAATTTCACCTGTACGAAACGTTTACGAAAATTCGTAGCTTTTCATGCTAAAACACTACGAAACCAATACGAATTGCTTACGAATTATGTACGAATTGTACGATATAACTACGAAACAACTACGAAACAACTACGAATTTTCACGAATATGATACGATATCACAAATGATGTAGGAATAGATTACGATAATTCGTGACTGTTTCGTAGATGATTCGTAAATAATTCGGGGAGAGACCATCAAAAATATCAACCACGAATTTCCAAGAACTCGTTACGAATTTGTTACGAATGACCCGAATTAATTACGAATAGTTTACGAGACAACTACGATAACAAAATTCGTAGTTGATTCGGGAAAATCTTTTAACAAACAAATTTTTTTTCACGAATGCCACGAATTGTAAGAATATTGCCGAATCAATCACGAATTCATTACGAATCACAAGAATAAATCACGAATTGTCTACGAATGTTCACGAATGTGAAATATTTCTCTATCGTGGCGATTCGTGAGAATTCCTCTCGTAGTGAAATAGGGGCATTAGGTAAATATGTAAATACAAACAGATTTTTAACTTACGTCGTGAAATTTCAACATTATCCGTTTTGTTTTTGCAATGCTATGATGCCTTTGAGTCAATCAAAATTATGTGGTATTTGCACTACAATACGTAGGTAAGTACGCAGCTGTAGATTTGTTTAAATTCGTATATTTGAATAGGTTCTGTGGAGTGTAAAACTTGCATAAAGCAATTGTTTCAAACCTTAAGATATTGGATATGAAGAAACGATTGTTTTCAATGTCCATAATGAAGGTTTAAACAAGCGTAAATGGAGTTATAAACACTTTAGAAACGTCAATATTCAAATGGCAACATATCAATCAGTTAGGAAATTGAGTTTAATAAACCATTTGTTCGGCTTTGGGTGTCATATATTGTCATCACACTTCTCAGTGTAGAAAAACTGTCAAAAATCAAATCCGACAGCCGAACTTGTAAATGAAATTAATTTCCAGCCCGGATGATTACCAAACTTACCGGTCAAGAAAGTTTTGAAGATGATAAAGTAAAGTACCCGTGGCAATCAATAGCACGAATATGAGTTATTGTGTTGTGCATGCTCCTCGGGTTTCGCTTATAACAGGCCGAAATGCCAAATGTTAGCATAGTTCCATTTTTTGGCATCTAGGGACACGAAGCAATAAACTTTAATGAAATTCCCCAAGTGCATTTAGAAGTTGGCCTGATATTACAAGACAAATCTTACATAAATCTGTCTTCTGTATTGCATATGCTGACTTACTTAATTGGCTTCCATATGTGTAAACTGACAGGAAAAAATAAGTACATACTTTAGTTGAATTTATCATTTGTAATATTACGAGGTTTTGATGTTGATAGATTTATCATATTTACATTCCGTGTAAGTATTTGATTTATGTTATTGATAATTATAATTCAATATAGGTTTCAAACCTGGTTATGTAGGTAGTATGTTTGCTAGTTTTCTAGAATAGAAATACTTTTTGTTTTTAGATAACTTTTAAGGATCCAAATACGGTATCAAGCACTTGACTTGTCCATTGTCGTTTGCAAAACCTTACAGTCGATGAATGCTTTGCACGTGCATCGTGTGCTATGTCAATTACAAAGAGTCGGTTGAAAACTCTGCTTGTTTTGAAGGAAATTCATTTAATTCAAATTTCGAAATCAATTTAATCCTCTGAATAACCAAACCTCATCTCGGTTATTTCCATGTGTTGAGGTCGGTTAACCGATATAACCGACCTAGGGCAGTTATTTATTAGAAAAATAGGAATAATTTTGTTGTAGATATTTTTCATCAAGCAAAATATGTTACACACGTAAAAGATCAGTATGCCCACGTGGTGTAAGTCGTTTCCTTCTGCGTTCTGTGGCTACTACGACGATTGGGTACAGCAGCCCTTCGGTGCTAACTGGAGACCCACCTTTTTACGGTAGGTAATTAAAAAAACTCATCTCGGGCTCCGCCCTCGAATTTTTCTTAAATAACTACCATGTACGGGTTATTATCCATAACACAAACTGTAGCATGTTTACTCAGGCCCATTCTTGATACCAAGTACATGTGCATCTTCATCGTTGAAGCACGTTTTCAACGTCATTGGCATCGCCTTGTATCGGGGATGCTTTTGTTTTTTACATCATGGTTATTTGAAAATTAATAATATGCGATCAACATTATTTCGTTTTGTGAAAATGAAATGCCAACAAATTTTGTGATAACTTAGGCATTACTGTTTTAACTATGTATGAAACTTTGATTTGAAATAACTTATGGTATGTTTATTTATTTTTTTCTCACATACTTTTTTCTCTTCTCAGGTAGATTCCAGGCGTTGTGTTGCAGGTATCACATTGTGACCAGAAAATGTGCTGGATGTTTAGATACGGTGGCAATGTTTGGTTGAATCCAGTCGTTTTAATCTTATTTCTGTTCCAATACCAATACATTTGAGGGTAAAACTGGTCCGCCCGTTGATATGAGAAACTATATCAAAACATCTGAGGCTAAAACATCTTCCACGACACTAGGACGGACCTCTCTGAAAGTTGATCACTGAGAAACAATAATTTCTTTTCTTTACAAATGTTAATTTTAATTAAATGGTACTAACAGTTTTGTATGCTTATAGGTGTTTCTTCAAAGTTGAGAAACTTTGGTTTCATTTGTTCAAAACTTTATCAATTCCAACTGATAGAAAAATAGGTAAGAGGTTATAAGATGTTTTGGTGCATGAATCTGAACTTATAAACCAACTAGAAATATGTGCATGTGATGCACTGTGATGTCCCCCGTACAAACTTTTAATCAGAAAATGACTCTAACTCCCATATGTACAAGGTTCCAATTGTTTCCATGAGACCAGAAAAATAAATAAATCAGAATAACCAAAATACCAAAAGGCACCACTTCATCATAAGGTCTAACCAGATACCATGTTTTGTAACAAAATATTGAACAGTTTTTGAGATATGGCCCGGAAACGGACCCTACCCCCTATATGCACTAAGTTTCCAAATTGCTTCCATGGAAACCAGAAAAAAAATCAAAATAACAATAATAGTTAAAGGCACCACACCACCATTAGGTCTAACCACCTACCAAGTTTCGTTAAGAATATTGAGTTTGAGATATTTTTGAGTTTTTGAGATATGGTCCGGAAACAAAACAGTTAAGGAACTAGATTAGCGCTTGCGTGATACCGCAAAAGCAGAGCAGCCCCGGAACTTGGGGTTTCGCCTTACCCTGTTCCGCCTTTTACAGGCCTCACCAAATTGGGAATTTTCTCGTGACCTTGACCTTTGACACTCAAGGTCACACAATCAATGAACACATTTCATTGAATATAACATTATTGTAATGAAATAAAGTGTTAAAAATTAAATTAATCCATTTTCTCCATATATGTTGACCTTGCTGTGACCTTGACCTTCGACAGTTCGTACCCAAAACTTTTTGAAAATGTTGTACTTCTCAAGAGATAATATATACAAAATCTAAACTTCATAGCACAAAAGCTTTTCAAGTTATTGTGTTTACAAGGTATTGCAATAACTCATATCTCATGACCTTGACCTTTGACCTTCAAGGTCACACAATAATTGAACACTTTTTATTGAGTATAACAATCATGTATTGATTAAAAGTGATCATAGTTAAAATTAAGCATTTTCGCTAAACCATGCTTAAGTCATGACCTTGCTGTGACCTTGACCTTTGACGGATTGTAGCCGAAACCTTCTCAAAATTTTTTACTTTTCCAAGGATGATATATACCAAGTTAGAGCTTCATAGCACAAAAACTTTTCAAGTTATCGCGTTTACAAAGAATTTTGCGGTGATTTTTATAACTCGTGACCTTGACTTTTGAACTTGAAAGTGAACATGTCATAATGATTCCCTGGAAGTATTAACATTTAGACATGTTCATGAGTTCTGAAAAGCTAAATGGGATAAAGTTATACCCAAATTTAGTGCATTTTGTAATAACTCATATCTCATGACCTTGACCTTTGACCTTCAAGGTCACACAATCATTGAACAATTTTTATTGAGTATAACAATCATGTATTGATTAAAAGTGTTCATAGTTAAAATAAAGCATTTTCGCTAAAACATGCTGACGTCATGACCTTGCTGTGACCTTGACCTTTGACGGATTGTAGCCAAAACCTTTTCAAAATTTTTTACTTTTCTAAGGATGATATATACCAAGTTAGAGCTTCATAGCACAAAAACTTTTCAAGTTATCGCGTTTACAAGGAATTCTTAGAGTGAATACATATCTCGTGACCTTGACCTTTGACCTTGAAAGTGAACGTGTCAAAATCGTTCCCCCAAGGTATGAGTTATAAGGTATGAATAAGAGTTCTGGAAAGCTTAGTGGAAAAAAGTTATAGCTAGTAGTACGAGTGCGGCGGCGGCGGCGGCGATGGAAACTTCACAAAAATAGAGCCATTGGCTCTGTAGCTCATCAGGCTTCATCATCAATTATGCTGTAGAGTGTGGCAAATGTGATTCCCCCTTTGTAGAGGCCACAAGGGCACCAATCATAAAATTAAGTATATATAGGCGACAAGTTTCAGTTTTCTAGGCCTTATACTTCAGGAGAAGATGATGAAAATAGATTTGCAGAACGTTCCTGTTACCTTTATTAGGGGCAACAGGGCCTCCAAAGCTACAATTTATAATCCTCACTAGTCAAGGAGTCTGTACACAAAGTTTCAGCTTTCTAGGCCATATGGTTCTGGAGAAGAAGATGAAAATAGGTTTTTAGGGCGTGGCCCCTGTGGCCCTTATTAGGGGTCACAGGGCCACCAAAGGTACAATTTATAACCTTCACCAGTCAAGGAGTCTGCAAACAAAGTTTCAGCTTTCTAGGCCTTATGGTTCTTGAGAAGAAGATGAAAATAGGTTTTTAGGGTGTGGCCCCTGTGGCCCTTATTAGGGGTCACAGGGCAACCAAAGCTACAATTTATAATCCTCACTCTTCAAAGAGGCTATACACAAAGTTTCAGCTTTCTAGGCCTCATGGTTCTGGAGAAGAAGATGAAAATAAGTTTTTAGGGCGTGGCCCCTGTGGCTCTTATCAGGGGTCACAGGGCAACCAAAGCTACAATTTATAATCCTCACTCTTCAAAGAGGCTATACACAAAGTTTCAGCTTATTAGGCCTCATGGTTCTGGAGAAGAAGATGAAAATAGGTTTTAAGGGCATGGCATCTGTGGCCCTTATTAGGGGTCACAGGGCCACCAAAGATACAATTTATAATCCTCACTAGCCAAGGATGTCTGTACACAAAGTTTCAGCTTTCTAGGCCTTATGGTTCTTGAGAAGAAGATGAAAATAAGTTTTTAGGGCGTGGCCCCTGTGGCCCTTATTAGGGGTCACAGGGCCACCAAAGCTACAGTTTATAATCCTCACTCTTCAAAGAGGCTATATACACAAAGTTTCAGCTTTCTAGGCCTCATGGTTCTGGAGAAGAAGATGAAAATAGGCTTTTAGGGCGTGGCCCCTGTGGCCCTTATTAGGGGTCACAGGGCTACCAAAGCTACAATTTAAAATACTCACTCTTCAAAGAGGCTATACACATAGTTTCAGCTTTCTAGGCCTCATTGTTCTGGAGAAGAAGATGAAAATAGGTTTTAAGGGCATGGCATCTGTGGCCCTTATTAGGGGTCACAGGGCCACCAAAGATACAATTTATAATCCTCACTAGCCAAGGATGTCTGTACACAAAGTTTCAGCTTTCTAGGCCTTATGGTTCTTGAGAAGAAGATGAAAATAAGTTTTTAGGGCGTGGCCCCTGTGGCCCTTATTAGGGGTCACAGGGCCACCAAAGCTACAGTTTATAATCCTCACTCTTCAAAGAGGCTATATACACAAAGTTTCAGCTTTCTAGGCCTCATGGTTCTGGAGAAGAAGATGAAAATAGGCTTTTAGGGCGTGGCCCCTGTGGCCCTTATTAGGGGTCACAGGGCTACCAAAGCTACAATTTATAATCCTCACTAGCCAAGGAGTCTGTACACACAGTTTCAGCTTTCTAGGTCTTATGGTTCTGGAGAAGAAGATGAAAATAGGTTTTTAGGACGTGGCCCCTGTGGCCCTTATTAGGGGTCACAGGGATACCAAAGCTACAATTTATAATCCCCACTAGCCAAGGAGTCTGTACACAAAGTTTCAGCTTTCTAGGCCTTATGGTTCTGGAGAAGAAGTCGAAATTCCACAAAGTTTACGGATGGACGGACGGACGGACGGACGGATGGACGGACGGACGCCGGACACCATGCCATGCCATAAGCCCATCGGGCCTTACAGGCCAGATGAGCTAAAAACTGATAGCAGCCCTGTCCTTAGACGGGGCTGCTATTTACGGAATCACTGGACCACAGACGGAACCGAAAACATTATGTCTCTCATAAAGCTTTGCGGGGGACATTATCATCCATAGTCAGAGATCAAATTATCAAGATTCACGTAAAGTTCATTGGCAGCCTTTTTTGTGTGAACACCTTTAATTCATTTTGTGTAAGAAAAAGAAATTGCATGGTTAAACTTCACAATATATATTTGAATAATTACTGCTCCATTTAGTTTAAATACATTGTCTTTCAATTGAGACCATTTATTTAATTTTCCTTATTTCATTTTCCTGACATCACCTTATATTCCCTCTAAAACGTGCTACTGTCCCTTTAAATTCTACTCAAGTTCTGGCAACACAATTTGAGTTTATTGTTTATACTGTATTAAAGACAACAACACATTCAATTTTAGTTCATATTTATTTGTGAAATTATCCAATATGTGATGTGCAAAATGGTATAGATGTGAAGATCATACACAAAACACATTTAACTCAAAATGGAGAATTCATAATCATGTTTTGAAAATAAAAATAGTCAGTAGGAATATTATATGGTTATCAAGTCAGACAAAACACAATGAAAAAATACTAATACAGATTTAAGCTACAAGTTTAATGAACCAAACATAACTTTTTACAGTGAAATAGACTGCAAAAGAAAACCAACCTTTTCTTTCATATTACAAGGTATATATATCATAATTTTCCTTGTTATAACATCATGGAACATTTCATAAATATTTTACCGAAAACAAAGTTTTGGTTGTCAAATTGATAGAGAAAGACATTCATTTTATAGGATTTTTTATGATTGAAATTTATGCAAAATAAATGTATTTGCAAAGTTTAATCATAAACAATAATTTACAAATACTGGTAGAATGTGTTTAATGTGTTTATTTCTCTCAAGAGTAGTTCGTTTTATTATCCTAAATGCCATTAACTTTCAAAGAAACAAAAATAATCTACTTTTCCTCATTTCAAGAAAGAATTTTTTTAAATGACAAGAGTTTGCACATACAGCTAAAAGCAACATAGTAATTAACTTAAATTACACAGTGTCAACAAACTTAAAAACAACTTATAATTACATAAAATCAAAGAATGAATGTCAATGCTTCTTTAATTAAAAGACATAAAATTATGGTGCTTGTCTAAAAAAAAACAATATAAGAAATAATTTTGGGAAAAAAACACTGAAACTGATTGTCTCCTTGCATGCATGGTAAGTAATACTTTATTTGACAGTTTTGTTTTAAAAAAACACTTACTAGAATATATTTTTTGTAATTTAAGATTAGAAACAACAAATGAAATTTTCAAGAATTTATAAATAGTTTAAAGTTCAATGAGATTAGAAATGGTGCTGGGAATTAATAAATATGATATTTCCTATGAAAATGTAATAAAATGTCTGTACATTGTGTGTCCTGCACACAGCTATAAGTTGATTAAAACTGCATCAGGTTGTGAACACTGTGAGTGTTTACCACTCTAAATCCAAACAACAACAACACAACATAAACAACACTCCCCATTCATCTGTTCCTCATATTCATTCAGTTTTAAGCTAAAGAAAACCTTTAACAACAACGGGTTCAAACTTCAAAATTGAGTATTTGTGGGATTCCTTATATATATATGTATATATACACTGCTTAAGGACACTTTGATTTTTTAAGTAAAGTAACATTAATATAATGTATTTGTTTAATTACTGTATCATATATATAGTATTATAATATTTTTTTGAAATATCAATATCTATGTTCACTTTTTTTTTCTAAAATTATTTACTGCCTTATGACTAATTTGTCATAGTAAGTGGTGTCAACGTAATTACAAAGTTGGATGATAAAATGATTTTGGTCATTTGAATACAATTCTGATTATACCTGAATCTTTTCTTTTGTTACAGCAATCTTTTAACTATGAATACAATCTTAATTTCCTTAAGGCCGAATTTCTATATTTGATTTTGTTCAACATGATGAAATAATTCCAGACATAAAAACAGATTTATCTAAGTATCATATTTCTGAATTTTTATATATATACAAAACCTATTAACTAAGGATGTAAACTAATAATCAAGACTTCAGCAGAGAGATACCTTAGAGTGGATAAAGATAGCTGAAAATGTCACAGGGAAGTTTTAAAGGTTATGTAAGTTTTCTTAAACAGATCTAGTGAAAGGTTGACAATTGTTAGAGAATCAGTTTTAATTTATCAGTTCAAAATCAGTTTTCAAATGAAGATACTAAGTTTAGTTAAGCTATGAAAACCCACTTCCCTAACTCAAGTGATTTAAAAGTGTTCACACAAAAATGTCGACATGAGATTTTTGCTTGATATGGTAACACCCTTTTTATATAGAAAGAAACAATAATTAGCGTTTATAATAGCAGATTGCAAAAATCATCAAAAGAAATCCAAAAATATCCTACCATGCTTTTAAATTTGTTTGGTGAGTAACTGCATGCTGATGTGAGTTTGTACAAAGCTTAAATCTATAAATACAAAATGATTGAATTAACCTTATCAAATCATCATTTCACAGCCAAAACTGCAATTGCATCTACCAATTTCTTAAAGAAAGAAACTGTATCTTAATTGATTAAGTGTGCTTTCTAAAATAAATTTTAAACATAAACATGTCCAGATGCAGTGATAAGATTGAATATGTACTCAGAGAAATTTTTTAACAAAACAGTAAATAATGTCATCAAAATTAACAGATAATAACAGATATTGATCCTGAAATGACAACAAAATGTTCATAACATGATGTGCCAGAAAGTCCTCAAATCAATACTTAGAGTTATTATCTATTTTGTTTATTCCAAGATGTCACTCAACACAATGAGACCAATCACAACACAAGGATTAAAATGCATATTTGGGCTTTGCAAAATTGATCGTGTCATCATAGCCAATACTTACGTTGAGTATCAAAACAAACGACAAGTACAAGAACCATGTATGCTTGATGAAAAGAAATCACTCATAGATATTGGACTGTTAGAGACATTTGTAATATAAACAATTTATTGTGAACTAACATAATTTTTCTTCTAATTAGTGAACTGTAAAAGCGTTTTAACATTACATAGTGATGTGGAATGCATCAGTGATTTCAACTTGACAATGATTTTCAGGCTGCTTCAAGTTCAACTAGCTATTCTTTAAAAGCCGAATAAGAGCACCATTCTGTGAGCCTTGTTGCAGTTACCTCCCTTGCACCATTATATCCAAGACAAACATAAAATAAAATATTGAGCATTATTCCATAATAAATTCATAAAAACTTAGTTTATCAAAAATCTGTTTCAAAATGACCCTAACTAACCACGAAAGCAATAGTGAAATACATTTGCATTCAAGACTTTGAAGGGCATTTATAAGTGCATACATAAAAACAGAATTGGCATACATAAGAACAGCCAGGGTATTTGGATAACACTGCAATAATCACAATGTCACAGAGTGTATGCTTACTCACTGATCAAGCTTCTCATCTGATGAAAAAGTTTGAAATCATAATCCATGGTGATGAAGACGCTCTTTTTGTTAAAGTTCACATAACCACAAACATGTTTCACTATTTCTTTTGGAATATATGAAAGTCTGATTACAATATTGTATGCTGCGTCAAAGGTCGCTACTCAAATATGTTCAGTTTAGTAATAAAAGCTGTTTTGAAAGCCACTTCTAATGGGCCGCTTAGACTTATCTGGCCACAAACCAGTGGATGCATGACTGGTCACTCCCCCTTTTTGTGACGTCATAAACAGAATCAGTCTCGTTATCTATACATCTATTGTAACAATACCACAGAAAAAACCCAATAATTAACGATTTTCAAAAATTGTTTTTCACTCAGATCAATCATTTGACGATGTAACACTACTAAGCAGTTGTAAAAAAGATATCCACATAAATAGTATAATTAAACAATTATTTAGGCAGTATTTCAGTTGAAATAATAATACGTTACTCTGAATAGTCTGTTTATTACGTCACACAAAATCAAGTCCAGTTTTTATTTTGTTGAAAAATCTTTGAACAAAAATTGAGAAGTGGTAAAGTTGAGGTTAGTGGATGCTTAACTATGAATTATTTTAAAGCAACTGTTTTTAGTTTTGTGAAGTCATACATGGATCAAGTGAGAAAATGCAACTGGAGTCGAGGATTCATGAAAATAATAAACAAGCCTCCTAATGCATGTTTCATTTCACATATTCCTTAACAATGTTATATTAACAAAAACTGAATTGCCTGAAATGTTTTTATGAAGGGTCGATAATTAATGTTGTAAATAGGTTTGCTTAATTAGCTTCCTAGCTTATGAAACACATTCCATTATCAGTATAAGTAAACCTAGCCTCAATAGTACTTGCTACACTCCCATATTGAGTCTGGCTAGATGCAGTAACAGGTTGCATGATGACAGTCAACCATTCGAATGTGCAAATCACAGATTTCTACCAAGCTGCAATAGTCTGCATTGGCAAATATCACTTTCTAATTTCAAGTTTGTTAGTCATACTAAAAGTCGCCGCTTTATGATTGGTTGAATCCATTTGGTTGTCTCAAGTTGGATTGGTCAGCTGAAGCGACATGTTGTTGTAGCTAGCTAGACTCAATATTGGAGTGTAGTAAGTATTTTTGAGTCTAGTTTTTCTTAGACTGTTCCATAACATATCAGTCTGACATTTCCAACTTGGAGGTTGATCACAATAATCAATAATGAATGCAATAACAATTGATAAATTTAGCAACCATCCTTTCATTCTTTCACAAGTGGCAATAACAAAGATACTCTCAAAATTCTTGTCATCATATTTACATATTCAAAAACCAACATCTTGCATGGCCATAATGCTGACAGTAAACCTTGGATTACTTTTTATATACAGAAAAGACTTTGAACATCTTGGTAATTCACATCATATAATGATCTTGGCATTTCTGACATGGCGTGAAGTAAGAATATTTGAAAACAACATATCATATGTACATTTAATCAATGATGTGATTATAATGATGTATTTCAATGTATCCTAACATATGAATTTTGGTGATGAACAGCAATGATAAAAGTAATCTTTTGCATGATTTCTTGAGGGGCATTTCATCATCAAAAAATAAAAATGATGAAATCTTCCTCTGTATGACAATGGCATTAAAATTTGACAGTGTTTTCCTTTGTGTGAAGGTTTGATATTGACATTGTAATGTGCAATATCTTGTCAAACTTTGGTCATCTTTTGTGTAATATCTTGCTACTATGTTAAATTTAAGTATTTCTTTTGTTCAATCATAGTGATAACCAAATCTCTGTTTTGAAGTTGCAAGGGTGCATAATAAAATATTCTTTTACAAAGAAGAAATTCCACAGAAACTGTCCTCATTTTTCCCCCTTGATCAAAACCTTCATTACTTACTGTTACATCATAATTTCACCACAAGCTCTTATGAGTGTGGAGTGATTTCATTACAGTTCTTAACATGACATATGGACTGTCCAACAATCTATAAGGAAATCATTTTCCCATGCGGCTAGTTTGAGGTTTAATATTCTGCATAATCACACCATTTCTCTTACAAGGATCATTTCAAGTTTGATCCCTTTCAAGCCTGCTTCATACTCTCCTAGTCTTTTCAAGGCTAACCTGCAATAACATCCAAACGTCCTTTTTCACCTCGGAAGATAAAGACTTTCATGGTGGATTTAGATATGGTACATCAAGGTGCTGGTGACATATATGCTTCAATATGGCAGGTTGCAGTGTAGAGTGATACCTTCTCGTCTCTTTTTCACATTCTAGCCTATGGACTCTCTTTCTGAATATAACCGCCAAGCATATCCACAAGATGTTGATGTTGGATACTGTTTCTAATCCACAGCAATAGACAGCCTCTCTGATGTTTTTAATGCACTTATTCACACTCTGATCTGACCAACCAGCAATCAGCATCTAAAGTTATCCAAATATATTCCAAGGTGGGATTCAGTGTTGATGACAGTTATGAATACATATGCTTTTGATTCCATTCAGTCTCAAAATTACTCTGACCTGGCCATTAGGCCAACATCCTTCACCTTTGACCTTTGACCTTTGACAAATGTTGATGACCTTACACCGATGTCCATATCATTTGACACATGTCCTCTACATGGGTGAATCATCTTTGACCAATGCCCAGTAGCTGTGACAAATGTTCTCTATCAGTCTCGAATACACAATGTCTCTGACCCGTAACCTTTGACCTTGTCCTTCGTCTGTAACATTGACCTTGACCCCTGGTCACTCACTACAAGGGTCAGACCTCGTCTTCCCTGGAATCTTCATTGACCACTCGTTCTCTTGACTGTTTGAGCACTGAGTTGAGCAGCAAGAGAACTTGGTCCATTTTTTGGTCCATGCGAGCCATCTGAAATGGACAAACAAAAAGGTTAATTTTAGCCTAGCTTACATCAAAATACATTGTGGCAACTGCACTTACTTCATCTACAAGAGATTTCCTTGCTTGTCTAATTTGATTAGTCACTTTCATTCCATGTCTTCAATATCAATGTACAGCAATTTCTTCATTCTATCGGTTTAGTCAAATATCTAAGTCAGTGTTTTGTGAATCATTGGCTTGTTAACATTCGTTTCCATATCTTATCTATCAATAAAAAAATTCTGGAAGACAATGGAAATTCTATTGATGAACAACTTCATGTGCTTAAAAATGGTATAAGTATGTATACCGAAACGTTACACAAGTTGTCTTGTCTTCGATCCTTATACCTACATCGTCTAGATACCACTCAAACACATCAAATTTGTTTCAATACAGTTTAGACCAAGTTTGGGCACATTTTTTGCACAGATTAGCCTCAGATTTAGCAAAGAAAGGGGAGAGAACTCTCCTGTCCTGACCTGACTCTCCATGCGGACGATCCTGGCGCTGATGGTGAGCCTCTCCTTGTCCCGGGAGTGACTGGAGTACAGAGTGCCTGGCTTGCCTAGAGTCTGGTCCAGTCTGCAACACAGTTCACCAAACATTATAATAATAATAATAATTATAATAACACTTTATTGTCCTTTATTGTCCAGCGGCCACAGTGCAGCGCCAGTTAATGCGTTGTTTTGCCTTTACAATGCTGAGTGTCAAGCAAGACAGCAACAACTCCCACCTTTATGACGCGACCGGGAATCGAACCCCGATCTCCCGGATGACGAGCGGACACTCTACCACTGAGTTACGTCCCCGGTGGACATGGACAACTAATGTAATAAAATGTTGCTAACTCCTTCCTGAAAGAAATATTTTTTGTGATATCTCAAGCAAAATCAAGGCATTAAATAAGAGTAAAATTGGTCGATGCATGATATGACAATGAACTTGGTCAATGAAACTATCTTCAGTCAATGGTGAGTTCACTATTAATTTGAGTTTTGATTTTAAGTGTTTTGAAATTATCAAGTACCTGATATCGCAATTCTTTAAAACTTTGTGATGACCTTAAATGCTATAACATCAGAAAGCCAAGATTTCGGAACCCTTTGGAATGGTAATGGGCACTGTGCCAAGAAATGCTGTCTTGAATATTCAAAGTCATGACCAACTCAGGAAATTAATAGTTGCTAATCAATCTAGCAGACAAAGGGTTAAGCTCACGTCTCCACCATAATGAAGCAACTTGTCTTTTTGTCAAAGATATCTCATTTTCCTATCATATATATGAGTTATACCACTATCGTGCACAGAGCCATCATTCCTGACCATCAAAGAGTCCATGACAGTAAATGTAGGTGGACTACCACTGGCAGACATCATAACTTTCCATGAGAGCAGACTCTGTGATCACAGACTGGCACCGTCATTATTCCTTCTCTTCATGTGTCCTCTGGATAATACCCACAGAGCTCTTCATTGAATCTACACAGTCAGAGGATTGATACAGATCTGACCTACAACCTATATCATACAGGCTCTGCTTTCACAAAGCAACCTTTACCAAGGTCAACCTTAAAGGGACAGTAGCACACATTTTTGAGGGAATGTAAGGTGATGTCAGGAAAATTACAATAAATGGTTCCAATTGAAAGAAAATGTATCAAAACTAAATGAAACAGTAATAAATCAAAAATAAAATGTAAAGTTCAGACATACCATTTCTTTTTCTTACACAAAATGAATTAAAGGTGTTCACACAAAAATGGCAACCAATGGACTTTATGTGAAACCTCATAATTTGTAATGAGATTTCTGACACTATCAAAATAATGTATTTAATTATCAGTGAAAAATTGAAAATATAAAATTTAAGAAAAACGTGCTACTGCCCCTTTAACTTCCATTCTTTAAAAAGCCGCTCCTTGAGTTGTTGGGTGTCACAAGACATGATGAACTTTATGAGTAGTATCATTTGATGAAGAAGTATCGACTGTTACAAATAAAGTAAATCACTCTAAGGTATCACTCTTAGTTACAGCCAATGGAAGTAACAGTATCAAGGTATATAGTCGTGATTATGATCGAAAACAGAACAATGATTTATGTTTGATAGGTAACATATAACTAGTGTCATTGTAAATGAGACGTATCAATTCAGCCTTTGCAAATTCTTAATATCTTTATTGGAAACAAGTAATTATCATATATTTGCTGATTGGGGACTGTTCGACAGGTTATATAATTAGTATATGCATGTGACGTGTGAATATTGCTTCCCAATTATAAAAGACTGTTTTAAGATTTTCGTGAAGGTGGGGGTTAAGGAAGGGTGAGGTTAAACAAAATAACAACTGAATATCTGACCATTTTTTTTCATCATTTGAAAAAGCAATTGTAACCCCAAAAAGGTATATATGCGCCCACAGTAACATCAATACCAAATTTAAAGTTTCTGAATCAAATGGTTTTCAAGTTATGCACTGGAAAGGGAACAAACTCAGAAAATGTTGCTTTTTTAGGGCCAAATTTTCAAAATATTTTGGTACCCTAGAATTCAAACCCCCAAAAGGCACATATATCAGCACTGCACATGGGTAACATCCATGCTGAGTTTGAACTTTCTGAGTCAAATAGTTTAAAAGTTATGCTCTGGAAACGATGTTGGATGCGCGGACACCAGGATGAACACACGAACGGATGTACGAGGAGAGCTATATACCCCCTGGCCTCCGCCTACCAAGACTTAATCGCAGAATGACTGAAGTTTATTCTTTGCAATTCTCCATAAAACACCATGCAGGCATTACATTAAAAACATTCATATAGCTTCGGCACCATTTACCAAGACTTAACCAAGGTCAAATATTGAAAACAAAGAGCATTCAAAAACACACACTTCAAAAGGGTTGCCGCTCCTAGCCTTAATATAGCATACCGCTTAGAACAATTTTATTGATAGTATTAACATGGATAAAGGTACAATTATCAAAAAATCTTGTTTGTCTAGTTCAGGTGAGAATTCAATATACTGCACTTGCTCAAAACCATATTGGTAATATTGCTTTAACAACTCTTCAGTACATATTTAGTCCACCATGAATAACCTGTGTGCAACCCATATAAACATTTATAACTGCTGTGTCTAGACATCAAATAGTAGCTGCAGTTATCATGGGAAGATCAGATGTGTCAGGTAGAAATGATTGTGATTAAGATAAAGATAGGCAATAAATCCTTGATTTGACCAAGTAGCCTTGCAAGAAGGTTACTTTGCATCTATTATCTAGCTTGTACTGTATTGCTGCGGTGAATTTTTAATAAATTCTTTAGAAAATAAGGATACGAAAATCTATCAAGCCATTCATCATTAAAAGAACAAACACTTCAAAATAAAATATTATTCAGAAATTCCTTATTCAAAATCATCTGTTACAGAGATTTGTTGTAAGTCTAATGGTCTCACATCCACCTAAACTCCTCACATCACCCTCTCAATCTGACAGTGCAGCGAGCTGATAGATTGACCAATCAGACATCCCCTTTCATCTCATTTGTGCTGTGAGTGGTGGAGATGTTGAATGAGAGGACAAATCACATTCCAGTATGCCATCCATCAGCAGCTTAATGGCCATGTCCGCTTTGGTAAATACAATCAGTGTTAGTCAAGTTTGAGCTACTTTTCTAGAAAATCCTGACTTTGTCCAACGAGCTTGTCACTCTGCGTATCATGTCTTATGCTGTCGGTGATCACATTCAACAAGCTTAGGTCCTCGGGAACATGATGTGCTAATAAGGTTAATCTCTGGAGCTATAAACTGGCGGACCAAGTCTAGAAAATAATAGTGTAGCTCAGTGGTAGAGTGTCCGCTCGTCACCGGGAAGACCCAGGTTCGATTCCTGGTCGCGTCATACCAAAAGACGTTAAATGGTGGGAGTTGTTGCTGCCTTGCTTGACACTCAGCATCGTAAAGGCAGAACAACGCATTAACTGGCGCTGCACAGTAGCTGCCGGGTGCCATGGGCACAAATCAAATTTCCAATGTACATGTACTGAAGACAATAAAGTGTTATTATTATTATTATTTCATCCTAGGGATTCAGACATTTTTGCAGTTACCTATATCTGAAACATGGTTTTGTCAACCTTTTTAAATGGCTACATTCAATAAACTTAAAGGAGTTTCTAATAAGGGAAGGGGGCAAAGCTAATCAATACCAACATAGATTTTTTTAAAATCCAAAATAAGAAATTGTTATGTTAAAACTGTTATAAAGTATTCTCATTGAACTAGTCCATACTATTTAAACCAATAAACACTTATGTATTATCACTATTTTCCTTTTTTTTATTACTCATTATGACAAAAATCCGCCTTTTGTTCAGAATGATTTTGAATACAACAAAACTCTCAACATATCAGCTACTCCAGTTCAACTCTACCACAGTGACTCAAGTTTTAAGTATGTATCTTTCTCACTAACAAATGTGCTAAAAGCTCTCCTTGAGCATTCACTTGAAACCAATCAATGTCAGATCAATAAACCAAAGTATTTTCTTAGGAACTTGTAACATGCCATCATCATCAAACCTTTCATAATCCACTGACATCTGTTCAAGACAAACCTGAATAGCAAAGGACACAATGTCTCACTTTGTAGTTGTCAACATCACAGATAGAAGACAGATCACATTCATATATAAATCTAAAGATTTATCTAAGAAGGAAATATTGACATGGAAAATAAAGGTATATAGATTCATACTGAATACCAATGTAAAATTTACACATGCATCTCAGAAATGAATAGAAACCTTTGACTCTGTAGCTTATTAGTCATCATGATTTATCATTTCGGTTAATGTCTAGTATTTCAAATAAAAGGGCTTTAATACGTACAATAAATTGTCACCAAACGTACACTCTAGTAGTTGTTGTGTTTCTAAAGAAGATATAAATATGAAGTGCTTTTCCATACAAGGAGGGAGAATACAACCATTCGTTGTTGTTACTCAAATGCTCTCTTGATAACTATTGAAATTATGTTACATAAATTCCTTATGCACTTAAACCATTAAAAAAATTCTAACATCTGCCACCCCCATTTAATAAAGTCAGCACTAAAAGTTTAGAACTTTCACAAAAATAAGAGACTAATAACTTTCTGGCTTTGAGTAGTCAGTCATCCAGATCCTAAAGTAAAAATATTCAATTGACGACCAACCAAAAAGTACAAAAGTATAACACGTCTAGATCACTCAACTTCTGAAGTTAAAACAACTTCTTATCCAAGCGGGCAAGGATATGCCGGGTATTAAAGTTTGCATAATGGTCATGGGAATTACAGCTTTTCTAAAAATAACTCGCATTTTGAACGGTTGAAGGAACTTTTTTGCATCCATTCATGATTCGCCTGGATCTTATATTTCAGTTGAGAGATATAGATGAAAAATCTTATACTTAAATTGCAAAAGTCACACATTACTACAACAATTTTAACGCGAAATCAAGACCTTCTGATGTTTTCTTTGCCGTAAATACAAGTTTAAATCGTCAAGGCGGTGCTAGGTGGGAGAGTCGCCGGTCGAACTGTCGTTACGTCATATCTCTATGACGTCATTAAACATGACGTCAAACAGTGACGTCATACATTCTTCACTAGGCTTGTCAAACGAATGCTAACAACGTCTTACTTTTTCTTTTCCGTTGTGCACGGTCAATAAAAGTTTTTTTATGATATGAAACAATATTTTTTGTATATAATGTGACATCAATATAATAAACTATTTCAAATAAGATCGAACTCGAGTTGCGAACTACTTAGAGCCGCCCATCCTGGAATGATGAGCAAAATTATGAATGGCGTATGAGTACAATTTGTACTTTACCAGCAGAGCATAGGTTTTTTTTAATGTTTCTCTTTTTCCCCCGTTTTTAAGCATCAAAATTATCTTGGGTAAGAAAAAGGATAACCAACTCGATGCTCGGAATTACAAATTATCTGTCGCTTGTGAATTATTGTGTCAAACTCCTCGTTGAAGCTCGGAGTTTATCACAATAATTAACTCAGGACAGATAATCCGTAATTCTTCGCAACTCGTTGATTATTCTTATATTCTGGGCTGCATTTTGTTTTAATACATGAATCGTTTCAAATGATTGTCAATATATATTGAAAAAAACAAAACTTCTGAGACTAAATGTTAGTCAAGGCTTTGAGCAAATCAAGAATATATCCAAGCAATTAACCTACATTAGCTGCAGGCTTCCCAAGAGCGAAATAAAGAATTTAAATCAGGTTAACTAGAACAAATGATAAAAGTGCCATGACTGAGTGGCTAGTAATAGCTGTTCAGCAATAATTACATTCAAGTTGGAACTGATGGATTGTTATTTGCTTTGTTAAGCATTTGTCCTCGTTAGGGTTTGTTAGCATTAATTGTAAATGACTTGCAAGGTATTCATCATTCCATCTACAATGTCTTTCAATCAATCACATCTATCTTAACAATTGAAATCTTAATCACAATTTACAAACGAGATATTTACCATCATTTGATTTTTATAAGAATCTATTTAAATATGAATTTTGTAAATGTTATTTTGATTTTGTAATTTTCAATTATGAAAATTTAAGGAGCAATAATTAACACTTAAGAAGCTAATCAAATTACAGAAAAACACTCTCAATGGCTGATTTACTGGTATCACAACTCATTACGATATGTAACCTTTGACCTCCTCACCTCCTCTGGAGCTCTTTGATTCTGACCATCATGTTGAGATGTCCCTGAGAATACTGTTCTATCACATCACGCACATCGTACGGCTTACGAGCTTGCTGCAAGTGAAGAGAGATAAAATTAGAAGAGTCTATACAGGTTACCTTGTCCTATCCCTGCAGAATTTAGATACAGAAATTGGATATAAAATGGGGATAAATATTGTTTCCCTGTCTTGTTCTTGCAGTTTTGAAATACAGAAATGACTGAACAAGAAGGGATTATCATAAATGCTTGAATAATCGCCGGCCTTGAATAAAGGCATGCCTTGGATAAACACCAGATCAAAGGCCTAGTTGAAATAAAACAAGAAGACATGGTCATGAACATTCTCCGCCAAAAAGGTTTTCATTAAAGCTCCCAATATTTTCCTACATGGGCCGTTACTCTCTAATGAATAATTGCATTTACTACATTTTTGAACTCCATCAAGGTTTTGATACCCTGATGACACAGGTAAATTTGGTTATCCTATCTCAAATAGTTTCTGAGAAAAATTGTTCCACCCTCGAACAGAGTCGAAAAACATGGAACAATTAAAGGGCAATAACGGTTTTTGTACGGTTCTGATTTCCAAACTCCATAAAGGTATTGATACAATGAAGATACACAGCAAGTTTGGTTAACTTATCTTAAAAGTTCCTGAGAAAAATTGTCCTCTTTGGCGACACCCAACAGAATCCAAAAACACGGAAAAAGGGCAAAAATAGAGCCAGTGGCTCTGTAGCTCATCAGGCTTCATATAAATTTTGCTTTAGAGTGGCAAATGCTGTTCCCCCTTACTTGGGACCACAGTTTCACCAAAAGTACAATTTGGAATCCTCTATATAACTTAGGAGTCTGTAGAAAAGGCTTCAGCTTTCTAGGCCTTATAGGTCACCAAACTTACAATTTATAATCCTCACTAGTCAAGAAGTCGGTACACAAAGTTTCAGCTTTCTGGGCCTTTGACTTCTGAAGAAGAAGATGAAAATAGGTTTTTAGGGTGTGGTCCCTGTGGCCCTTATTGGGGTTCACAGGGTCACCAAAGCTACAATTTATAATCCTCACTACTCAAGGAGTCGGTACACAAAGTTCAGCTATCTAGGCCTTATGCTTCTGGAGAAGATGAAAATAGATCTTAAGGGCGTGGCCCCTGTGGCCCTTATTAGGGGTCACAGGGTCACCAAAGTTACAATTTATAATCCTCACTAGCCAAGGAGTCTGTACACAAGGTTTCAGCTTTCTAGGCCTCATGGTTCTGGAGAAAATTATGAAAATAGGTTTTTAGGGTGTGGCCCCTGTGGCCCTTATTAGGGGTCACAGGGCCACCAAGGCTACAATTTATAATTCTCACTACTCAAGGAGTCTGTACACAAAGTTTCAGCTTTCTAGGCCTTGTGCTTCTGATGAAGAAGATGAAAATAGGTTTTTAGGGTGTGGCCCCTGTGGCCCTTATTAGGGGTCACAGGGCCACCAAAGCTACAATTTATAATCCCCACTAGTCAAGAAGTCTGTACAAAAAGTTTCAGCTTTCTAGGCCTTATGGTTCTGAAGAAGAAGTCGAAATTCCACAAAGTTTACGGACGGACGGATGGGCGGATGGACGGACGGACACTGGACAACATGCCATGCCATAAGCCCATCGGGCCTTACAGGCCAGATGAGCTAAAAACTCAATAAAAATAATTTTGTGGTTCCGATTTTTGAACTCCATCAAGGTATTGATACCCTGAAGACACACAGCAAGCTTTGGTTAACCTATCTTGAATAGTTTCTGAGAAAAGTTGTCCCTTTTAATTCGGACACACAGACGGACGGACGCACAGACAGAGCCCACACCTATATCCCCTCTCACTTTTTGGCCGGGATAATAATCAAATAATAGCTGGGTTTGATAGAGCAATTTAAAGAAATCTCTGAAATATCTCCTTTATCAATACGCAATAAAAAATACCAGATGATGATGGTTTTGTTTCATAAGGTATTTTCAAAATGCATTCATGTATTGTGACTTTGAATAAAATAACCGCCTGCCTCGAATTATTGTCTGCCTTGAACAATCAGCTGATAAAATTCCCAGGCTATTTTTCAAAGAATGATGGTAAAAAGATTTCATTGTCCTATCCCCGCAGCAGTAAGTTACAAAATTGTCCCTGAACTAAATAGAAAGAGGCTTAAAAGATTGCCCTGTCTTAACTCTGCAGAAGAAACATATACAAAATAACTGTATAGAAAGGGGCTGTAAAGATTTCCTTGTCTTATCCCTGCAGCACTAAAACACAGAATTACTATGGCTCAGCATGATTTCTTGCCCTGTTCTGAAATAGATTGTTCCATCACATGCACATCATGATGCTCATGAGCTGGATGTTGATATAGAGATAACTCAGATTGCAAATTGTAATAATTCAATCAGGGAACATAACTTAAACATTAATTAGCTTTGGAATTAATTCAATCAAAGGATCTAAATTCACTTTTATATAAAGACAACATCCCAATATACATTAAGTTTACCTGGAATTTTCTTCTGGAAACAAAATACTTAATTTTTCGTATAACCCTGATAGCTGCTTTATGAGCCACTGTTAACCTGCAAAGAGAAACATACAAAATTGTTTGGCAACATAAAATATCTTTACGTTATTATGATAATGCTGACTATTGATCCTTCTAAACTAAGAATGTAAGAAATAAGTTTCACTATTTTTTTGTTACAGAAGTTGCTTTATTTGAGAAAGTCCAAACAACAGAGACAAAGCCGCCACCAGCCCACTTAGAAAGTAACATCATAGGCGAGCCGTATCATCACAATGAAAAAATTATATTTTGCCCAAGGGCATCACATGAAAAATATGAATCCTGATATGACTGCCATCAAAGGTAATGTATAGATAGAGGGTTTTTCTTGAAGAATACCATTTTTATCTCCTTGAGTGAGGTAGAAAGTTAATATTTTTACAAGTGGCGTAGTAACAATATAAACTGACGGATAATCTATTTATGATATAATGAATCATTCTAGTTATGCACAAATAGCAAATTTCAATATGAGCAGCCCCTTGGAACAGCCTGTCATCGCGGTAACAACATGACATCATATGAGATTTCATTACGCAAGACTTCAAAGTCTTGAACTTAACGTCACTCGAGTGGTGATAAAGTTCATCGCCACTCATAAGTGTGTAGCCAGATAGAGGGAATATTTCACTGTTATTACACAACATCTTACCCTCAATCATATAATAAACAGGGTTATTAAATGTGTGACCATGTCACAATGTGTTACAAAAATTATTGATGTATACAGAAATATAGATACTGATATTGAGAAGAGTAAATCTTACTGTACAACTTTCTCTGTCTCCTCCCCATCATAATCTGTGTCATCGTTGTAGTGTTCATTGCCACCACAGATACTGGGTCGGTGACTGTCCTTCCTCAAACCTTTGGGTGTGCTCACACTACCTGTTCAAGTACCAAACATTTAACACATGGATCATATTGTATGAGGTATCTTTATTTATTGCATAACTGTATATATTATCATGTTGTAAAAACCACAGATACTGTGTCGGTGACTGTCCTTCCTCAAACCTTTGGGGGTGCTCACACTACCTGTTCATGTACCAAACATTTAACACATGGATCATATTGTATGAGGTATGTTTATTTATTGCATAACTGTATATATTATCATGTTGTAAAACCACAGATACTGGGTCGGTGACTGTCCTTCCTCAAACCTTGGGGGGTGCTCACACTACCTGTTTATGTAGCAACCATTTGACACATGGATACTGGGGGACGAACTACAAGGTGTTAACCCTGACGTACAAATGTATCATTGGGAATGCTCCAGAGTACCTCATTAACCTGTTAAGTCAGTATATTCCAGCCCGTTCGTTGAGATCTAGTTCACAACAAGAACTGTGCGTACAAAAAGTGAGACTGAAGTCATTTGGTCACAGAAGTTTTTCCTACGTTGCACCTGTCTTGTGGAATTCCTTGCCCCTTTCCATCAAAGAAACAAAGAGTATGGGTCACCTCATTTAAATCCAAATTGAAAACATTCTTATTAAAACAAGCCTATGATATCTAGATGCAATGTGTTAGTTACTACACACAGTATATCCAGTTGTGTCCAGTGAACATTTGTGGCGCCTAGAAAATTAGCTTAGTAACTTGATTTTTGCACGTTACAAGAACACTTATTATTATTAGAAGGGGTTGGGGGTGGTGGCTGGTGGGTGAGTGTAGTTTCCAACCCTCCCAGATGTGTTGAGATGACAGAATGATGTATGCTTCTTATATTCTTCATAGTTAACTAGACTAGTTGATGCCATGTGATCAGTCAAATTAACGAGAAAACTGACATGTTGTTTATCACTTTCGAGAAAAAAATTACTACTTGTGAAGTTCAAAGTTTTGAGGCCCACAATATATATAGAGATTGTTACCCGAGTCATATGACACACTTCCTTGGATAATAATTTATTTATTACCAATTTCATTCTATTTTACAATCTTAGAAATATCAAAGAAATGGGCCGCTTTCCTTGCAACAGCCGGCTGCAGACACATTGCAAACAATGCCGTTATGACGTAACATGGGAAAAAATCAGGAAGTTGAGCTACAACAATCGTTGCTAGGAAAAAGTGATATGTGCACTAGTGCTCATATTAAAATTATTTCACTACTTCTTTTCAACCATATGGGTAAAAAAATGATAAGGTTCATCTGTAAATCTTCAACTTCAATTGTTTTTGATATGAATAATATTTGAAAATGGGTTCATTAGAAGGTTTTGTTGACTTTCAAAGCTTTTGTATTACTGAAATGCTATCATATTAGCCACAATGGAAGGTCTTTTAACTGTAAATAGTTTATCTTGTTCTTCAGCTTAACATCAACAAGATATACTATAGGCATATTACTTTGGAAATAGTTATATTTGTATCCATTTGAATGTTTAATAGATGTGAATGGAGAAAAAATAAACTATTTCCTTTCAGCCTTGCTGCATGTAACTTAATTGATTTGATAGTCATCGAAAGAAATAGCTCACAAAGTGATTTCTACAAACCTTGTTTTTCGTCCATGAATGATATAGATGATACACTCTCGCGATGAAGATGGTTGGAAGTTGTAGGGTTGAGATCAAGTCTTGAAGCTCGTCTTTTGCGTAAAGTGAGACTCGCCCTGCGAGCAACACGTGCAAATACTGTCTCCTCATTGCCTGGATCGTGCACGTGAATCTTCCACGTAGCCTCTGACTTGGAGTTTGGCTCAGAGGCGTGGCACCGCCATAAACACTGAAACAAAATGAGACCTTGTTAATCTAGTGTATTTCGCCGGTATATGATCTACGTCTAGCACTATGTACAGTAACCAAGTAATTTATGATTTCATATATACGAGAATGGATTGGAGGAACATGCTATCTTGGACTTAATCCAAAAACATGTGTCCCCTCTGAGTCACATCTATGACCCCAGCCTAAAATGAAAAAACATAAGGGGGGCTGAACCCCAAACCCCCCTTTTGATTCCCATTGCGATCAGTAGACCTCCAATGTCTCTGTCGTAATGTGTTTAGTGTTGCACGTCCTGAAATCGATCAAACAGCCTTGTCCTTTGAAGATCAATGTCATTCCTTGTTCAGATCAGACGTGTTGTATGACCGAAAAGAAATTCCTAGCGTCTTTGATCTAGTTCTGGATATCCTGGCTGATCACACAGTATCACTGAGAGTTCCCTCCGTACATGCTGGGCTGAACAACAACAAGGGTATTGACCAACAACTTCCTGATTCAGGCAGAATTTTTGTATGAAAATAGGATTTGAATGTCAGTTTGTATGTTTTCTTATATTCCTAGATATCCTGGCTGATCACACAGTGTAACATTCTGTTCCCTTCATACATGGTGAATTGAACAACATCAAGCATATTGACGAACAACCCTCTGATCCAGCCTGTGTTTTTGGATGAAAATTAATTTTTACGTCTGTTTGACTATTTTTATTTCTGTTGCTATAATGGAATCAGAACAGTGACCAATTATGCTGAGTGATTATTTTACTGTTAATTTTAGATGACATTGATTATATTTTATCAGATTATGTTGATAAAAAGTTGGTGTCTGAAAATTGAATTTGTATATGTCTTCAATCGGAATTAGAATAAAAAAGAGTCCATTGACAGAATAGTTGTATTTTTCAATATAAATCTCTTAAATTAAGTGAAGTCATACTTCAAACATCAAAACTTTACTTAGCTTAACCCTAGGATAGATTTGAACACATGAAAAACAAATTTAGCCCCGATATAATGTGATATCAGAAATTGCATGTTTATTATAATTGACAAATCAAGATGAAATAAAAAAACGAATGATTTATAATCTTAACAGATCATTTGTACTCTCAAACATGATCAGAAAAGGTCAATTAGTCCAAAGAACATCATCTCAAATTGGATGACGTTGTAATGAACAAAACATTAGGTTAACCGTACAGTTACATCACTGAAGGCTTTGATCTGCCACTGAGCTGATAATAAGATAAAATCATTACCACTGACATGCTAAGGCCAACCTTATGGAAACAAAATCCATATCATAAACTTTTGATCTGTCACAGATTCATTTTCTTGTCACTCATGCTAATTTTGCATGCGTGACAAAAACCTGATAAATTTTCAGAGTTTGACCTTTGATGCTATTTGCCAAGGATCAATCGTACTATGTAACAATAATCAAAACTGAACATAAATATCCTTCAAATGTCTTTGACACCTTTGAAATGTGATCAGGAGTTATCATTGTCATAGAAGAATAAGACACAATCTTTTGAACTGAGAAAATTGTATTTCAGAGGATCAATGCAATGAAAGCACTGATTAACTCGTGCAACACAGTCCTGTCTGGCTCCAGAAACCCACTTTCTTGTGAAAGTTTACCAATCTTTCTGATTACTCCAGATGCTTTAAAGGGGAAGTATTTTCTTAGAACGATTGAAAAAGAATTTTTCGCCGCAGTAAGAAAACATTTTCGAAAAGAAGAAAGGAGTATTCAAAATTCATTTTCCAAAATATTGTCTTGTGACACCCAAGCGAAAACCCCTGTATTATTCAGAAACATTTCACATTAGACAATAGTTTTCTGTCTGTCTGTGTCTAAGTGTCTGTCTGTTTGTCTGTGTGCCTGTGTGTGTGTGTCTGTTAGTCTGTCTGTCTCTCTGAGATTGCACCTTAACTCTTTAAAGCAGTATTTCCTTCATTAATTTCCTTTGATCTTGAATCAGATTTCCCCATTCAATTCTGTGTCAGGTGATGACACAGACGGAGACTTTGAAGTCAGAACAGATCATCAGTCTTTTGGACCACACAAATATCATCCTCATGCAACTCCAGCCCACACCATTCATAAGACACAGTAACTTAATTGATCAAGCTCAAAAATATAGCTCAATCTCTCATTCTCCTCCTATTAAGTACATATTGATATTACAAGGAATAGTGGGTCAAAAAGAGAGATACCATTTAATTGTCATTATTTTCAAGCATGATACCTAATTAGCATTGTCATTGCTAGTTAATTAGATAATTTAGTCAACGAAGACAAACTTGGATTAAACTATAGAATATTTTTGTCTTGTACAGCTAGATATAGTTATTTTGTATGTGTGGCAGAGCTACCTCCAAAGAATTTCTACTGGCTTCAGCTAGTTGGATGTCACTTTGGCTAAATCAGAAGTGTGTCTAACTCTCAACCGCTGCATATTTGTCTAGCAGAACAAAATTGCCTGAAAGCTATTTGAAAGATTTCAGCCAATTTTTTTCACAGAATGCTTATGTCAGTGACACAAAGGCGCCTATGATTCAGTCAAAGTGCATTGTCAATTATGTTTCCCCCAAAGTTTGATGGCTTTTGAAATGGCATCTCTGATTGAACAACCAACTTTGAATGAATACAAGGAATTCAAGGGCAAGAGGCTAGAAAGCGAGAAAGGGAAATCGAACCAGGCTTCTCCCTTTCAAGGGCAAGAGGCTAGATGGGAAGAAGCCTCTTGGGCTAGAAAGGGAGAAAGAGAAATCCAACCAGGCTTCTCCCTTTCAAGGGCAAGAGGCTAGATGGGAAGAAGCTTCTTGGGCTAGAAAGGGAGAAAGAGAAATCCAACCAGGCTTCTCCCTTTCAAGGGCAAGAGGCTAGATGGGAAGAAGCCTCTTGGGCTAGAAAGGGAGAAAGAGAAATCCAACCAGGCTTCTCCCTTTCAAGGGCAAGACGCTGGATAGGGAGAAGCCTATTGGGCTAGAAAGGGAGAAAGGGAAATCCAACCAGGCTTCCCCCTTTCAATGCCCAAGAACTGTTCCCATTTGAGATAGGTTTGATCAGGATTTTATGACTTGTGCTACCACTGTGAGGAGAGAAAGGGATAAGAAATGAGAGGGATAATTCATTATGAACTCACCTGAATCAAGGTAGCTGCTGCAGGAATCTGACGGTTAAAATGTTTCTGTCGCTGTTTCTGTTGAACCTTCAAGGCAAAACCTGAACCAAGGATTCCCTGAGGATAAACAAAATTAAATGATAATTTTCTTAGTATCTATTCCAATATCAGACACCAATCCTTAAAAATAGAGCCATTGGCTCTGTAGCTCATCAGGTTTCATATCATTTTTGCCTTAGGGTGTGGCTAATGTGGTTTCCCTCCTTAGAAAGGGGCCACAGGGTCACAAAATGTACAATCTATCTATCTAAATGGTCTGTAGACAAGGCTTCAGCTAGGGCTTAAGCTCCTGGAGGAAAATATGAAAATAGGTTATCAAGCGCCACAAGGTCACCAGAGCTTTGAATTATATTCCTCGCTAGTCAAAAAGTCTGTACACAAGGTTTCAGCTTACTAGGCCTTTTGCTTCTGGAGAAGAAGATGAAAATAGGTTTTAAGAGTGTGGCCCCTGAAGCCCTTATTAGGGGACATAGGGCCTCATAAGCTACAGATTATAATCTCCACTAGTCATGGAGTCTGTACACAAGGTTTCAGCTTTCTGGACCTAATGCTTCTGAAGAAGAAGATGAAAATAGGTTTTAAGGGTGTGGCCCCTGTAGCCCTTATTAGGGGCCACAGGGCCACAATAGCTACAAATCATAATCCCCACTGGTCAAGGAGTATGTACGCAAAGTTTCAGCTTTCTGGAGAAGAAGTCAAAAATGCACAAAGTTTACGGACGGACAGATGGGAGGATGGACAGATGGAAGGTCGGACGCCGGACACCATGCCATGCCATAAGCCCATTGGGCCTTACAGGCCAGATGAGCTAAAAATTCTTATTTAATCCAGATTTCATTGCAAATCTGAAGAATATCTATTTAACCCAGGTAAACTTCCATTTATGATTTATTGGAGCCAAAGGTTTCTTGCAGATTAAATGTGTTCAATTTGATCATGGTTGTCCTACATTCACATACATGGTTGAAGTTTCACTATATCTTAAGACAAAGAAATTGATGGAAATATTTTTTGAGAAATAAATGACATTTCTACAGAAAATCAATTACTTGAGGACATGATGAAATAATTAGATTCATTTTTCAAAATTAAGCAATAAGACAAATGATTATCAAAATATAATATGTGGCAATAGGATTTGTGATTAATGGTTTTCAATATTTGCTGTCTAATGGTGATAGTAATCATTTAACCACACGAAGAAAAACGATCTAACAGATATAAGGATGATTGTACTCTGTTACTCATTATCAAAGAGATGAGATTTGGACATTTGTTTGTTTGAATCTACTGTATCAAGGGTGATTAACACATGGTAAATTATATGTTTGAGGATTTTTCAGGGTACATTATTGATCATAAATGAAAAATAGTCATTTCATAAGGCAAACTTTTACTTAACAAAATTAAAACCAAACCAAAAGAATCACTGATTTAAAGAGAATGCAGTCTTTAAAGTCGTCTGTGAAACTCATTGCACTGATTTGTATAACAAAAGCAATTGCAAAGCCCTGTGAAGATCGAGCTCATAGGGTTAGCAGAGGCATGGCAAGTATTTCTTAGAACATAGAAGTAATGTATATAACAAAGCTACATATAAACTGTAGGGAGAAATTCAATATTTTGCATTGCTAACCAAAACTAGTAAAAACTTGGTCGCATCAATGGTAAATAACAAACTTTTTATGTTATCTACAAGTTGATGTGTAAGAAAAAGGAGAACGGCTGTCAAAATGAATCACCACCCACAAAGTAATGCTGGAATATAGTTCATGTTACCGGTAATTGTGTCTTCGGGGTTCACCAAGCACTAGTTGGGCGAAATGACAATAACATATGTAATTGTCAGGTGAAATCTTCATTAAATTACCATACAGTATTCTCATTTGCCTTCACTGTCGCATCACAGAATGAAATCAATCTAATTAATAATACTTTCATACAAATGTCTTAACACCTTATCGGTGATTACAAACATTTTTGGTTGGAACTTTAACTTAATTTTTCTTAATGGTTTCATTACTAAAAATTGTTACTGGTCAAACAAGAGATAAAGTCAGCAAGTTCAACACTCATAGATAATCCTGGCTAACCCAAATCTGATACGCTGATTAACCAAATAACTCAGTTCCGATTCCTAGAATGCAATTCCCTGCAGGCCAAATTTCTACAGTGATAGACGACCTCCTGAACCCTCAAGACAGACTGGTCAGTGATCCAGTTCTAGAGTTAAGATGTAATCGTAATATTTCCTTGACCAGGTCATAAAATGACCAAGTCTTCACCAACACAGATCACTGAGAGTGTCATAAATCATTTTAACCAACGACTAATCTTCTTTTCCAGGATCACTGGATTGAGATCAAGAAGTGATATTGGGGTAGTCTCAGAAACATGATTTAACCCTCAAGTTGCTGTTCACAATATGGAGTTCTTCATACAAAAACAATTCATCCACCACTACTAATTATGGATTAAGACTTCTTTATTCTTAGTTTATGACAATTTGAAACACTGTGTTGTTGTCAGGCAAATTAAATATTATGAATTCAGAATTTGGCAGCGCAATAGTGAAAATGAAAGTGAAACTGAGGTTGCCCTCGTTGTTGTATAAATACATGGAACATGTGACGTCACAGATGAATAAAATGGATTGTGGGTACAAGAAATATTTACTTTAAACCAAAAGATAAAGGATTATGTACACATTGTTAAACATAATTTAGATAAGAAAATTATATATGAGAAAAGATAAAAAAGAAAAAGGAATAACCGTATTTAGAATGAGAATGGACAAGGAGAGATTGGGTTACCGGAAGTAACTTACGAAGCAAGTAAAGGGATTACATCTATACGAAGAAAAAGTTCTAATGCGGCATGATGGGTAGCAGTAAATGTAAAATATTGTTATTATGGTATTTACATATCAGCTTTAAAGATAAGTAAGTAAGAAGAATATTGACGTGCGATAGGATTAAAACCATGATAGGAAGTTTCAAGTTACCGGAAGTGATTACGAAATGAAGAACGATAAGCATGAGTGAGCAGAGATGGATAAATAATTATAAGCTGGATTGTGTAACTCAAGAACTGGTGATGATAAGCTAAGCAGTTTAATATCTCTGCACAAACAAAAATATATAAATTTATATTGAATTCAGAATTTAGTTTTTTTCTCTGAACATCCATTATCAGAGTTCAATATTTTAAAAGAATTTTACTGTTTTTCTTGTATTTTTTGCAAAATGTTGCAAAAAACCTAGGGAAAATTGGACCAAAATTCATTAAATTGGAGATAATTTACCAAACTTACTGAACAGCTGTCGACATAAAGGCGAATCAAGTGTGGCCATCTTACAACTTCCGGTTTCTGAATATACGCTTGAAAACCGCATGACTAGATTTTATTTTATTTTTCTCCGAATTAGGTTTTCATAGCTGCCGAAGTTGATACCCATAGAACGCAATTACGGTAATTGAGACACAGTGTAAATCCTACACACATAATTATGTATTTATATTCTCAATAGCTAAATTTCATCCGAACCGCATACAAGTATGATAAAGGAGCTTCAATTGATTCTTAGAAGTTGCTGTGATGGTAATTAAGAAAGATTATTTTTCTGGATAATCAACTTCTATTCTATGAATACACACTTTTCATAGCGTAAAGAAGTTGATTAGCCATAAAATAAGGAAGTTGCTTTAAAAAAATGCTATTTTCAAATAATATCAAACTTTTAAATGCCAATCAAAGAAGTTATCTCATCCAGTAACTCATCAAGTTATAGACATGAAAGTCTTAGTCGATATAATAGCAGCTGTAATGTCCCTTCACAGGTGTCTTAAGATGATATATTGGACCAAAACAATACATCAGATAGAATTACTAGGCTGATCTCTACACGTGGAGACTTCAGTAAATATATATATACTCCCAAGAATAGAATCAAGCCCTTAATCAGGCAAATCATTAACCATATTTGGCATATTCAATATAGTGGCTGCAAAGTCTCGCAGAGATGTCATATAATTCAAGATAACAAATCAGTGATCTCTTCAGACTGTAGTTCATTGTAGAGAATTCAGTCAATCAGAGATCTCTTGAGTCTGTAGTTCCATTTCTTCAGTCTGTAGTTCCTAGTAGAGAATCCAGCCAATCAGTAATCTAATGGATCTGGAGTTTCTTGTTGAGGTGGATGATAGCAATCTTTAAAGAAGCAAACCCTTTACTGACATATCATATTTGGGGCAAGTTATAAGTTGTATTTTTATGGTCAGAATCTTGAAAGCTCGTGACCATTTTATATCCCATTTATAAACCAAACCATGTCATAAAAGTCTCTATAGATCAAACAGACAGCTTCCGAACATTACTAGACAGTTTCTGATGTTAAATTTACCAGATAGAATACAATCCGTTGTCATGTTATTTTAAAGGGAAATAGAATGATAAATACATATTGGCCCTTCAAACAAATCATTCATTATTAGCAACTATCGATCATATCCATAAACCCCTCTTCTATAGTGAATCTGAAGTACAAAATTTCATAGCTTGTCCCTACATATCTAAAAACACCCCAAGGCACCTTCTAACTGTAGTGAAGAGTGTAATTAATAGATAGTATTATATGGGTAATTTCATATCACATTCGGTATCAGCCCGAGACCCCAATATCAGCCCGAGAGCTTTAGCTCGAGGGCTGATATTGGTCGAGGGCTGATACAGAATGTGATATGAAATTACCCATGTCATGCTATTTTTATCATATATATTTACAAAAAAAAAAAAAAAAAATAAATGTAACATTTTAAAATTTTAATTCATAATATTAACATTAACGTGAACTGACACATAGTCAAAGCTCCTGAGCCTACGCCTCTTGCGACTTTTGAGTTCATTTTTCTCTCGGGTTGAATTTCCAAAATGGAAAATTAATTTGTATCAAGCTGACAAATCGGCAAGTGACTGCAGCGTTTTCTTCGCGATGTCGGCCACGTTAAAAAGTCAGCTGTACAAAGGGAGACAACTCTAAAGTCCTCGCGACTTCGATCTATTTTTTGCATTCGTTGCCTAAGGTTCCTGGTTCAAGTCCCTTGACGACGGGCTGATACAGGTTTTTGCCCTTGACGACGGGCTGATACAGGTTATCTGCCCTGCGGGCTGATACAGGGTGCTTGACGGAGGGTGTATCGTACATACAAAATCTCTGTATTTATAAGCAAGTATATGATAAATAGATTTATCATTACAAATATAACCCAAACCACTCTCCACTAAAGGGCAATGTCGTTTGTCTCTCTATCTTCTGTCTCCTACAGAGCTCTAGTTCTGTGTAATTTCATAATAGAGAGCTAATCGGATTGCCCATGTCCCGTGCAAATGGATTGTCAAGGACTAAGCACAAGTGCAAGAGCAGTATTGTGGTATTGATGACAAGGCAGTGTATAAATGGGATAACAGACGTCCATTGTGCGATTTATCTTGTCAGATCGGTCTCCTTCTTGAGTTGATAAACCTGTCGGCCCATAGATGGCGCTAGCTGTCATCCAATTACTAGCGTTAGCAGCAAGTGGAGTTACTACAATGGGAACACTACTTGTATCACACGAACACAGACACAGCTGGTAGAGAAGTGAGGTTTCATCTGGATTTTAGGGAGTCTGTATACACTTGCTCAAAGACTTTTGGGCCTACATATTGAATTAGTCCTCACTTAGACGTTTCAACTTGTCCTTGAAATCAGAAGTTATGGAGCTTCTATGGACAAGGTCAAAGAAGGCTTTTGTTGGCCTAAATATCAATTTTGACTTGTTCTAATGAAGCTAAGATTGCCCTCTTGGGTAGAACTTTCTGATGCAGAAGTTCTTTTCCACACAATGCAAGACAAAGTTGGTGTATAGAAGTGAGAATCTTGTCTTGTCTCGAATCTATACCTTATTATCACTTGTTCAATTGTTTCTATTGTCATCTATTCTTTTGATGGGAAACAGAGATTTATAGACAAGACAAAGTACTTGTCCCAAACGAACCCAAGCACAGATTGGCTGGCTGGAAGTGTCTCTGTTGGTGTAAAAACTTCCTTAGACTAACATTTAGTCTCAGAAATAAGTTTTTCCATTATCAACAACATTTTACTAAAATTACAAATAGTAAAACAACAAGGAGCCCAAGCAATGTCTTGATTTCTGAAGCTAAGGCATCTAGACTTGCTATAATTTTCTAGACTATGTTTGTCGTCAATTGAATATTTTGCTTTAGGGTCTGGATGACAGACTAAAACTTCCTTAATGAATGGACTAGGTTGTTGGAATGGTTCAGTCTATAATGACATCTAAATCATCAGCCAATTCCCCATGCAGTTTTGAAGCCAGCAAACCTTTTACTTAGGCAAACCCCTTGTCTCTTTTCCCCAACAAACATAGCTTCTGATTGTACTAAACACATCAGTAAGTGTCTTGTTTGACGACCTATTTATTTGATTTTGAATTTGTCATCCTTCAACCCTGTGACACAAAATAACTTGACACCCAGGTCACTGAAAAGTTAATTTAAAGACATAAATGAAATCATAATAAATTTCAGTAATGGGGACGGGTTTTTTTCACAAGAAATAAGTCAAAACATTCTTACACCATTGCAATACTAGATCAAATATCGAGCAATGAAAGATAGTAATAGCTCGGCCATCTTTAAATATAATACATTCATGAAAAAAATATTCTTCATTTGCATCAGGTGTACTGAATTGTAATCAAATTACCAGATTTGTATCAAACTGAGATAAACATTATAAGTTAGGTTAACACTGTGTCTTGTGGAATGGAGGCTTGTTTGGTGATTAGATGTCCAGTCTTGCTTACGGCACTTCTAAACGGTCATCTGACCAACATGATTGTAGTGAGAAATATAACAATGTCACCATTGCAGACATGTCACCATATCATTTCTTCATCTTGTTTAAGCAAACATTCTGAATTGACTTGTTATGGAAACTTATTTGTGCTACTAAATTTCTATTGACAGAAGTTACCCTTACAAAAAAAAAAGCTTTGGAGTAACATGTCTTGCAACAATGCAAAGATTTTAGGTATGGACCTCTGATTGGGTAATGAAGTTCTGGTAACTATCATAACTTTAAACAATTCAAGCAATTGTCACTTTTGTTTATAGTATTAAGGCTAACCAAGGTTAAAATGTAGGGAACATATTATTGTTGACCTTGTCTGTTATCCGCTAGTCATTTATCAAGGCTATAGTTTGGGTCCCAGTCTTTGGATATATCTTAACTTGAACTCAAACTACAGTGTCTCATCTCAATTAATTGATTTTCAGTTATATGTGGTCCGGAAATAATTAAATATAATAAGTCCCCAGGTAAATAGTATGATAAGAGACAGGATGTTGAGTCCAAGTAACAGAAGAACCACTGAACAGAGCAAAAAGGAAACAGTAACCTACGATCAATCTAATCAATTTTATCATCTTTAGATAATTCATTAATCATCAAATAACAAGAAAATAATTGATTTGTCTCATCTTAAGGAATCTTAAACGCCTATGTGTGAGAGGTAATTTCGGTAAGTGTGCTAGCATTATTGATTCGGTGAATAATGATTTCTTGGAGGATAGAGAAGTAGTTTCTTGTACATGGTAGTCTAGTAAATTGAGATAATTAAACTATTTAGGAAATTTAGTTACATGATCGATAATTGGAATTTTTTAAGTTGAATTGAAGAAGATCGATCGAATTATTGAACAGTTCATTTGTAAAATATATTTGTAACATGAATCTAAACAATATGGAATATATAAAACTGTTCAAAGCCTAAGTTCATGATTTGATAACTAAATGAAAAACCTTTAAAAGTTGCTTCAAAAGTGATCATGTTAACAGACACAGGAATTAATAGAGCAGAGAAAGGTCATATGATATTAGCACATGAATCATGCTTTATTTGGGTCAGTGTGTGTGATTATGCAAACTGTATCAACTGCTAGAACAATCTGACACATTCTGTAATTATCAAAGAAACATAATTCATATACTTACGGCAGGAAGAGCAAAAAATGATATTGCAAACACAGCAAAGCAGGAGGCAACAATTTTCCCCATCCATGTTTGGGGCACCTTGTCTCCATAACCAATTGTCATCACAGTTATCTGCAATAGAGGAACCAGGATTAAAAAAGACTGCCACTTGGCCAACAAAGCTGCAGGTTTTAAATTTATGCCGGCCCTTGATAATTCCTGAAGGCCCATACTATTGAATCAAAGGTAAAATGAGATAATTAATATAAAAAGCCTTCAAAAACACAGCTTCTTAGTAAAATCTTCTATTCTTCACTGTTTAATTTACTATATTGAATACTTTAATATTGGCTCACAGTTAACACCAAATTTTCTGGACGGTTTGGTTTCATTCTAATTGATTTCAAATTTATTCAATTTTCTGCATATTAGATGAATAGGGCGTGGCCTTTCTGTGGACAAATATTTTTCTTTTGAATAATAACAATTAAAGGGACAGAGACTGACAATGTTTGTAGCATCTAACAGTTAAACTTTGTATCAAAATTCTTGCAAATTGGCACTTGGAATGAAATTTTTAAGCCCTTTGTACAAAACTTATCTAAATTTCAAGATGGCGGAAGAAAGCGGATAGATAGGTGTCTTTAAAAGAGATACAAATAAATGCACATTGCAGTAGAATAAAACATTTTCTGTGTTAGTTGTTTTAGAATGTCATTGTTTTGAAAATAAAACTATAGCGTTAAATACATTCTTATGAAATATGAAAAATCTTGAAAAAGAAAAAAAGGCGACATGCAAAAGCAAATCATTAATTCATAATGGCCAAGATATTCTTATATTTACTTGTACAGCAGTCTAATAAAAAATATAGAAAGGAAAAGCTAGGCTCTTAATATCTTAAGTCAACTCTTCATAACAAATCAAGCACCAAAAGAACCTTATTCAAGATATTCAAAAAAAGTTATGATTGATAAATGGTTAAAAAAATTACAGAGAAGAAATACAAGAATTTAACTATAAATTTAAATTTACACATATTCAATATCAAAATGGAGTCAGCGATGAATAAACTTACAACTCCCCACCAGAGGGCATCTGCATAGCTGGAAAAGTCTTTCCTTCCGTCTTCTCTCTCCGCCAAATATACGAAGTAGGAAGAGAAAATAAGGCCAAGGAATCCTATGTACAGTGTTGTGATTAACTCCTGGAACACAAGATATCAAATTATGATATGATACTTCAACCTTGGTCAGTATTGTTTTTCCTCGGACCTAACAAACAGGTATTGACCCATCACCAATCTACAATTATATAATATTTCAGAACTGAATGATCACAAAAGTAAGACACATAACACCACTCGTAAATCAAACTGCATGTAGAAATATTTTAAAACAGATACAAGTTGAAATCAGCTATGATTGTTAATCTCTCCAATTTTGTTGAATATTACAAGGTTCTCTCATGATAAAATATATCTGCATTGAGATAATTGGTTATACACAAGTTCACATAACCTATCGTGCAAAAGAAAGTAACTTGTAATAATGTCAAACAAACAAATACCAACAATATTATGGTCAATGTAAAGGTGCATGATTGTTTTTTTACCAAAGTTTGAAAATCAAAGAAAACAATCAAAATCTACCCTTAAACATAGATTAAGTAGATTATCTATCATTGACAAATTGGTAAAGACAAAAACCTGATATCAAAATATGAATCTTCCACCTACCTGTCTATGTAGGTATATCACAGACCCGAGCAGTCTCCAGGTCCCGCCCTGTCGGTCCACGTGTAACATGCGCAGAATCTGGAGGAACCTCACACCTCTGTAATACAGGAGAAACATGTGATATAGGAGAAACATGTAATACAGGAGAAACATGTGATAAGAGAAACATGTGATACAGGAGAACGATGTGATACAGGAGAAACATGTTATACAGGAGAAACATGTGATACAGGAGAAACATGTGATACAGGAGAAACATGTTATACAGGAGAAACATGTAATACAGGAGAAACATGTAATACAGGAGAAACATGTTATACAGGAGAAACATGTGATACAGGAGAAACATGTGATACAGGAGAAACATGTGATACAGGAGAAACATGTTATACAGGAGAAACATGTGATACAGGAGAAACATGTGATACAGGAGAAACATGTAATACAGGAGAAACATGTAATACAGAAGAAACATGTGATACAGGAGAAACATGTAACAAGGGAAACATGTGATACAGAAGAAACATGTAATACAGGAGAAACATGTAATACAGAAGAAACATGTGATACAGGAGAAACATGTTATACAGGAGAAACATGTAATACAGGAGAAACATGTTATACAGGAGAAACATGTTATACAGGAGAAACATGTGATACAGGAGAAACATGTAATACAGGAGAAACATGTGATACAGGAGAAACATGTGATACAGGAGAAACATGTGATACAGGAGAAACATGTTATACAGGAGAAACATGTGATACAGGAGAAACATGTGATACAGGAGAAACATGTGATACAGGAGAAACATGTTATACAGGAGAAACATGTGATACAGGAGAAACATGTGATACAGGAGAAACATGTAATACAGAAGAAACATGTGATACAGGAGAAACATGTAATACAGGAGAAACATGTAATACAGGAGAAACATGTAATACAGGAGAAACATGTAATACAGAAGAAACATGTTATACAGGAGAAACATGTGATACAGGAGAAACATGTAATACAGAAGAAACATGTGATACAGGAGAAACATGTAACAAGGGAAACATGATGAATGAGATAGATGAATGAGATGGGTAGCGGGGTGAGATGGAACAGGGTGAAATTGGATGAGTTCAGAAGGGATGAAGTGTGATTTGATTAGATGAAATGGATGGCTGAGATGAAACTCAGTGAGATGGATAGGATGAAATGAAACAGGGTGAGATTGGATGAATTGGACAGGTTGAGTTTGAAACAGGGTGAGATCAGATTGGTGACTTGGATGGGATGCGTTTTGTACAGGGTGAGATAGATGGGTTGAGATGGTTTGGCTAAGATGTATGGGTTGAGATGGAATAGGGCCACATGGGATGAGTTGGGATGAGATGAGATGGGATGAGATGGATGGGACAAGCTTGTACAGGGTGAGATAGATGGGATGAGATTATATGGGCTGAGATGGATCGAATGGGTTTGGATGGGATGAGATTAGTGGAATGAGGTGGGTCGGATGAGCAGGAATGGGATTAGATAGATGGGATGAAATAGATTGGATGAGATGGGATGAAATGGGTTGGGATGGGATGGCATAGGATGGGTTGGATGAGATGAATGGGAAGATATTGTACAGGGTGAGATGGATGGGATGAGATGGATTGGATAAGATGGTTTGGGTGAGATGGATGGAATGAAATTGTACATGGTGAGATGGATGGGATGAGATGGATGGGGTGAGATGGTACCATGTGATATAAGATACATGATGAGATGGATGGGTGAGATGGATGAGATTAGATGGATCCATGGATAAAACATGCTACAAAAGATTCTCAACATTAACAAAATACACTGTTTATTTTTCACATTTCAAATCTGCACTCAACATAAAAACAATTCTAAAAATAGAGTGAGTAGCTGCATGTGCAGCCTTTTCATATAAAAGTTCACAAAATCTCTAATTATAATCCCCCATTTGATAAGGAGTATTACACAAGGTATCAGCTTTCTAGTCTTTTTACATATGGAGAAGAAGATGAAAATAGTTTTTTTGGATGTTGCCCATTGTCACCGAATCTACAAATCATAATTCCTTGTGATAAGTATCGAGTCTGTATACTAGGTTTCAGCTTTCAAGGTCCCTTGCTCCTGGAGAAGAAGATGAAATAGGGTTCTAGGGTGTAGTTCCTGTTGCTCTTATAAGGGGTCACTGGGTCAAAAAAGCTATTAATCATAATCCTCACTTAACAAGGAGTCAGCTTTACACAGGGTTTCAGCTTTCTAGGGCATTGCAAAGTTTTGAGAGTGCAGTGGTTCTGGAGAGGAAGACAAAAGGACGTGAGCATCAAACCATGGCATGCACCTATAGAACTTAAAATTGATAACAAGCAAGCAAATATATTAAGACATACAATGATTTGATATTTGATCCTATATTAATTGTTTTTTCAAAATGAATAAATACAAGACAAAAAAAATTCTGTAAAATGACGAAACTCAATCAACCAGTATGAAAGTTCCCACTTTCCATAAGACACTTACATTAACAGAACTGCTGATTCTAACTTTCTATCTATTGTAGGATCACTTGAATTACAAGGCAAAGTTATCAATATTTGTTTTCAATCACTCACGACTAGCGAGTCATGTAGACACTATTCCGAGATTGATGGGAAATGCTGTCTAGTTTGTTACACTCAGAAGGGATGTTATCTGAGCTTCTATCAAACTTACAGCTTTCTAAAGGTCACCCGGCTACAAGATCCTATATTAGATTGAAACAAAATATTTGGGCTTGAATTCATTGTCATACATAACATAATGAGATTTATTTGACTTGCAGTGTACAATAAAAATGATCAATCGATGTTAGTGAATCAAACTTTTTCTCAAAAAAAACCAGATAATGAAATTTTATTTTAAAATTTTTGAAAGTGAAAGACACATGGTATTTCTAAACTTTTTACCTCACTCGATAAGATATCGAGGTCAAGATAAGTTGGACGTCTTCTTAATTAAAAGGAAAATTGAACAATTTCATTTCGGGAGTGTTTTTACCTTTTGAGCTAGACCCACTGTCTATATGCATTTGCAAATTTTAAAATAAATTGTCAAAAGATACATTTATATGCTTATAAAGTCAAACTTCTCCAAAATGTTTTTTTTTTCTCATTTCAAACACGACCCAACAATTTGACATCAGTTTATAATAGATCAATATTCAGCATATACAGGATCATCTAACTGTTAGTTGATAATTTGTTAAAACTTAATCTCCTACAACCTACTATCTTAAAATAAATTCTTACCAACTCTTGACAATTTTAAATTAAAACTGATAGGTTAGGTCTTCTAATAAAGACATTATTGCTTAAAAGAACTTTAATTTATCATTTAGGTGTCTGGAAGAAGGTTAACCTTTTGTTTCATTACTAAGTTAGTTAAGAAACTCTTCAGGATGTGTGAGTATTGTCAACATCATTACGATGTCTGGTATGTACGTCAAGATGAGAAAGTCGTTAGGAACAGGTGTCTCAGGTGTCGTAAATGACATCAAAAAGTAAACCAGCACCTGTCTCCCCCCATCAAATGTTTCTAATTCATAAGCGCGGCTGTGTAAGAGTAACTATTGTTAGGCTTTGATAAGAAAATAAAAATTGTCAAACAAATTTAAACTGACATATTCAACCCCATTTTGCAAATAAATGATAATGACTTGTTCTAAATAAAAATATATAAAAATTTGCAAAAGCTGAAATCATACGTCTAATGAACATGGATACTAGTTATATGTTACCAAACAAACATCATCAAGTCGTCAATGTCATTCTTCCTGTTTCAGATAAGTTTTAATATCTATGTTTGACTGATTGTCACTCATCAATGTCCGGTTTTCGATCACAACCAGACTTCATAATTCCCTTTGCCACTTTGCGGCGTCAATTAGTTTTAAAAAGATACTTTTCAGTAACATACGATACTTCAACTCTATCAAATGACACAATTGATAAAATTTTGCAAAATTGACCCCAACAACTTATAGAGCAGCTCTTTAATTTAGTCTTGATTGCAATTCCTGTTAAGAGTAGGATTAAAAGGTTTCAGGACTTCAGGTGTTATTGCTGACAAAGGTGTAATCATTCAAACAGTATGTGTGACACAATAACTAAATTATACAATTGCTGAGAATCATACCATCATGTACCTTTATATATAATATTTTATCTGTAGTTGGATAGTCAAAGAGAAGTTAAACTGTAGCTAGTGACCATTTCCACATTAATTGTAAATTTCTTGGGGAAAAGGAATTGATATAATGCCTTCAACATTATTCAACTGTAAGTTTTCACATTATGCAAAATTGTTCAAACCTACATAAGTCAAACAAAAAGTTTCCTTTAAGTATTCTATCACTTTTGTCCATCTTGTTAAATGAATGTAAAAAATATCTAATGTACATATTAGGGAGAGTGTTTTCTAAGTTGTATAACTTGTACCCAATCCTTTTCTGATGAATAAAATATGTTTAAAACAAAGATCTTACCTTATAGCAGAGGTTGCAAACACCTGTCCTTCAGATCCTATTGTGAATACTACACACGACGCTACCACTACTATCAAATCTGTGGAGAAACAAGTTATAAATTGTGAGTTTAAAGTGGTATAAATTAATTGTTTGAAAAGCCTTAAGAAAAACATTCATGTCATTTTATTTTTTCAATTTCTGAAGTGTAGGCCTTTTGCCAATAATGATAACATATTTTAGTTAAATGTAATGGAGCAGAACACATTACAAAGATTACAGAATCCGTCTATCATTGTATAAAACTTGACATAAAAATAGATAAAGAAGCAAAAAAGTGAGCATGGCTCACTAATACCCCTGACCATGCATCCTTGACCAATTAAATGACTGATTTACTAATTCCCAAAATTGCTTGTAAATTTGCACTGCACTTGCACTGCAACCCTCCTTGTATGTCAGAAGACATATGTGCAAAATTTGAAATGAAACAGATGAATAGTTTTTCTGCAATTGGTTAGACAAATTCTGAGTTAGAAACAACTACTGTTAAGTACATAACATGGATATTTGTAAACAATTAAAACATAAACAAAATTGGTTGTAATTTTGCACTGCACCCCTAGATGGTAGAAGACAACTGCAAAATAATAAAACTTCTCTTGCCATAACAACTAGCAACAAATTGTGCAGGAACTTTTGTGGAAATCTCAACCATCGTGTTTAAAAAAAATATGTTTCTGCGTTAAATGCAAACAACTTTTTTGGCCATGATATTCAAAAACTAATATTTTAAGCAGCACGTTTGTTTGAAAAATTCCTTTATATGAATCTTTTTATATAAGATAAAGCAAACGTACTGTCTAATAAGTTTCAAAAATCTCTTTACATATTTCAAATGTCCACCTCTCACAGCACCTCTTGTCTCCTATTGCGTTACAGATGCTACAAGATTAATGATTAAACCAAGAACTCAGGAAGAAATGAATCTATGTGACAGTAATGAAATTATTCTGCTGATTAGGCAGAAATAGGAACTTATGTACACAAATCTCAACAAGACAGATGCTTCCTATGTCACTACTTCCAGAGCTATTGTTCTTGGTTTCTCAGGTTTCATACGTTGACACCATTGGTGCTGCAAGGTCATCATCATAACAAGACTTTCCATAAGCATTAGGTTTCAAATCAAATTTAATAGTACATTTGTTAAAGGGACAGTGGCATGTTTCTTGAAATTTGTACATTTTCAATTTGTCACTGATAATTGTTAGTTAATGTTTAATTTGATAGTGTCAAAAATGTCGTTTCACAAACCAATCATCTATAATCAGAGAAAAAATTATAAAGATTTGGCAGCCATTTTTGTGTGAACACCTTAAATTTATCGCATGACTGAACTTTACATTATATATTTGAGTTATTACTGATTTATTTAGTTAAAAAACATTTTCTTTCAAATGGAACCAATTATTTTAATTTTCATGACAACACCTTATATTCCCCCTAAAAACGTGCTACTGCCCCTTTACGTTACAGGGATAAACATATTTTTGCTTGGATATTGTTAATTAAAATTGGTGTTGTGACTGAATTGCAATTTTAAATTGACTATGTTCTAGAAGATTGTTTGCTCATTCTGTTCTTGTATACTAATAAGTTTGGAGGTTATTTGTGGTATAAGTTCATACAATGTACTAATTTTGATTTGATTCAATCATGCAGTTAGTATATCCTTGGTTTTGTTAGTTCCAGTACAAAGTTGTATATATAGAGGTCATCCTTGAAAGAAAACATATTTGAGTTTCAATTTCATAATTAGTTTCACTCTGACAGTTAAAATGAATTGTTTGCTTATTTTTTCCTTGAGCACTTTTTGTGTTTAAAGATGTTAATTAAAAAAATCTCTGTTTTATTTTTTAAATAGAGCCATGGGCTCTGTAGCTCATTGGGCTTCATATTCAATTTTGCTTTAGGTAGTGGTATGTGGTTTCCCCCTAGGTAGGGGCCACTGGATAACCAAATGTTTATTTTAGAATTATTTAGGAGTCACTACAAAACATTTCACAATATATCCCTTGTGCTTCAAAGACAATGAAAAAAGGTTTTAGTAGGGGCAACAAGATCACCAAATGTTGATTTTAGAATCATTTAGCCTAGGAGTCTCTTCAAAACTCTCTGGGACTATTGAGATTGGTTTGTATAATTAATTTTTTGACACTATCAAAATAATACATTTAAGCATTAACGTACAATTATCAACAATGTTATATTTGGGATCACACTATCTTGAAAATGGCATTTATCTCTAGTACAATTATCAGTGAAAAATTGAAAATATAAAGTTGTAAAAAAACATGCTACCTCCCCTTTACGTACCAGAGAGCTGTTTCCTCATACTTTGTCCATGAACAAACTTTGTGTTTGGAGGTCATGGTGTATTGCTCAAATTACAGACTCATTTTGATTTATGTTTTAATCTAAAAGTCTGTTTGTCCTTCATATCGGTGCTTTACTTTGAGAAGCAAGGTGCTTTCAGTTAAAGTGTAAGATTAGTTTTAAGTCAGTATATTTACATAGCTCAAATTGAGCAACAGTCTTTTGGTTATTTCACAAAGCTATATATTATGAGCTTGAGACGAATCTAGATTAATTCATCATCATCTTATATGACACAATTGATAAGAATCTAAACGATCTTAGGGAGATATAAGAGTTACTGGAACAGTGGAGTTGATTTGCTTATTATCAGGATTACTGCTGGTAGTTTTGCTTGATTCTAAGTTTATTGTGGGATTTTACTGTTTCAAAAACTTTATCTATATCTTGTTTTTACATCATTGTGAAAAAAGTAATGTGTAGTATTTTCATGTCATTCAAAAAGCAAATATCGCAGATTGGAATCTGATAGTTTGAGACAATTCATAATATTCAAACAACGATTAAACTCAGATTCACTTAAAGATGTTTTATTCTCTCGATTTTAAAATTGAATTCATCTCTTAACAATTTATTATGGCAAGACCATTCTGATTGGTCATCTTATTATCTAAAAAAAAAGTGAATAAAATAGCTTCATAGTGTGAGGCCTAATAAGTACTAAATTAAAGATTGAATATACTTCAAATACTACACAAATTTGATCGAAAGTTAACCAAATCTGCAGCTATAAGATAATCAACTTCATACATCTAGTAAAATAATACAATTTAATATTTTAGTAATGATATTAAGAAAAAATACACTTTCTCTTTCTCAGAATGCAAAAAAACCCCAATTTTTTTATTTTATCAAGATGCTCATCAATAAAAGTCCGAAATGATGAATAGCCTGACAAGATCTCGAAAGGTCAGAGTAAATCTAGAAATCTACAACCCATAAAAAAGATCTTGTCATTGCTGAAAAAATCAATACAACGTCTGTAAAAAAAAAAATACAAATCATGAGAAATATACCTTAGGTGATTTGAAGACCTTGAAGCAAAACCAAAATCATTTCCTTTTTTCGGATGGCCCGACTTGAGAGGCATTCAGAAATTTTTCTACTGAGCGATATATTTTTTTTCTCAATAGCCAACTTTCATGAACTGCATGCAAGAATGACGATGGGGCTAACTTTATATCTATCTAGAATAGAGCTTGAAGTATTAATCATATTGAATTCTGTTGAATCATCAAGTTAAGATTTTTATATATTTGGACCATGGATACAGGAATACAATATCTTTTATTTGTTAATATATTAATTTTTAAAGATTTTTATAGATGAAGGTGAATAATACAATACGCAATAATCTAAACCAAGCTTCTTCAGTTTGAAATGTGTGATATTTACCATTTTCTTGTTGTAACTATTTTGTCATGGTACATAAATGTTTATGGGCTTTTAATGCCTGATCATAACAGGTATCTGGAGATGATATTTCAGCATCTTTAAATTCCTTAATGTGACAGCAAATAATAATAACATAATAACCATTTGCAAATTCTAGGAAATTCTATCCGTAAATACATTTTATGATTACTTAGGAGAGAAGATATTGGCAATAAAACTTGATCATCAATGAAAGAAATGGACAAAATTCAAAATGATAGATGGCTGCAAAGTTGATAAAACCATTCCCTAATGGTTTTATATAAAACATTCAGCATATATCATAGGCCAAAACCTGCTCAGGGAAAGATAAAGGGAATCCGTTGACAATCTCAACAACTCTATCAGATTCAAGTCATAAAAAATATTCTCAACGCCTGAATTAATCTTTGCTGAAGAACGGCGATCCTGGGAGACGTGTTTACTGTTTATGGATCATCTCACGGGGGATGGAGGAAAGGGCAGGGGGTGAAATCTCTCTCTGAAGCAAATTCCGTTAAAACTTTCAATTTCCTGTTTCGATCAGTCTGTTAAGTGTTATTAGCAAACCCTCTGAGCATTTCGGAAAAAATAACTTGCCATAAGTAGTTCCTCATAAAACTTCTAAAAATGATGCTCTTGTATAAAAATATCATCTTTAAAGTTTGTGATGAAACTGTAACTAGAATGACTCTTAGCTTATAAGCTAGAGATGAAGTTGGTGTGTCCTAATGACAGCAGTTTAAATGGGCAGTGGCACATTTTTTGATATTTTTGTATCCTTAATTTTTCACTGTTACTTGTACGTCAATGCTAAATGTATTAAATTGATAGTGTCAAAAATCTTATAACACAAACAACAAACAATCATCTATAATCAGAGAACAAATGATAAAGTTTCACATAAAATTCATTGGCGACCATTTTTGTTTAAATGCACCTTTAATTCATTTTGTGTAAGAAAATGGAATTGCATGGCTGAACTTTACATTACATATTTGATTTATTACTGCTTCATTTAGTTTAAATAATTATTTAAATTCCATACAAAAGATAGTTGATAAATGATAAAGATACACCATGCATAAAATAAGAAAATCAGATAATGGAGATCTTAATAGCTAATGCTCATTCCTTGCCTAATCCCTTATTCAACAAATCATATATTCCTGAAAATTGAACACTCAGAATAGTTTGGAACTAAGTGTTTGTAAACAAGCAGCAACATATCATAAGCAAGCCCCTGAGGTTAATAATGATAAATATGATAAAAATCGCAATAGTTATAACAATAAGTTTTAATGTGATTTCGGAGATTTGTTATGTGCTAGCAACCAATCAACAAAGTGCAGCGCAAATTCAAGCAATGTTCTATCTAGATATTGCTGAGTGTCCAGCAAGGAAGTAAAATCTCCCATCTTTTAACGTCTTTTGACGTTGCAAACAGGGATAGAACTCCAACCTCTTCCAACTGAGCCACATCAAGTTTCAAGCTTTAATGGCATCTTTTTTGCCAGATATTTTGAATGACAATAATGCAGAGGATTATATGGATGACAACTTGAGAAGGACACAAGAATCTGTGTCGAAAGGTTGCACACAATGAACAAAGAAGTTGTCATCCATATATTTCTCTGCATTATTCTAAGAGGATAATTTGACACTTGCTCAAACCCAATATCAGCATAAATCAGATGAGATATCAGCAATTTCAATTCCAAATTAGATGGTTGACATTTCGAATATATTGATTTTCACTCCAGTGTCTACTTCAACATCTGAGACAGACAATGGAAGAGATTGTTACGTAACCAACAAGAACGAAAACTTCACAAAATCAATAGATGAGCGTGTCACCAGGGGACTTCATCCGTCTCAGAGATTTGGCAAACATTTTATTGCAAATGTTCATGCTGGAACCACTTCATGATATTATTGATGAAGACACCATAGAGAATACCATGATCCAGGAAATGATCTACGATATGCAAGTTTTTTCAATACACAGACTTACAACATTTCAGTAAAGCTCCTTATACCAATTTGAAACAGAGCTATATATACAGAAACATTGCTGTTTGTTAAAAAAGCTGAATATCAATATAATCTGGTACTTCGATCATTACCCATACAAATTCTAGATAGCCACTCAAACAGAACATGTTCAATGGAGGTTGTAATAGTTACCGACTGAGACTGAAGTGTTCAAGTTAGATGAACCCTTGTGCACATGAATCATGAATTTCGAGGCTGTATTGTTTCTTTTCAGGAAAAAATTATCCTTTATCTTTAGGTTATGAAAAACATCCCATATTTTCAACTGTCCACTTTGGCCTGATGGTCTAAGCTCCTTGGGCTTCAGAAACCTACAGGTCATTGGTTCAAACCCATGTTTCTACTTTAACATTTGTAAATGTCCCGCCTTGGAAATTACAATTTTGGTGAGTATCGATGATTTGCAAAAATAAAGTTTGAACTTCAATCATTTCTGAAAAAAAAATTTCATTGTAAGATGTTTATATTACACTTTTGTTTCATCATGAATGCCCGTTTAGCCTGATAAACACTTCAAAACAAGCCTCTTAAGTTGAATATGAATATTCAATCAGAACAGTGGAGGTAATGTGTAAGGTAGAATCAACCAAGATACCAGTGAACTTGTCAAACTGCCATTTTCGCTTTGACCCACTTCCTATTGAGAGTGACAGCTCGATCACTGATGTGTGGTTCCATCTTGTATCCATTACATACACATCCTACCTCATAAGGGAATTGTCTAATGAAATCATATCATGATAAAACACCAAGAAATCTGCCTGTTTTACTCACCTATAATGGAAATAGGTTTTCTTGCAAATCGAATGCGGCCCCTGAGGCCCATATACTTGCTTCTACATCCGGCCGACCACAACCGAATCACATACTCAAGGCCAAAGAAAGTCACTAGAAATATTTCCTGAAACAGAAAAAAAACAATGTTATTTAACTACTTGTAATTAGTCTTTTCTATTCTTATCATAAATTTTCAAGAAGGAAAGCCAGTGAAACTTTGAAGCACTTTGTCAGCAAACATGAAGGTGCGAAAACAAGATGATACTATGATTTTATCAACCCGAATAATCTTGTAGAACATAAAAGCTTTTCTTCATTTCTGAAATTACCTATTACCATTTCGACTCTGAAGCTTAAACTTATTTTTTATCATTTATGAAGATTACATTGAAAAAATAGAGCCATGCTCTGTACCTCATCGGTCTTACTGTAATTTATCATACAAATGGTCACAGGGTTATCATATTAAAAGCCACATGATCACAATATCTATAGATTTGTAGGCCAATGGTCCCTGTGGCATTTATTGGATGTCAATTTTGTTTTCCTCAGGGATATTATTATTTATTGAAGATGCTGAATATTTCATTACATTGGATTCAATCACAATGGAAGAAGTTCATGCATAGGTTCTCATTTTTGTTCTTATTTTCCTTTTGATTTTGTCAGATATTGAAGATTTTGATTTTTAACATTTGAACAAAATTGCAATGTAACAAAAAAAGTTATTTCAAAGATAATCAAATGATTTATCTAAAACAACAATAGGCACATTAACATTAGGCTCATGCAACTATTAGAAGCCAGTCCAAACAAAAGATTTAGCAATTAAGGGACTCATGCCTCGAAAGTTAGGTTCTAAATGGCCCCAATTGTGATGAGGTCAATCTTGTTAAACGAATAGCAGCTACAAATGGATATTATCTTGACCATTAAGGATATCTAAATTGCAAACAATCAGTATCATCTGTTTTGTGACTCAAAATGCTCAGAAACTATCATCTATAGTTATGAGGATGGAATTTTCATCATGCATTACTTTTCTTCTAAAAAATATTACTTTCTGGGACCTTTCTCCATGTCTAATACAAATTAAGGAGAGCTATATCTGAATTTCTTGAGATTCCTGCAGGTTTGCAGGATTGGTCTGGCACTGACAAAGCAGAAGATATAGTCTTCTTACAGTACTGAGAGTATTCATACATAGTTTGGAACTGTTTTGGGATTCATACTAAACTTAGGCCAGACAAATAAGTTGATTTACAGATATTTTTGGGTAATATGTCTGAAGGCTGGATCAAATTCGCCCAAGTGTAGATTAAGGTTTTCTAAAAATGGATATAAATTTAAAATTTTCACTTTTTGGGGGTATTTGGCATCATTTTTCATTAGGGGGAGTCTGAGAAGGACTTTTACCCCGCTATACTCATATAAATGTTTTGTCATATTATACATTAAATACACACATTGATCAACTTAAAGATCCATAAGAGATTCATGCTATTATATTAAGATAGTGAATATTTGTCACATTATACATACAATCTTTATCACAATAAATTCACTGAAACTATAAATTTGTTTCTGAGTCAAGAATTGAGATCCATAATACAAAGAATAACCAAATGCAACAAAAACAATTTCAAGAAATGATGCAGTTGGACTAGAATTGACAAAAATATTCATTAAAGGAACAGTTCTATTCATTCCGGGGAGCCCATCATTTTAAAGAGCACCCCAATAGAACCGTTCCTTTAAGACAAACAATAAATAACAAATCCATGCATTCAATCTTGTTAGTAGTGGTTCCTTGCAAGAGATTAATTAAGTTAACTAACAACTGAAAGAGGCTATATGTATTTTATACATATGAGATACATACGATAACTATATTCACAAGGTAGTTGATGGATATGATGTTTTCAGGAGGTTATGAAATGTTAATGATTTTCTAATGTTTCGTTGCCTTTACCACACTTGAATAATCAAACATTAAAGAACAATTAAGCAAACTTTACACTCATATATACTAACACGAAATTATTTATCGTTTATCAAATATACTTTTGTAAAATTGCACATCTCAAATTTTCATATATTTATTCAAGAACATTTAAATACCTTATCATAATATTTCGCCAAATTTAATGTTCTTTCATTAAATATTTTAAAACATAAATTCTTTTTACAAAATATCAAATCAAAATTTTGAAAACATTTCCTGTGTATTTTGATTTAACTGAATCCAATTGATTAATATTTATTCCAAGATGCAATTTGCAAGAATTAAAGGGTAGGCTCTTACTTTTATCTGTAATATACACATTGCTTATAACTGACAGCCACAATACAGAGAGGTCACAGGTTAGCCACACAAGACTGAGAACATTTTAGTGTTATTCCCGTAATTCAAGATGCATTTTACATGCATTGAAGGGTGACATACCATCGGTGATGTACATATGAATTACAGAGAGGTCACAATTAGCCACACAAGACTGAGAACATTTTAGTGTTATTCCCGTAATTCAAGATGCATTTTACATGCATTGAAGGGTGATATACCATCGGTGATGTACATATGTTAACTGATAACAATACAGAGAGGTCACACTTAAGTCACACAAGTCATGAACATAGATCAACCTGCAATCATACTCACATGGTAATCTTACATTCACTTCATTCAATTAATTATTTTATATATACTTTTATAACCTACTGGCAGGTATACAATTAAACATTTCTTATTTGATAACGTTTTGTCTCTGACATATTTGCTTCCGTTTTCCCCCCACAATGTCCATCATTAACCATTATCTTCTCTTTCATATTCATTTTCATCTTCATCATCAGAAGTAACGGGGGTCAGACCCCCTTCATCAGAAGAATAGCCCCCGTTACTTCTAATGAAGGGGGTCTAGCCCCCGTTACCTCTGATGAAGGGGGTCTAACCCCTATACATGTAACTCCAGAGGTTCTCGGCCTCCTGCTAACATTTTCAACCTCCTCTTCCCCCTAGCTCCCCCTGCAGGGTTTGGGCGGCTTTATCCTCCTCAGTTTTTATTTATCCCAACTTTTTATGGTTCCGTCATTGTAAAATTCAGTGAATCCCAACCCTACATTTTCCAGACAGGACGTAATGCACCTCATGAAACTCAGTTAATTTAAATAAACCTTCTTATAACCCTTTGAATATGTTAAAATGGAAACGCATATATAGGAAATTAATACTAATATTGATATAAGATTACATCGATGCTTAAATGGAAACACATATACCGATAGTTAATACTTATTTTGATATAGCACTCACATTGAAGACCTCATAAAATACTAATGAAAGTCTACTTTGAAAATCAATTTCATGAAATGATGATTCTTTGACATTTTGAAGCAACCATATGTTATCTCGTTTCAAGATAAAAATAAGAAATAGACGTAACAGTCTTTAGATATGATTCTTGTTATCTTGTTTCAAGATGAAAATAAGAAACAGACGTAACAGTCTTCAGATAATATTCTTGTCAGATATATCTCTTATAAGTTCAATTGTTATGTACACCTATTGATTTCTAAAATTAAGACTCTTCGACTTGATTATGTCTGATTTGTACTTATTGAACTTTATTTTAGAATAAAATACATTTATTAATCTATGCCGGATAATTACAAAAGACACAAATACCAAAGAATTATGTTCTGATTTTTTCAATTTCTTTATTCCAATTATGCTGGCTTTTTTAATTCATTTGGTTACTAATAATGACATTTGTACATCTTTTTATCAACCAGTATGTATAGAATAAGCTTTGACGAAAGTCATATTTTTCATATGAGCACACATACACAAAGACCTTTGCCAAAAACTAGAGAAAATCTCTTAGTTTGTCTGGAGAATTATTTAAAAACCAATGGATGCATCAACCAAAGTGTTCTTTTTTTATGAATATTCTAATTTTTTTATTTTAAGAGGGGTCATGAAATAAATAAAAGGACACAAATGCTTATAGTACTTTGGTTGAAATTTCCAACTACCCAATTTATGTTTATAAACAACATGGCATTTGCTAAATCTCCAGATGCTATGCAAATCAATCAGATTAAATCTTTTCCTTGTGTCTGTCAACCCAGAATTAAAGAATAAACTGTATTTAGTACAACAATTATCTGTTTTTGACCAACAAAAAATTTAATATCTCCTAATTTAAGAAATTCCTACTACTTGTATGCAAATAAATTCACCAAAAGTTCTTTCCATGTCTGAAAACTTAAAAGGTTTATTCTATCAAATACAAATCACTTCTTAATCTTAATATGAATCCTATTCTAGTCTCTCTGAGATCAAAGAATATACAACCATTTTAATTATTATATTATTAGCATGATATATTAGTATCTGAATATTGAATTTCAAATTTTAAAGTTTGTTATTTATGTCTGAATTAGTCTCTCAATACAAATAATAATTATTTGACTTGATTTCATTTTCTCTTTATTTGTTATATAGTTCATTACAAAGAAATATATCAACTTAATAAACTTCTACCAATTGTAGTCACAACCAGATTCATGCATTTGGGCGACCATTTATTTTCCATGCTTTGCCTTTCTAAGGTTGGGTCCCTTTATAATCATTTTCTAAACTCATCTCTCTAAACTCTAAACTGATCAAAATTAATTTCAAATTCTATACTACATTAGTCACTATCTACCAGCTCCATGCATGAAAATAACAACTTATCTATTGTGTTTTTCATCTCTTTGTTTCTGTCCTTCTATATATTTCTATTTTCTAACTTTATACAAATCAAGTACATATTTAGATAAAAAATTAATTTTCAGGTTTAACAATGACCAACCTACTTTTAGATACAAGATAACTGTTATCTACTATGTAGATACTAGATAATTTAATTCCCTAACTAGTCTCTTTTTTTCAAGTTTATATCAACTTCAACATCTTTTTCAATCTTAGAACTACCTAATCTAAACAGAGATTCATGCAGATACAAAAGACTATTTATTATCCATGTTTCTATCTAAATGTTTACACCCCTGGATCTAGATTTTCGAAGTTCTCTTAGTGTTAAGATAGTTGTAAGTACCTTACTATAACATTAGCGACTGTCTTAGCACTAAGAGAGCTTCGAAAATATAGGCCCAGGTAAGTTCCATTTTCTATCCTCATACAAAACAAGTTTTAACTATTTTATCAGTTTTAGTACTATCCTATCCACTACAGATTCATGCAGATAATTCACTGTTTATCTTCCTGTTTCTATACATATGTTTTATTCCCTCGTAAGTTCCATACAAATCAATTTTTAACTTTAAAATCTTGTTCAGTTTTAGTACTATCCTATCCACTACAGATCCATACAGATAATTCACTGTTTATCTTCCTGTTTCTATACATATGTTTTATTCTCTCGTAAGTTCCATACAAATCAATTTTTAACTTTAAAATCTTGTTCAGTTTTAGTACTATCCTATCCACTACAGATTCATGCAGATAATTCACTGTTTATCTTCCTGTTTCTATACATATGTTTTATTCCCTCGTAAGTTCCATACAAATCAAGTTTTAACTTTAAAATCTTGTTCAGTTTTAGTACTATCCTATCCACTACAGATTCATGCAGATAATTAACTGTTTATCTTCCTGTTTCTATACATATGTTTTATTCCCTCGTAAGTTCCATACAAATCAAGTTTTAACTTTAAAATCTTGTTCAGTTTTAGTACTATCCTATCCACTACAGGTTCATGCAGATAATTCACTGTTTATCTTCCTGTTTCTATACATATGATTTATTCCCTCGTAAGTTCCATACAAATCAATTTTTAACTTTAAAATCTTGTTCAGTTTTAGTACTATCCTATCCACTACAGATCCATACAGATAATTCACTGTTTATCTTCCTGTTTCTATACATATGTTTTATTCTCTCGTGTTCCATACAAATCAATTTTTAACTTTAAAATCTTGTTCAGTTTTAGTACTATCCTATCCACTACAGATCCATACAGATAATTAACTGTTTATCTTCCTGTTTCTATACATATGTTTAAATCCCTCGTAAGTTCCATACAAATAAAGTTTTAACTTTAAAATCTTGTTCAGTTTTAGTACTATCCTATCCACTACAGGTTCATGCAGATAATTCACTGTTTATCTTCCTGTTTCTATACAGATGTTTTATTCTCTCGTGTCCCATACAAATCAATTTTTAACTTTAAAATCTTGTTCAGTTTTAGTACTATCCTATCCACTACAGATCCATACAGATAATTCACTGTTTATCTTCCTGTTTCTATACATATGTTTTATTCTCTCGTGTTCCATACAAATCAATTTTTAACTTTAAAATCTTGTTCAGTTTTAGTACTATCCTATCCACTACAGATCCATACAGATAATTAACTGTTTATCTTCCTGTTTCTATACATATGTTTAAATCCCTCGTAAGTTCCATACAAATCAAGTTTTAACTTTAAAATCTTGTTCAGTTTTAGTACTATCCTATCCACTACAGGTTCATGCAGATAATTAACTGTTTATCTTCCTGTTTCTATACATATGTTTTATTCTCTTGTGTTCCATACAAATCAATTTTTAACTTTAAAATCTTGTTCAGTTTTAGTACTATCCTATCCACTACAGATCCATACAGATAATTAACTGTTTATCTTCCTGTTTCTATACATATGTTTAAATCCCTCGTAAGTTCCATACAAATCAAGTTTTAACTTTAAAATCTTGTTCAGTTTTAGTACTATCCTATCCACTACAGGTTCATGCAGATAATTAACTGTTTATCTTCCTGTTTCCTATGCTAAACCCTAGCTCATCTCTACACATGCTACAGACAACAGTAACACTTACCAAGTAGAACTGCGCCAGCTGAGAAAACATGGACAGGGAACAGTGCACTCAAACACAGCATTTACATTCACCTACATATAGCCTCTTTCAGATTGTATTCTTGAGACACAGAACTAACAAATGTTTAAAATAAGGAACACAGGAACCATATTATTAAAGAGGTATGAAAGCATAAATTGAAATATACAATTTAAAATCACAATGCAAAATTGGTTGATTCATAAAAGAAACAAAATGGCTTGAATGCAATCATATGAATCCATAATGCAATGTTATTTTTATAGAATCATGAATTAAGGGAAATAGAAGAGAAAGAATGCATGAATTGGAGGACAAAGAGTAATAAGATGGTCAAACATTTTCAAAGTAAAACTTGTAAGAGAGAAAAAAAGCACTGTTGGTTATATTCTTAAAATAGATTCAAGCAAAGTATCTAGAGCTCCAAGAAAAGGTGCCGCTAGTCCTTGTATGTCATGAAATGAAACAATGGTAGGTGATATTAACAACAATAGTGTCATGACGTCAATACCTCAAGTGTCATGATGTCAATACCTCAAGTGTCATGACATCAATACCTCAAGTGTCATGACGTTAATCATCAATAGTATCATTCTGTCAACAGCATTGGTGACATGACATCCAAAACAATATTGTCATGATAATTGACAATAGTGTCATTACATAAAAAATAGAGCCATTGGCTCTGTAGCTCATCGCAGGCTTCATCATCAATTATGCTGTAGAGTGTGGTCAATGTGATTCCCCTTATTAGGGGCAACATGGTCACCAAAGCTACAATTTATAATCCTCACTAATCAAGGAGTGTGTAAACAAAGTTTAAGCTTTCTAGGCCTTATGCTTCTGGAGAAGAAGATGAAAATAGGTTTTAGGGCGTGGCCCGTGGCCCTTATTAGGGGTCACAGGGCCACCAAAGCTACAATTTATAATCTTCACTAGTCAAGGAGTCTGTACACCAAGTTTAAGCTTTCTAGGCCTTATACTTTTGGAGAAAAAGATGAAAATAGGTTTTAAGGGCTTGGCCCTTATTAGGGGCAACATGGTCACCAAAGCTACAATTTATAATCCTCACTAATCAAGGAGTGTGTAAACAAAGTTTAAGCTTTCTAGGCCTTATGCTTCTGGAGAAGAAGATGAAAATAGGTTTTAGGGCGTGACCCCTGTGGCCCTTATTAGAGGCCACAGGGCCACCAAAGCTACAATTTTTAATCCTCACTAGTCAAGGAGTCTGTACACCAAGTTTAAGCTTTCTAGGCCTTATGGTTCTGGAGAAGAAGTCGAAATTCCACAAAGTTTACGGACGCCGGACACCATGCCATGCCATAAGCCCATCGGGCCTTACAGGCCAGATGAGCTAAAAACAATGGTGTCATGACATCAAAAACTTAATTAAGTGTCATGATGTCAACAACTACAGTGTCATGATGTCAATAACTAAAGTGTCATGACATCAGAAACTATAGTGTTATGACATCAAGAACAATAGAATCATGATGTCAAAAGCAATAGTGTATTGACGTCAGCATGTATCATGATGTATTGACAAAAGTGTCATGACATCATCAACTATAGTGTCATGACATCAATAACTAAAGTGTCATGACATCAGAAACCATAGTGTCATTACATCAAAAGCTATATTGTCATGATGTCAACAATAAAAGTGTTATAGCTCATGATTCATGGCTACCTGAAATCATAAACTTTCTTCATTTCTTAATGAGGTAAACGTATAAGTCAAAGAAAAGACAGATATATCCTCCAAATTCTTTTCCACACACAAAAATTGGCTTAACTTCCCCTTTGTGGACATATGTCAATAAAGAGGAAACCATCAATGCCAAATAACCTTTGGATATCTACAATCTTTCTGTCTAGTTTGATGTAATATCTAACAACCTAATTAGATGGTTAACATCATGTGAATGATGGGAGTAATAACATTCTGCTTTCTATCGATTATACAAACACAACGTTGAGAAACATTAATACTTTCAGTTAATGTTCTAAAGAACATTTCTCTGTTTGTTGTATGTATCATTAAGGAACTCAAAATAGCTTCTAAATTATCTTAATGACTGCGTGTGGCTTATTTACGTAATATCTTAATTGATTTTACGTCACTACATCTTGAAAAGATTGTATATTAACCAAATGATGAACAATCAAAGAGATGTCTTTCATAAATATATGCAAAATTGATAATTGAAGGCATGACTGCAAGAAGAAGAAATTTCTATGCCATTAATCAATTATGTACTATTATCATGCATATATTACATTGACAAAAGCCTTTCCTGCTGAGCGCAAAAAAGCATATAGGCAAATGAATGATGTGCTATGTAAATTCTAAGATAATTATGATTATTATTAATTAGGGGGGTTTTTGATAGCAGAAATGTTTTATTTTTCTTAAACATGTAGAAGAAAATGCCAAAAAAACTAAAAGCAATTTTTTTGAATTGCAACCTTTTGAGATTTGTGCCAAGAAATCCAAAAGAATATTGACATTAAAGGCAGCTTTATTAATTCAAATCTTTAGCATCCAGTAAAGAGTATATATATAGGACAAAAAGTATGGGCATGATTAAAACATGGAAGATAATATAACCCTAATACAACAGATTCTTAGAACTAAATTTTATGGTAGCCAATTTATATTTTCGAACCTTTTTAAAGACAAGCAGTGCCGAATGAAAAAGGGTGTCACTGTGTTTACGGTTGATTTAAAAGAGATTTCAAAAGGGGGATGTTCCAATTACCCAAAACATACATACTTACATGATACATGATGAAACATTTCATTTGGAAATGTTGGTTAGACTCATTTTGGATATCCATTAATACCTCAACTAGGGCTTCAATGGGTACTCAAGAACTCCAGACTGAGTAGATTTCGTTAGAGTCCATTTTTCTGGACTTTGAAAAGGGGAGATTATTGTGACCTATTTCGATCAATATTGTCATTTCAAGACATTGATTTCAAAATATACTGCAGATGAGCATGAAAAAGTTGACATATAAATGCATAACCATCAATATTAAATGATATCTTGGATAAAGATAAGAATCAAGTACTTGGGTCCGAGTAGATTCTGACCTCTCGAGTACTTGAGTCCGATCTTTATGACCTGTGGACTCCCTAACCTCAACTGCACTGAGGGAATTTATTAATGTCTCAGGTATGTTCATAATTTACCTTTGATGTAAGTTAATTGTAATTATAAAAACTGCTTTAAATATCTGTTATATGATATAAGACAAACCTGATAAAGATATAAGAGAAGTTTTTGTTAAGTAGCTTAAAGTAGACCCAAGTGCTGTGAAGTATCCCTAAAGATCAAATATATCTGATAAAATTATCATCAAGGATTTATTAATTACATAATTAGTACATCCAGGTGAAACTAGAGAGGTCCTTCATTGATAAGTTTGGAATACAGTCAGATAGTAAGGACACTCAACAATTCAATTTCTTTTTACTTTTTAAGTTTTAATTTTATTTCAAAATGAGAGAATATTTCAGATTACTGAGGGCTTTAAAGAATTTGATATCTAAAATAACAAAATAGAGACATTGGCTCTGTAGCTCATCAGGCTTCATATCTAATGTTCCTTTAGGGTGTGGCCAATGTGGTTCTCACCTTCTTAGGGGCCACAGGTTTTATCAAATGTACCATTTCCCAATACCTCATTCTATGCCCTTAAGCTGAAATCTTATGTATAGACTCCTTGACCAGTGAATATTGAAATATGTAGCTTTGGTGACTTTGGAAAGCCAGTGGCCCACACTAAAACTTTTTACAGCTTCTCTTCAAGAAGCACAAGGCATAGAATGAGGTATTGGGAAATGGTACATTTGGTAAAACCTGTGGCCCCTAAGAAGGTGAGAACCACATTGGCCACACCCTAAAGGAACATTAGATATGAAGCCTGATGAGCTACAGAGCCAATGTCTCTATTTTGTTATTTTAGATATCAAATTCTTTAAAGCCCTCAGTAATCTGAAATATTCTCTCATTTTGAAATAAAATTAAAACTTAAAAAGTAAAAAGAAATTGAATTGTTGAGTGTCCTTACTATCTGACTGTATTCCAAACTTATCAATGAAGGACCTCTCTAGTTTCACCTGGATGTACTAATTATGTAATTAATAAATCCTTGATGATAATTTTATCAGATATATTTGATCTTTAGGGATACTTCACAGCACTTGGGTCTACTTTAAGCTACTTAACAAAAACTTCTCTTATAGCCCTTTTGGCCCCTATTAGCAGCCACAGATTCACCAAAGTTTATTATAAAGTTACAATTTCTGATCCTCATTAGTTAAGGAGTCTGTACACAAAGTTTCAACTTTCTCCGCCTTTTGGTTCTGGTGAAGAAGTAAAAAATGCACAAAGTTAATGGACGGACAGACGGATGGACGCCAGACACCATGCCATGCCACAAGCCCATCTGGCCTTTCAGACCAGATGAGTTAAAAAGTTAAAATGACATTGTTTGGTATATGTTTTCAATTTCTTTTATAATGTCTTTAAGCAGAAAGTTGACAAGTTGCTTTTAATTAATCGCAAAAAATTAACACCAAGCTCAAAGATTGAAAAAAATACAAGACTTATCACTATTCTAAAAACACAGAGCACTACAATGAAGTTAAATATGAAAATTGATGTGAAAATTAAACTGCAGGGATAAAGAGAGAACCGTTGTTGAACTTGGTTAGGATAAATAAAGACATTGTGTTATTTGGTAATGCTAATAAAAATTAAATCGTGTTCTTAACAAAAAATAAAGAGGAAAATAGATGCATATGACACCCTGTCCATATATGATAGTTGTTATGAAAAGAACATAACAATTACCATTGGCAACTAGAAATTAATGCCATTCATAAAATTATCAATTGTGACGGTTTTATATACACGAGCCAACTTTCAGTAATATAATTCTTTTTGTACTGATCCCCTTGCAGGCTTCAAACCTCAGTGTTAATCAACACAGACAGCACTGACTATACCAACAGCTAACCCACAGGGCCATCAGGCCTCATTTAGTGTGTTCGTGGTTTGGGACTCTATGAAGAAAAATTCAATAATTTGTACTATCGCAGAAAATAGAATCCTGACTATAACAATGATATGTTGGCATTATTGATATATATGACTTGATCACCTCAAAAAGAGAATAATCCAACCGGTAGCAAATTAAAAGGGAAAACAGCAATAAAACAATTAAACATGATTTTAGCTTTCAAACACCAAGCGACTATTCCTATTGCAAAAGGGCTAGAAAATCTGTAGGATATATGAAAGGGGATGGTTAAAAAAAGATGAATGCATCAACCACAGGGATTAAAAGGGGCAAAATGTAGAGAATAAAACATGGATTTCACTCTCAAACACATGATATGACTATTGTAATTGCAAAATGGTAAAAAAAAATTGCAAAGAGTAGCAAACATAACATGGATGACACTCTGAAAACACATATCGACTATTGTAATATATTGCAAAATGGTAAACAAATTTGCAAAGAGTAGCAAACATAACATGGATGTCACTCTGAAACACATAATGACTATTGTAATAGCAAAGGGTAGATTATTGCTTAAAGGGTATTGATAAAGGGGATATTGTTTAAGCAAAGGGGTTATAATGGCATCAAGAGAATAGCTGCGAGATTGACAGTTGCCACGTGTCACTCACCATTCCGAACAGAGTTTCATTTGCAAACGTAGAATATTGGTCTATTGTAGACAAGACGCTGAATATAAGGCAGATGAGCACCATCATAAAGCTGAAAGAGTAACAAGGCAGAGAGGTTTATTTTATACATACCATCCAAAAAAGAGTTTCGTTGGCGAATTCTGTGTACTGATCTATGGTTGACAACACACTGAAGATGAGGCAGATGAGAACCATCATGAAGCTGAAACACAAGGTCAAAGGTCAAGAAATCGTTGGCGAATCGGGTACTGTTCTATGGTTGACAACACACTGAAGATGAGGCAGATGAGAACCATCATGAAGCTGAAATACAAGGTCAAAGGTCAAGAAATCGTTGGCGAATCGGTACTGTTCTATGGTTGACAACACACTGAAGATGAGGCAGATGAGCACCATCATGAAGCTGAAACACAAGGTCAAAGGTCAAGAAATCGTTGGCGAATCGGGTACTGTTCTATGGTTGACAACACACTGAAGATGAGGCAGATGAGAACCATCATGAAGCTGAAACACAAGGTCAAAGGTCAAGAAATCGTTGGCGAATCGGGTATTGATCTATGGTTGACAACACATTGAAGATGAGGCAGATGAGAACCATCATGAAGCTGAAACACAAGGTCAAAGGTCAAGAAATGTTCATTATCTCATAGTAATTGATGTTTTATTGTGGGAAGCAGCAGGCCTAGGGAAGGTACCCGTCTCAGGAGTACCAAGAATCTGCTCTTTTGCAATGTTCAGTATTTGTTGATTCAGCTGATTTGTGGCAGACGAACATCATCATCAAGCTAAAATACAAAATTATTAAGCAGGGTAACAAATATTAACATTCAGTTGTCTAGGCTGTGTGTATGAGGATCAAAGATACCGGTTGCACTGTTGATAAGAGGCAAAACCATCTTGAAACTGAAATGCAGGTTACCTTGCCAAGCAAACCAATTATGTATTTAAGTGTCAAGTAATGAAAATCTGTCTGACTTTCTGTTAATCTGCAATGGTTGATGAAACTGCAATGAGATTGAATTCTTGATAAAACTGAAACTCAATCGCAAGTTTAGCAATATCATGTGTGTTCATTGTCCTACTAAAGTAATTTGACCTTTTCTAGAGCCATTTAGGAACCATAGTGAAATAAAATTCAAAGATATAAGAAATTGAGATTATCTGCTGTCTTGGCTGTGCGTCTATGGCACTGATGACAAAGAAGAATATATTAGCACAAAAAATGAAGTTAAATAAGTTATATTGTTGACACTACTCACACTTGTTTTGTTTCTGTAAAGATCAAAGGTGCTGTCCGCTCTTTATTCCACTATAAGGTATAGTTATTGACTGACGTCACGAAACAATGGTCCATGACATCATTAACAATTGTGTTATGAGGTCACTAGCCATGGCCTTAGTCACAGATTTTCTAAAAATAACTTATACAAGTTAATATTGACATACTGAAAAAGTAAAAGAGGAGTCCTTTGATAAAATGTGTTTTGCAAATCATATACCCGTGTGTCAAGTAAAAAATACAATTTGTTGAATCAGATGTTTTTAAAAATTAAGTTAAATTAAGTTAAATTAAGTTAAAAAAGCAATAGGCCTACAGTAAAAAGTATGAACAAGGAAATATCACATTTCTTGAAAAAAGAAGAATTCATATGAAATTCAAAAATAAAAGTACCGAGGGTACAGAAGCTCACCTTAAAATGAATGATGTGGTAAAATTATTTAATTATACATGTAACCATCTTTTATATAATTGATTATGGCTGCCATCATGATTTTTTTATTTTTTAAAATACTAGTCTTCTTTTGGAAACGACTAGAGCTTGTATAATCATGATAAGTTAACAAGCAGTAGGTTTTTGTATAACTTTTTTGTATATCTATGGCTGAATTGGTGACCATCTTGTACTTTTTAATCTTCAAAATGCTACTTTTATGTGGGCATCCGTATTAATTTCATTATGATATCTTGATTGGTTTAGGTGTATCCATTTAAATGTCATTCATTACTTACAGGATGGTGGCCACTTACATTTGTTTTGTAGTGAATCATTAATATGATTTCAAGATTATTTCACTGATGGTTATGCTGCATGGGATATTGAGAATCCCAAAAGTACAGATTTTTCAAGGAAAATGAATGACTGATTGAGAGGAAAGTCATAAACACAGCAATGCATAAGACACGTTTATTTTGTTCACATAATATTTACATGTCAAGTGACCATGAGATGTCTTTCATTAAAGTATCAATTTATTTAACACTCATACAGTACTATAATCGTAAACATTTTTGCATTGTCAAATCAACAGAGAGATATGACAAATCAAATTTCCTTACTTTTTTTACTAAACCCTTTTCGATTTTTTTCATATTTATTCCACATCAACTTATCATGTAGATTGCTAAACACAGGCTTATTGTAGACAAGTTTTGTGTAAGTTGTTATTCTTAGAAAGAACATATCACTGTCATGAGAATACAAGTCCATAACTTTTATTGCATACACATGGGCCATGGCCATATAGCATAATGCTCTGCCATATCAATTGGGTCAAGTTGATTATGCAACAGACTAGCAGCTGACACTGTGATGCTAGCAGCCTGCCTTGGGATGTGTATTAGTGGATAGTGGAATATCTGAACTCTGGTTGACCCCTTATGTGTGGTATTTAAAGGAATATAAGGGAGATACCATTGTTTAAAATTTAACATGTTTAATGTGATTTGGTTTTTGCAGCTAGTTGCCATAAAGATTTTAAACAAATTAATCAATTATGTTTGTCTTTCATCTTAATTTTTTTTAGAAACACTTAAAAATATAGAACAACTTGCACAACAATCTTAAATATTCCATATTTAAGATAATATTATGATTAGTAAGTTCAAATTAGAGAATTTATATGGTGCCAGTGATCACTTGATGCAAGCTTAAAATTTAATAATAATGATGTGTCATCTGCAGCTGAAAAGTCAATATGGCTACTATTGCGGCCATCTTGGATTCTCAAAACTGAAACGTCTACCTTTCTGTGAGGAATCACTATAGGTATAACATACTACAATATAAAAATGATATCTAGATTGGTTTAGAAGAAATAGTCTTTGTCATGAAATCTAATTGAAAATTCAATATGGCTGCCATGGCGGCCATATTGGATTCTCAAAACTGAAATGTCTACCTTTCTGTGCGGAATCACCATGGGTATAACATAATACAATTTCAAAATGATATCTGTATTCGTTTAGAAGGAGTAGTCTTTTTCATGAAATCTAATTGAAAATTCAATATGGCTGTCATGGCGGCCATCTTGGATTCTCAAAACTGAAACGTCTACCTTTCTGTGAGGAATCACCATGGGTATAACATAATACAATTTCAAAATGATATCTGTATTCGTTTAGAAGGAGTAGTCTTTTTCATGAAATCTAATTGAAAATTCAATATGGCTGTCATGGCGGCCATCTTGGATGCTCAAAACTGAAACGTCTACCTTTCTGTGAGGAATCACCATGGGTATAACATACTACAATTTCAGAATGATATCTGTATTCGTTTAGAAGGAGTAGTCTTTTTCATGAAATCTAATTGAAAATTCAATATGGCTGTCATGGCGGCCATCTTGGATTCTCAAAACTGAAACATCTACCTTTCTGTGAGGAATCACCATGGGTATAACATACTACAATTTCAGAATGATATCTGAATTCGTTTAGGAGGAGTAGTCTTTTTCGTGAAAGTTTACGGACGGACAGACGGACGGACGGACAGACGGACAGACGGACGGACAGACGGACGACGGACGAAGCGCCATGACATAAGCTCACATTTACTTTGTAAAGGTGAGCTAAAAATCTGATCTTGACAAAAAGTTTAAAAATTCACCAAACAGAAAATTATTGATTTCTACAAACACTGAATGATAAAATGTTACCAGCATCTCTTGAAATATGCCCTAGGAAGTGCATGACATATAATTGCTATGACAAATAACCTCAAGGAAATGGAGCTGGCAACATGAAACATGCTTTGATACCAAACCACAATTGAAAGGATGCTCAGGGATAAAACTTTCATTATGTAACATACTTTGAAATCCCAAAAAATCTCTTTGTCTGTGGAAAACAGAAAGTAAGACAAGATTCTACCAGAACTGAGTAACTTGTTAATAACAATGAACACATTATCATTACAAATCATCACAAATTTGGTATTCTAATATTGCAATATTCATCTTATGTACTGCAATATTATAACAATATATTGAGTGAACTTCAATAAACGTTTTATGCAATTTAAAGATTACAAACTGAGAAAATACTTTTCACGTCTTTCCTTAAGTAAAAAATTACTGAAAAGATAAAATTTGCGAGTAAATTATGGTGGCACATATATTGATAAATATCTATAATTTTGTAATACACCCGAACATTCTTGAACATGATAATAATGCCTTAAACTTTACTTATTTATCTGTCTCTTAGAGTAAGATATAATTTAGACTTGATATAAGTTGGTGCAATATACTGATTAATGACAATACAAATTCTATTGTACAATCTATATTATGTCATCATCATCATCATCATCATCATCATCATCATCATCATCATCATCATCACCATCATCAGCAGCAGCAAGCCAAAACATATCATCTTAAGATGACCTTTTACATTAAAAAATACATATTCCTATCTGCCATTATCAAAGAGAAAACCACTCACTACCTTGCTCATTTTGTATTCAAATGGATCAAATGGAAAAAAATTACCAGAATAAGAAGATTTCAAGACAATTTTTCCAGTCTGGGATTTCTGATGCATAACACATAAGACTTGTTATGCTTTCATATTTGAAAATGCAAATCATGATGAGTCTATTTTCTGCTCAATTTGCATAAAGCATGTCGATTATGAATATTCATAAGATCCCATTCTCTTTGATAAGTCAATTTTTCACACAAAAAAATATAAAAACTTTACAACCATCAGAGCAAAGTGTCTAAAAACTGATGGACAGAAGGACTGATGTAAGCTTTACAACCCAACAAAGCTTATAGATAATCAGACTTTCCCTTTCTTGTCAAGGAGTTACGTATATCGACTAAAACATTAGGTAAGAGACAAACCTTCTAGAGTATGGCATCATTGATAATGATGATCATTCCAACAGCAAAGAGCAGAATGTTTTAATGGACCAATTACTCTTGTCTCATGTCTCACGGGGACCATGATGGTCAGACCTAACTACTTATTTTTATCAATACCACATTCATGTTTTTTGTAATCACAGACGGAAAATGATGTACTTCATGCTACCCTTTCAGATAAAAACCTTAATAACTCATTTATACAATTAATTAGTCAAATTATTTTCTCTGCTTAATTCGAATACCAATGATAAGTGTTTACGTTTTTCAAAGAATTTAACAGCAAATGTATGACTGCTGATGACTAAAACTCAACCATATTTTACTGAAAACAGTCTATAAGTGTTACCGACCAAAGATAAGAGGACATTTTTGAAGGAGTGTTGTGAGACTTATGGCAGTCAAAATGTCACGATTACTTAGACATCAAAATGTAACCTTAATTAGGGCATATTTTTTGTTTGGAATTGATGTGTCAAGGTCTCAAAAGTTTTCATATTCGTCTCCCAAGCTGCATGGCATGTTTAACAAGTAACCATGACAAACTGTTGAATATCAGAAGGGTGTGGACATACAGAGTGTTCCTCACCTTGATGTTCAATATTGCTGAAACCAATGCTAAAATTTACTAAAGATGCCCTAGAATACATTAGATATCCTTGCTCCGCGCAACAGTATAGGTCCATACTTCCTCCTTGTTCAGGTACCCATTTGTATAGCTGGGTGAACTGAGTGCAATGTGGATGAAGTACCTTGCTCAAGGACACAACACAGCATATGGCCCAGGTCACAATTTGTTTGTGTCTCCACCGGGATTCGAACCCGGGGCGTTGGTGTGAGAGGCAAGCATGCTAACCACTGCACCATTGTGCTCCACACAATCATACAGCTTCTTCCTCATCTTGATGTTCAATATTGCTGAAACCAATGCTAAAATCTCCTAAAGATGCCCTAGAATACATTAGAAATCCTTGCTCCGCGCGACAGTATAGGTCCATACTTCCCCTTGTTCAGGTACCCATTTGTACAGCTAACCACTGCACCACTGTGCTCCACACAATCATATAGAACACATTAGATATCTTTGCAATCCTTGGTTGAACTCATCACTCTTGAACTGATTGACGGCGTTGTTCTGTTAAACTTCAGTTAGTTGCTTATCACTTTATCTTAAACAAACAAAATGTTAGGTGAAACTATGACTGACAGAACCCCTAGTAATAATTGCAAATCCTCATTGGATTTTGCATGCAAAATAAATCGCATGAATCAATTTTTTTTAATGAAAATTAAACATGATTGGGTCTTGGAAGAACATGGACAAAGGATTCATGTTTGGAATGGTTTGAGAATACTTTTATTACAGACATATTGCTTAGGTGTAGGGTTCAACTTAAAATTACCATATGGAAAATAATTGCTATGAGTTTCTTGTTGTCTATAACACCCCTGACAATAATGATAACATAAGCAGTCATCATCTAAAAAAACCAAAATGAAATGACTACAACAGCAGAACATTTATTGAGGGCCTCTGTGGAATAAGTTGATAAAGAGTTTGGTAATGTTCTCCATATATTACAAAACCTTGTGGCAGTCTTCCAGTAATATGAAGAAATAAGGCAGTTCCAAAAGTGAGATTTCCTTGCATGAATTTTGCTTTTAAGAATAATGGGTAATTTTTTGGAAGCACATCTTCTTGAGAACTACCCAAGAACATGCATTGAAAATGTGCATAACATGAAAAAAGTAGTTGCCATCCATTATTTCTTTTCATTATTGACCATTATTTATGAACTTTAAAATCTGTGAAGCAAAGATGCTATTCATAAATTTTTTTAAGTTAAATTTCCAAGAATTATCTCAAGACAAAATTTGTAAAGCTTAAGAGTTTGATTGGAAATGTGCCTCTCCAAAACCCTAATGAGCAAGAACAACAGAAATCCTTTGTGGCTAAAACTCCAATGACAAGAATCTTGGAGAATTATCAATGCAACTTCTTGTTGCTTATGAATTCAGACTCTGTCGATATAGGTTAAGATGTTCTCTTCAATCTGAGCTCTCATGATAAAGAATACATCAACTGCAAAAAAACATTCCATGCAATAAAACATTAATGGAAATTGCTCTGTGGAATATGTTGATAAAGAGTGTCTTAATGGTTCCAATACATCATAAAACCTCTCAACATTCATTCAGTAATCTCAAAAAGCAGACAGTTGCAATTGTGAAATTCTCAGAGGATGAATCTTGCTTGTTGAGGATTATTCAAAGATTTTTTGTCATTACATTATAAGATGAGTGGCTGACGATATGAAGAGGACTTTCACAAACACTCTAGCTTTTACCATGGAATACAGCTTGAGGGAGCATCGTAGTGGGTATAATGCGAACACAATTATGAATCCATTATACTATGACATAATGGATAGACATGGGCTGTAGTTAATGCTCCTCTAATATGATACTTAAAAAGCATGATGACTTCATGCATTAGGAACCTTGCACAATATGTTTTTATGAAAGGCCAAGGCTATCCTTCTTTAAAGAAATTAAGTGTTATGTTGTTGTTAGATAAATATGAATTTGTGTTACATGAAAACAAGATGTGCTTGTTAAACACTGATACCCCCGATATCTGGAAATTGTTAATGAATATTTTTGTGTCATTATGTACCTGAGACATTTCTGAAATAACAAAGGTCTATCTTTATCCAATCACAAGTTATGGGCAAGGTTTAACTTTTCGAGAAATGTTTGCTGTGCCATGGTCAAGGCCACGAGGTCAAAATTTTTGACCGCATCTGAAAGGTCTTATCATATAATAGATGCACATGTGAAATATCAATGGTCTAACCCAAAACAATCAAAAGTGAAGAGAAAGGTTAAATTTTTTTGGGACAAACAGACAGACAGACAGACAGACGGAAAGGGGAAAAACAGTATACTCCCTGAATCTCCGATTCAGCATACATGGCATCTTACCCGATTTCAGGTGGCTTCACCCGCGTCCCCGATCGGGTATTGAAAACTTTCAGAAAACTAGCATAAATACCCGTTCGAGAAAGTGTGTTACCCATTATAATTGTTAAATGTTACAAATTTCCTAAATAGTTCTTTGTATTTTATCAAAATTTTAACACATTGTCGTCAAAGATACAATCTCGAAAGCATGTTATTTTTTTTAGTTACGTTAAATTAGTTACGGCTTCGTTTTCACTCCACTTAAGTAGGTAAATCTTGATAAAATAAATTTACATGCATAACGAAATACAAATATTCAAACACGGTAGACTCAAATAGAACCAAAAACTGGCTACCTTAATTCAAAATATTCAATAATATCGCAATAGATCGAAGAATATGCGATGAATTTGTCAACTTTTCTGACAGCAATTATGAAAAGGAAGCACCGTTTGAAATTATAATCGTATTTTCTTGACGACATATAGAAATTATAAATATTATTTCGAGCTGAGTATAACAATTATGTGTGTTTCTCTTCAAGTAATATGTAAATAAATAAATGAATTCATGGCATGTTTGTAATGAAATAAAATATAAAAAACATTCAACCAAAAACTTGTTTTATTCAGACATTCAATATTTTATCGGTAATATGTTGTCATGAAAATGTTACGACCGCATGTTATGTTGAACATTGCCATTTGACTTCGGCAGTTCGTGGTCCTGTTTTCATGCATCCTTTTGAAAAACGATTTAAACTTACGTTTTTGGGGAGAAAGTTGAGAAACTACAGATACATTCTATGATTATATTATCCAGTTTTGATAAAATTATTTACAAATTCGTCAAAATTTAAGTGCGTGAAACTCGCTAGCAATGTCGATAAACCGCAAGTCGTCAACAGACTAGTTATTTTTCAAGTGGTATAAGGTAAATATTTTTATCTCACTGTTGCGGAAATAGTTACAAACAAGGATTTATTTATAGAATTAGAAATGAGTCTATCTTGAGATTGACTAATAAAAACGATCTTTATTTATTTATTTCATTGTTGATTTTTTTGTAAGTGGGTCTTCTTCATGAATTTATCAGAATACTTGTTACATTTTCAATCAAATTTTATTATGCTGTCAGAATGAAACACTCAAGTAATATTTAGATCAGCTTTATTATTTCAGATGATAGACTTACAACATTACAAGACATCTTTCAATTTCAAAATATTTCAATTTTTAATGTCACATTGTGAAGTTTCTTTTGACAAAATATATCCATTGATAAAAAAAAACCCTTTTAAACAACTAGTACTAAATACTAATAAAAAAAATTGATATATATATAATTAATTGAGCACTTTTTAAATTTATTTTTTAGATTAATATGTAAAAAACAGGTTCATTTTTTATATGATTTTGTTATGAAAAATACGAGCGCTAAAAACCCCCTTTGGGAGGGAAAAACCCCCATTTGAGACCCCAAAAACCCCCATGGGCATTTCGGAAAGATGCCATGTATGATTCAGGGGCATAGAAATAACAGATATCTTATTTATATGAGGCACATAGAAATGCTGTTTTTAAGTATATATGTATACAAACATTAAGCATACATCTCAAATTCTTCTCTTTTGTAGGTCATGTGACAAAGGGGCAAGGAAAAGCCAAGGAAAAAAAAGCCTACATTTATAAGGACATACCATTCGTAAAATGAATCTTTAACCTTTTCATTTTTCATCTTCCTCTATGATTTTTTCCAAATCACAAATTTCAAATTCTCCTATATAGAAATTAAGCTATCGATAAATCAAACCACAAAAAAACTAAAAGGAATTTTTTTTGAATCACATTAAAGCGAATTTTGAAAATATTTTATTTGTGAAACAATTCTCTTTTTTATATTTCAAATTATGCAAATATATATATTTCTCAAAAGGCTAAAATATTAATTTCTCAACTGATAATCTGAAGTCATAGAAAAAAAATGTGTCACATATAAGGGAAAAACTTTATGTTTCCATTTAAGTGTGAACACCTTTCAATCAATTTAAGGAAAACGGTATAACATAGCATAAACCAAACTTCAGTTTGTTTACATTGGGAGGTTTTGTTTCCATATTAATTACTTGCCCATTAAAGATGCTATATCATACTTGCAATGTTTTTTAAAGTATTTTTAAAGTATACGTTGTATTTTTAGAAAAATTTAGCGACCAACCTTGAGAAAATCGGACCAAAATTCATCAAAAAGGAGATAATTTACAAAAAAATACCGAAACGGCAGTCGACATAAGGGCGAATCAAGTGTGGCCATTTCACAACTTCCGGTTTCTAAATGTACGCTTGAAAACCGTCTTTGTCGCGCTCAACTAGATTTTATATTCTTTTTCTCCAAATTAGGTATTCGTTGCTGTCAAAGTTGATACCCATCGAACGCAATTACGGTAGTTGAGACACGGTGTAAATCCTACAAGCATAATGATTACGTCACCGAAAGCGGGTTCGCTAAATGACATGCCCTTTCTAGGAGGGGTACTGTGCTTGAAGCTTCGAAATGAGTATGTTATTGTTGATTAAACAATCTAAATATGATATAAAAATTTCGACGAAAGATTTTTCTACAAAGTGATGTATTTCATTTCTCAATAGCTAAGTTTCATCCTGAACCGCTTGCAAGTATGATACAGCATCTTTAAAGAAATTGTGTAATAATATTTTGTGCTGACCGAATGACCTGATATAATAATTGTTAAGTATGTTATGTCATATTGTCAGCGGGGCGGCCGCAATGGTCATGTCGGGGAATTTCAACGATGTAATAAAGTGAATAATAGCTATTGATAATATACTAAACAACGCCCTGTTTAATAACTTTTTTATAAATTCTTGAATGGTATCAGTATTTAACTCCCTTTCGCTCATTAGAACCCCAAACGATTCACTCATTTCATAAATATGTAAGTTAAAAGAACGTCATTTAGTATTCTCTATATATTATATATATAAATCTTATACATATATATATATATATATTGCAATTTGTAACATTTTATTTCCATTTGATATCCCTATTTTTCAATAGCACAGTGCCTTTAAATATCTCTTCAGGAAAAATGTCATGCAAGGAGTACTGGGAGAATCAATTAGGCTTCCCTAACAACTAACCATGATGACAGCAATCAACTGGAGCCCTGAGGAGACATCCCATATGCCGATTAAAGGCCCCAACACGATGATGGGCAGCTAGAGGAACTCAAGCTCACAGTATGGGCCACGATATGTTGACAAATGGTTAGAGCAAGTCACAAACTAGGAAGTGGTTGGCAAGAAATCTCATTTCCTACTTGACATCAAACCCGACTAATGACATTGTCTCGGCTGGGTCCATCACTTTAGGAAGACTGTTAAGTAGGTCTTAGGATACTAGTATATATACTCACGTGAGCTTTTCATTACGGACATTGATGCGGAACTAATTCCAATTTTGTTCTATTCACTTAATCATACCTCAAACAATTTGAGTACATCTTAAGACCATAATAGCGCCAATCAGAAACTTTCCTGTTTGTAAATATATATATATGAGATATGCTTTTACAGAGTTATCATAATTCTTTAATTCTTCTATAATTAATGCCAATATAACAGAAATAATTTAACAAGTTAATAAATCAAAACTATGACATATACTGAAGCACAATTTTCTTGATTCTTGTTTAATACGTGCAGTAATCTTCAATGTAAGTTCATGTGTGACATTAATAAATATGATATGTCTATCAATATAACCAAAGCTAAATTTAGACAGTTTGTTCTAATGTGACATAAATAAATACAATATGTCTATCAAAATAGCCAAAGGGTCCTCGAATGCTAGTTCATGTGATATTAATACACACAATATTACTATATCAATATGTTCAAAGGCTGTGTACGTCATATTGCAAGAAAAAGGTTATATAGTGCCCTGGAGAAGCAGTCGAAAAGAAGTCGAAAAGTGAAAAGTTTACTGATGGACAGATGGACGGACGCCAGACGCCATGAGCTAAAAATTAAAACATCAATGAAATTGTTTGTCATTTGGCACTGCACCCTCATTTGGGTAGAAGACATGTGAAAATTTTGAAAACAATGAATAGTTTTTCTGCAATGGGTCGGACAAATTCTGATTGAAAATGACTAAGTACAAATACTTGGAAATTTGTAAAAAAAAAAGGAATTAACTAAATCGATTATCTTAAAAACACAAAGTACTAAGTTGAACCTGCATAGAAATACACAATAAAAGTGAAACCTAAACAGTCAACTCAAAATGCATTGGAATTTTAATAAATTCAAGCCATTTAGGACAACAAACCATTAAAATAAACAGTCTTGAAATAAACAGTCACTAATATGCATGTAAAACAATTAGAACATAAATATCAAGACGGATGACACTTAATATGCACGTAAAACAATTAGAACATAAATATCAAGACGGATGACAATTTCCACTGTGACATACACAAACTCCATCACGAGACACAGAATTCAGGATGAGACAGTTGATATTGAAGGTCAATCAGTAAATACCAGAGTTGAGAGCTATTTATATTCCAAGGTTCCAAAGGAGGTGCGTGTGCTTAAGGGGACTATCTATCACCTAATTGCTTCAATTAAGCATGGACGGTTTGTAGCACTTAGTTTCTCTGTTGGTCAATTTGTCTGTGAGAAGCCTAAAATACATCAGCATTTGTATGGCTCAAACATGGATTCCTGGAAATAAAGAACGCCATGGGACATGATGCTAATTCAGCTGCCATGGATTTCAGTGTGAATCAATCTTAACCTCAGCCAGACACTTAGAATCATTCAATATCACTGTTGATATTTTCTCTAGCTGAGCTTCAGACCTTCAGAATTTTGTGAGCTTTGAAATAATTATGTAAGTGAAGTTAAAAGGTTACAACACCTTTAAGTCCTTTTCAGGTTTGTAAAAACCTTTTTAATTTGTATGTAAAAGCCTCATATTTATATCTCTCGAATGTTAGTCTCCAGGACGAATCACTTCATGGAGGCGGTGAATATGACTGGATCATGTCAAAAGCACTCCGAGTGGACTTGGCTGGAAGGATATATCTCTTTTGCTCAACAGGTATAAATCGGACTCTCAAACCAGCGTTTCAGGGTTTGCATCTTGCTGGATGTGAAAATTTTCGATTTTCACAGAGATGTCAACCATACATTCCTTTGAATTATCAGAACCAAGTATTTGTCACAAAATTGACTATGTCCCTGCACAACCTCCAAGTTCATGTGATGTTGCATTAACAACATCTAAATCTGTTTGTAGTCACCTTGAAAAAAAGGCCAAAGTCAACCAATTTGATCCGTGTCTCTTTAATCCTTCATTGAAGTTTGATTACAAAAACTGGAAAAGACAATTCATGAGATATCACGCTAACAAAAAGGACAAGGAGATGAAGATAAAAGTCCATCAAGTGAAGGTACTGAGATGATGCTATGTCCCCTCCCAACTGTGTGGCATTGGGGACAAAAAATATGATTTTATAGAGGAAGGAAGCAGAGGAACATTCAAATCGGCTTTCTCCTTATGGATGATCAACAAAACTCTATCCCCAATGGGATTTGTATTTGAATGATGAAAATATAGCCATTCCTCTTTATTTTAAAAAACCCGTTTAAGCTTTAAAAAACTGATTCCATACTAATGAGATATTAAATACTTGCAAAGGTTTAAGATCTGAGTCTGTAATTAGATTTAATAAGGCTTGGCTTCCAGAGTTCTCACAACATTAAGTTCATGAATTTATACTATGTGATCAATTCAATGAGAAGAGGAAAGATCTTTCGTTTCAGGGGAGTATGTCCCTTTAAATACAATTATGAATGTTACCAGTCAGCCACATTTTGAAAAGGGATAAGCGTTTCTCAAATACCATATTTCCTTTAATCAGTAAACCTTGATTCTCTGGTGCTTATAAGAGGCGTGACACTAATTGGAGACCCCCAGCTTTTTGAATTTATAAAAGAATGAAAAGGGCCATTTCTTTATGATAAGAGTAATTTTTACTAAAGTGGGACTTATCATATGGTTTAAACCTGGCGTTTATAAAGAACCTGGCACTTAATAGAGGAAATACATTATTCACTTAAGATGAAAAACTTTAATTATGTTATTGAGTCACATAAGAGTACAACAGGTTTTGATCTTTAGATTGTATTTTCAGGAATATAGAGGACTTCGAATTCATTTTTTTTTTCAGATAGATCTTTACTTTCTTACAAAAGAATGTTCCTTCTCCAGAATCTCTCTTCAAAAACAAACAACAAGATTAGATTGTCAACAGTAGATGCTAAAAGAAATTAATTTTATTTTTCAGGACATAATCATTAAACATGTTCAAAATCATCATGCAAGACCTTAACAACATTTTATACCAATAATGCTTGATATCCTTGAACTGTTGACACTCAGCATTCCTTAACTTTAATCATTGTCTAGAATTTGGAATGAATAAGCTTTAAATAATGATGATACTTGGATTTGATAAAAATCCTTAACTAACAATGATTAATATAAATGTTATCATAATAACATTCTACATTCTTCACTTATGTGACCAACTACAATTTATAGATAAGGAAATGTTGACATTTTGTATTCAATTAATTACTAATAACAGTGTCTAGAAATCAGAACAAATAATCCTAATGATAAGCTGCTATTCGATACACATACAAGGTTGGAGTTTAGTTACTGACTACAATTGATAGACAAGGAACTAATGACATTCTGTGTTCTATCAATTACTTACAAGTGACTAGAACTCAGAATGATTCTAATATGAACACTCCTATCTATTGAGAACACATTTAGCATATAGTCAATGATGCATCAAAGAATACTTGGAGTCTTGATTCCTGTAACTTGCTACCTCAGAATGGTCATCCTGCAACATCAGTGTATTTATTTCAACAATATCCTGATATCTATCAAGCCAAAAACCTCATATGTTTTAAACATATTTATTTCACAAATGATGTACATATTGTGAATGGGATCGGCCAACAAGCTGACAGCGCTTATGTCAAGGCCTCTCCCTAGAACATTTTATCAATACATGTTTAATACATACAAACACAGAAACAAAATATGTAAATATGCGACATTTTTACCAGCATGATAAAATTTTATAATTAGTAGTTATTCTAAGCAAGGCATATTGTTTTAACAGTCTTATTTAAACCGTAAAGTTTCAGCAATGTAGTCGTGTACGGATTGTATAATATGTTGATTTGTGGTTGCTGATTTTTCATTGTTGCCATAAAAGATTGATTTCAGGTCATATCCTTTAACATAGAAATATTTATACCTCATATGGTTCTTGATATAACAAGCCAATGAAATGACTCACATTCAGCAGCATAGCAGTTCTAGCATGACATGATGCATGAGATTGAGATATTTTCTTCAACATTCAACAACATTGAGTTGGCTGAAAGAAAGAAAATGTCACATATAGTCATGATTTAAATCAGCCAATAACGAAACAAGACATTTAACTTGAAAGATATCGAGATATTTGAAGGAGATAATCAGATTCAAATAAGGTTTGATACAAACCCAACACAAGGGCCGGGAAAATGAAAACCCAACCAATCTGATGTCTCCAAAGAGCGCTTTGAAAGAAAAATCACCATCGTTGATTTAATCTTTTACAGATGAGTGCTAACATTTCAACCAAACAGGTCTCTCCAAGAGGGTGAGAGAGACATTGTTAAGCTTTCAAATACAGAGTCATTGAACAATTTAGCTTATATTAGACAAAAACATTTTCAACTTCGAAAATTTTCATCTTTTAGAGTTCTTTATTGAAGCAAAATGGTAAATATAATCCCTTGAAAAAGACCAATCTTGCTCTGGTAGTTTAATGACCCTTTCTTACATCAGAGTTTGCACCAAATAACCTTGCTGTGACATGATAAATCAACTACATCTGTCAAGGGACAAATGACATCAAGCAACCTTTGTAAATCCTGTAAAGCAGCGTACACACTATGTGACCTACACTTCACCGTCTTCTTTAACAATGTACGTTTTTGTTACAACAACAAAAATATAGACCCTTCTACTTGAAATTTATACACTAAAAATAGAGTCATTGGCTCTGTAGAACATCAGGCTTCATTATCAAGGTTTCAGTTTTCTAGGCCTTATGCTTCTGGAGAAGATTTCATCATATAAGCATTAGATTTTAATCCTCTCTAGTCAAGGAGTCTGCATACAAAGTTTCAGCTTTCAAGGCCTTGTGCTTCTTGAGAAGAAAATGAAAATAGGTTTTAAGTGCATGGCTCCTATGGCTGTTATTAGCGAGCACAGGGCAATGGAAGCTATAAATTATAATCCTCACTTGTCAAGGAGTCTGTACACAAAGTTTCAGCTTTCTAGGCCTTATGGTTCTGGAGAAGAAGTAAAAAATGCGAGTATGGACGGATGGATGGATGGACGGACGGACAAACGTATGGATTGACGCCCAACACCATGCCATATGCCATAAGCCCATCGGGCTTTACAATTCTGATGAGCTTATAAAATAATTGAAACTTAGACCCACCTCTTAAATGTGGATTACTAACAAAATAATGACAAACAGTTTTTACTTATGTACTAGTAAACCTATATCCTAACTAACCTTGGTCTTTGCTTTTTTACATTTGATTTTCCCCCTTAATAATAGTGTCTGAATTTCTGTAAGACAGATCCATCACAGAGAACCTTTCTAGACAATCATCCACAGGGACACCAAAGATTTGTATGTCAAACATGAAATAAATTATTTCTTTAGAATTTTACTAAAAATAACAGATCAACATTCCAATCACATTTGTGTCCATTGATGTACAACGAAGCTCTATCCCCAAAAGGATTTGTGTTTCAAACCTGATAATAATTTCATTCCTCTGAATTTGGAGTAAAAAGAAAAGCTTGCAACAACAAAAAAAGAATTCCCAACAGATGAGATATTCAATACTTTAACAAAGCTTCAGGACTTGAGTCCATAATTTGATTTTCTGGTATCCAAAGTTCTCAACCTGCCTCAGTTCATGGATTTATACAGGAGTGGTAATCAAAAGAGAAGGGCAAAAATTCTTATGTACCAGGGGAGTACGTCCCTTTAAATTAAATTATGATAGAGACAATGTAGCCACATTTCAAAAAAGAGATTTATTACAAAGATGGATTTTGCTAACTGTAGTAAACTTGTCTTGTAGCTTAAGCTTAAAGGGATAGTCCTATCAAGGTATTTTGTGGAAACAAAAATTCGAGAGTACTTCCTTGATTATACTTATAGATGCTAATTACATGATGATTTCACACTTATTTTAAAAAATGCTAGTGAGGTAACATTTTAGTTTTTCTACATTTAACAGTTTGACAAAGAACAGAGACCACCTCTCTACCTCCTCTTGAATTTTTTTTCCACAAAAAATACCCCTATAGGACTGTCCCTTTAAGTGTGAGATATATATATTTATCTCGACTTGCACAGCAATGTCGACTTACCATTGGTCAAAACCGGTCACGTGCCGTAGGTATATTTAGCTATGTCAAACTGGGTCACGCGCTCCCCTAGTAACAATCGACGACGGAGTGTCAAGAGTTATCTCCCTTGCCCTTTGTTCGGTAAACAAGGCCACGCTACACTCGATTGCTGTAACGTCATGTATGCTTTGTGATTGCCCTGTGCATGCTAAAGTCAGCTTTATGTAATAACTTTACTGGTATAAGTGAAATGTCCTTCAAATAAGATATTGGTGCCGCTAAAATACATTAGCAAGTCATACGGCTTCTCAACGCCAACGGCATGTTGACTCGCTCACTCGCAGCGAGGTTGTCTATCAGCGAACTCAAGATTCAAATTATGCAAACAGAAAACCGATCTATGAATATCAGTCACCGTTATATGTTTATTGTACTCTCAAACCAACCTGTGCATTCTGTTATGATGTCGGTCTTATCAATAACTCCGACACTATCAAACTCGCTCGCCCCCACTCGACAGTCCGCCATGACGGTAACGGGGCTTCTACGGTCGCTTCAAATCGAATGTGGTGCGAATGCACGAGGTCACGTGACCAAACAATCCAAATCTAGGAATGCTCGCATTGCTCGGTATTTTGATTTATTTGCGTTTATCTGCAATTTCTGTCTATTACCGTGCGCTCCGCTTCGGTACTAGACCATACTCTCGGCCATTAACACGATGGTACAAAAATTATATTTGTAAATACCTAAACAAAAGAGTAGCACTGGTATGATTAGTCGCCATTTTGATCACTCTCATATTTCAAGCCAGATTTAAAGCATTTAGGAAGGGTGCTCGTCGAGATAAATTCGTTACCATGTGTCCGCCAGTTTGATATGGAGATTTATCATGTGTCCGAGTGAAATATCAAACTCGAACTGCGTTCTCGTTTGATATTTAACTCGAACACATGATAAATCTCCATATCAAACTGGCGGACACATGGTAACTTATAATATGTATATGTATAAGCTTTGAGATAGACTGATAGAGACGGAGACAAGATTCACATTAGATTACAAGAGGCTTCGGTCTTAAGATTTGTACTTGAAGGAATAGAAATATAAAACGAATATACTTTTTCAGGTTCAACCATGACTTGAGTAGAAGTGTAACATTTGTTTAAGCTCTGAGATATCCTGATGTGTGTGTTGTTGATTAACATTATAGAACAAGAGGCTTTGGTCTTTGGACTTGTACTTTAAGGAAATCCTGACAGAGACATCAAGCAAAAGAATGATCAAACAAATAAAATAAATATCTATTATAAGCTTCAATATTTTTGTTATTAATCTTTCACATATTGCTCTAGGATACTGTTGACATGAAATTGATTGTTTGTTTGATCAATTTGTTTAATTTTGTTTCTGACATTTGAATAAAGCAGGAATGAAAAATTCAAATCAAGAAAATTCACAGAAGTATCAGATGAGTTTTTTTATTTTAACTAATTATCAAAATTAAAAAAAAACCAAAGTGCTTTTTCAAGAAGAAGAATTCATCATTCTTGTTTCTAATTGAATATTAGCTTATACTGACAAAATGCTAAAAATTTATGAATTCAACAATTTAACAAATGTGTTTTCTGAAGTCCCAAAGGAATTCAATCCATGACAAAAGTCCTTCAGAAAAAAGAAATCCATTATCCATTTTTTACAGGTTATTAACTATATACTCAATCAATAAAGACAGAATTTGTTTGAAAATACTAACTCTTAAAGGGACAGTCCTATCAGGATATTATTGTGGAAACGAAATTCAAAGGGGCATTTCAGTCTATTATATAATGTTATAAGTACATGTGTTTATAACACAACATTCTAAGGATATTATCAGATATCTCAAAAGAGTGTTTGGAAAGCAAGCACCATTCTTGATTTATTCACTTCCAGAAGAGCAGCAACATTTCAACCAATCAGATGTCTCCAAGAGGGCGAGAGAGATATTGCTAAGCACTCAACTTTACAGTGACCGACCTTGCCAACCGATATTGAACAATCTAGTTTACAAGAGACATAAATTTGTTTATCTTCCGATATAAACATCCTAGTTAGATGCAGGAAGCACTGATTAAGTGGAGTTCCATGTTTATCCATCAATTAGCAAAGATGATGACAAAAATATTGATAAATTTCGTATTTATAGCAACCAATCACTGCACCTTTCAAGTTTAAAGTAAGTTTTCTTCAAGTTTATTAGTCTTTGGTGCAATGCTATCAAAAATGATATATGGTATATGCAAATGTGAGTGCAACTAAACAAAATGACAAATAAAGTTCATGAAATATACTAAATATCTTGAAATATCTTTTGGTATGATGTTGTCTGGAATTGAACCAGTAAGTCTACCGAGTGATGAGCAAACACTCTACCACTTGAGCTGCATCCATTAACCAAATGCATCCCATCTTCCCACGCAAAGCCTAAAACACCAGTTTCCGAACTGTCAGTTTAATGCCTTGCTGCTGACCCTTTAGTGTTAGCAACCTCCAGTTACTTTCTGATCGGACTATTGCTGTCTCAAGGGTCTGCAGCAAGGCATAAAAATGACAGTTTGGAAAGTGGCGTTTTAGGCTTTGCGTAGGAAGATGAATGCATCCACCAATGAATAAAGATATAAACTAATTTAGAAATTACAATATTAATCTTTGTCAAGAGAACAGAAAAGGAAATGAAGATTTGGTGTTGAAATAGAAGGTTTTGGTGACATAACCATTAACTCAGAATTGGACAATTCTCAATTCCAACGTGTAACCAATCATTTGTCAAAAACAACAAAACACAATTAGAAAAACAAACATGCATATAATTTCCCTTACCAGGTCTTACATGGTTTGAAATCTCAAAGGCATTCCTAATGCAATTAGAAAACAATAGGAAAGCATAAATTCATATTATAGTCAATGTATGACTAAAAAGACTGAACAGAAAATGATGTCTCAAAGGCTTTGTAACATGTATATTGAAATTAGATTTTTAGAGAGTCTCACCCAAGTTTCTTTTTCAAAGCAAATTTCATTAACATGAGTTGTTCAAATAAATTGCCTCTAATATATTTATTCCTTTTATTAGCAAGTGTTTCTAAATATAATATATAAATATCCGAGGGTGATATTCAATTTCCTATCCAAAATCTTTATTCATTTTGACATAGAATCTAAAATCTAATGCAATAATGTTATAAAAATAGCCGCCAATGGACTTTATGTGAATCTTTTTAATGTGTTTTTTGACTATGGATGATTTGCTTGTGTAATGAGAAGTTTGACACTATCAAAATAATATTTTAGCATGAACGTACAATTATCAGTGAAACTTGAAAACATAAAGTTTTCGAAAAACATGCTTTTGCCCATTTAACACTCAATCCCAAAGGGGCCAAGCCCGTTTTTTTCAAGGAATGGAGAGTTATGAGCATATTATCTGACTTAAATAACACATAACTAAATGCTTATTTAACAAAAAACCTTATAAACTTGATAAATATGAAATATCAAGTGAAAATTTTGAAGCAAAATGTAACACTTGACAGAAACATAATGGAGCGAGATGATAGGCTTATGTCACAGGTGTAACTTAAAGGGAATCAACAACCTAGCTTGTGAAACCTAATTGTTCATCATTAATAAGAGCGTCCAGATGGGTAAGGGGGGTCACTTGACACAAACTTTGTACTGGCTGTCAGCTGTAAGCAGTTCGTAACCAAACGATTTTTTCCCTACCGAGCATTTACAACTCTTTCGGGGCCCTGCTTATAAAACTCTGAAAAGTAAAAATTCGGGTTGCAGACCCCCTTTAATTACTGTGAAAACGCTTTCTCTGTGTAAGGGCTTGATCCCACAAGCATTATCATAATGTGTAATATTATTGGATGATGGAAAGTCAAATTTAACAGGTCAATCTGTTCCAATGATTAATTACATGATCCCTGCTTCTAGTCTGGCATCAGGAAATACATGCACCTTAAAAATCATACTCTTCCAGGCTCTTTTATTGGACTATTGCACGACCATACCTGTTGGCATAATAAAAATTGACACTTTTCAGAGATTAAGATTTGTTAAAATTCATGAAACTTGTCATTTAACCATTTGTAATGAAAAATATCATTCTACCAATTTAAATGATGTGGCCCTTGTTATAAGGATCAATAGTAACGCAATTTATAGCTCATTATACCCTTTTTTCATAACATTTCTGTTAACGAAGTTTTTTGTTCAAGATAATAGAGAAAGAAAATTGTTTTCATAGGCATTTTAAAACCAAGTGGTCCTTATGAGAAGCGACATATATGCATACAAACTACAAATTAGGAATAAAATTTCTCATGAAATAAGACATCAAATAGATATCACTAAAGTTTTTGCCTGTTAGTTCTTGAAAAGGTGGAAATACGTTATCTGTTTGGCTCAAAGATTCCGATCACTCCTTCATTTCCTTCCTCCATCATCTAAAAGATCGATCATCAGTTCATTCCTTATGGATTATTAGAAATTCTAATTTGCATATCCTTCCAGATAAGAAATACTCTTTAAACATCCACTAACCTCGATTTTATCACTTCTCGATTTTCGTTCAAAGATTTTTCAACATAATAAAAACTGGGCTTGATTTTTGTTAATTTTTCCAATAAACACCTTTAATTAGCCTTTCATTAAGACAGCGTAATGTTCTTAACAGTGTCTCATAAGCCAAACAAATGGCTGGTTGTTAAACATATTTTATTTCTTACCCAATGTTAATATTCATGTACATGTTTAACTTGTGACACTCAAATAAACTATTTCTGTCTGTCTGTCTGTGTAATTATCAGCTGTGAAAACTCCACCTAGGTTAGGGGCCATAAAACTCGCGCTGGTGTGACGTAATAAACAGACTATACAGAGTAATGCATTATTATTTCAACTGAAATACTGCCTAAATAATTTTTTAATTACCATTGATGTGGATATCTTTTTTACACCAAATGCTAAGTAGTGTTACATCGTCAAATGATTTATCTAACTGAATGGAAAACATTTTCTGAAAATTGTTAATTATCGTTTTTTTTCTGTGGTATTGTTACGATAGATGTATACAGATAATGAGGCTGATTCTGTTTATGACATCACAAAAAGGGGGCGTGACCAGTGACGGGCAGTCATGCATTCACTGGTTTGTGGCCAGCTAGGTCTAAGCTGTCCATCAAAAGTGGCATTCAAAAACTGCTTTCATTACCAAACTGCATGAACATATTTGAGTAGCGACCTTTGACACACTATACAATATTGTAATAAGACTTAAATATATTTCAAAGAAAATAGTGAAATATGTTTGTGGTTATGTGAACTTTAACTATATATTATTAACATTCTCTGGAACAAAAAGTATGCTGCAAATTAGAATCTATTTACGTAAGCAAGATCGAACATTTGTTCTTTAAACATTAAAGTATGTAAAAGATGTAACCAGAACACAAAACTATTCTCAACACAAGCAGTTCTTTTACATCAGATCAATATGAAGATTCAAAAACGTTGCCAATCTCAATCAAAAGTGTCAAACACAGAACAAAATCTTCAATCCTTGCAAAACCCAATCTTTTGTCCAGTTCTTCAACAAGAGAATTCTCTGATAAGCTGTGTCTTGCACGCAAGAGAGATCCTTTCAAAGATGATCAGAAAAACCAACAGCTAAAATTGATTCTGCAGCTCGTGAGCTTAAACCAGGACTGTTGCTAACCTCTGGTGTTTACAAAGGAACTGCTCTGGATTTAAGGATCACCGACCATCTGACATTGGTACCAACGTACAAGTGGCCTACTTATCGAACCTCTAGACGGTATAGATGTTTATAATGCAAAATTTATGAAATTTTTCCAATTTGCTACATATGACATTGAGGAAAAATTTTCAGGGAATATCAGTAACAATTGGCCTTCTTTTTTTCTATAGCAAGATATGCACTTTATCTTCTTTTTGCTGAAAGAGAAACTGGTTGTTGGATCACCAACCATATATGCTGTCATCAGTCTATATCAATACAATTACTTCATTATATGACCTCTAAATGCTACATTGATGTTGAAAACCTAATCTGAGTTTTTTCTAGAAAAAGTTCATTCATTTTTTGAAAAGGTAAAAGCAATAATTTTTTAAAACGTTTTTGGACATTATTTGCAACTAATCTTTATCAGCTACAAATAACCTACTATTGTTGTTACAGATCCTACAGTTCAAATGTATAGTTATTTTAGATAGGAAATACATAGGTAAACCTTTGACATTATGGTATGGTATGCAAAATACTATTCAAATCATGCATTTTGTTGCAAAGTCTTCTAGTAAAAGTGTTAAACCTACTACCATCAATTTCCATCTGCAGTTGATCATTACCTGGTATGTTGCTTAACAATTGCAAAAAAAGCATTTGAAAGAAACCAGCTACATGAAAAAGGGTGGCAAAGAAAAACAAATTAGCAATAAACATTTTATTCTTTCAAACTGAATTAAGGCCAATTAGCAGTTGCTCTCCTACTAAAGAACATTATATCGTTAGCTCAAGATGAAAATTGCAACTCTAACTTGAAGACACTTGTATTAACACTGCATCAAAACCAAACCATTGATCCTCAGCCATTGAAAAATTGCAATTTTTAAGAAATTGTAGTTGGTTTGAGTTGTTTCAAATATTGATAAAGTTTATACAATTTGAGGTGGTCAACTGAGTGGGATGGAGTTTATTAAGACCTTCACTTCCCCCTTCCGTTTTTTCATTTCTAAAAATTCAAATGAAAAACTTTTCCCTCCATCCCTTTATATTAGTTTGCGCTTTCAAAATTCTTGAATCTTGAACTGAATTTGGAATCTCAGCCCACAATGATACTCATACTTGTAATAAAAAAACATTTTTATATGATTTCTTTCTATTGATGACCAAAAAAAACCATAATTAAAGCTCAACATGTTCAAAAACAAATTGACTAATCTCTCGTGACTCTGAACAGCACACTGCACCTTATTGCCCTGCGTGGAGTTTAAAAGCTCCAAACACTGTATACAGTGATTGAGGCAGTGAAGCAGAGTACAATTAAATGCCAGGCTGCAAGCTGATTAATTTACAAATATAATTTTGTCAGATTCTTCCTCTAGCTGACAAGGAAAGATATTCATGTGTTTTTGATGAGAAAGTTTGGGATAAAGTGCCTCATAAATACACCAGTCCTTTGATAAATGAAACCGATACGGAATCTAGAAGATGATAGGATTTTTGCCAACTTGCTAATGGTTTCATGGAACTGATGTAAGTCAAGGCTAGAATGATAAACATTGCCATGTAAAACCAATTTGTGTCTTAACTGGAGTTTTCCTGGTGTCAGTCCTAATGAAAATAAATGGCCGACCGTGACATCAATAAGACGTAGCACTTAAAGGCTTTGTGTCACAACTTGCTCCACTTTTTTCAAGACGCTGTTTTCTTTTACTTGAAATGCGTCAGTCTGAAACATTGATACTGATACTGTCATAATACAATTAAACTAGTCAACAGGTTTTTCAAAGATATTCAAGACCAAAGAAAACGGCTTTTGAAGGCTCTATAAAGGATTTTCAGGGCAAAATTAAGGCCAATAATTCAAGCAAAGTCAAACAAGTGTGATTTGAATATGTAAGGCAGCAGACTTTTTCATGATTTGTTAATGTTCTTAAATAAATGGATGAACTCTCAATTCATTTTGCATATATCAGACTACTAGCATTAACCCTGTGACAGATCTGTATATACATAAATGTTTCTCAGTAATTATGCATAGAGCTGCACAAGATTCTTATTTTTGCAGACAAATGATGAATTGGTTTGGCAATATAGATATCAAGCCAATACCAAAAAAAACAACAGAGCCATTGGCTCTTTAGCTCATCAGGCTTTACACTTGATTTTACTTTAGGGTGTGGCCAATGTTGTTTCCCCCCTTTGTAGGGGCCACAGGGCCACCAAAGCTACAATTTATAATACTCACTAGTCAAGGAGTCTGTACACAAAGTTTCAGCTTTCTAGGCCTTACGCTTCTGGAGAAGAAGATGAAAATAGGTTTTAAGAGTGTGGCCCCTATGGCCTTTATGAGGGGCCTCAGGGCCACCAAAGTTATATTTTATAATCCTTACTAGTCAAGGAGTCTGTACACCAAGTTTCAGCTTTCTAAGCCTTATGGTTCTGGAGAAAAAGTCTAAATTCCACAAAGTTTACCGACGGACAGACAGACGCCGGACACCATGCCATGACATAAACCCATCTGGCCTTACAGGCCAGATGAGCTAAACATGATTTGGTTAAACAGCTAAGAGAAGTTGAAGCAATAAAGCTTATAATTAGTTGGTTAACAGGCTGAGAAAGAGTTAAATATTTGGAAACTTTATCCTGGTTATACATAGTCAATCTTAAAAAAAAAGATTTATAGTTAGAATTTATGTCTCTCAGGCAGCTTAACCTTCAATCACTTACATCTATCCACCTGCACATGAAAGGGATAGTTGTTCTCAAGATTGAAAGCATAATTCATCTATATAGTATCTCAACTGAATAAAAGCTTTATAATCCAATGCAAATTTATTTATCATTGTAGATAACATATGCATGTTCCCAGTCTGTTTGAAGTGATAAGGAAAATATGGAGTCAAAGTATGACAAAAGAAAATATTGTTAAAAATGGCTTTGGATGGTTAGAATATGAAGATAGAAATTAAATTCATACACGGTTCTTCTCCTTCTAATGTATTAATATATTGCTCATGTCTTTCAGGAGGAGATCCTTATACTTCTTAAATCATTGATCTTGTTACAATTGCATACTTAATTTCTGCATCAGTTGACCCCAAATTATTAATGGGGATTTTCTTATTACTAAGATAATTTACATGCTTCTCATTACAGATACATACAATCATGCAGCTCTTGCTTAATCTGAGACGAGCAATCAGAGTCTTACCTAAATACAACCACTTCCTTATACGCTATTAGCCATTGCAATTGGAATCAATAGGACTTACTGGATCCTTTTGTCGGAACTGAGAGTATTAATCAACACTGGAGTTCCCCCGGGGTCATCGCAGGGTCCATGTCTTTTCATGCAGCAACATGATTAATACAACAGCCTATTAGCAATGGTTATCAGCTGACATGGCAGTTATTATTATACTGTAAAGGCACCATTTAATAAGATAACAGATGTATTATGTAACAATATCAATAACATGTAACTCAACATGCACATTGAAAAATGTGTAGGTGTTTATGATGGAGATGATTTTCTTGGTGATGATGTTAATGTAAATAGTTGAGGTTGATATTGGTAACAAGCTGCTGCTGCTGCTGCTGCTGCTGCTGTTGATGCTGCTGCTGATGATGATGATTATGATATTGATAACAATATGGTGATGATAATTGGAAATGATACAGTGGTAGAAATCATGATATCCCAGTAGCAAATCAATATAAGATGTTGACTGTTTGGTTTCGATGGAAAAGATTCCCTGTCCCACACTGAGATCCCAGTTGACAGACTTGTTGTGTCACATTAGGTAAGAGACTTGGCTCCAGGTGCACCTCCGTTCCCAGTACAATTGGGTACCTGGTTTTGAAGTGAGGGCGATGTGTTAGATAAGCATAAGTGGCAGCTTGGTTGCATACCACAAGAAACTTAAATAAGGGATGATGTTTGTTAGCAGGGCAGTAATATGTCAGCATGTGATGGCGTTGAATTAGTGCATCATAACTATCTATATTATCATCATTATCAAGAGATGATATTGATTCTTAGTTTTGGTATTGTTTAGTTATGAACTGATTATGATTCCACATACTCATAATCATTGTAATATAAGACTCCATATCAAAACCATTAGTGCCCCATGGTGACATTGTTCTTTCAGTTTTGTCAATGTGCAGAATATAAGAATTATTAATATCAGCTTTTCCAATGCATATAATATTTGTTATTAATACAAGCTTTTCCAATATACAGTACATTACAATCATCACTACCCCTTTGTTTTATAAGCTTCAACAATGTAGCCGAGGATTCAATCACTACCTGCCTCTGGGAACATTGTTCTAAAAGCTATTAAAAACTGCTACAAATAGCCACAAAATATCCTATTCCCAGCATGTTGTAACACAATAACAACCCCTGGAACAATTTCATTAGTGTGATATATCAATCATCTATTATTCAATGCTCTTTTGAACAGGCACTGCTTGACATTGGGACAGTAAAATGACAGATTCTCTATGGCTGTTAATAGCTCCATAATGTCATCAAAACTTGCACTGGCAGGTTTTGTTGATATATATGAAAAAGTCGTTATTTAGCTTGTGGCGTGTGTTGGTAATTATGAATTAGGTGTTGTTTAGTTTGTGGCTTGTGTTGTTAATTGTAAATAAAGTATTTTTCAATGTGTGGTGTATGTTAAAAATTGGTAAATATGATTAAGGTTTTGTAAAGGTATGGTGTGGTTTGGTAAATATTGATAATTTGGTATTGTTTAACGTATGGCGTGTGTTGGTAAATATGGATAAGGTATTGTTTAACGTATGGCGTGTGTTGGTAAATATGGATAAGGTATTGTTTAACGTATGACATGTGTTGGTAAATATGGATAAGGTGTTGTTTAACGTATGACATGTGTTGGTAAATATGGATAAGGTATTGTTTAACGTATGACATGTGTTGGTAAATATGGATAAGGTGTTGTTTAACGTATGACATGTGTTGGTAAATATGAATAAGGTATTGTTTAACGTATGACATGTGTTGGTAAATATGGATAAGGTGTTGTTTAACTTTTGGCTTGTGTTGGTATATATAAATAAGGTTTTGGTGAACATGTGGCGTGTGTTGGTTGATATGAATAAGGAACGTGTTGTTCAACGTGTGGTGAGTAGAAGCAGTACAGGTGTTAGACGTTTTTGTGGCAGTGGTAGCAATAGAAGAGTGAAAGTAGTAGAAGTGTTAGTAATAGTTAAAAGTAATAGATAAATCAGAAGTAACTTTATCCTACCTCAAATGGAATGTCGATCTTTGATTGGTCCACTTGATCTTGGATAACTACTGATATCACCCTCTTGAGCGGGGTGATAAATTATTTATACCCCACCATAAAAAAGGAGGGAAAATGTGCAGATTGAGCGTCTTTAAATGTACAATGTCTGTTATCTCAAAGACACCAAGGTTACTTTTGAACAAACAATTTGCAATATGTAGCTTTGAACAAACTACAGTCAATGCGTTAACACAGTTTTTCTTACTCAATTATTTTCATAGCATGTGCATTTTGTTCAAACATTCAGTAAGATAAACTTGTTATACCATTCAGAAGCGCGGGACATAGGGGTACATTAGCCTCTCACTTGGTGTAAAGCAACACAACTTCAGCTCGTTGCCTAACACCAAGCAAGAGGCTGATATATCCCAATCCCCCTTGTCTTATCATGTAGTGGCAAAAGCATGAAATTTATATTTTATACTCATGATCTCTCTCCCCAAAGAGTTAAACTCTAAGTCTAAACAAATGGTCATAAATGACTCAAACAACACCAAAGTTTATACAAAAGACAAACGGGATAGCTCAGTCGGCAAGAGCGCCGGTCTCACATTGCTGAGGTCTGGGGTTCGAATCCCATCGAATCCCATCCAGGCCAAGGTGTAAAAACCTAGAGTTCACCTCTGTTAGAACTCTATAAGTGTCACCCTGGAGCCCTAGTGTGTAGTGCAACAAAAACTGCGCACTTAAAAGATCCCATGAATTCATGTCAGTGGCTGAATGGTGGATACATGAACACGTACATACGCCGAGCTGTCGGGTATCAGCGTTCAGCAGTGTTGGACAAACTGCTGTGACTATGTGTCTCAGTCCACCCAGCTGTGAATGGGTACCCTGTGAGGCATAGAATGGTCCCTAACCTGAGCGCCACATATGGATGCCGGTTGAATACTCCCCAGGGAGTTGAATTGGAAAAATGATCGGACGGTGAAAGAATGCCATGGACCAGGGGAAAAAATGTAAGCGCCTTGAGCATACAACCACGAGTGGTTGGATATGCGCGCTATATAAATATCCATATATAAACCAACTCTGACAACTGAATAATGCAAACAATACATGTAAAAGATCAGTATCTCTTATATGATCATCATTTCATACAGCACAGCCAATGCCCTAAGCTTGCAATTGGTTTGGTTATTGGACTAAAACGCATGTAACCCAGTGCTTTAAGTATATATAAAATCAAACATTTCTCAACAAAAATCATAATTTGATTACATATTTCACACTTTATAATATGGTAGTTGACTCCATAAAAGGCTGTATCTGGCTCAAACTTTAGAACTCATTTCTAATATATTTCTCATGAGAACTCTAGTTTCAATCCAATTTGCTAACAATAAGCAAATACAATCAATTCTTTCAGTCTAACTACATCATGAATACTTTATGAGAAGTAAAGTGTTTTCAGAAATGTCAAATGATTGTTATTGGATATCATTATTATCATTTTTCTATGGAATCCAACCAGGGCGTTCTCTCTTGCTACACAATTAACTGAATCATTAAGTTTTTATTACTAAGGAAAAAAGATTAAGGCATTAAACTAACAGTTTTGCACAATTATCAAAATTGTTTTAGACGAACAGGATTCCCCTAGATTTTAACTTATATTTTAGATTCATCAACTCATTAACACAATATAACTGGAATAAGAAAAATCATTTGCGATATGCACCCCTTTAAACTTAAGTCGAGCTAGGTAAATCCCTTAAGTAGAGCTATAGCTATATCCCTTAAGTACGGTAGGCCACAGGTGAATACCCTAAGTAGAGCTAGGTGAATCCCCTAAGTAAAGTTATAGGTGAATTCCCTAAGTAAAGTTATAGGTGAATCCCTTAGTAAAGCTCTAGGTAAATCCCTAAAGTAGAGCTTGGTGAATCCCCTATGTAGAGCTAGGTGAATCCCTTAGTAAAGCTCTAGGTAAATCCCTAAATTAGAGCTTGGTGAATCCCCTATGTAGAGCTAGGTGAATTCCTGAAGTAAAGCCATAGGGGAATCCCCTGAAAAGGGCTGTAGGTGAATCCCCTAAGAAAAGCAATAGGTGAAGCTTCTAAGTTAAGCTATAGGTGAGGCTCCTAAGTAGAGCTAGATGGAATCCCCCTAAGGACTTGTAAGTATAGAGCTTAGTGAATCCCCTTTAAAAATTCCAGGAATCGTCAGTGGCCTCGCACATACCAATTTAGTGCTGTCAAGATACATTAGCGATCATGTGTTTTAGTGCCTTCAGAATTACATTAATCCTGAAGCAAAGAATTGAATATACCTCTATATTTGGTATAACTGGACTTGCCATTAATATCAGCTTAGCTAAAGGAGCATTCCCTAAATAAGCTAGGTGAACCCCTAAGTAAAGCCATAATTATATATAATTATGAATGACGCAGTAAGTAAAATTGAGCTATGTTTTCAGTTTCATACATGCATGTCATCTAGTTCAGTGCAAGAAAACATTCATTGCTTTTTTTTTTTTAAATTATATACTTGTTCTTAAACTTATGCTTCTTGATGATTTAATTGGTTTAAATCAATCTGTATGGTAATTTTTCAGAAACATAAAGTAAATTTCAATATGAGTGACAATAAAACTGAATTAAAGTTAAATTGTGTTTCATTGTTTAACATACCAGCAAATAAATATGTTTAAAAAGAAAATTAAAAGTAGATTTTATATATGCATTTTTATTTTAACAAGATAAGTTATAATTCATACTTTTTTGATGATAATTATTTCAACTCTATCTCAATGAAGAAGAATATATATAATAATGCATAATTTTCATATATTGCTAATAATTTTTGTCCAGTATATTATTGATTAACATGCAGACCATAAATGGAAAAGGTCTGTAACTCTGATGTGTTGGACATTTCATACAGCCATTGCCCCAAGCTTGGTTTGAGTATTGGACCAAATCGCGTGTAAACCCAGTGCTTTAGATCCAGCCGGCGCCAAGGGGCGACTCCAAGAGACGGGCGACTATTAGCCTGAAAATGATTACTTCCACAAGTTATTATGATAGAATTATTGCCATCTGCTTGCTTGGTTAGCTCTGATCCAAGTTTCTGATGTCTTGTTGTTGATACTTGCAGATTTTTTATATCAAATGTTTTATAATTACTTTACTTTTATCTTCTGACATTATCAAAGGCATCAATGGCAAATTATTAATTACCTTAAAAATGTATTGATTTTCTAATTAAATTTTGTCAAATCTTTTTTTTTACTATGAAACAATTTTTTGTTTAAATGCAAGTCTTACATACCGGTAATAGAAATTTGATTGATCATGATTGTATTTTGTCAATTAATTTTTGAAAAGGAATTTAAATGGAATAATTACTCATAATTGAATTTTCAAAAGTCACTTAAAGGGGCAGTAGCACGTTTTTAGGGGGAATATAAGGTGATGTCAGGAAAATGAAAATAAATGGTTCCAATCTTTAGACAATGTATAAAAACTAAATGGAGCAGTAATAAATCAAATATACAATGTAAAGTTAAGCCATGCGATTCCTTTTCTTACACAAAATGAATTAAAGGTGTTCACACAAAAATGGCTGCCAATGGATTTTATGTGAATCCTCATACTTTGTTCTCTGACTACGGATGATTGGTTTGTGTTATGAGATTTATGATACTATCAAAGTAATACATTTAGCATTAACTTATAGTTATCAGTGAAAAATTGAAAATATAAAATTGTCAAAAAACGTGCTACTGCCCCTTTAAGCAACAGTAATATTAATGAGATGTATCTCTTGTTGCTTTTTTGTTAAATATAATTTCATATATGAAAGACTTCATAAACTACTTTGATATCTCATTTTTTTCTCTCAAATGTAGCGCTCCATGCATTTAAATAAATTTTAAGCTTTCTTAGATTGTTATATTTAGTTGTTGATCAATTAACTTATGCTAATTCAAGACTGTCCATCTTAAACCATGTGATTATACCAAATTATACATTTGATGAATTGAATAGATGATTTCAAAATGTAAAATAAAATATATAAACTTTCATTAATTTGTTAAATTATGTAAAAAAAAACAGAAGTAAAGAAATTTAAAGATGTATATTGTATTCTTAAAACCAACAAAAAGTAATCAATTTCTCTAAAAAGGCAAATTCATTCCTCTAAAAAACACATACATCAATACATCAAGCCTATCTTCAAAACCTGTCACAAATGCCCTAGTTCCAAGGCTCCAAAGTCTGTGTCATGACATTCTTGACATGTTGATTGAAAAAGTGAGGAAAGGTTAGTGTAAAACATAGCTTTCCTAATGAAGCACACCTGAGAGAATACTAAACATCAAAGCTGTCACTGAAAGCAGGAACACAAGAGTCGGACAAGGACACTCTGACATAATCATTCACCAAAGACTTCCAAGAACATTACAAGAGTTTGCCCTCATAAGGATTACACTTATCATTGCCTATATACACTCCTTTGACCTAAGCTAACTTCAAATGGTTGCCACTAAAGCGGGAACACAAGACTCAGACAAGGACACTGTGACACAATCATTCACCAAAGACTTCCAAGAACATTACAAGAGTTTGCCCTCATAAGGATTACACTTATCATTGCCTATATACACTCCTTTGACCTAAGCTAACTTCAAATGGTTGCCACTAAAGCGGGAACACAAGACTCAGACAAGGACACTGTGACACAATCATTCACCAAAGACTTCCAAGAACATTACAAGAGTTTGCCCTCATAAGGATTACACTTATCATTGCCTATATACACTCCTTTGACCTAAGCTAACTTCAAATGGTTGCCACTAAAGCGGGAACACAAGACTCAGACAAGGACACTGTGACACAATCATTCACCAAAGACTTCCAAGAACATTACAAGAGTTTGCCCTCATAAGGATTACACTTATCATTGCCTACTATATACACTCCTCTGACCTAAGCTAACTTCAAATGGTTGTAACTAAAGCAGGAACCCTTATTCTAATAAATTACTACTAAATTCAAATTGTTGTCACTGAAACCAGCAACACAAGAGTCAGACAAGGACACCATGACATTACATTGACCAGTGAGTTCCTGGAACGTTACCAGTAACAGGGCTTGTCTTCACATTGCCTTCATCTATCATTGCCTATATACACCCCATTTGACCTTCACTAAATTAAAGTAGTTGTCACTATAAGCAACAACCAAGAGTCAGACAAGGACACTGTGACATAACCAGTCACCAAAGTAGTAGGAACATTACCAGAGCTTTCCCTCATAAGGCTTACACCTATAATTGTCATGTCGCCCACTGGACCTTCACTAAATTAAAGTAGTTGTCACTATAAGCAACAACCAAGAGCCAGACAAGGACACTGTGACATAACCAGTCACCAAAGTAGTAGGAACATTACCAGAGCTTTCCCTCATAAGAATTACACCTATCATTGCCTATATACACTCCTTTGACCTAAGCTAACTTCAAATGGTTGCCACTAAAGCGGGAACACAAGACTCAGACATGGACACTGTGACACAATCATTCACCAAAGTAGTAGAACCATTACCAGAGCTTGCCCTTATACGGCTATTATTGACTATACATCAAGTTTGATCTACAATAAATTCAAATGTGTCACTAAAAGCAGGAACACAAGACTCAGACAAGGACACTTTGACATTCACCAAAGAGTTCTAGGAACATTACCAGGGTTTGCCCTTATAAGGCTTACAGTTATCATTGTCATTACACCCAATGTGACCTTCACTAAATTAAAGTAGTTTTCACTATAAGCAACAAGCAAGAGCCAGACAAGGGCGCTGTGACATAATCATTAACCAAAGAGTTCTAGGAACATTATAAGAGTTTGCCTTCTTAGGGCTTACAGCTATAATTGACTAAACACTAAATTTGAGCTACACTACCAGTAATTAAATTAAAATGGTTACCAGTATCAAGGCTTGTCCACAAAATAAGACCTGCACTTATCATCGCCAACATCCAATCTGACTTACATTAATTTCAAATGGTTGAATTTGCAACCCATGTCATGTATAATTGTTTATTACTCTCCCGTTGAAGATATTGCTGTTTAATAAATCAACCATGTTATTACACTATGTGTCATAACATCGCCCGCTGACCGAATGACGTGACGTAATGATGATGTCACAATTGTTAAGTATGACGTCATAATGTCAGCGGGCCGGCCGCGACAGTCATGTTGGCGACTTTATTTGTAATTTTACGATGTTATTAAGCAAGTAATAAATAAAATACTAAACTCGGTCCCGTTTCATAACATTTTTATGAAACTCGTGAATGGTATAGGTATTTAACTCGCTTTCGCTCGTTAAATACCAACCCATTCACTCGTTTCATAAATATGTTATGAAACGGGACGTCGTTTAGTATTCTCTATTTATCATATACTTGCTTATAAATACAGAGATTTTGAATGCACGATACACCCTTCGTCAAGCACCCTGTATCAACCCACAGGGCAGATAACCTGTATCAACCCGTCGTCAAGGGCAAAAACCTGTATCAGCCCGTCGTCAAGGGACTTGAACGTGGATCCCTAGGCAACGAACGCAAAAAATAGATCATAGTTGCGAGGATTTTAGAGTTGTCTCCCAAAATGTTACTCTCACAAACATATTATATGAAAATAAGTGTGAAATAATCTTGTAAAAATCATAAATAAATATAAACAGGGGAGAACTCTTGAATTTTGTTTTCACAAACGATAGGACTGTCCCTTTAAATCTTTTTTTTAAAACTAATCTGAATGCAAAACATGTTATTCCACAGAGCAAGCAAAGATTTGTATAAACCTGCTATGGCTGATACATAATAACATGATTCCAGTTTTCTATATCAAAAGACAAGCTGTAATAGATTCACCCTGCCAGCCACACTGTCTGACTGAGATACACAAACTCCTCTCATAAACACATAATTGCACATCATATGTCCCCTGAATTATTTAAAGCTATATACCAATCAGAAAATACATGCTTGGTCTGAGAAAATATCATCCAGATTTATTCATAATGTTTCCCTCAGATGTGTATAACAAGCAGTAAACATTTATCCTTTCTTGTTAGAAAGGTTTCTGATAACCCCAAATCAGCTATCTGAGCATCTGTTTTAATCCTTTGCAATATAATGACATCAGAGTTTTGAAGATTTAAACAGTTTTGTAAAGGCATATCGTACAAATGTTTGACTTTAGTGTCAGGATAAGGTAAACAGAATTTTTTTCAGGGTATGAAACAAGACTGACAAGTAGCCAGCCCAAAAGTTTTTTTGTCGTTTTACAAAAACCTCGAAAGTTACCAGCCCAATCTTAAAATCACCATGTACCGGGCTAGCAGACGGGCCTTACCATACATATACTGGGTAGTACTGGCTTTGGCTAGCAGGATATCCCTTTGGTGAAGTGGCAGAGTATCTGACGCTCAACTAAGAGGTCCTTGGTTTGGATGCTACTCGAAATGGAAATTTGGATTCGCACTCCTGCCTTCAGAACTCTCATGCAATCTGGTCATATATATATGTACTGATAAAATATTGAAAAATATTCCATTGGGTATGGATGGAATTAACTTTAAAAGTATAAAGATGGGAAACAGTTAAAATATGGAGGATGATTTCCGATAAACAGATTCATATTGATTCAGTTTATTTAATATATTGCTATGGATAATAATCTGAAAGATGAATAACATCTCCATGAGTGAACATGCTTGAGTGTGATTAAACCAAGGATGTCATAAAGCATGCAGCTCATCAAGAAACTGGTTATTAGCATGCTCTCTCATCCTGCAAATAAACACATTAGTGTTCTTCAAATCAATAAATCTTAAGGGGCAGTAGCATGTTTAATAAGAATATAGGGACATCTCGCAAAAAGTAATAAAACTTTTATCATTTCAATCAAGCTCAACAAGTAACTGGTCATTAGAATTCAATGCTCTCTCAACCTGATGATACATGTATATTGTTCTTTAAATAAATAACTATGTTCATGAGGCGCTTGTCATCCTGTCTTAAACATTTCTGGTATGGATGACAACCTGAGGATCCACTTGCAGAGATGCAGAGAGGAGCCAAATTTTGCAGTTATCAGTGTGATGGAGGGGTCTAACCCCTGAAACATGTGACTGTAAAATTCTGCCCCTCCTGTCCTTCCGGCTGCTGACTTCATGGGTTGATGACGGTTATCCCCCTCTTTTAATTACTACACACTTCAAATAAATAATCAACATCTTCAAATCAATAAAACTTATTACAACTCTCAAAAAATAGAGCCATTGGCTCTGTAGCTCATCAGGCTTCATCATCAATTATGCTGTAGAGTGTGGCCAATGTGATCCCCCCTTTGTAGAGGCCACAGGGGCACCAATCATAAAATTAAGTATATAGGCGACAAGTTTCAGTTTTCTAGGCCTTATACTTCAGGAGAAGAAGATGAAAATAGATTTGAAGGACGTTCCTGTTGCCTTTATTAGGGGTCACAGGGCAACAAAAGCTACAATTTATAATCCTCACTAGTCAAGGAGTCTGTACACAAAGTTTCAGCTTTCTAGGCCTTATGGTTCTGGAGAAGACGATGAAAATAGGTTTTTAGGGCGTAGCCACTGTGGCCCTTATTAGGGGTCACAGGGCCACCAAAGCTACAATTTATAATCTTCACTAGCCAAGGAGTCTGTACACAAAGTTTCAGCTTTCTAGGCCTTATGGTTCTGGAGAAGAAGATGAAAATAGGTTTTTAGGGCGTGGCCCCTGTGGCCCTTATTAGGGGTCACAGGGCCACTAAAGCTACAATTTATAATCCTCACTAGCCAAGGAGTCTGTACACAAAGTTTCAGCTTGCTAGGCCTTATGGTTCTAGAGAAGATGATGAAAATAGTTTTTTTAGGGCGTGGCCCCTGTGGCCCTTATTAGGGGTCACAGGGGTACCAAAGCTACAATTTATAATCCTCTCTAGCCAAGGAGTCTGTACACAAAGTTTCAGCTTTCTAGGCCTTATGGTTCTGGAGAAGAAGATGAAAATAGATTTGAAGGACGTTCCTGTTGCCTTTATTAGGGGTCACAGGGCAACAAAAGCTACAATTTATAATCCTCACTAGTCAAGGAGTCTGTACACAAAGTTTCAGCTTTCTAGGCCTTATGGTTCTGGAGAAGACGATGAAAATAGGTTTTTAGGGCGTAGCCACTGTGGCCCTTATTAGGGGTCACAGGGCCACCAAAGCTACAATTTATAATCTTCACTAGCCAAGGAGTCTGTACACAAAGTTTCAGCTTTCTAGGCCTAATGGTTCTGGAGAAGAAGATGAAAATAGGTTTTTAGGGCGTGGCCCCTGTGGCCCTTATTAGGGGTCACAGGGCCACTAAAGCTACAATTTATAATCCTCACTAGCCAAGGAGTCTGTACACAAAGTTTCAGCTTGCTAGGCCTTATGGTTCTAGAGAAGATGATGAAAATAGGTTTTTTAGGGCGTGGCCCCTGTGGCCCTTATTAGGGGTCACAGGGGTACCAAAGCTACAATTTATAATCCTCTCTAGCCAAGGAGTCTGTACACAAAGTTTCAGCTTTCTAGGCCTTATGGTTCTGGAGAAGAAGTCGAAATTCCACAAAGTTTACGGACGGATGGATGGACGGACGGACGGACGGACGGACGGACGGACGGACGCCAGACACCATGCCATGCCATAAGCCCATCGGGCCTTACAGGCCAGATGAGCTAAAAATGAAAAATGAATATGCAAAGTAAGAGAAAATCTGAAACATGTTCAACTTCAACACTTCAAAGAGAAAGATACATCATTAAAGACATATAAGCATCATAGAATGTATGTAAAAATGTTAGAAAAAAATAGATGAAATCATGAATTCAAGTTCAAGGATAATGTTGATCTCTGCCAAAGATACTGGCCGCTTATTATCTGACCAATGAGAGTAATCCACCCGTGGCCAACCAAATCTGATATTACTAAAATGAAGACAAAAAAATCTTCATAACAACAAATGAATAAAATGTTAAGAATCGCACAAAATCAAAAACATTTCTTCTGAATATTTGAAATTCTTACATTTTCATCTTATCAACAGCACAATGACTTTGGGTATTAAAATTAAACACCCAAAGAGATAGTCACAAATTACCAACAAAGAATTGTCAAACACCAGAGTGAGAGTCGACATAAAGTAACAATTTAACAGTTCAACTTATTAGCCTTCATAGGCAAGTGGTAGACATAATGGATATCTTCACCCCATCACGAGATGAGAGATAAGTGATATCACACTTAAAACAAAAGATATTCTGTTTATTATATGCCTCTGTGGTAGATCATGTGGTAATTTATGTCCAAAAGGCTTTGACTCGAGAGTTTTCTGGCAACGTCATACCATTGTTGATCGTAACTTAGCGACGACAATGACGTCGCGTTGATTGTAGAAGTGACGTCAAACCATTGTACACATGATGTCATCCTCTCTGTGATATTTTCACTAACTTGAAAAAGTTATATCACACTCAGTGGCAAGAACACTTTTCTAGAACTGAGAAAACTCAATCTCTCACCGCTTTGCATATAATAAATAAGAATACTAGAATATCTTTAACATAATCAATGTATGCTTACTCCTTTTTCAGATTTAATGCTATGTTCTAAGTTTTACTTGCTCTCTAAAATACATGCAACAAAATTCATCTATGAACAAAATGAAAAAAAGTACTCACACTGTGAAGTGGTAGATGAAACATTTCCAACCTGTGGGTCGTTCCAGGAAGTTGTAAATACGCGCCTGCACCGAGGTCTTTCCGTGGATACGTGACGTGTACATGGGCATGTAGTGTTTATTCTCCGCAGCCTGGAGAGTCTGCTGAATGTTCTTGGAATCTGAAGCCATCGAGGCTCCAGGTGCAAATTCAGCCTCATAATGTTCCGGCAAAATACTCGGGAAACCATTGCCCGAAAATTTGCCCTTGTTCCTTTTCAGGAATCCACGGACATCAGTGTTTGGGATCATCTTCTGATTGGATCCCTCTTCACGTGGTAAACTATCCATCTTCTTTTTCATCAGTCAGGCTTAAGTTTGGATAAAACTTGGTAAAAGCTTATGACCTCTTTCCCAAAATTTTGTACTTTGAGAATCTGTTATGGAAAAATGAGCTAGTTTCTAACTCATCCATAAAACGATTTGTATCTTCATTGCTTTTATCCACTTCTAGAAAGTTAACCAAAAACAATCATTCCTGAACCACTTTCAATGCACCACAGTCTATTAGAAGCCCAATTTGTGGTTAGAGCTCTGACAGCTTCCAAACTGTCCACAATCACTCCCCTATCACCTGACTGCTGATATATACATTGTCACTTGAGTTTAGAGATTTCCACCTGAGAGGTCCCCTCACACTTCATTAACCTGACAAATGCTTCGCATCATGCTGCTACCCTGGCATCATATTAGTCACTCCCAGCTTGTTTACCGCAGCTTGACAGATAGCCGTGATTCCTCCGACATCTCACATGGTGGACGTGTACATCTGTGGACAGAGAGTGAAATAATTGACATCTCCCAGATTGTATCCAAACTAATCATTCAACAATTTACAGCTCAGCAGATCAATACATCAACCCATCTCTGTACTCGCAACAAACATTCACACAATCAGTCACATATTGAGTTCACAGACCTTGCTGGTCAGTCTCTTTGTGTTTAATATTTAAATTCTCACAGAATATTCTTGCTACTAACCCTTAATACCCAGTTCAAATTTTCCAACCAGCCATCTCCTGACTCACAACATACTGTCACACAATCAGTCACACATTGTGTTCACAGACCTCGCTGGTTATTGTGTTCACAGACTTCGCTGGTTAGTCTATGTGTTGTAATATTTTTATACATACAGAATGATCTTGCTTCTTTTCCTTAAATACCAGGTTTAGTTAAAACCAGGCATCTCCTTACTCAAAACATACAGTCACACAATAATTCACATATTGAGTTCACAGACCTCGCTGGTCAGTCTCTTTGTGTTGTAACATTCATATACATCCAGAATATTTGTTGCAACTAACCCTTAGATATGTGGTTCTTCTCTCCCGGCATACAGTAACACATTCAGTCATACATTGAGTTAACAAACCTGGCTGGTCAGTCCCTTTGTCCTTTTACATTCATGTACTCACAGAATATTCTTGCAACTTACGCTTAACCTTCATCCTATTCCTAGTGCATACAACAGCCTAACTCAATACGCTCAACATACAGTTTACACAATGAGTTCATCTAATACCTTGCTAGTCATTTCCTCTGTGTTTTACCATTTATAGAGAGAGAAAATTTGTTTATTATTGTCTCATCTCATACAAACATGATTGGCACATGATGCAATTCAATAAAAGATGTATGAGCCGCTGAAGGGCTACAAGAGACATTATACTCACTACAATCCTTGTATTCCTAGTTCAAACAACATCTCGACTCAAGACTATCAACATATGGTTACACAATGTGTTCATCTAAGACCTTGCTAGTCATTTGCTTTGTGTTAAGCATCCATGTACTCTCTGAATGTTCTTGCAACTTACCCTTAACCCTCATCCTATTCCTAGTTGCAACAAACCACCTCAGTCCTCTCAACATACAGTTACAATGAGTTCATCTAACACCTTGCTAGTCATTTGCTTTGTGTAGAGCATCCATATACTAACTGAATGATATTCTATATAAATCTAAATCCTTATCTGGATCTTGAAGATCTAAGGAAACTCTCATGTAAAGAGTAAACCTCTGGAGAAAGTTTAACCTTCAATTATTAAACAACCTGATAATTTTAATCTTTAAAATTAACATAGAAAGTTTAACCTAAATTGAATTTCAGAAGCTTAAACCATTACATATGACATGTTAAGCATTCATCTCTGTGACAATGGTTGGACTATTAGAATAAAACTACAGATGATGCAGGGATGATACAGAGACTGTTAGAGTAAAACTACAGATGATGCAGGGATGATACAGAGACTGTTAGAGTAAAACTACAGATGATGCAGGGATGATACAGAGACTGTTAGAGTAAAACTACAGATGATGCAGTGATGATACAGAGACTGTTAGAGTAAAACTACAGATGATGCAGGGATGATACAGAGACTGTTAGAGTAAAACTACTGATGATGCAGTGATGATACAGAGACTGTTAGAGTAAAACTACAGATGATGCAGGGATGATACAGAGACTGTTAGAGTAAAACTACAGATGATGCAGGGATGATACAGAGACTGTTAGAGTAAAACTACAGATGATGCAGGGATGATACAGAGACTGTTAGAGTAAAACTACAGATGATGCAGTGATGATACAGAGACTGTTAGAGTAAAACTACAGATGATGCAGGGATGATACAGAGACTGTTAGAGTAAAACTACTGATGATGCAGTGATGATACAGAGACTGTTAGAGTAAAACTACAGATGATGCAGGGATGATGTTGAGACTGTTAGAATAAAACTACAGATGATGCAGGGATGATACAGAGACTGTTAGAGTAAAACTACAGATGATGCAGGGATGATACAGAGACTGTTAGAGTAAAACTACAGATGATGCAGGGATGATACAGAGACTGTTAGAGTAAAACTACAGATGATGCAGGGATGATACAGAGACTGTTAGAGTAAAACTACAGATGATGCAGGGATGATACAGAGACTGTTAGAGTAAAACTACAGATGATGCAGGGATGATACAGAGACTGTTAGAGTAAAACTACAGATGATGCAGGGATGATACAGAGACTGTTAGAGTAAAACTACAGATAATGCAGGGATGATACAGAGACTGTTAGAGTAAAACTACAGATGATGCAGGGATGATACAGAGACTGTTAGAGTAAAACTACAGATGATGCAGGGATGATACAGAGACTGTTAGAGTAAAACTACAGATAATGCAGGGATGATACAGAGACTGTTAGAGTAAAACTACAGATGATGCAGGGATGATACAGAGACTGTTAGAGTAAAACTACAGATGATGCAGGGATGATACAGAGACTGTTAGAGTAAAACTACTGATGATGCAGTGATGATACAGAGACTGTTAGAGTAAAACTACAGATGATGCAGGGATGATACAGAGACTGTTAGAGTAAAACTACAGATGATGCAGGGATGATACAGAGACTGTTAGAGTAAAACTACAGATGATGCAGGGATGATACAGAGACTGTTAGAGTAAAACTACTGATGATGCAGTGATGATACAGAGACTGTTAGAGTAAAACTACAGATGATGCAGGGATGATACAGAGACTGTTAGAGTAAAACTACAGATAATGCAGGGATGATACAGAGACTGTTAGAGTAAAACTACAGATGATGCAGTGATGATACAGAGACTGTTAGAGTAAAACTACAGATGATGCAGGGATGATACAGAGACTGTTAGAGTAAAACTACAGATGATGCAGGGATGATACAGAGACTGTTAGAGTAAAACTACAGATGATGCAGGGATGATACAGAGACTGTTAGAGTAAAACTACAGATGATGCAGGGATGATACAGAGACTGTTAGAGTAAAACTACAGATGATGCAGGGATGATACAGAGACTGTTAGAGTAAAACTACTGATGATGCAGTGATGATACAGAGACTGTTAGAGTAAAACTACAGATGATGCAGGGATGATACAGAGACTGTTAGAGTAAAACTACAGATAATGCAGGGATGATACAGAGACTGTTAGAGTAAAACTACAGATGATGCAGTGATGATACAGAGACTGTTAGAGTAAAACTACAGATGATGCAGGGATGATACAGAGACTGTTAGAGTAAAACTACAGATGATGCAGGGATGATACAGAGACTGTTAGAGTAAAACTACAGATGATGCAGGGATGATACAGAGACTGTTAGAGTAAAACTACAGATGATGCAGGGATGATACAGAGACTGTTAGAGTAAAACTACAGATGATGCAGGGATGATACAGAGACTGTTAGAGTAAAACTACTGATGATGCAGGGATGATACAGAGACTGTTAGAGTAAAACTACAGATGATGCAGGGATGATACAGAGACTGTTAGAGTAAAACTACAGATGATGCAGTGATGATACAGAGACTGTTAGAATAAAACTACAGATGATGCAGGGATGATACAGAGACTGTTAGAGTAAAACTACAGATGATGCAGGGATGATACAGAGACTGTTAGAGTAAAACTACAGATGATGCAGGGATGATACAGAGACTGTTAGAGTAAAACTACTGATGATGCAGTGATGATACAGAGACTGTTAGAGTAAAACTACAGATGATGCAGTGATGATACAGAGACTGTTAGAGTAAAACTACAGATGATGCAGGGATGATACAGAGACTGTTAGAGTAAAACTACAGATGATGCAGTGATGATACAGAGACTGTTAGAGTAAAACTACAGATGATGCAGGGATGATACAGAGACTGTTAGAGTAAAACTACTGATGATGCAGTGATGATACAGAGACTGTTAGAGTAAAACTACAGATGATGCAGGGATGATACAGAGACTGTTAGAGTAAAACTACTGATGATGCAGGGATGATACAGAGACTGTTAGAGTAAAACTACAGATGATGCAGGGATGATACAGAGACTGTTAGAGTAAAACTACTGATGATGCAGGGATGATACAGAGACTGTTAGAGTAAAACTACAGATGATGCAGGGATGATACAGAGACTGTTAGAGTAAAACTACAGATGAGACTGTTAGACTCAACTTAACAGATGATGCATGGACCGTATGGCGAATCTATGAGAGTACTATGGTAGCAACAATCACACAATAGTCAAGGGCCCTCATGGTGTGACAATCAATCTATCAGTGGGAGAGTTGCATTTTATGTCCAGCGCGTACAGCCCCTGATAACAGGCACGTGGCGACCCCTATTGTTGGTACCATTACCATAACTGTTATCTCAGTGCAGTGTATTAATTGTACAATTCTGATTGGACTACTCAACTGTGAAGTTTTTCTGAGTAGTCAATATTCAGAAGTGACATCCAGTAATGAAGGCAAATAACTAGAATTTGTTCATGTCATTAGTTAATTTAATGAATTTGAGTCACACTTCCATGTCAAGAATCAACAAGTCAAAAATCTACAAATCATGTTCAGAGATGTTACATTGTTTTGTTACCATGTGACAATCAACATTTAGAGATACACACTCAATGCCTAATATTTACACATCAATTCTCAGAGTCCAAGTCACAGTTCATTAGCAAAATCTACAATATCTGATACAGTGTTATACTAAGTTCCTCATGTTGTCACCATCGACGTTACACAGCCTTATTTCAATTCATTTATTCATTCTCAAAGTCCAAGTCACATTCATCACAGTGCACCCCAACCAAACCCAGGCACATAACAAGCATGCATGTTGTTTCCTGTTACTACTGCTCCATATCCAGGCTACACAAATCTTTATGCCCAGAGATACAATGTTACAGTATATTTTATGCTTAGTTCCTCATCGTCATCGTCAACATTACATACCTTCAACGCCTAATATTCATATAAATTCTCAGAGTCCAAGTCACATCAAATGCATAGACAAACATTCCTGACACAGTGTTATGTTCATATTGTCACCATAAACATTACATATTACAAACACCTAATATTAATTTATCAATTCTCGGAGTCCAAGTCATATTTCATGTCCATCCTCACCAGACCCCAATAACAAACATGTCGCTTCAAGTTACAACTACCATCATCAAAAACTACTAAATTAACATCCAAAGATACTATATTACAGTGTTAGGCTAAGCTAGCTAATTCCTCATTTTGTCACCATTAACATTACATACTTCGAAAACTAAATACTAAAATTCATTTATCAATTCTTGGAGTCCAAGTCACATTTCTTGTCCAGTCTTACAAAAACATCAAACCAAGCATGCGACATCCTCTTACCACTTTGGTCACCAGAACACTTCAATTAACTCTAGCTCAATTTCCATTGGTCACAGTATCAATACATCATATTTCTGCAATTTCTCTAACAGAGCAGGCTCCATTCACTGGGCCTGATAAATATTTAGTTTGGGGGGATTGACAGAGAAACAAAAGCTTGCAATTACATTGGTCTTTTGATGAATTCTCCCAAGTGTACCTCAGAGTTTGCTAGGCCAGCACTTCACTCATTATTCATCGGATGGTCAATATTTCTAACTGACCATATTAATCTGTAGATTATAACTTATGAAATATATTAGCTATGATAATATGACAGAGCGAAGCCAAAAGCATTGAATCACATCTATTGTACTTCATCTATTCAACTGTATCATCTCTACCATTTCTGCATTAATCCACCTCATATTTCTACACATCTTAATGCCTCTGACGATTCGAGCCTCTCAACGCCAAATAGTTTCAAGTTCGACGTCAGCGAAATCCATATCAAATGCTTATACTGATGATATGTAATAAACAATTATAAACTTGATGCGAGTCTCGAAAATTTTGTTCTTGCATCTACAATTCCTACTGGCTTTGACTGGAGGGAAATCTCTTTGGTCGAAAAAGTAGAGTGTATGACTTTCAACGTGTGGTCCTTGGTTTAAACCCCACTGGACTTGGAAATATTAATAGTAGACTACTTAATATTAATAGTAGACTAGTATAAAACTTTTTTGTTATAAATGTAAAACCTAATCTCAGTAAAATTTAATAATAGAGCTTGATGGTCACATAATTCCTCACAACCATCTTCAGTTACTGCTGGGTGACTACAGAGGTCCAATATGGATAAAGGCAACATCTTGTATTAGAGGCAGGGAATGAACTCTTCAAACCTAAGTTTCACAAGTTTCAACTATTAGCAAGGTTATCAACCCATTAAAAACAGGGCCTCTAACTTATGCTAAACTTCACTTTAACCAGTGAAAAGAGCATTGCACAGGTCTGTTGACATGACAGCTTTCTCACACATAAGATTCACATCAGTGCAGTAGTTAGACATTTATTATCTAAAACTACTATTATTTAATTTTATTTTTAAAGCTACACCTTCAAATTCCAACTTGCAAAGGAATACTTGAATTTTGCTTTATAACAGTTTCTATATCACCTCATTATGATTATCCGTTTCACCCAAAGAAACGAGTTAAGCAAAAATTTTGAGTCTAATTGCTTGTTGAAACATAGGAAAGTACATTAACACTATTAGGCACATATCCATCACAATTGATGCCTCGGCTGGGAAAGTCATCCATTAATGCCATGGGCATGTAGCTCAGGTAGTAGAGTGTCCGCTCATCACCTGGAAGACCGGGGTTCGACACCCATTCGCATCATACCAAAAAACAACAAAAGGTTGAACTTGTTGTTGCTGTCCTTCTTGACATTTGAGCATTGTAAGGACAGAACACTGTGGCTGCCAGATGCATAGTGCACAAAATGAATTTCCAATGTACCTTGTCATCCGGACAAAACTGAGTTTTTATTATACACTGACAGGGATGTTCTCTTTTCCCTTTCATTTTCCCTTTTTGGCAGGTTTTATTTCACTAATGATCCTATTAAACACCAACTCAAATCTGTAATTAATCATTTACAATATAAAACTCATGTAATTGAGTCCACTTCAATCTAGTTATTATATTGTTGATTATTGATGAACAAAAGGTTCAGAAGACATATATTTATTTTCTAATGGATGAGAGTAATTTGTTCTCTCAATTAATTCCTGCGTCTAAAAGCTTACATTGATTTTAACGAAGTCAGTAGATAATGACTCATTAATTAATGATGTAATTACATGCAAATGTTATTTTTGATTAGAAAATCAATGACTTTGTCATTGAAAAAAAAAGTTTAAACATAAATATGGATAAAAATATTCCTTTTCCATTAGAAGTTTAATTTATTGATCAAAGAAGGCAATCAGAAGATCACATGTCATCTTACAATGTTTTAGCTATAAATTTAAAGATTTGTCCATAACCAATCATCAGTTACTTATTTTTTAGTTTAAATTGTTTTAAGCTATCTAAAAATCAATCAACTAAAAACTACCATGATTCCAGAGTGACAATCAAAGGTAGCATTATGTTGTTGCCATGGAAACTGCAAAAAATAGAAAACAGCTAGGTCACTGATTCTGTGGCTTATGAGATCTTGAAGAATAACTCCTAATTATTATCTCTAAGATTAAACTCATTATCTATTTCTTACAAGAACTCTGCAAAGTTAAAAATTTCAAAAGATGATGGTTTTCGTAGAGTTGACAAAAACATTCTTTCAATGTGTCATGAAGCCGAGTTATTGCCACCATAGCACCTTTCCTTAGGAAAATATCTCACAAAAAGGAAACACATCTCTTACAATTAAAAGTCAATCTGTTTTAAGCATAAAAGGATTCTTTCAACAAAAGTTCCAAGTTTGGGAAAGCAACATGAATCCATTTCGCTAAGATTAATGTTGAAAAAGTGTAAAATTAACACAAACAGTTTTCACTTGAAACCTTGTAACTCAATGTCTGACCACAAATAAAAGAATTGAGTCAATAGATCTTTTCCGTGGAAGAAAATTGAAAACTTAATACACTATAAAAAACTATGGCACAGTGCCTTATCGTGACAATCAAATATTCACGATGAAGTTCTTAACAAATAAACGAGTTTAATGGAAGTTTGGTGCCTTAAGTTGTTTTTGGTAATCAGTCAGTTCTTAATTTCAGTATGAAAGCCAATATGGGCCCATATATACATTCATATGTCATACATTTTCAGTGGTTGAGCATGGGTCACTGAGGACCACCCAAAGTGTTGTTACAGACATGAGAAAGAAGAAGAACTAGTTATTATGGATACTCAACTTCTTTATTGCATGAAATGCAACGTTTCGGTGTAGATACTAACACCGTTATCAAGCAAATGACTTCTTTATTGCATGCAATAAAGAAGTTGATTATCCATAATAACTTCTTTTTCTTCATCAACTAGCTTCTAAATGCCTCTCAAGGAAATCATGAGAAAGCTACTGCAGCAACTTGGCTGTGCCCCACCACAAAACCTGCAGCACGTACTATAGCTATTGGTGATTTGATTGTGGATTTGCACTCAGGAGATATATACCCATAGTTCCCTTTAATCTCAGATTTAAACTCAGACCTCTGGTTCAAAGTTACTAATTCCCTCCATTCCCTTGTTGTGATTTATGATTATGATATTACAGTTCATTATGAAAAATGACTAAATCATAATAAAAATGAAATGAAAATTGACAGAGCACATCATGCTGTGAAAGGAATACATTTGTCTCTTATGAAATGAAGGCCAAAAAATAATCAGCCAGTTGTTCAAGTAAATAGATAGCACTTAAGGTTTCCAAGACAACATTTGCTGCATCAATCCTGCATCACGAAACCAAGACCACGTGTTTGAGTACCTTATCCAACAGCGGCACAGTTTTTTGCCTTGAATGATCCACATCAGCATAATGTATAAAACATGAGGGCAAAGTGACTTTAATTTTTCTCTTTAAGAACAAGTAATCACTTTTCTACATGGCTTCTCTCAGCACAAGCCAGGAACCAGCAAACCGAGTAGGAATTCAATAAAACCTTAACTCAATAGATGGACTTGCATTGCCTCAAGTGATTATCAACTTTGGTAAGCACCATCGTCCTAATGCCTTGTTCCTCAAAACTGCCAGGGGATGTAACAATTTTAATTTTGTCATGCTCTCGATCTTCACTTTTCAGTTAACAAAGTCTTGAAAGTCAATATGTAAAGTCTTACTTTGAAGGGGGTATATGGTATCAAACAGTGGCAGACACTAATGAGAAATGTGAAATTTGAGACAAAAAAATGAGTTTTATTTATTTTTCAAATCTTCCAAATGAATACATGTATAAAGACTAAAAAGGATCAACAAGGGTGATTAATTGTTTGTTGCAGAGTGAAAAACTTGGAATTTGAATTTTCAAATCAGACACCACCCTACATCCTGATGTATACAAATCACGCTAACCAAAGTTTAATTCAGTATGCTTATATATAAGAAAACGAATGTAGCATCTCGAACATCCCTCAATTTGTGGATTCAAAAAAAAAGAGATAGGTTGAACTGTCCTTTTAAGACAGAATGACCTGGTTACACTTGAGTAAGCTAATCTGTTGTGGTGACACCATGTCGGGAAAATGCTCAGTCCTTTAATGATAACTGGATTTATCTTCCATAAATGATCAATACTGAAAAACCACCAGGGACATTCTTTCTACATGTGACCTCTCAATCCCAACAATCTACAAATGCCTATGACACATTCGTTTTCAACAAGTCGTAAAATCAATGATTCCATGATTATCTTTATGATCTCCGACTGTTGTTACAAGTTAAGATGTCATTTTACATATACTCTCCCAAAAAAGAAACGCATATGTAATTTTTTAACAAATTTCCTACTTTTAATATTAAGTTCTTTGAAGTCACAAAAAAAAGGGGCGATAACTGGCCTTCATGGTCGAATATCCACTTCATGGAAAAGCTTTTGTACAGTTTGGTAGACTTTTAAATCCAAATCAGGGATGTTGTGAATAATCTCTATCCCTGTGGCAAGAGAATGAAGAACAATTGATGCACACATCTTTAGCTCTTTTGGCCGGAAGTGGCCTGTAGGAACGGACTAATAATGCGCATCAGGACGATGATGAATATTCTGATGCCAGACTAGTGTAAATCATGAAACTTCGGTTTCAATTTCATGCTCGATGACATTTTTATTTCCGACACTTTGTCAATGCATATTGATAACAATTGTTCCATTTAGAATTGAATAACAAAATTTGAAACAATAAGTGCCTTTGGTTGGTTAAAGGTACCACATGATCTAGCGTTTACTCTCACGTAAATTCTGCTATAGATTTTTTCTAAATAATCTTTTAACAAAATACTCTTCAAATGAATCTAAAATGAACAAGAGGTATAAAACTTTCGATTTCGTGTGCTAAAGCCGTAAACCATGAAATAACAAGAACGTTTTGGAAGAAAATATCACATTTATATTGTTTAATTCGTTTTTACACTTGACAAAAATTATCAAAATCACCTATGCCTTTCTTTTTAGGGGAGAGCATACTTCTTCTCAGTCTACAACTTGCGGCTTGACAATCAACAAATGTTTAAAAATGACAAAATCAATAATTCGGTGGTTATTTTGCTTCCCAAATGGTGTAAACAAATCGAGTCATAATTTGAATTATCTGTGCTTGGTCTTGCATGTATTGTGACTTGACAATCAACAAATGTAATGTAATGTCATATTTTGTTTGTTTGTTACAAAATTGATGTTTCGTGCGATTAAAAATAAATATAATTGTACATATGTTGTTGTTTGTAAGAAAATCAATAATTTATTATTCTTCTGGTCTCAAATGACTGAAGCAATGCAGATGTCATAATACTATTGACATTTTTTTTCTGTGTAGGACAAAATCAATGATTACATGATTATTTCGCTCGTCCCTAATGGCTGCAACAAATGGGATATTCATCTTTCATATTTCCTCATATTTTACAATTTGTCACGCTATTACCAACAAATGTTATGACACACTTATAATCTGCCTTGGTCCTCACTGGCAGAGTTGTCCTATAATTCTTTTCTTGACGGTTGCGACATTCATATTTTCTGACAATGAACTAAAGGAAATTTGTTATGAAAAATGTAGAATTCAATCAGTTTCAAACTTTTCTTGTGTTTCGATAATTCACTTGAATTTTACATTTTGAAGAACTCCAACACTTTTCATCCTCTTTGGAAATACAATAGACAACAAACAAATTGTATGAAGTTATAATTTTGTTCCTTGTGGCAAATTATCGATTTGGCTACTGTTCCTTGTTCTTAAATGGAAGTAGTTACAACAAATGAACAACTAACATATTTTACACATTTCCTATCCTTGATGTTTGGTATATGCCTGTCACACTTTTGCCACCACATCAATAATTACACTCTAGATTTGCTGCACAACTATCCTCATGAAATAATTACATCATACAGTTGCCATGATTAAGCTTATAAATTAGATATTGAAAATATGTCTATATTGCATGTCATATGCCTTTGGCGATTCTGTAATCACCATTGAATAATTAGAAAAAATAAACTAGGTGAAAATTATGTAACTTCATATAAAGATATTAGCTGGTCAATTAAAACAATGTCAATCAGAAAATCTTTGGCTAAGTCCTCTGTTTGAAGAATTCATATGAATGAAGATCAAAATTACATGAGCCTCACCTTTTGGATATTAAAAATAATGTATAGACTGAGGTCTCAAAGCACATTATGCTCCAATACCCTAGCTTGTCTAACCCAGGCTGAAATAAAATTGCTCACGTGTCACCTCCAACACAACTTCTACCAGGTACCCATTTGTTCTGCTGGGTGAACAGGGGCACATTTACAGTAAAGTCACTTAACTTTCACTTCTTCCAGCCATGGTCACCCATCCATCTGATGAGCTATGCCAAATGTTGCTGAACTGCACTGATAGCGGTCAAACTGAGCAATGCAAAGGATCATGTACAACCAACAACAATTAAACAACTAAATAATAATAACCCTTTAGATAGCACACATAATTTGTTAGAATAGTTAAATTCAAACTGTCTTAATATCCAATATTTCTAATACTGTTGATATCACAGTACCCTAAATGTTTGGTTGTCAAATCAAGCACATGTTGTTTAGACTTTTACACTATAAGTTATCACATTGCATAGCGGGTTACATCGGTATTTATTATTCCCGCGAAAGGTTTTATGCAACGAGCGGAACGCGAGTTGCATAAAACCTTTCAAGGGAATAATAAATACCGATGTAACCCGCTATGCAATGTGATAACGAATTTATCTTACCGAATGTCTAAAACTATTGTTAAAACACAATCAGAAGTGAACAAAACCTTTATTTCAAAACAACAACAAAGGTCCGAGTCACGGCATACTGGTTGACCTTTGACCTTATCACGTGACTTTGAATGATTGACGTGGAAGCACGCTTTACTCGCGGGGTATAAGGGATTTATTCTCCCTCGGTGAAGGTGTATATGGGAATTTGTTAAGGGTCACGTGAACCAATCAGAGATCGAGATTCTTACATGAGGTAGGATAAACTCCTTTAACCATTCATTACCTGCAAATGTAGCATTTGGAGCAGACAGTCAGTGCCTTCATGGGGTATCGCAGTGATCTATAACTCCACTCTTGATCACTACTGTTATGAAATGAACCCCATTATAAGCCTCTGACCGAACCATATGATAACCATTATTGAACAAGCACTGATACCTTAGATGACCAGGAATGATTTGACACTGAATATTCAACAGACGAAAGTAAATAACCAAATGAAAAAGTTACTTTAAACATTTAATCTGACAGCTTTATATTTTCAACAACAAAGTTATTCTTTGAGAGGCATTTTAGAAGCAGGTTTCATGAACAAGGACAAGTTATAATGGACAATCAACTTCTTTATTGCATGAAATGTGACGTTTCGGTGTAGTTGATAACACCGTTATCACTAACATCTACATCGAAAAATCACATTTCATGCAATAAAGAAGTTGATTATCCATAACAACTTGTTCTTCTTCAACAGAGTTATTTTTCATATTTTATGCTCTACTCCAGCATCACTCTCCTATTTATATATCCATCTGACACATCTCATGCTTTCAACAATAAAGTAAATTCACAATTTCACAAACCCACCTCAAAGCAAACTCGTTACACTGCACATCCTGTCTACAATTATACTCCTTCACACAATGAAACTATGAACTCCACACATCACCTGCCAATATTTGAACCACCTTTAACATGCCATCTTGCATCAAACCACGTTGAATCCAGAACTTCAAAAGCTGTCAGTCAACAGACCTCGAGTGTATACATAAAATCCAAAATAGCTCCAAGGTTCGCTGGCAATTACTACCCCTTCCTAGACAAACAGGGAGAAGAGTTTGCTAGTGGGAGAGATCATGGGCAACAGTGTTAATCAGCTATGGTGCTAATGGACCCCCACAAACTGTTAAAGACAACTTCCTACACTTCATTTACAAGCCTTCCTTCCCTTAAAGGGGGTCTGCAACCAGAATTTTTAACTTCCAGAGTTTTATTAGTAGGGCCCCGAAAGAGTCGTAAATGCTCGGTCGGGAAGAAATCGTTGGTTACGAAGCCCTTTCAGCTGAAAGCCAGTACCAAGTTTGTGTCACGTGACCCCCCTTACCCGTCTGGACGCTCTCATTAATGATGGTCAATTAGGTTTCACAAGCTAGGTTGTTGATTCCCTTTAATTGGAAGCATGTAGATGATTGGACGCTCAGAATATAGGTAAATAGAACATAGGTTATGTTCACACTTCCATCACAGGTCTACAATTGGAAGCATGTAGATGATTAGAAGGATACGTACATTGAACTCAGAATATTGGTAAATCAAATTTATATAATGTTCACACTTCATCATGGTCAACCTTCCCTTGATAGAAAGATAGGTAAATTTAGGTTAAGTTCACTCAAGTTTACCTTCCTTTACTTGAAATGATAAATAGTTCAAACAGATAAATGGTAATGATAATAAACAACAAAAATTTCAGGCAAACAATTAAGGGTTTTCAATAAAACGGGCAACATTCATAATTCACTGTCTCTGGATAACTGTTTTTACAAAGGCTTGGTATTTTTCAGTCAAAATCAAAGAAACTCAATGAATCTCATATTTACTCACAGATTTAAGATTGCAGGCATTTTATAAATTTTTAATGATTTGTACTGTAAATTGTACAAATGTACATTGTAAATTCAATGTCCTTTCTTAGCCTTTTATTATGCATGATGAAAATAGATTTTTGTGTATGAATGTCAGCTAGAGATCAAATTTTTTTATTTTTTTATTTAGAAAATCCAAGTTAAATGTGTAGTTTTTTCCCTATGACAATAGTTACATTTGGCCAAATTTCAGTTGTCTCCCATGTTTCCTTATATTTTAATTATTTTTTACATATTGGAGTTTTAGTTCAAATAAATACTTAATAAAAAGCAATTCTTACTTCTTGGGTGGTCAAAACATGAATTAATCCAAATATTCCAACAGCATCAAAATTTATTTTATAAAATTGAGGGTGCTTACTTAAATTCATTGTGAATATATGAATTAATCTTCTGAAGTATACAAGCTTGAAAGATTTAGATGTTTCAAGAACTAGCCAGAGCAGCTAGAAGTAGTTGGAGGCAAGTAGAACACTTAAAGCATCTAAAGAGTGTGGATGTGAATGAGCATGAGGCATGTGATGATAACAGAGATAATGACCACTAGAGGAGAGATATCATCCGTATCTTACACACTTAGAGATGAGGATAATGACTCTCAAACTCTTGTAGGCTTCTTATGAGATGGCACATAAAACACTCACATAGAAGGAACTATATCCAATAAGATTCTAAGCATTGAAAGCACAAAGAGACCTATATTTCGAAGAATATCAAAACTAGAAAGCATATGAAAACAAGAGTTATCAGAAGATGATATAACCAATATATGAATATCTATTTAAAAGGAGGACATAGTCATCTGTCAAAATACTAAGTTCCATTTTAATGGGAAAATATCTTATTAAAAAACTAACATAGATCTATATTCATAAAGGTCACAAAACTCATATCATATTCACCATAAGGTCACTTCAAGGAAATCAAGTCACCAAAAATAAAAAGTCTTATAAGATTTCAAAGAAAAAATCTAAGCTATCAATCAACCAACTACAGAAAATATAGGAGATTCTTGGTGAAACCTCTGAGATGTGGCCCATATATTCCGAGCGAGACATTTTGGAATATGAGTTATGAGAGCTGTCTCTGAATTCTGGCACTAAGTGGATCGAATAGGCAAAATGTCAAAATCAATTTGGAATCCTAAAGTATAGATCATGTGGTGAGTTTGGAATGAGAATGAATTAGGCATGACATGTCACACATCATGAGTCTGTGTGCAAAATTTCATATCAATTTAATCTGGCAGTAACGCTCAGAATAAATTTCAATTAATACAACTAGTAAATCTGGTTATATGAATCAATGAATTCAATTAGCAAAATGTCAAAATGAAATTGTAGATAAATATGAAATCAATCTAATGCAAAACTTTTTTTTACCAGATATATATTTTCAGCATAAGGTTACAATGCAACCACAAATCTGCACATGACCATGTACAAGCCATCAAGACAATGATATCCAGCAAACAAATACACCATTTCTTTTCCATCCATTTTGAGAAAAAAACCTTTATAACTTTTAGGTTTGACCCTTTTCTACATTGAAATTAAATCATAAAAGTGTGACCCAACAACAGACTTTATTTTGAGAAATTTGTTTTTCCAAAATGTTATAAGTTGGTTAAGAACTTTGTGACACTAATTCTGGTAGACGAGAAAGACCTGAAGTTTCAGCACCCTCAACAGAATATAGCTTTACAGACATACCTAATGTGACACATGAGTTAAGACGTTGTCGCCAACTTTTGGTACCAGTGACAACACGCTAGCCAACTTTTGGCACCAGTGACAACACGCTATTAACATTCGTAACCCAAAGTGTAAGCCGTTAATAAAATCCTTGTATTTTTGGTAACTTTTGACCTTTCAGCATGTCTCTTTGGAGGCAATAACTGTCAGGGCGGATGAAGACAGGTAAACAGTCGTGAAACAGTTCTAACATTTAGTGCGACTTCTTCGATTCAGCTTCATGTCCTTGACATTCATGACCCGTTTTACTCTAGATCTATAAACAATGCTTTTGGTAACATTTGTCTACATTAGAGTATTTTGAATAGAAATTGTTTTGACTAATTTTTTATTTATTTTACACAACATTTCTTGGCCCTTCTTCAGGTGGAAGTTGCTTCTAGATATAATTCATTGACAAATCTAATATACTACTCGCTCCCCCCACCCCTACTCAAGAGAAGTTAATTGACCAAATCTATATTTCTGTAATATTTCAAGTAGTTCGGATGATGTTCAGGCAGTATTGTGGACCCTTGTTTGGAGCCTGAATTGGTCTTTTTACAGGAGACAGTTGCTCTTAAATTTGTAAATGCCATTTGTTTAGAACACAATTTTTGTTGTTAGGATACAGAACCTATTTTAAAAGGATTTAGATTTAAAAGATTTTATTCATATATTTTATATGTATAGAAAATATCAGGGGAAAAAAGGTTTAATGCTTAATTTCCTTGGAGTAGTAAACATAAAATAACTTTGAAAATGTCTTTTACAATATCCATATCACTACACCATCAGTGTAGTTCCTTCTCCATTGGAACAAGTTAGGACACAACACAAAGCATATTTGTTATCTGATTGCAAGTTGACTCAAAGTGCACTGGAAAATATTACTTACTCTATCATAGTTTAAAGTACAATTTATAGTGAATCTTAAAATGCATATGATAACAAATGGTCCCCACTTTCAAACACCTAAATGCAACTAGATACCTACTGCGTTTTCTTACAGCTGTGTGTATACTATAGCCATTGAACCTTATTTTTATACCCGTCTGCAAAATACCACTATTATTATGTCATGCTCATGAAACAGTATTCAACCAATGGCTGAAATGAAAACATTTTTACACTTTATAATGAATTTGTGCACTGAAATGCATCCAGATTGACGGAAATGCATAATTATTGAAAACCAGAAGTGATGTCTTTGAATATTAATCTGTGTAAATGCTATCAATACATATAGTTACAATGGTTTCCTTATACAGTGTCCCTTGTCACTGATTTGAGTTTCATTCTGGTCTAATACATATATCAAATGAACAGTGTATGCTTGAAAAATGCCAAATTTTCATATTACTCTATTCACAGGAATAAAAACATTCAACAAAAAGTCGATTGTCTAGGATTGTCAACAAATAACATTATATCATGTATGCTACATAACCACAAAAAAAGGGTTTACTTCTAAGTGCTGTATTTCACTCTTGGGAATAGAACAAACTGACATGACTGAGAAAAAATGGTTGTGCTCTCGTCAAAGTAACAAGTTTATCTTCTATGTGATGTCTTCAATCACCACAAAAACAACATCTTAAGCTGCTGAATGGTTGATTTATGGTCGAGTTTAATTGCAGATGTAGAATTTTATTGCTTTTATCCGAGGAAGAAGAAATGCAGAAACACCTAGAAAGTTGTTAAATTGCTGGAAACCATCCCAAAGGTTTGAAAAGGTTCATAAACATTTCAGAAGGCAGCTGATCATGTCACAAAGCACTTTGTTTCATGGAATCCAAGCATTATATCAGCATTAGAATGATACTATCCATTTGAAATGTTAAGCACATGATACAGATTACTCGCTACAAGGAAATGATAAAAGTGTAGTCAATATTGATTTGTTGAGTTGTAAGTCTAATTTGTGAAAAAAGAATAATATATGAAAAATGTTATCACATATTTTTTATTTATGACAATTAAGAAAAGGATAACAAGTTGATATCGAGAAATCATCTTCATTCGTTATGTGACATCTTTCACACTTTTTAATAACTGTCGTGTTTATGTATAGTATTATTTATGGGCACTCAAACAATGTAGGAAATATAGAGTGTCATATTGCATAGTTCATTAGAGAACTTGTAAGTTTAACCATCTCGCTCTAGTCAACAACACAATTTTCATGTTTACACATATCCTTTGATAAATGGCAAATAATTTGATAGTTGCATTTGTGACATCAAGAGGGCGCACCCCTACTTTACACAGTACCTGTATCCGCCCATGTTGTTCCTAAGTAGCTTGTTATTCTTATTCAAATAAAATAAGATAAAATAAGTGAGCTTTTTGTTGCAGCGTTTTAAAATCCAGCTACTCCAGGTTTTCTGCCTAAGAAGCCTGACTTGGATTGTTTCAAAGATTTTATGTTTTTTCCCCTTTGCTTACTGTGTTTACAAAACTTTTTGATTTGCCTTGGATTCTACTGGATATATATCTTAAAGAAAAATAATCTCTTCTTCCTGTTTTAGATTAAGATTTTTAAAGTAAGCGATAGGTGATTTTAACTTGAATAAAAAAAATAATCACCGCATCAGAGAAAACATAGACTTGAAGATATCTAAAGTTTTGTTAAGTGCAATTTTTTTAAAGAGAAAGTTAACATGGAAACAGAAGCAATGTCAAAAGCAAATTATCTGGAGAAGTTTGATGCTTCTGTCATTAAAAGAAATCATAGATATATCTCTCAATCAAAATAATTAATATCATGAAAGATTATTTTTAATTTATTCCTTACATTTTTGCATCATTTAAAATTTGTACACATCATGGCACACCAAGAACTTTAGAAATCACAAAATTCCTAATGATATTAAATATGGAAAGGCCTTGGTAGCCAAGTGGATAAGAGGTTTGGACAGTCAGTGCTGTGTCTCTAAGAGTGTTGTTTAGAGATCTGCGATGGTCTCATCCACTCCTGTCACAGTTCAAACTCTCTCTTAATCCATAAATGAATAGGGTAATCCAGTGAACCATGGACAATGCTGCTGAACTTCACTTAAATCAGTGTTCAACATAGAAATGCAAAAGACACGACACCACCACCTGAATGAATGTGGCCACTGTTCACTGTTTCTTCTTAAACAAGTACCATATCCAGGCCTTCTTAAATCAACCTAACAAATAAGCTACAATATGGTGCCATCTTGAGACCATTTCAGCAAATCTGTCAATTCTGTGTCAATGTCTGTTTGAAAGTCAACGCTGTGGGAGATTATCCTGCAGTAATCACCATTTCTTGTCCTATACCACGGATCATCTTTCCCCTCTAATCTCAGTTTGCAATTAATTATTCACCGGTGCTTTATGGCCTGTCAAACAATGCAGTGTCATGTTACCCAAACTGCATTAAGGGCCTGAAACCTAACAGTATGGGGTCATGGTACTGTACGTGACAGAGGGATACAATGGTTCTTGACGCCTTGCGTGATAGGTACTCCCTCACAAGTACTGAATGGGAGATTATATTACATTTCATCAATTCCTTGCTGATTAGTTTTCATTTGTAAACAGAGTTACCAATTGGTGTTGCTAAACCAATTAATCAGTAGTATGAATGATTTTGACAGCAAGTAAACATTGTTCCATTGGTTTAGGAAAAGATTTTACCATTGGTCTCATTTGAGTGTAAAAGTCATAGTTTACAAATGATGTTACTGGTATCTTTAATATCAATGAAATTATTATATGTTTCACACTAAAAAAAGCAAATAATTTTCTACCACATCTGAAACAAAAGCTTTTGTCCTTGAAACATTAACATTTTAAGATGACCTACAAACTTGAAAACAGTATTTAAAAAGTTTAACCTAATTTATTTCCAATAAATGGTGGTTTTCAATATTTCAATCTGAAGTCACTTTTTAAAATAATGCACATGAAGATTTTGACATTCTAACTTACGAGAGGTGAGGTCGAACTGGAAACATCTTGAAAGCCAAGTTTAAAGCAAGTCATTTTTAAAGAAATGTTTATTTACACATAAAGATTCAGGGGAAGCCCATTAGGGTGGGTAGAAGGCATTTGATTCATTGTATCCAGTATACACGACAGAAGGCAAACTAGGCCTGTTGGTGAATGCAAAAGAGTTAAGGATATGACCTAAAGAACTGGGAACAACCGATCCTATGCATACCAATAAATAAGAGTTCTGATGAAGCCTCCATAAGAGGCAATCCTTGAAAGGTTATAAATAAAATGCAGTGACCCAGTTGCTCCTGGTTCCGGTGGTTATTTCCTTAACCCTCCTGTTTAATACAATATTCAACCAAAATGGTATTTAGGCTAAGATTTGACAAGAGTCGCCTAATGGATGTCAGTTCAAGCATTGACCAGACAATATGAAGAGATTTCACTCCTGAAAGGTCACCTGGAACTCAGCTCAAGACGCATTAATTCTGTACACAGCTTATTGAGACAAGCTTAGTCGGGGAACATAATGGTGAAAGCATCATTGACTATTGGACCAACATCCACTGAGTCTGGACTTAGCACCAATGGACAGGACTCCAGTTATTGAGTACCGGTCATAACACTATTAGTACCTGCTATAGAATACTGATCCAGGAGAAGAGGACAATAGACAGTGTTTGCTCCTGACCTGCTCAAACACTCAGTGTGGTCTGGTCAAACAGTTTACGAGTTGCAACCATTATGCTCTGTTTGATCTGTGCTCCCTGTAGATCAAAGACTTCCAGGCTTCTATCAGTCCTGTCTCCTGGAATAACAGGTGGCACCGTAGGTCTGTGTTCTCATCTTTACGCCTTGATTATACCATTGCTATACAGAGGTCGTGTTCTCATCTTTACACCTCCATTATACCATTGCTATACAGAGGTTTGTGTTCTCATCTTTACGCCTTCATTATACCATTGCTATACAGAGGCCTTTGTTCTCATCTTTACGCCTTCATTATACCATTGCTATACAGAGGCCTTTGTTCTCATCTTTACGCCTTCATTATACCATTGCTATACAGAGGCCTGTGTTCTCATCTTTACGCCTTTATTATACCATTGCTATACAGAGGCCTGTGTTCTCATCTTTACGCCTTCATTATACCATTGCCATACAGAGTCCTATGTTCTCATCTTCATGCCTTGACTATACCATTGCTATTCAGAGGTCTGTGTTCTCATCTTTATGCCTTCATTTTACCATTGCCATACAGAGTCCTATGTTCTCATCATAACGTCTTGACTATACCATTGCTATGATCAAAACTAACTGAAATCCAAAATTATTGAGAGGATCTTGATGAGTCGACCAGTCATTGTAATAGATAAATTGACCAATTCTTTAATGTCATTTAATGTTCTTTTCATTAAACTTTGCACTCAATCATATACATCATATGTTAACTATGAAACTTTGCACTCAATCATGTAGATGTCATTAGTGAACTATTCAACTTTGCACTTTAAGATTAACATAAAAGTACCAAGGGTACAGAAGCTCACCTTAAAATGAATGATGTGGTAATATGGTTTAATTGTGTAACCATCTTTTATATGATAATTGATTATGGCTGCCATCATGGTTTTTAGGAGAGTGTAGCAATTTGTGTATTTGGCTTTGTGTATAGTGTGCTGAGCATGTAAACCTGAACTCTGGCTAAGCCCTTATGTGACACTGTGATGCTAGCAGCCTGTATTGGGATGTGTATTAGAAAAGCATAGTGGACTCAACGGGAATATCTGAACTCTGGTTGACCCCTTATGTGTGGTATTTAAAGGAATATAAGGGAGATACCATTGTTTAAAATTTAACATGATGTTTAATGTGATTGGGTTTTTGCAGCTAGTTGCCATAAAGATTTTAAACAAATTAATTAATTATGTTTGTCTTTCATCTTAATTTATTTTAGAAACACTTAAAAATGTAGAACAACTTGCATGACAATCTTCAATATTGCATATTCAAGATAATATTATGATTAGTAAGTTCAAATTAGAGAATTTATATGGTGCGAGTGATCACTTGATGAAAGCTTAAAATTTAATAATAATGATGTGTCATCTGCAGCTGAAAAGTCAATATGGCTGCCATGGCGGCCATGGCGGCCATATTGGATTCTCAAAACTGAAACGTCTACTTTTCTGTGCGAAATCACCATAGGTATAACATAATACAATTTCAGAATGATATCTATATTGGTTTAGAAGGGGTAGTCCTTTTCATGAAATCTAATTGAAAATTCAATATGGCTGCCATGGCGGCCATATTGGATTCTCAAAACTGAAACGTCTACCTTTCTGTGTGGAATCACCATAGTTATAATATACTACAACTTTAGAATGATATCTAGATTGGTTTAGGAAGAGTAGTCTTTTTCATGAAATCTAATTGATAATTCAATATGGCTGCCATGGCGGCCATCTTGGAGTCTTAAAACTGAAACCTCTACCTTTCTGTGAGGAATCACCATGGGTATAACATACTACAATTTCAGAATGATATCTGGATTTGTTTAGGAGGAGTAGTCTTTTTCGTGAAAGTTTACGGACGGACAGACAGACGGACGACGGACGAAGCGCCACGACATAAGCTCACATTTACTTTGTAAAGGTGAGCTTAAAAAGGAAAACACTCCATGACTTTCCAAAGTCTTAGTAAAGATTTCAGGAAAATTTCCCTGCCAAAGCTTGTTTGATTATTCTAAATAAAAACAGTTAGTATATCACTTTGGATTGAGATGATAACATCCAAGTACTCTAATCTTTTTACCAGCAGAAACAGATATAATTTTAATATGTACATCTAAGCTAATATAGAAAATACATGAATATTTTTTTTATAAAACTATCATTTTCAAATAAGCGTGCTTTATTCAACTTTCAACGACATATCACTTTGAGAGGAAACAGTATTGACTTACATCTCCCCAGTGAAATTCCAGAGAGATATATGAAATTTGCAATGTAAATGTAAAACAAACTATCTCAAACTTCTTTCAATTCTTAATAAGAAAATAAATATCATTAAAATGTTGCTTGCTTAAAATATAGGCCATTGACTGTTTGAGATCAAGCCACATATCTATATTACTTTAAGAAGCAATCAAACAATGATCCCTTTTGAAAACACTGATGCCCTTTGAAAGGTCATATCATAAGGGACTGATAAGAAAGAAAACCAAAATAGTCTCTGATTCAAGAGCATAAAACATCAACAACCTATAAATTAGTTCTTCCTTGTATATATCGAGCTTCAATAGGAAATGATATCATTGAAACATCATTGATGCAACAGAATGGTATGACAGCATCAATACCAACATGATGTTACAGATAATATGCAATGAATTTCAACATCAATGCCAACATGATGTTAATAGCCATTAATTTCAACATCATTAAAATCAAAAATGTCACAATGGTATTTACATGCCAACATAATGACATCACAAAGACAAACACAATGTTCAGATACTTATGCCAGCATAATACTATGACATCCTGACAACATAATGCCAACATAATACAATGACATTATCAATGTCAAGAAAATACTATGGCATTATCAATACTACCATAATGCTGTTTTATCAATACCAACATAGTGCCATGTCAACATAATGCTATTAATGCCAACAAAATACCTTGACATCTTTATGCCCTCATAATGCTTTGACATCATTAATGCCAACAAAATGCTATGACATCAATGGGAAAGTAACATTACGACTAACTTACTGCAAAACTTATATATGGGTATAATGCCATAGAGTTGATTATGTCTCTATTATGTCATTATCATTATTTCCCCATGCAATGAATTCAACAAAATGCATGCTTAACTAACCTAATGCATTTTTGTGTTCAAGATTATTCATATTTCTACACATAAACTGAGAAATATTTTTGAAAAAAAAACCCTACAAAAATCATACCCTCTTTTGTCTTTTGACATTCTCACTGTTTTAAGTCAACATTTTCTCAGCGGGGCAAATTTATGACTTTAATCCTTTTTATCTTGAAGCATTAATCTAATCAGTCAATTATTTGAGATTCTGCAGTTTCTCTCTTCAAATCTTCAAGGAGATATTGTTGCAATGTCAAGTCTTAATGTCACCAGGCCGGAAAAAAAAGGTATCAATTCAAACCCTATGGTTGCAATGTTGCCATGAACTTTTTTAAGGCGAATTGATTTGCAATTCCCTTAAGAGAAATGTTTTTGACCATAAATTGATTTTTTGAGGCATGACCTTTCAATGAATTTTACAATAATGATAAAAAAAATAAAAAAAATGGCATGAATATCAAAATGAACACAAATAAAATCAACTCGATGAATGTTACACTAAGGTACAAAAGAAACTTTACACCTTAGTTTGGTTGGTCATACGTAATTATATGTATGATTTTCAAATACAAAGTTTCTGATCTTATACACAAAAACAATGTACAGGAGATTAATCACCAGTCAAAAAATACTACTCAATTTGTTTGTGCGATAAAATCTTTTTCAAAACTTTATTAAATCTGGTGACGTTACCAAAAAATTAAAATATTAATCATAAAATAAAATGTAATTTAGATAAAACAAATTGAAATTATACAACAAGAACAATATTCAATTATTTTTGCTACACTGATTCTATGGAAAAAAGCATCACTGTCTGAATATACCTGTCACGGGTCTGTAGTATGAAACTCTGACATTCATTGAAAACAGGTCTGTAGTATGAAACTCCGACAATCACTGATAACAGGTCTGTAGTATGAAACTCCGACATTCATTGATAACAGGTCTGTAGTATGAAACTCTGACAATCATTGATAACAGGTCTGTAGTATGAAACTCCGACATTCATTGATAACAGGTCTGTAGTATGAAACTCTGACAATCATTGAAAACAGGTCTGTAGTATGAAACTCCGACAATCATTGAAAACAGGTCTGTAGTATGAAACTACGACAATCATTGAAAACAGGTCTGTAGTATGAAACTCCGACAATCATTGAAAACAGGTCTGTAGTATAAAACTCTGACAATCATTGAAAAAAGGTCTGTAGTATGAAACTCTGACAATCATTGAAAACAAGTCTGTAGTATGAAACTCTGACAATCATTGATAACAGGTCTGTAGTATGAAACTCTGACAATCATTGAAAACAGGTCTGTAGTATAAAACTCTGACAATCATTGATAACAGGTCTGTAGTATGAAACTCTGACAATCATTGATAACAGGTCTGTAGTATGAAACTCTGACAATCATTGATAACAGGTCTGTAGTATGAAACTCCGACAATCATTGAAAACAGGTCTGTAGTATGAAACTCCGACAATCACTGATAACAGGTCTGTAGTATGAAACTCCGACAATCATTGATAACAGGTCTGTAGTATGAAACTCCGACATTCATTGATAACAGGTCTGTAGTATGAAACTCCGACATTCATTGATAACAGGTCTGTAGTATGAAACTCCGACAATCATTGATAACAGGTCTGTAGTATGAAACTCCGACATTCATTGAAAACAGGTCTGTAGTATGAAACTCCGACATTCATTGATAACAGGTCTGTAGTATGAAACTCTGACAATCATTGATAACAGGTCTGTAGTATGAAACTCCGACAATCATTGAAAACAGGTCTGTAGTATGAAACTCCGACAATCATTGAAAACAGGTCTGTAGTATGAAACTCTGACAATCATTGAAAACAGGTCTGTAGTATGAAACTCCGACAATCATTGAAAACAGGTCTGTAGTATGAAACTACGACAATCATTGAAAACAGGTCTGTAGTATGAAACTCCGACAATCATTGAAAACAGGTCTGTAGTATGAAACTCCGACAATCACTGATAACAGGTCTGTAGTATGAAACTCTGACAATCATTGAAAACAGGTCTGTAGTATGAAACTCTGACAATCATTGAAAAAAGGTCTGTAGTATGAAACTCTGACAATCATTGAAAACAGGTCTGTAGTATGAAACTCTGACAATCATTGATAACAGGTCTGTAGTATGAAACTCTGACAATCATTGAAAACAGGTCTGTAGTATGAAACTCCGACAATCATTGAAAACAGGTCTGTAGTATGAAACTACGACAATCATTGAAAACAGGTCTGTAGTATGAAACTCCGACAATCATTGAAAACAGGTCTGTAGTATGAAACTCCGACAATCACTGATAACAGGTCTGTAGTATGAAACTCTGACAATCATTGAAAACAGGTCTGTAGTATGAAACTCTGACAATCATTGAAAAAAGGTCTGTAGTATGAAACTCTGACAATCATTGAAAACAGGTCTGTAGTATGAAACTCTGACAATCATTGATAACAGGTCTGTAGTATGAAACTCTGACAATCATTGAAAACAGGTCTGTAGTATAAAACTCTGACAATCATTGATAACAAGTCTGTAGTATGAAACTCTGACAATCATTGATAACAGGTCTGTAGTATGAAACTCTGACAATCATTGATTACAGGTCTGTAGTATGAAACTCCGACAATCATTGAAAACAGGTATACATGTAGTATGAAACTCCGACAATCATTGAAAACAACGTCCCACAGCCTATTCAACCATACTCTATGAGCTACTGGAGCTTATGTTGAAAACTCCAACAACTGAATTTGGTCGACTAATTAGTTGTTACACTGGCATTCTAAGACACGCCTTGATTGATTAAATCAGACCAATCAGCAGTGAACATTTTAAGCCAAGATGGATAACTTGATTGGTGGATATGTTGATTATTGGCGGAATCAATCAGGGTCAACTGTCAAGAGTCATTTAAATCAGAAAAGGTCTAATGTTTAGTTCTCAACAAATTCATGTTAGCAAAACAGTTTTTGTGACATGAGTGAACTTTTGTAAAATTCATATATTAGCTAAATCTTGAAACTTTGCTAAGACTCACCTTATTACATGAATAACATGTCAAGGGATCAGTATTGCATACAAAAAGTACTAGCCATTAAAATGGATTATTTTACTTCAACATTCATATTTGTTCAATATTCATTACCGAGAGCTGAACAACAATCTTCAGATTGTTACTGTATTACCATCATATGTATATCAATATCTATTATCATACAACATCTACAAAACTTTCTAAACAAGTTAATACTTTGTACATACATATATTTATATAAGTGTAATTCTCAATAAATATATCCTTTCAGAAGACAATACATTCAGAACTCCAATATAACCATGGCAACATGAAATAATGAAATTTCTTTTTTAAGTCGAACATCACAACATCAAAATATGGGGCGAAAATCCAGCAAATCATATTACAACTCATGCTTGATATTGAATGGCAATGAAAGAATCCAATAAAATACAATTAGTTGAAACCACAGACAGGTTCATTGTTACCTTCCCTAGTAAAAATACAATAACTTGTTAAAGGGGCAGTAGCATGTTTGTGAAAATTTTATATTTATATTTTTTCACTGATATTTGAACATTATTGTTATATGTATTATTTTGACAGTGTCTAAAATCTTATCAAGCAAGCCAATCATTCATAGTCAGAGAACAAATTACAAAGATTCACATAAAGTCCATTGGCTGCCATTTTTGTGTGAACACCTTAAATCATTTTGTGTAAGAAAAAGGAATAGCATGGCTGAACTTTACATTATATATTTGATTCATTACTGCTTCATTTAGTTTAAATACATTGTCTTCAATTGAAAAAGTGCTACTACTCCTTTAAAGCTGGTCTTAGCTCTGTTCAAAGATACCTTTATATATCAATTGTCAATAAACAAAAAAGGAGAAATAAAAAAGATCATTGAAATGCCAAAGAACATTTTTAAAAAAGAATTCTTGATAAGTAATGTACATACTTACACATTACTTTTCCCATTGGCAAGTTAAAGCAATCTCCACTTTTGCCAATGGAAAATAGCAGTTAGAAGGATGCTTAACCTTTGCAAAATACATAATTTACAATTTGATCACAATCTGCAAATTTTCTTGAATCATGCTAAGGAAACGAATGCTGACAATTCAGTTCAGCTGAAGAAAATACATAATTTACAATTTGTTCACAATCTGCAAACTTTCATGAATTATGCTTAGGAAATGAATGCTGACAATTTCAGTTCAGCTTCAACTAATCTTGTGTATAATGTTTTGAGATATCCATCTAGAAATGGGGGTGGAAGCTTCATTAAACATCTAGCACTGATCAAGGTTTGTGTGAACATGATCCATCTCTGGAAAGATATCTTTGATTCAGAAAAGCATACAAGTGAGTTAATCTGCATGGCAACAGTAAGCTTCCAGCAACAAAGACCACATGAAGCTAAAACCATTGTGGATTATCATTTCATTCATTATGACGCATCATGGAGACATTAAGGTGAAGAAAACAAGCAGAAAAAATATTCAGGTTGTTTTAACTTGTAACATTGTCTTATCTGATTGCAACTTCAAAGGAAATAGAACTTTTCATGTTTGAATTGTGAGAATCAAATGGAAGCCCCTAAAAAGTTAATCCATAAATTGAATGTTTCATTATTAAGTTTTACAACAAAAGAAAAATAATCTTATGCAAGCTGGTACTTTTGAGGGCAATGACATTGTTATAAATAATACATAGTCATATTAACCAATAGCAAAAACAATTACACTTAGAAAATGCTGAAAACAACTCAACAATGGTAACGAAGGCATAAACCCATAACAATGGTCACCTCGGAATCAAACCATGACAATGACAGCCAGAGAAATGGTAACCACAGGAAACAACCCATAAAAATGGTAACCTCTGACAACAAGTCATGAAAATGGTAATATCACTGGCAAAACCCCATGACAATGGTAACCTCTGACAGCAATGCATGATAATGGTAATACCACAGGAAACAACCCATGATAATGGTAATACCACAGGCAACAACGCATGACAATGGCAACCTCTGACAACAACTCATGAAAATGGTAATCACTGGCAAAACCCCATGACAATGGTAACCTCTGACAACGACTCAACTCCCAACTGCAATTAATTTAATTAAGCAAATGTATTATTTTATCCATTTTATGCATTGTATTTTATTTCCTGTTGTATTTGTGTAACTGGTGTAATAACTAATATACGTGTTTTAACAATTTATAGTGTCTCATAGGTCTATCAAGGCCGGGGAGTTTTACCAAATGTATTTAATATGTATTCTGTGATTTTATTGTAAACTATGTGACACTTGAATAAACTAGTTCTCTCTCTCTTGCTCTCTCACTCATGAAAATGGTAATCTCTGACAGCAATGCATAATAATGGTAATTAACCTCTGACAATAACTCATGAAAATGGTAACCTATGACAACAATGCAGGATAATGGTAATACCACAGGCAACAATCCATGACAATGATAATGATAAACCCTTGAAACAACCCATGACAATGATAAACAACCCATGACAATGATAATGGTAACCTCTGAAACAACCCATGACAACAAGGTATGTCTATGATAGCCTGACTACTGATGTCAGTGAAATGTAAAATCCTGAGGAAAAACATCCTGTCATAAAACCATTTATCAAATCACAACCAATGATTGTTCCTAGCAACAGCCTTGACCAGGCTTGTTAATTGATCAATGAAGTAACGGAATCTGTCAGTAGTAATCTGTGAATGTCATGGCATATTGAGTAAGATTTTATATAACAAATCCCTTCTCCTCAATCTTCTTGTGGCCAATCCAATCAAATACTTACAAATCAATGACTATAACAAGCAACAGGAGATACTAGTTATGTAGCGAACTCATCAGCGGATTAAATAATAGGTTACCGGTTATATGGGAATAATTGGAAAGGTTATCAACTCCTTCTGGTGTTAACGAGTGGTGAATCAATGACCTGATTATTCAAGGAAATAATCTAATAATCCTTGTGAACTTTTGATTCACTTTTCATTGCTCTTAGATATTTGACACACAAAAAACATAATTGTTTTTATGCTAGAGGAATGGCTTTGCTATTGATATAAATACTGTCATGAAATGAAAGTGTTCAACTTAGGGAGAAATAAAAAAAATCCTCTAAAGCCTGAGAGTATTTTCTTCTGAAAACTGCTAATGATTTCATAGGATAGTTAAGGGGTTGGTCAAGGGTTGAACTTTCCAAAAAATCCAAAGTCTTACTTTTATCAAGCTCCAAAAGTATTTTTACTGGGAACTGCAAAACAATATCGTGAAGCCAAAGCATTTTTGCACAGCGAGCACAAAATAATTCAAGAAACTCAAGAGTAGATTGGCTGAGAAACTACACTTAATTTCTATGAACTTCAAAGAGTGTTTTTTATAACAAACTACAAATAATTCCACGAAGCTCCAATTTTTTTCAAGGAGCTAATAAGAAGGCATGTTAGACAAACTACAACTAATTTCATAAAACAAAAATACTAGGAAAAGGTTTAGAAACTACCAATGATTTTCCTGAACTTCAAAGAGCATTTTTGATGAGAAACTACACCTTCTGACATGAAGGTTCCAGAAATAACATGTCATGATCACATAATAAATACATGTAGGAACCAATTTGGTCGATAATGGTTCTTTGAAAATGATTTTTACATGTTTCTGTCAGATGAATATGACTTGCTATGTTTATAACCAATCAAGATTTTTCTTAAAATGAGAAAGAACATTCACTGATCTAACTAATTGTAATTTTTGTCTTCTCAAAATAAGAGGACAACAGACAGATTATTTCTTTTGAATATCCAAAAGGGTTTGTGCGAAAACTTTGATGTGAGATTTTGAAGAGAAACAATTCAAGTATATGATTTCCTTTGCTTAATTATGCAAGGGAGACATATTAATGAAACATAATGGTCAAGTGTCATTTTAATGTGCTCAACTTTCATAAAGAAAACAATTAAGGAATGACCTCTAAACTATTATTTAATGTGTTCATAATGTATTTTTTACCATATATTAGAGAGAAGTTAAGAAACATTATCACATTTATAAAACATATATCTCATTAAGTGTGTATTGAATTGTCTTCTTATCACTAAAGAATATCTCGGTCAGAAATATGAATTAATATTAATACCAGATACTCCTGATAAGGTGTATACACAGTTCATATTTCTTGCAAAGCGGCCTGACACAAATATATCACTTATGGACTGATTGACCTTTTCAAACATGGTTTCACGATATTAGAAAGACAGAATAATGAAAATCGTACATTGAAGGTTTCACAATAGCAGCATTGCAACATATCCTATCTTTACGTTGCAACCCATAGACTTAGTAACCTTACAACTTACTACCTAGTTTGTAAGGTATAAAAACTGATATACCCTAGCATGCAATTGTTTCACAAAAGTCATACTTGTAACTCATATACATGGGTTATTATTATCTTGTTCGTGATTCCAACGAACCGTGACTATCCTTACGTCGTTTGTGTGCTTTGCAGTTCGTAAAGATATCAATTTACATTTGCCCTGTGTTTTGAATCTATATCAAACTTGCAAATATTGCTAATTGATAGTTGCCCTTAATGCATCCTTAATTGGAATGACCATACTTTACAAGCAGGTCACATACACCTTGATCGCAGGTAACTAATAAGCTCGAGGCACGCCAAGCCATATAGCAGGTAAAACTACCGTTTATCTTCCTTTGTTGCAAATAAAGACGAACCCAAGAGAAAGACATTTTGAAAACTTACCTGCCAAGTACGTTATGTCTCGTCCATGAGATTAATCATGTCCTCCTAATGCGACAACAGGTTAATTCCAAACAATTCAGAGCACAAATGATGTCACCTCGTAGGAGACAGATCGCCAACGGATGGAAGCGCGGGCATCAATGTGTTGCTTTAACATCGATGGAATCACAATGGGAGAGCTTTGATAAGTGTCGGAATCTGGCTAACGACTTCATTTTCTGTACATATTATGGATTTGAGGAACATCCTGCCTTGCTTGTTGGGTATAAGAAGTGTCGTCTGCTCAATGAAACTATCGCCTGCTTCCACCAGCAATGCTTGCTGTGTGCGACGATGCCTCGATGTGCGATGTGAGCCTTATGGCGAACTCTTCTTCTTTCCCGGTCGATATTGGCACCAGAAAGTTCCGGCCAAACATTAAGCTTTTATTTCAATTCATTCACCGGGGTGTCATTTTACTTACGGGAAGTGTTTACACATCAAAGATATGGAACTATTGGTGAGAAGTCTTTCAAATGAGAGCAGTAGATTGGTGTCGACTTCATTGGCTTCTCTCCAGGCGTGAGTCTGACAAGAGTCAAACTGGATCATGGCTTCTCGTCTTTACACATCAACATCACAAGCCGAGGTGACATTACGTCGCTCTCAACTCAGGAAATGTGTAAAAGCTCTGACATTAATGAACAGCGTTGTTGGTCTTGTGAGATAAATGTATTATAGTCCCACATGCGCATCGGTAGCTCCCTTGATGCTTGGTGTTGTGAAGTACATTTTGCAGACAACCTTTTTTAAATGAATGTGTTGTAAAACTTTTGTTTCTATGTGTTTTGAAGTACGTTACGCAAATGAAAAATCGTGATTGAATGAATTACATTTCAAGTCCAGGGATACTACTGCAGTAAATCTTTCAAAGGTGGTGCGGTATTCCGCAGAGGAAATTTCTTTTTAGAATGGATGATTCCTGGTTCCTTGGATCGACACAGAGATCATTCTATGATTCCTGATCGAAATCAGTGCTTCAGAAGTTTTGGTTATATTTATGGCAAACCTAACGATTTTCGAAAATATGCGATTGCGAACACTAATGACTCAGAGCAAAGCCTCGGTGTTAAATTGATTTCGTCTTAAGATACAACAACGCAGTTACAATAGAACATGTGCCAATCCAAAGTTTGAAGTAGCTGGCTTAATTTAAAGCAATTCTTCAATTATTTTAAAGTTTAAATGCAGGATCAAATCACAAGTGTTTAACGAGGAAATACTCTATTATCAGCTGGTTTAATTTGGGTCATAGTTTACTTTTTAAAAATGCACACATATAAGTGAGTTTGGTACCCATTTGAGACGTCGCAATTTTATTTGTTATTCGAAATATGAATAGAAATATTCGTATATTGTTAATCCATTTTTCATTAACCAGACAAAGATATATCACATGTGATAAGCATGTATACTTATCAAATTTCATCCCATGGTAGAATGAACAATGTGACTCATTATCATTCAGTCTGCACGACTACTAGTTCTTGTAATATATCGAGACAAGTCAACTGTAGGGTTAAACAGCAGCAGAACATGTTTTTAACTTTTTAGAGGGACAGTCCCATTAGGCTATGTATTGTGGAAACGAAATTCAAGGGGACATTTCATTTGTTTGCATATTATGCCATTAGTACATGATCATAACACAAGAAATTTGAATCATATTTGTTAATTTATATTTACTGATTCGACAAAGAAGAGCGTACAAGCGAATTATGTTTCCACAAAACTTTCCAAAATTTCCCGAAAGTGTGAATGAAACACTGATGATAATTACGCCAACCGTTTTCAATCTCAAGGAATTTGAAAATTAAGCGTAGGTCTATTATCAACATTTATAGATGACAGTGGTTGTTTTGAAAATTCAAAGTCAAGTCATTCACATGGAAAATGTCATTGGAAATGTAAAACTAAAGGGGGATTCATGTCTACTAGTAGATATTAATGCAAAGTTTATATTGAAGCTCAAACGTGCATTTTGCTCAAACGTTTCCTCGAACCAAGTCTTTGCAGAAAATAAAAAAAGACAAACAAAGTGAAGATTTTCTGGAAAACAATTTAGTATTTATTTTGAACATACACATTGTTTCTCAGTAAATGTTTACACTCTCACCAGTTGGATTGTAAGGGAATACTTTAATGTGATAATTATATAAATTAATAAATAGTAAACAAAGATAACATTACTTTTTCGACAAAACTCTTATCAGAGATTAATATGTAAGAAACATATTGAATTTTCCTAAGTGAAATTCAAAAATGAAAATATCTTTGAAATTATAATTTATGAACTATGCAGGGGAATTTTACAATTACAATGAGTCAATATTTCCTAAGGTTTTGTTTCTTGGTGAATGAATTTTCAGAATTTAGATATAACATTCTGTAATCATATGGATTGCTGATCGATCGATTACGACTCGATTAGCGTTTATGAACAAACAGAAATACATAACAAAAGTGTATAATATTATTCAAAAACTATACTGAAATAACCTACCTCTATATTTATTTGTTTTGGGAGGGGGTGGAGTGTTATGGGAATGTATGTGGACGGGGCGCAGTGGGTATGTCGTTGCAGTAACCATTCCCTATTGAAGTTTTGTACATCATTTTGATTATTAACGACAATGATTCGAGTAAGTACACCGGGATACAAACTATGTATAATATATGACGAGACGATGCCAATTTGATGCAAAAAAAACACAAGATTGCGTTCAAAAAGCAGTTTGGCGGCTTTCAAGTGGAAGGAATTGTTCACGAGGGTTACCTGTCCTTATCGTCAGAGCATACGACTATATGTGTTGTCCTCCTTTTCTAACTGTTTATAATACCATACATAATTATATACAAATAAAGGCTTCCCTTAATATAATATAGATTAACGCAAGTAATGAACTTACATAGCAAATCCCCGACAGAGAAAGGATGATAATTGATATTCACTGGTGATTGATGAATAATTAATTAAGAAAGACAGTGTTTGATCTCAACTAACAATTCATTAGAAAGACAGCAATCAGACCTGACACATGGAATTTACACGGTGAATAATTGATAATGAGGTATGTAAGTCCATGGGCTTGATACAAATTACGCAACATCGTTAGAATAAAAGCATGAAAAGTGATATTGAATTGATAAAGAGTACCAAAGAAGCTACATTGAATTGGTGTACACATAGATATAATAATGAGATTTGATAAGAGCCCTAGATACAATAATGACATATGATAAAGAGTTAAAGGGTCTTTGATACACTAATGAGATGGATTCAATAGTGATATGTGATGAATAGACATTGATAAAATAATAACATTTGATGAAACACAGATCATAGTTCTTTCAAAGGATTGTATGACAGGGTTATATAGTGTGGACCCGAAGTCTAGTTTTGTTTCCTGTTTTACATTCTTTTATCAGTGCATGGTTTAACCTTTCACATTTTGCTGAGGATGTTTCATCGATAAATATGAAAAAACAGGAGTTCGAAAAATCGATAGCCAGTAAATCTAAGACTCCAAATTCATAGAGGGCTGCCAACAAATAAGTTCCAAAACAATACACGGGTCCCGTTTAATCGAAAATTCGAAAGTTCGAGTGAATACAACAGCATTTTGACTAGATGAGAACTGATAAGCAATGTCAGGAAAACACGACGAAAACGGTCCTTAAATAATGACACAACTCCCGCAATCGTAACATGTATCCATACAAGTATACAGAATCGAAGATTTTATATGAGTGTCCATGACAAGTGCCTATATACTAGTATTTCCCGAGCGAGAGCGAGGCATATACTCAAAATATACTTCAAAGAATAACCAAAAGGCCGCTTAAAACGTCTTGCACCAGTTCGATTTAACAGAATAAATTCTCATCGTTCAATTAAATATATATCTGAGACAATGGAAAACAATTTGCGATGTAACTTTAAAGTAACCTTTCCTATAATCAAATTCCTGAAAATTAAGCACAAGTTCAATGTAACATATATTCTTCGGCCCATATTTCAATCTCCCGTACAATGTTAGCGCTAGTTAGATGTTCCAACTCTCCGCTTCTCTCTGCCACCCAATGTTGAGAGTCACTAATTACCGCCTCTCCACCCGAGGCAATTATAGCTGCTAATGACAGGAACTAGTCGAGGAAATCTGGCATCAATGGACTATTTTTTCGACAATCAATTCGGACAGAGACTTATAGGTCAAGGTGTTCATTCTTCCTGGTAACTGATACCTAGGTCATTGTCCTCATATTTGTGCAATTATTTAAGTAAGCTATTTCCCATTCTCGATTATCCAGAGTCAACGTTTCGAGAATTCTTCCTCTCCCTTTACTACTGTGTGTAAAATGTGTTAGGCGAACGCGTAGCAAATTTACTCACATGTGTAACTGCGCTGAACATTTTGTATCAGTGAAACTTTGAAAACGCAGAATGCCAACAATGCAGAATTATTTATTTTATTTTAATCATGTTATCAGACGGTAGGGTGTCGGTCAGTGGCAGACTTTATAAAGTGGTTTGCAAGAAATGGTTGATATGAACATAGATTTTAAGATGTGTAAATAATATTTCTTGATATACATTATACTTACTTCTCGAAATGTAGTAAGAAAGACTCACACCAATGCACATTAGTTGATATCGATCTTGAATTTCATTAAATCTAAAATTTGTAAGCGTTTAAGTTCTTTTTTATTCCAATACATCTCTATCTGTTACTGCTATAGCACATCACGAGATGAGAGTTAATATATGTCCGTACATTTTTAAGACGATAAAACGTTTACGTTATTACAAATACGTAGCAACCAGTTGCTCAAATACGTAATGTTTATCTAGAAACATTAACAATGTTTTGAATTCTTTGCTAACTTAGCTAAGAGTCAAAAGCTTTTGTAAAATCTTAAATAAAAACATAAATTTTTGAACATTTTATATTTTAAATATAACTGAATATACTCAATGACTTAAAGGAACAAGGTACTTCTTTGATATCTGGAAAGGATGTGTACTTATTGTAAATAACCGCTCAATAAATTGTACTTCAATATACACGATTGATTCCAATGAACATGTGAAGAAGCACATGTGTATTTTTTTGGAAATCATGTATGATTAAATTAGAAAATGTAACTATTGTTTAAACCGTTATACTTCATACAATGTTATGAAAACTATTGTAATCAATTAAATGGAGGTGTCGAAAGTTCCTGCAGGTCTATTGTTTCCCGATTTCTCTCTCATTTCTATGAACGATGCATTCATTGTATCCATTTTGGTGAACATCTGAGTCATCTTTCCACTGATGCAGCTCAGGACTTGAAGAATTTCTTTTCCAAATTTCTTGCCACCATACGTCCGCTTTGTTGCCATATTCAGTTCATAAACCAAGTATATACAGATGTAAAAGTTAAATGTTCATGGTGTGTGTGTATATACATGTATATTTTTAAATATAGATTATTTTCGATTTTCCGTGTCTTTACACACCCCTGGTAAAAACCTGGTGATCCCGTAGGAAATTTGCTATTACATACATGTGTAACTTTATGAATGAATAATATTTTTAATACATGTATTTCATACATGTGTTAAAGTTGTGCATGTGAACAACGTATATAAGACGTTTGCTAGAAATTCTCTTTAATTTGTTACGCCCTTCGATGTACATGTATTACAGGATTGTCTGTAGTTCATATATCTACTGGTAGTCACCATGACAATGGGTGCTATTTCTGAAACTAACATTCCATGTCAACGTCCGATGATGAACTTGTATGTCACAGACATGTCTAAGATGTTGCAAGGAGATTCAATCAATGCATGGCATGTATGCTTTGAAATCTTGGCAACTATCCTAGTAACCTCATGCACTGTGATGTACTCTATGAAATTTAAATGATATTGGTGACGAGTTCCATTACTTATTTATATGCCCCACGTTAGAATCAGAAAGAGTTAAATATATGCAGAGATATTATTATAACAGACCAAATATGTACAAAATGAATATATTATTTAATTCCAATAGATTAGGAACTTTAAGAAAATGTTCCATCTTTTGTAAAATTATCATGTCTTAATTTAAGAAATAAGTTTTATAACACATGTGTCATTAATAAATGTATATTGTATGTTGTATAAATGTAAATATGTATTGTACCTCTTATGTAAATAAAGTTCAGTTCAGTTCAGATATCTTTTTCATTGTGAATTTTGATATGCGATACAGTTTGACAATGTGTTGTCAACAGGGCGATACATTTCATGACAACCAAGAGACTACTTGTGAAGGACTATTTTCGACATTGCAGGTTACCATTTGTAACTGATACTCTTTATGAGTGATAATGCTGTCTGTATCTGTCACATATGAGTGTTCCGTGAACAATCGATACACATCACTGCTGTCCATATCGAGGATAGACACACCTTGCCACTAGAGTACATTGTGATATACAAAAGGAAACTTTTATAGATATTCAGTCGTTCTCTGCATATTTTATCTGGATTCCCCTTACAAAAAGGTGAGTGAGTGCTAATCGAGCTAAAAATGCTTTCAAGTACATGTATTTATTAAACATTTGTATCAATAACATCAACAAGGGAGACATCGAGATGTTCAGGTAATAGAGGGAAAACATAGTTAGAGGAAGACGAAACTGTTTTGTACGAATTTGGTTTCGCTTCTATCCATCGGCCTGTCTAGCCTTGGTGCCCGTACAGCTTGCAGGTACTGACTGACATAACTCTCAGGGTCATAGAAGCATGCACATAAACCTACAGATATCAAATACAAAAATCAAGTCCATAATTTCCTTCCAAAGGCTAGAATCGGCAGTTCTTAGTCAATAACTTAATACGTTTAATTTTTCAAAATGTCTATTGCTTTAGTTGATATGATATTTGCATGCGAAAGTTATTCTTGTATTCCTACAGCTGCTAATTATGAGGTAAGTCTATCACAATAAATATAATAATAAAAGTGCTTCCTGTTGAAAGGGCTGACGACCAAACATCACCTCTACAAATACCTGAGCAGATAATCCTGAGAAGCAATTACATAAAAGACAATAGGTGATCCTATGTCAGCTCAGCTGAAATAGACGTCCAAACCAGTCTGCGTCCATACCAAAGAAAAACTAGCAAGTGAACAGATTTCAGGAACACAGCTGTAAGGCTGTGATATCACAGATTTTCAGAACTCATTTACATTAAATCTGGCTTGATGATATCATTCGAGGCAATGATATCGCTACCTGTTGAGGGTGTTGACGATCACACACCACCTCTAATAACACCTGTGTGATACCTGACAGTGTTGATCTCGCTACCTTGATTACCTAAAGGCTCATGTTACACCTGGACAACCAGTATATGACTGCAAAGTCAGGGTGGGTCATCAGTACTTCATCGATACATGTGTCATGAAGCCGTCACTTAGGAATCGATGTTCATTATACAATTTAGTGTGATACTCTGTCAATACTAGAAATATTTTAAAGCATCAATACTTAATACATGTGTCATAAAGCCATTTGTTAGGAATCGATGTTCATTATACAATTTAGTGTGATACTCTGTCAACACTAGAAATATTTTAAAGCATCAATACCACAATTATACATGTGTCGTGAAGCCATTACTTTGGAATCGATGTTCATTATACAATTTAGTGTGATACTCTATCAATACTAGAAATATTTTAAAGCGCATCAATACTACAATTATACATGTGTCTTGAAGTCATTTCTTAGGAATCGATGTTCATTATACAATTTATTGTTATACTCTGTCAATACTAGAAATATTTCAAAGCATCGAAGGAGTAATTTGTTCTCTCCATACTGTTTTCAATACATAAAACCAACAATTAATGTTCTTGTTCGTCAGTTAAGAAGGCTAGGGGATAAGGATACATTATTATATTATGGTATGTAAAAAGTAAGTTATATTCTATTCTTAACTTCTTTTAAAGATCTTTTGACCCGAATTACAATCATGATATGAATTGATCACTGTGCTTGACTGAACTAATATTGAACGATTACAACAGCAATTTAGCTTTGCTTTGAGCAGGTGCTTCTATACAACAGCAATTTAGCTTTGCTTTGAGCAGGTGCTTCTTTGGTTGTATATTGTTTTAAGTATTGCAAGGTATATGAAAGATAAACAATATTAATTATATACAATACTAGAATTAACATTATTACTTATTAACATTATTATCTATTAACTTTTTAAAACATATTTTTTTTCGTCATTGTACAATCTTTCTTACCAAGCGGCAACAAAAAGGGGGATATGAGTTGGGTTCAACTGAAGGAAGGATCCATTTCTGTTATGTTTGGCCTTGCTGTCTAACAAGTGGGGTAATCGTTGGAAGGTTCCATTTTCTTGATAGGTAACAGCCTTAGTTTAATCTGCTTAATTAAATGTCTGACAAATGAGATGTCTGACAAATGGGGCGCCCCCTATATAACTGTATCTGTAATAATTGTACACTGTATATGTGTCATTGTTATAGAATAAATGACAACTATGTAAGCTAGCATTCCTCGTCACATGATTCAATTTCACCATTGTGGCCTGTTTTAAAATAATTTATCTGACACATCAAAATGCTCATCATGCCAGCACTTTGATATACTGACATTGTTTCCCTCTTCAATACAGCTAACTATATCTCATCTACTCTCTCCATTCAGCGTGAAGCAGCCCTTAAAGTTTCCTCACCTTCTGGCTATATCCTGCTAATTACAGGAACAAACTGATAAAGATTGGTGTGTGTTTTGTACATCTTGGACAATCTGTATGGACATCATGGATTGATATATTAGAATTTTAAGTGATGGAGAACTAAATCAAAACTATGGACAAAAAGGTTATTGTGAAAATGGATAAAAGTATGCATTAAATTTGTATATTACTTGGATGAATAAGTGATAGTCATCTCATATAGGGCCTTGTTTATAAATAATCTATTGTGATTTATTCTATGAAATTTCAGTAGTTGGAATAAGTGTAAATGTCACCGCCTGAAATTTTTTAACTCACATTTAATAAAAAATTCGTTGAATCATTGCAGTAACTTCATAAACAAACAGCATTTTGAACCATAGTATGTGACAATTTTCATAAGAATTTGTGTCATGCAATATAAAGTCCTTATCAGCATCATACGTGTACCTTAAAACTGACCAAGATTGGTGGTTGAAATTTCCATGACATTGAAAAGAATGAAGGAGTAAGGCTTATATATAAAAAGAAATTATGGGATCCAAGACCTTATTCGAGAGGATAACAAGTATGGTTTAAACAAATACTACTTTCTTCAAGACAAAGATGTTATGTGTTCTTGTTAGTCTAAAAGCACGCCCGCGTTCAGTTACAAGGTAAATGCAAAGCAATTTTCGTATGGATCATTTGAAACTTAGATCTTTTCAACCTGACTCATTATCAAGCCTTTCACAAAGAAATGAACTTACATTGTAACTTCCCGACAGAGAAAAGGACGATAATTGATATTTACTGATGATTGATCGATAATGAATAAAGAAAGACAATGTTTGATCCCCACTAACAAGTGTTAGAAATACAGAACCCAGAATTGCCACATGGAAATTTACACATGCAATACGTGATAATGAAGTTAGCAAGTCATTGTGCTTGATAAAAGTTAATCAAAAGGTAAACGACAGAGAAGGAATATTGAATTGATAAAAGGTAATAACAAAGCTACATTGAATTGGTGCATCCATAGATACAATAATGGTCTTTAATAAGAGCCACAGATACAATATTGATATTTGATAAGAGCCACATACACAATAATGCTATGTGATAAAGAGACATGGATACGCTAATGAGATTTGAGAAATTCCTTGTTGTTTCTAAAGGAAAATAGGGCACCTATTTGTAATAAGGAAACAAATTCTACGTTTGTATACTTTTTAATAAATGGTGATCAAACCAAAGTCGGTGTGTAACATTTTGTTATTATGTTCATTGATGAACATTTTAAACGTTAGTTTTGTCAAACAACTGTCAGACTTTATATTAACCAATCTACAAACTAGTATATCGAACATCAAAGTAACCATTTCAAAAAGACTGGAAGGGTTGTATCTGGAAATGAATAGGAAAACTGGTCTAATTTAAGCCCTGTTTATACGGCGAGCGTTTGCATATGAGTAAATCATTACACATATGCAAATTTGCTCATATGAGTAAATTTCACCGTATGAACGCATTTGCACATATGTATATTTTACTACCGTAAGCAAATTTTTCACTACCGTAAGCAAATTTGCACCTAGTCAGGGGCAGGTGTAAATGCGATACTACCGTGAGTAAATGTCGATTTTTTTACTACCCTTAGTAAATCTCGCTGTATGAACGCGTAGCAACTCTGTTCAGGGTTAGCACATTTCTTTTGTTTTAATTCCTGGAAAATTGTATGTGGGGAATGGTCACTATGGGTAATATACTGTAATACAATACCAGGATTTACAAAAAATGGTAGAGTAAAAAAAAATCTAGAGCATTCATACACACTACACACAGGCTAGAAGTAATGAAGATTTTCATAAAAGCCCATTTCTGATAGAATTCGATATGTTTTGATGTGCAAAAGTGTCTGTTCTTTTCTATCTGATATTAGAATTTCACCTCATTTTGAAAATGTTTAATGTGTAGAAGATTATTTTGCATTTTACATCTATATATGTGGAATTTAGCTTGTAAAAGTATCAAAAACCAGATATTATAACTTTTAAAATTTAGAGAATATCCAAAAAGGATTAAAGCGGGACTACGTCCAGGATAAAAATGTGTCTCATACTTATCGACTGAGGCTTCGTTAGCTCGTTAGCAAGTCGGCTAGCTCAGCTCAGCGCAGCGCTAATGAAAACCAACGCGGTAAGGAGCTTAGAGCTCGTCATCGCAAGGGGCTTGATAGGGTTAATTGTCGTCGATTGATTGAATCAGCTCTTAGACAATGAGTTGCTTTTATAACTAAACACTTCAGTGTGTAATCTTTTATGAGTACACAGGAGATTATTCAATCAAGATTGAGTCATCTCAATAACTTTGACAGTGATCATGAGTTTAATTTCGAAATACTTAAAAGTGTCAAAGGTGTATAATTATGAACCCGTTTTTGAATTTTCGCCAAACTCTTGAGAAATTGGGAGGGGGTCAGACTCGGCAAAAATGCGTGGTATTCGGGAAACGGTCACGAGAAGAGACGCTTCAAAATCAACATTTATGAACAGTTGCAAAGGTGCATGTGTCAGTGCAGGTACAGTACATAATTCAAAAAGAATTCGCCGCTTTACGATATTTCCATTGACTATTAGTTATTATAGTGTAGTCTAAATAGTTTTGATTGCTATCGTAAACTAGTATAAAACGCATTTATGAAGAATAATTTGGGCTACAATATCATAATTTAACTTAAATTTCCATTGGTTACCTAGGGAACGACGGGAACAAATATACATAAAATTTACATTTTTATGCGCATTATGATGTAAATCTAATGGCATTTATTTAATATTAGTCAAATACATTTATTTGAATAATGTACTTCAAGCTGAGATAATTTCAATTCAACCTAAAATGTTTTACAACGATCCTACTTTTTATATAGCAGGGAAGAAAACTGTCATGGATATTTTTATTCAATTTTTTTTGCTGTATTGGAAACATACTTATGTCAAAACAAAATTTCTACACATTTTTTTTAAGAATTATCAAATGAACACACATTATTGAAATGTGTATTTTGAAAGGTTCTTTATATTGTGTAATCATTTACTATTTAAAGGCAAATGCAATTCATATACACTGATTGTGAAAAGAATGGACGTCTGGAAAAAAATTGTAAAATGATTCCTATAACTACATGCTACATGTTAGCTGCTGTTATGTTCAGATATCATAATCGAGCCTGTATTCTCTCGGACAAATTGCTTCAACAGATACGATCCGACCTGTGCCGTCGGATGTACACACATTATTCGGTGCACATAACATATTTTAACATTTTATTGTAACAATAATTATTATTCTGTACCGGGGGGAGCAACCTTGATATATGGCCACGGCTTTAGGTGGGTAAACATTAGTAATGTAGTGATGAGCTGAACTGAATATAACACCCTACAGTAAATACCGAGATAATAATGTAATGGAACATTTACACTTTACATCATGTTGGTAACCAATATGGAGGAATTCCGCCTCGTTTATTTTATCTTGAGCTATAAGTTGACAACCAAACCCACAAAAAAACATTTCTTTCCTCCTATTATTTTCTAATTCTTCTGTATTATAATCAACTAGTTTTCCGAAAGTATTACTTTTTCATCTTATAAATACAAATGCTGGGGCGACCACAAGTTTGACCGATTTGGAATCCAGTCACATGTCTTTCGCTGATAGAACTCGATCTTCAGCAGGAAGACGGGGGTGGGGGGTGATTTATTTACGGTTTAAAATTATGGTGGTCAATGACACCGACATATATCTTTTGTTTATTCCTGCTCGTCAACTGCAGCCAGGGAGGTGGAACGAGATTGCAGTGATTGTTTGAACCAGACCTTGTAAGTACTATAAACATAATTGATGTTACGTTATGTTAATTGATATGACCGATCATTTCCTGTTCTGAGGACAGCTGTGCTTTATTGTGGCTGACTGATTAATTATAACCTATTAGATAACACATGTTATTTAGAACTGCCGGTCTTTGCATGCATGAGAGGACTTCTAGACTGATAAAGGAATTCAGCACCGGATAGCCTAATATATTGTGTATTTCAAAGCTCCAAATAAGCTTTTGCCTATGTAGGTATATTACCCGAATTTTGAGTGATCTTTTTATAGCAAGGCCACCAATTATCTAAACATAATAGCTGACGAAAAAAACTTTACTTTCGCTCTGATTGACCAAGAAACAGCAGAACATTCGAGGTTTCAAACACGATAAAAATAAGGGGGTGTTTTATTCACTAAGATCCCCTGTCACATATAAAAATTAATCTTAAAAAGCATACGAAAATGACTGATGGAGTTCAGGATGGGAAAGTTTGTTTTTGTTCTTGAATCACCGTTAGCAAAATTAATAAATTATGATTATCATTTGTCTACTAATAGCCTAGCTTTGTAAATCTAGAAAGGCAAGTTTTACAAACATTCTAGAGTCATTATTCTGAAAACAAAGACGAAAATCCTAGGCTAGACGGTAACGGTAAAGTTTTGATCATCAAGTAGCCTTCAAACTCCCCACACAACTGGCAACAAATAGGTCAGTGTTTCATTCGAGTGGCAAATTTCCGTTTTTAATTTTGTATCAGTGTCTTCAAAATTGAGATCTTCTCGTAGCCATTTCGATTGGTGTAATTGGAAGGATACGCAAACTGATTGAGTTGTATTGGGTAAATATGCACTGTTATTTGTGAGTAGCGTAAACAGCAATATTTAGTGCTTTTCTATAGGACGCAGACAATTATTTTTCTTGCGTAGTTTGACTTTTCCTTTGCGTATAATTCGCAAAAACGCAGCTTATATGGAGCTCTGCAGTATTTATTATGTTCGAAATGAATCCATTGTTAATTTTCTTTTCCATCATTTTGCTAATAAATGACAAGTTACTTAAACATCTACATTGTTCAAATATTTGAGTATCGGGAAGATGTATGGCAAATATTGAAATGTTAGTAAATTGCTAATAGCCTTATTTTGATCTTGGTCGTAAAGCGATGTATGCATTGCATTGTCAATTTGGCATCAGGACAAGTCCCTTTTCATTATGCACTCAAATGAATTCTTTCATATTTACGGCCACCATTGGGGAGTCAGTTGACATTGCTGCTACAGAATGACGACCCTCTCATATTATCAACAAATCTCGACTCGCGCGGGGGAAATCCCCCGCTGAGAAGCGAAGCCTACACCCTTCTCAGCTCACCGTCTCAGCAGCGAAGCTCGTTAGCAGGCAGGCTGACCCGAGCGGTCTTATACACGAGTACAGCCCTAGCCGCAGACCCTCTTTAAGTCTACAGTAAGATTTATGTTACGTGCATGTTGGCACTTTGATTCAATCCATTCTGAATTTTTTCTAAAACGTTTTGCTTACCCTACAGTCCCAAAAAGGATGTTTTATAGTTTTTAGTCCAACCTTGCAAAAAGTACATGCATTATTGTCAACAATGTGCATCTTAATTAAGAATGTATTAATAGGTAGAATTCTATAGGGCAATGCTTTAACCAAAAAGCGTGGCCAGTTTACAGTGATTAAGAGTTCTTATCCAATTTTTCAATGACTTTATGGTTATCTTCAGTCATGACATAATAGAATTTCTTTGAACCTATTTTGGCAGCAAAGAAATTACTTATAGAAATATTTGTATCATTTGTTTTTTCCAAGTTTGAATCCCTTTTAATACCCGATTGTGTAAGGTATTTATTTACTGATCTTATACTTTCATAAAATTTCAGGAAGTTTATATTGAAGTTAGCAAATTTCGCCTTAATCTTACATCAACCCTTTCTTTAGAACGTTATCGCAATTGCAACGTTTTTTACAAGATCTAGGGGCTTCTCCACAGTGTGAGTTGAAGGCGAAAGATCGTCTTTTTGTTTCTCGCAAATAATATGCATGGTTCCTCTCCTCGTTCTGAAGTCTCTCGGAATCATTGAAATGATCCAAAACATCATCTTCAAACCACTTGCTTGATCGCAGCTTTCTTCGAAATTCCCAAAAATTGGCCAGGCCAAATATTAGCCAAGCACTAACGTGAAATGGATATTTCCTGTGTCCCCGAAATTTTTTCTAGTCTTACCCTCTCCATGATTATGGGTGAATGATATGTATCGTAAGCACTGAAAACCCAACTGCTAAGGTGAGATAAAACTCATATGAACGAATAGCAAAAATACTTTTACACACGTGTGTATATATACTACCCTGAGCAAATTTGCATATAAGCAAAGGCCGCCGTATAAACAAGGCTTAAGTCTCTTTTCAATAAACTATTTCAAAGCCATATTGAACCCAGAGGTAAAACTGAATGCACGCTTTCTGATGGTATCATTTTGTCACAGTCAAATTCTTTGTTTAGATTATTGTCTTTCCTGAGGGGCCAAATGCATAACAAACAATTATAGCTCTATGTTCGGCCAATTGAGGAAAGCGGAGCAAATTTGGACAGTGCGGTAGTCTGGATTATGACAAAAGTTATGCTAAGGCTGTACAACCTTCATGTTTTAATGGAAATGTGAGCAAGCTGTAAGTTTGTCCATGAAAGACTATTTTCAGTGTTCAATAAATCTCATGTAAATTGTAACAGAACGAAATCGCTCTTGATATCACTGCCACAAAAGCATTGTTTTTAGGAAATCTAATTTTACACGATTGAGATAAAAACAACGCACCAACGAACACTTTCTACCCATATCTCTACTTACTGGTTGCCAGTCTCTATTTTTCTTACAAAAAAATATGTATCATAGTAGGGTAGTTTCGCCCCTTTCATGACATAAATTTTGGACGAACCTAACCAAACCCATCCTTTATAAACCTCTGGTGACGTCATCCCTTTGTTTAGCACCGTTCCGTGACTTCGGCCGCGGTCTATCTGTCCTACCCGACTCCCCCTGCGGTCTATCTACAGGCACCAAGACCTCGTCTTCGTACCTTAACCTTTACGTAAAGACAATGTTCGTACAGATATTCGTCATACCAACTATTTTACCAACATTTCTACAAGACATACCAGTGAGCCAATTATTACGATACGGAATTTCAATTACAACTCTACAAACCAATCAAAAGCGAGATTATATTTTTGAACAACATATCAGGAGCGCTGAATATAAAATTGGAAATTATGTTTCCTTTTAGTTCCTAAGGCTTGGTTATATACCATTTTCGAATCAATAGTTCTGATTGTAATATAATAGTTGTCATTTTGATTTTAATGCTACCTATCATTAAATATGATTATTTTATCCTAACATGTAAGCTTTTCAATGTGATCTTGTTTTGTCATATCAGGGAAATTGTCAAATCAATTCAACCAATTTAACAACTTTCTTCACAGTGTCCCTCCAATTAGATCCATAAGACATCACAGCAGACCAAAGCTACACCACCCGTGTGATATAAATGATTTCCTTAAAATCATATCATTTTCCGCAAGCTGTAAAACGTATTCGTTACTTGCTGATTTAGTTGGATTAAATGGTGCAACCAGTTTCATGTTGCCGTTGTTCAACTGTTCTACCCTTAAAGCGCGGCACTATTACTACCGTTTCTTCACCTGAAGCAATCTTCTGGTAATTATATACGAGGGACCCTTCGCCTCCTGAAGAAACAGACAAATCAATCAAAATCAACCATGTTGCTTTCAGTTCGATATTACCAAATATATTAAAGAACCTCAGTGAGATGTTCGTCATAATTGTTTTGCTTTGGTACCAACGTAAATGACATAATTCATGCTATAAATATCTCACTTATTTATTTCCAAAATGACTTATCAATATAGATAAATCTTTTTAATGAAAATATTTAAAGTCATATATCTTCACGGAAGCCAATTTCACACGTCCAATTTACAGGAATACTAGTTATATAAACTGTCAACAATTATTAACTCGTAACTGTGTTACCAAAATAACTTTTGACTGATTCACACGGTTTTTCACAGATTGTACTTTTTTCAACCTTTCTGTTGTCACTGATACGGCGTGGAAAAGCTTTAAAATGAAACCTTCCCGCAACAGTCAAAACTTCTCGTTCAGAATACACTATGGGTCAAGTTAATCATATCTGCAAAAATAAAATCCCCAAAACACCAACTAAATGAAAAAAAACTTAACTTACACAGCTGTAAGGTATCACAGATTTCCAGAACATTAAATCTGGCTTGATGATATCATTGGAGGTAATATCACCACCTGTTGAGAATGTTGACGAACACAAATACTCTCATTAAGGTTCATGTTACACCTGGACAACCAGTGTCTATATGTATGCAATTGATAACAAATGCTCATCACACGAGTTATACCAGCATTTTGATATCCTGACATTATCTCCAACAAAGCATCCAATACGCCCTCTTCAATACAGCTAACTATCTCTCCTCTCCTCTCTCAATTCAGCGTAAAGCAGCCCTGAAAGTCTCCTCACCTGCTGGCTATTTTCTATAGAAACTAACTAAGCAGCTCTGGTGTGTGCTTTGATACATCTCGGACAATCGATATAGACATCGTTAATTATGGTAATTCGGTGATAAAGCATAAATATTTCTTCCTTTTTTATTTGACTTTAAGTATCATTATTTAAAAAAATTGTTAAAAACCTTCACATCAACGTTAACGTACCGTCGTAAAAATGTTTTTGGTCTTAGCAAATGGCTGAACTTATTGAATAGTGCTTTTTTTCGACTTTAAAGGGACAGTAGCACGTTTTTAGGGGAAATATAGGGTGATGTCAGGAAAATGAAAGTTAATGGTTGAAAGACCATGTATTTAAACTAAATGGAGCAGTAATAATTCAAGTATATAACGTACAGTTTAGCCATGTGATTCCTTTTTCTTACACAAAGTGAATTAAAGGTGTTCACACAAAATGGCCGCCAATGGATGTTGTGTTAATCTTCATACTTTGTCCTCTGACTATTGATTATTGGTTTGTGAAATGAGATTTTTGACAGTGTCAGATTAATACATTTAGCATTAACTTACAATTATCAGTGAAAAAAATAAAATATAAAATTCTCAAAAAACGTGCTACTGCCCCTTTAAATGTTCGCAGATGGAAAGTACCCGTCCAATATTTTGAATATTATCTCCACATGAATGAAAATTGTTTTAATAAAATTAATGTGATGCATTTCGTCCAATGTATTTGTAACGATAACATTTTAAAAATAACTTTCAGGAGAAAAGGGCCGTTTCCCAAGTTAAACCTCTGTGCTTTTTAGCTCACCTTTACAAAGTAAATGTGAGCTTATGTCATGGCGCTTCGTCCGTCGTCCGTCTGTCTGTCCGTCCGTCCGTCCGTCCGTCTGTCCGTCCGTAAACTTTCACGAAAAAGACTACTCCTCCTAAACGAATTCAGATATCATTCTGAAATTGTAGTATGTTATACTCATGGTGATTCCCCACAGACAGGTAGACGTTTCAGTTTTGAGAATCCAAGATGGCCGCCATGACAGCCATATTGAATTTTCAATTAGATTTCATGAAAAAGACTACTCCTTCTAAACGAATACAGATATCATTCTGAAATTGTAGTATGTTATACCTATGGTGATTCCGCACAGAAAGGTAGACGTTAAAGTTTTGAGAATCCAATATGGCCGCCATGGCAGCCATATTGAATTTTCAATTAGATTTCATGACAGAGACTATTTCTCCTAAACCAATCTAGATATCATTTTTATATTGTAGTATGTTATACCTATAGTGATTCCGCACAGAAAGGTAGACGTTTCAGTTTTGAGAATCCAAGATGGCCGCAATAGCAGCCATATTGACTTTTCAGCTGCAGATGACACATCATTATTATTAAATTTTAAGCTGTCATCAAGTGATCACTGGCACCATATAAATTCTCTAATTTGAATTTACTAATCATAATATTATCTTAAATATGGAATATTTAAGATTGTCGTGCAAGTTGTTCTATATTTTTAAGTGTTTCTAAAAAAAATTAAGATGAAAGACAAACATAATTGATTAATTTGTTTAAAATCTTTATGGCAACTAGCTGCAAAAACCAAATCACATTAAACATGTTAAATTTTAAACAATGGTATTTCCCTTTTATTCCTTTAAATACCACACATAAGGGGTCAACCAGAGTTCAGATATTCCACTATGCTGTCTAATACACATCCCAAGGCAGGCTGCTAGCATCACAGTGTCAGCTGCTAGTCTGTTGCATAATCAACCTGACCCAATTGATATGGTAGAGCATTATGCTATATGGCCATGGCCCATGTGTATGCAATAAAAGTTATGGACTTGTATTCTCATGACAGTGATATGTTCTTTCTAAGAATAACAACTTACACAAAACTTGTCTACAATAAGCTTTGTGTTTAGCAATCTACATGATAAGTTGATGTGGAATAAATATGCAGATGAAAATCGAAAAGGGTTTAGTAAGAAAAGTAAGGAAATTTGATTTGTCATATCTCTCTGTTGATTTGACAATGCAAAAATGTTTACCATTATAGTACTGTATGAGTGTTAAATAAATTGATACTTTAATGAAAGACTTTCCTCTCAATCAGTCATTCATTTTCCTTGAAAAATCTGTACTTTTGGGATTCTCAATATCCCATGCAGCATAACCATCAGTGAAATAATCTTGAAATCATATTAATGATTCACTACAAAACAAATGTAAGTGGCCACCATCCTGTAAGTAATGAATGACATTTAAATGGATACACCTAAACCAATCAAGATATCATAATGAAATTAATACGGATGCCCACATAAAAGTAGCATTTTGAAGATTAAAAAGTACAAGATGGTCACCAATTCAGCCATAGATATACAAAAAAGTTATACAAAAACCTACTGCTTGTTAACTTATCATGATTACATCATTCGTGTATTAATGTTTGTTCAAGCTCTAGTCGTTTCCAAAAGAAGACTAGTATTTTAAAAGATAAAAAAAATCATGATGGCAGCCATAATCAATTATATAAAAGATGGTTACATGTATAATTAAACCAATACCACATCATTCATTTTAAGGTGAGCTTCTGTACCCTCGGTACTTTTATTCAAAAGTAAAATGTGCTTGACATTCGACTCGTGCTGTTTCTAGACTTTTGTTTTCTAAAATACAAATGCCTGAGTATCTGGTGATCCTGTCACGTTGTTTTGCAGCATCGGTGGCAATATTAAGTTTGCACGACACAAAACAACTCTAATTATATATTGGCTTTCCACTTCAAATACATTTTAATTTTCAACGCTTAATCCATTTCACAGTTTCCAGTTTTACAGCAGAGAGAATAATATGTATTGCATATTGACCCATGGATTAAATCTAAACTGTAAACAACCAACCCTTTCAACATTCAATTTCACACTTCATTCACGAGAGTTTCACACTTTAAATTGGAAATACTTTCAGATAGACATTTCTTTCTTTCCTGTTCTCTAATCAGAGATAATTGTTCTGAAGGGCCTCAAACAATTGTTGGTTAGTGTAAATTATCAAAAGGTTAAAACCATTTATGTTTGTTAGCCGGAATTCTATCGGAGTTTCATTAAGTGTTTGTTTAACACTGTATGTAGTTCTGAAGTTTTGATATTGGTCAAACTTGTCCCTACGATTCACTATATTTTGTCGTATTTTGAAAAGTTTTAGTAATTGTCATTTTCAAACACAAATTTTGCATGAAGCTAACGTTTGAGACCGAAGTGAAAAAAATGATGAGATTTACAATTGAAGATCGAGTTGAATTCTGATTCCCAAAAATGAAACACTCGGTTTCCCCATGAATAAGATATTTGGGGGTCACGCCTTGATCAGTGCAGTAATGGGGGCCTTTGGAGGTCTGATTGCTAAGCCTACGTTCTACTAGTACTTACTGTTATCTTTTGTATGCATGTACTCCAGTTTTTTGCTTAAACCACATATTTGACATTTATAAAAGTGTCCAAGAATTGGATAGAAACATTCTATTGTATTTACCATTTAACGGCGTCCCTGATAGTCAAGATCATTTCAAAAGTCTCAACATTTTGGCAATAAATGCTGTGTAACTGTTTAACCGTCTCAGTGCTCTGATCTTAAAGCGGTACCGTTGCAATTAGATCATAAAGTTTCCTGCCTTAATGGCAAGTGGCTGTTGTTACAGGGACATTACTCGCTGTACGAAATATCTAACACAGGTGTACATTTGATAAACCGCAGATGATATTATGTCTCTAAGTAGTCTGTAGTGTTTTAAAGTGGTAGCATCAATTTAAAGATTGTCTACACCAATATATCCAACAAACTTTGGAATGTTTCTGACATGTGTTCATAGTAACTTGTCCTTTTAACCTATCAATAGAATGCAGAACAAAAGTATGAACTTTGGTGACCAATAAATCTAAGGAACAATCCTTAGAAGATTGGCGACTTTACGTACTACAAGAAGAATCCAATGCAGATTTATAAACGATACGAAGTGAATAAAGTCAGCAATCGGACCGAGTGAAAATGGCATCCATCTAAATACAATGAGCGCAATGAGTTTTAGGGTCTATGTAAATGATTTTCCTATAATTCAAGGATATATTTCTGATGCGGAATATCATACATTACTGAATGTGAAAAAGCGAATTTGATAAGAATGGAAAACCTAAATGTTTTCTAAATTAACAGGTTGAATGAATGTAGTGTGCACTTAAAAATCCTGATAACACTGAAGTATAATTTCAAGTATATGATCAAGACTGTTGATGAAAGACGACAGAATTTCATCTTAATGATTAAAACTTGGTAAGGATTGGTCATAAACTGCTGCCCGTCCCTCTGACATAACAGACAACGAAACAAAACTTTGTTCAGCAAAGCTTATATCAATTATTAAGCGTGTGAAATGTGAGTTTTTAATCTTTGGAACGGCGTATCCAGAACCTGCCTGGCTCCAGAAATAGCAGAAGAACTATTGGGAAAGAAAAGAATCGACTGTGGGTGAGAGAGTCTGGCGTTTGAATCCTGCTAGAACCTCAACAACTTTTGCCCGTTACATATACAAAGAGGATTAAGTGTAAAACTAAACATGAAATGCACCTCACTTAGTAACAAACATGGCTTGAAAGTTGCAGTCTACATGTAGTTCGATATGTTTCACACAAAAGTAATGCTGTGATATGAGGGAAACAGTCTTAGACGAAACACGATCCAATCTAATTCGAATCAGAAATTGAATTACATTTACATACTGGAATTCTCGCATTTCTTGCCTTGGGTCATTTTAATCAAATGTTCAATTCTAAAATCTCTCATATAAGACCTTGGAGAGATGTCCTTTACGGATTACGGATACCAAAAGTTAGAAACTTTCCCGTCATTGACTTTAGGTAACGTGTGATCTGTTTAACATCAATGTGTTTTCTAGGTAATATTTTGGTAATTAAAAAAAAGCTTTTGTAATGCTAATACAAACGGTACGGATTCGACCCCAGTTGAGGATTGCGATGTGTTGTTCTTTTTAAACAGGAATCTGAACGTCATAAACTCCGTTCTCATAACTTTATCCACAGTCAGCAAAAAAAGTTATTATCAACAGATTGAGTTCAGTCAGTTTCTGCGTAAAAACTACAATGAATGGAATAGAAATAAAGAATATAGAAAACGCCAATTTATATTTAATAATGACATCATGTTACTTGTCAAAAATATAAACGGGAACATGTTATGCATATGATAAATGTTCGTGACATTAGATATGGTGCCTAAAATCGCTTTCTTGAAAGTGCTAACCATGCACATATTCATTACATTGACAGAAACCGATGCAGTTGAATAAAAGACGTACTTACTTTCAGAATATCTCCAGAGCAAAGGTCACCCAGTGTGAACATTCACTGCTGAATAGCTCTAATGAACACCATGATCGTACATTTCATGTCACGCCAAGGTCACGTGATACACATTAGGACAAAAGGACGCTCATTGAATCTAACCACGGGCAGTTGTGGTCGAAAATGACCAAACATTACTTGAAGCTGACGCCATTTTGCCAGAAGACGACGCCATTTTGCCGGAAGCAGACGACAATTGGGCGTGGTATAGCATTCGTACCCACTTGACGTTTAGTCAGAGCCGCTAACCAGTCATTAGTGTCCTTTGTTCCCAGTATTTGAGGAACATTAGGGCAAGAAAAGCAAATTGGTCTTTTGGAGGTCCAGGTTGACATTTAACACGCGTGAAGTACGTCAGGCTTCACGTCAGCAGAATGGGGAGATGTGAGTTGTTTTGATTATGTTATGAGATAGTTAACGGTTTGTTTATGTGAATATCTGCGTGTATTGATGCCAGAGGTTGCCATTTGATATAATAATGAGCCCTTATTGTCTGTAACATGTGCATTTTGAGTGAAAGAAAAAGTGATCTTGTGTCTGTAGTCTGAGAGCACACTATTCCTCACAATTGTCGATGTTTTGGCTTACAACAATATATATATTGGTGAATTATATGTCAGTTCATAATAAGCATCATATCTTCTTTTGCAGGGCAGTCTTTGAGGGTGAAAAAATGAGACGCTATATCAAAAAGATTTGTTGAAGGTAAGAGTTGATAAACCTCAATGGAATAAAAATGGCAGAATTTTGATAGTGATATCTCAATTCCACAAATTTAAAGACAATTTAATTTAAGACGCTTACGTTTTTATCAACTAGGGTATTTTGGGAAACCAACGACGTGATTTATGATATAACTTTAATAATGGCAAATAATAAATAGTAAATGCTTTCAGTCACCTCTTTTTCAAGAATTTGTGTCAACAAGAATTACTTAAAATACTGTTAACATGGAAATCTTATCAGACTACAGCTGCCAAGTGATGGTGCTCATCAGGTCGAATTCTCTTTTAAAGATTATTAAGGACGCTGTGGAACGTCTCGTTACTTTTCTGTTTGTATGATTTGAAACAATATTTGTAAAATGTGCTCAGCATTTTCATTTAATCCGATAGCAGAGAACTGGACCAGTACATCAGGGTCTCCTGCACGGTGGGGGACGGCAAGGATATTCTTCATCTGTTATTGAATTCCAATTGCATGTTCTCCTGAAAACCGAAGAAATTAAATTCTTGTCAAGCGTTTTGAGCCATAAATTGTCTCTTTTTAACATCTTGAAGTGACATGGTGCTATCCAGGAGATGAACTATAGCCGCTCCGAGGTAACAATCGAACCTCTTTAGCTGAAGAGCAATGCTTCACTGGAGGGGTCATATCAAAATTAAATTGAACATTTTTCAAATCAAGACTTGGCAGATGATACATTTCTGATGACAGCTATGTTTGTAACGTATTGTGTAAATGTACAGATGCTTAGAAAAGCTTTATTTTGCAAACAGTATGAAATTGTTTTACTGAAGATCTCGTTCTTTGTTGGTTTTGTTAGTTCAATTTAATATACCTGTATTGGTTATTCGATCTTGTTTATTCCTGTAATTATATTATTATGGGCGCTCCGAGGTTGCAATCGAACCTCTTTAGCTGAAAAGCAATGCTTCATTTGAGGGGGCATCTAAAAAATCAATGAAATTTACCTTAAATCAAAAATTTGCAAAAATAACTTAGCAGAGATTTTCTTGCATACAACACAGTTTGTTCAGTTATCTGTGTTCAAATTTGTTTCAAACATTGGATACGCATATTTCAATATTTTTTCTTTGCAATAAATTAATCTATGGTGATTATCCAGTACTGGGTTAGTTTCATCTTTAAAACTCAATTTTAAATCAAGAGTCTATGTGATGGTGTGTCATAGATGATTTTTTTTACAAATGATAGCTACACATCTTAAATCTGAACAAACACTTTGAAAGTGTGAGGGCTAAAACTCGAACATGCAACCTATCGATTCCTGATTTTAAGCTTTTCTCAACTGGGCTATAAAGAGCTGACTAAATTTGAAAAGGAATTTGCAAGTTAGATATCTATGTTTTCATTTGACGGGTATAGAACAAAGCGTTCGTGATGAACATGGCAAGCTCGATTTAGGCATATAATGCAATGAAATGTTATATAATGTAATGTAGGGTAAAACCATCGTGGTGCAGAAAGAATTGCAATGCACATTTTTGGACAAATCCATTAAAAACGTTACAAGGTTGTCCAATATAACTGAAAAGGGCATTGAATAATTTTGTTTTGTAGTATCAGCAGATATGAACATTTGCTTTCATTAAAGTGTTTCTGTCATTTTACTTTGTTATGAACATAACTATCTGTTTACACAAGGGATTCCTTTTTAGCTCACCTTTACAAAGTAAATGTGAGCTTATGTCGTGGCGCTTCTTCCGTCGTCCATCTGTCTGTGCGTCCATAAACTTTCACGAAAAAGACTACTCCTCCTAAACGAATCCAGATATCATTCTGAAATTGTAGTATGTTATCCCCATGGTGATTCCTCACAGAAAGGTAGAGGTTTCAGTTTTGAGAATCCAAGATGGCCGCCATGGCAGCCATATTGAATTTTCAATTAGATTTCATGAAAAAGACTACTCTTCCTAAACCAATCTAGATATCATTCTGAATTTGTAGTATGTTATACCTATGGTGATTCCGCACAGAAAGGTAGACGTTTCGATTTTGAGAATCCAATATGGCCGCCATGGCAGCCATATTGACTTTTCAGCTGCAGATGACTCATCATTATTATTAAATTTTAAGCTATCATCAAGCGATCACTCGCACCATATAAATTCTCTTATTTGAACTTACTAATCATAATATTATCTTGAATATGGAATATTTAAGATTGTCATGCAAGTTGTTCTATATTTTTAAGTGTTTCTAAAATAAATTAAGATGAAAGACAAACATAATTAATTTATTTGTTTAAAATCTTTATGGCAACTAGCGGCAAAAACCCAATCACCTTAAACATCATGTTAAATTTTAAACAATGGTTTCTCCCTTATATTCCTTTAAATACCACACATTAGGGGTCAACCAGAGTTCAGATATTCCTGTTGAGTCCACTATGCTTTTCTAATACACATCCCAATACAGGCTGCTAGCATCACAGTGTCAGCTGCTAGTCTGTTGCATAATCAACCTGACCCAATTGATATGGTAGAGCATTATGCTATATGGCCATGTGTATGCAATAAGAGTTATGGAAATTAGACTTGTATTCTCATGACAGTGATATGTTCTTTCTAAGAATAACAACTTACACAAAACTTGTCAACAATAAGCTTTGTGTTTAGCAATCTACATGATAAGTTGATGTGGAAAGAGTTATTTTGCATCAGGTTCCAGTTCCTGTGTTTTACTCATATTTGTACCATTTCTTTATCAAACAAAAGTTCTTCTTGACACAAAAACAATTCAGGACATAAGCTAACTATGTTTTGTGAAATTATATATATTTTTCACAACAATGCATGTTCTCTCCCGTCAAGTCTTTAAATACCACACATAAGGGCTTAGCCAGAGTTCAGGTTTACATGCTCAGCACACTATGCTTCTCCAAATACACAAAGCCAAATACACAAATTGCTACACTCTCCTAAAACATGATGGCAGCCATAATCAATTATCATATAAAAGATGGTTACACAATTAAACCATATTACCACATCATTCATTTTAAGGTGAGCTTCTGTACCCTCGGTACTTTTATTAAACATTATCAACAGATATAATCAATCTTAAGGACTAACAACATATTAGAAAGACATAAGCCTTAATGCTTTTTGTACATGATTTAGAAAAAATACTGCTGAAATTGCAAAGCATGAGAATGCAACTGTTCAGACATTAATGTATTGTCATATTCACATTTTAAACTTTATTTAATCTAAAATGGATAAATCAACTTATTTAAGTCATGTTTGCTACACATTGGATGCACAAAAGAACATGTAAACTGAGTGGTGTATTTGCGAAGTTCGATTTGATCTGATTTTATGAAAAGGATGACCAATTTGTTTCCTTTTTTATTATAAGATTTCCTTGTTCCAGTGCAACAATAATTTTTCAAAACATTAAACTTTGACGAGACTGATAGAGTTACATCCTCTATGATGCAGAGTTGATGTTCCGATTATATGTTGTACTATAGTAAATAAGTGTATCAGAACGTTTACACTTGATTTATTGATTGTCCAGTCACTGCTGAATTTAAAACCCCTCAAAATGATAAACGGTTGATATATGTGTATTAAATTCTATAAATGGTTTCAAAAGTTTGACTCAGAGTAAGTTCTATAAAAATAGTCTTTTTACTTTGATCTGCTCATTCAAGCTTAAATCCCATCAAACAACTTGCTTTTTCAAAACACAATGCTAAATATCACAATGATAATTTCTCAGTGACACAGCGAAATGGCTATGAAAAAAAGGTACTATTTGTCCAGTTCTCATTGTGAAATTAACACAGAAGGTTGCAACATTGCAGTAAAGCAGTAGTAAATAAAACATATTGTTTTCATCCTATCTAACCAACTTCCAATAAGGTCTCTCAAGGAAGTCAGAGGCCGTCTTCGTGAAGACTTGACAGATCAGTCCATCAACAAATAATTTACCTTGAGAAGAAAAACATCTGTTCCTCCAACCATGTTACCTTCCTCATTAGATGCAGAGACGGACAACTCATCCCAAAGGATTTCATACTCACAAATCCTGTTCAATCTTATCGGTTTGTGATATTTTATCTTCTGAAATGTATTTCAAGTGACGTTTGTAATTAGTGTGTCTAGCCAAATTAATGGGTCTTGTAGGAATAAACTTTTTCTGTCTCATTAACACCAAAGTGAAAAACGAAAGAGCATACAGAAAAGTTGTATAGCAAACTCAATTAGGGAAATTCCTTTAGTCTTGAAGTTCTGGTACAAGTTTGTATGTACATGAAATAAGTAAGTACCTCAGCGTTTTATGTATGTGTACACATTTCTTTAATTTCGCTTTCTTGATACTTGGTGTAAATGTTTATGCCATTGTCTCAAATCCCTTGGTTAAATCGCATAAGTGAATGTGTTGTAAATTTTGTTGGCAAGGTCAAGAAAATCCTAGACAAAGGAACTTCAACTGAAACGATTTCATCCTTTATGCATTTGTTAGAAAGAAATTCTATACCAAATATATAAATCTTTTGTAAAAAGAGTATGGTCAACTTCTGTATATGACATCATTCATTTGTTGGTTTAAAGAAATAGCAAAACATTAATCCACTGTTCATCTGTTGTAGGACTTTTTAATTACAATATCCGTTCTATAAATGAAGAAAAAAACGCATCTACATGTAGGAACATGCTAATAAGTTGGTTTATGTTAATTGTAATTTCACTAGACAAACTGTTTGGTTTGTTAGTGAGGCCTTTCACAATTTATCATTTGTTTCATAGACGAATGGCAAAACATATAAAACCAGGAGGGAAGAAAAAAAATCAAAGTTCAAGTTCAAGTGTCCAGAACTTTATCCAAGGTCGTATAAGAGAGCGAAAAAGTATCAACTGTTATTATTTTATAAACATTTCTCCCCATTTTAAAATTTTATGTTTTCATAGCTATGAACTGTATTACTTTAAAAGCTTAGTTTAAACTCACGTTCACATTGTCAGCATCACATGTGAATGACATGCTATATATTGTTTTGTCATATTCAACAAAATAAATGCTGCAAAAAACATTGAGAATAAACTCTTTCTTATGAGCGTTTGCTAATATAAATAATAATTTGTCAAAGGGTTTAATGATTTTTTTAATGGTACATTGAAACTATGTTTTTTGTTGAAAATTATGCAAACAAAATTTTGCTCTTATCATTGCTTCTTCACATAATTATGTCCTCGTTGTCAATGTTACTAATGTTTTACCCTACAGTACCAACATTCACAGAGATCAATGAAAATATAAAAACTGCACGACTCTAACAAAATCGATGAGGTCTTCAAGCGTGAAATTGTTCCAAAGGGAAAATGTTACACAAAATCAAGTTTGCTTCCAGGACAGGACACTTCATTTGTGACTTTTGATGATGGGTTTTGAAAAATAATTTAGCTAAACATCCCTGAAAGATATGATTCACCTTAAGATAATTATTTGGAATTCAAGTTACACCTACTAGAAAATATTTATTCAAACCACTTTGAGAAATGAAAACCTCCACACAAAAATCGAGGTTGATTTGTCAGATGGTTGTGGGAATAAAAAAACATTTGCGAGAAGAATAACTGCTTGAGTGGGAAATATTACAAAATACAGTGCTGCATGTAAAGTTGTTTTAAAATCTGTACATCAGAATCAGTGCCACATTGTAACAATCACTTCTACAGTGAAGTAATCAGTAAAAAGTCAACCAATGTGACACAATCATGTAAAACTCTGTGGATGGGTAACTTTGATAATGGACATCTCTGACACTTAAGTAAACATTCATTATATGCACTCCAAGAGTCCTTGTGAACTTCTATGGGATGGTGTAATTGCTTTTGTGCCTTCTTTGTTTTAATTGTTAGTGAACTGAGTTTCCATTGTCCTGATAGAACAGCTTCACTGCATGATGGGAGGCAATATTGGTTACTTTGTGTCAAGTCAATCAGCCCAAATTGCTTAAACTGTTTTCTTTTTGTAATTTGATCTTTTCGATCATTGTTGTGGTGAATGGTACATTTTCTTTCATACTTTAATGGAGTCCGTCAATTTATCTTATCAACATGTGAAAGGTATCCACAAAGTAACAAGTTGTCAATAAAGGAATTTAGTAAAGGTCATATTTTTTCAAATTTTCATTGATCACTTATGATACCTTTCCAGTATATACATTGTAAATGCTAATAATTCATACTACATCATTTGGTTTTTGGGCTATACACAATCTATGAAAATGTACAATGTCTGTTTCAACACATATTAAATATATTTTCACAACCTACCAAAAATCGCGATGGAGTAAACACCAAATTACAAGGATTGGTGACCCCGAGGAACTAATCAACTTAAAGGATCAAACCAAAAGTTTAGTGACCCTTAAAACTTACAAATGGTATCCAATTTAAAAAACTTGCTGATTTCATACTATTTGAATTGAATTGAACTAGAAATCAGACGAATTGAATAAAGCAGCTATTTTTATGAACTTGATTGAATGAAGACAAAATGCAATATAGCTTGAGATATGATAGGGAATATGATAGGAATATAGTGTTCTGTTGTTTCAGGGTCTATGTCAAATGTGTACCTAAAATCCAGAGATATTCGAATTAAAAACAGGCTCTTCTCTCAGGATTCGCGAGTTCCTTCCTCTGAATACTTACTGTAAGTATTTTCACATTACACTACGTGGTCTTCTATATAAGTAGAGTTTGATATGCATCAATACCGTGCATGTGTATGTCCAGGAAAAAGTGTAATTTATAGAGACAGATTGACAGTGGATCAAGAAGCTACTTCAACCGGTTTTGGTTCAGTGATGTCAGCTTTTGCCGTCATAAACACAAGACATTATGACATCACACTGTTGACCAAAGAACAACTGAAGTTACATGGCAGAAAAGAAATGACAAAGAACGCTAAAAACACTAAAACTCTTCATGGTAGAATGAAGATATTCTCTCTGTTTTTTAATCTTGTTAGTCGAATGCAGATAAGATACCATTGATGTTACATTGGAAGCCTCACGCTAATGCGCCTCTGAATGACATGAACAGGTATCGAAGTTCCACCACGAAAATAAAAAAAACAAAGTAGGTTTAACTCCTATATCAAACTTTGGTGATCGATCCTTGCAAACTTTACATTTTAACAAGATGTTGTGCAGTTTCAACCTTTTCACTATTGACAGGGCAAATTCGCCAAGAACGTGATGGGTTCACTCTAAATTGATCTCATCCAATCACAGTTTGATATAACTATTGAAGCTGTACAGCAAGCAGTGGACATGAACCTGTGTTACTGAGAATTGAATATAAAATAACCAAACTAAATGTTTTCTGTTAAATGATGTGTTTGAGGTTCTAATTGAATGATTTATTGCTACATGCATGAAAGCGTCATTCGGAACTGTTCAAAAGAGTTTTACAGTTGTTCGTGCATTGAGAGGAAATTGATTTCGAATTTAATTACAGTCAAATGAATAGGCCTAACTTAACAAAAATCAACTGATCAAAGATAATCATCATTGAATTAGATTGCACTTGAAGTTTTCATAAACCTTTCAACCTCATAAAACTTGAGTACCAATATTTTGTATTTCATTAAGTTGAAACAGGATCTTTTGAAAACATGCAAACAATCAAAATCTTGGTAATAATTCGGCATGTATTTCATTTATAATAATATTGTCCTGAGCACAACTACGTTTTGAAATTGTTTTTGTGTTCGGTTTTAAACGCCAGTGTAAGTGTTCTAACCTTGTTATGCTTAATTCCAGACAAAAAGGCATAAACTCCCAACTTTTGATATATATATATATTTTGGAATGATTATCAAACTCACGCCTTCCGATTAACATCAAAGTTTCACACAAACTCATGTACATATCCAGTTTGCTTATATCAATCTTGTCACGACAGTTTAAATCATCAGAAGTACAGGAATACAAGGCAGAGAATGGAGTTTGAGTCCTATTAGACCATCAACAACTTTTGTCTGTTCTATATTAGATGAGGATATGGTGTAAAGCTATAGTTGTGGAGTAAGTGCAAGTAAAAATACTGTTTCGTTTATTTAAGTAAATACTGACGTGTTTAACTGCAAATTATAACCATATGTGAGGAATTTAATGTGAACATCATTCAAAATCGTATTATGTAAGTTGTTAAACTACAGAAAGATACTTCGAGTACCTGTCAGGTGTAAAATATTTGAAAATCCTGATAAAAAAGGCAAGCAGGGAAAAAAAGAAACCTGATAATCAATTCAATTCTTTATTTCGGTATGCGTGGCCTCCGGCCCATATACAGGTAACAGTGAGCAGGTTGGAGATGTTACAACAACAATAATTGGCTCCTCAGACGGAGTGCATGATGAATAAAGAGCTGTAGTAAAATAAGAACGTCTGTATCACATGATGACATTAAATTGATGAAACTGTATTTTAAATCATATGGTCTGCAGACAAGCAGTACATATGTTAATCTCAAGTCGTTAAAGGCTGGACAAACCATAATAAAATGAAATTCATCTTCAATATGATCCAGTTTACATACTCAGCATAAGCGCAGTGATCTCATAACATTACTATATCGCCCAAGTTCAACTTGAAGTCTTACCATACCGATACGAAGTTTCGTCATTTCGCGACGGTAAAGGGAACAATCACTATGAGTTAAATACAATTCCGGTCTTAAATTCAACTTAAATTCAGAATAATACTCATACCTGCTTCTAGACTGCAAAGCGGATTTCCACTCCTGAGTTAGAATATCAGTAACCCGTTGTTTAAATTCTGAGAGAAACAGTTCCACACTCCCTACTCCTTGAAACAACTTAACCAGACGTAACCAAACCCGTAACTAAAAAGAACATTCTTAACCGAAGAAGCCCAAGTATGACGATTAACGCTATCTAAAGAGTATAACATATTATATGCCTTAAGTGGGTAGCGATGCGCCGGCAAACTAGTAATTCTTACCCAAAATTTAATACACCTTAACAAGGACGCTAGATACACAGGGAATCTGCCACATTCTCCCATAGCTAAAACATTTGGAGTCCTTTTACCAACATTGAGAAATCGCTTGCAAGCTAGATGATGTACTCTCTCTAAGCACTCATGACGCTGGAAACCCCACAACTCGGAACCATATAACAAAATTGGCATAATCTGGGAATCAAATATTGTAAAAAAGACCTTGTAGGAAAACTGGCCATAAGAATACATCGTCCGCAACACCTCATATAGAGCCTTCTTTGCCTTAATCGAGACAAAATTGCAACTCTGTGAAAAACTTAATTGACTTGTAAGAACTAGACCAAGATAATTATAGTTAGAGGTTACATGAACAGAGTCACCACAATATTTCCACTTTTCGAAACGAGATAATCCTCAGCTGGTAACATTGATATTTGCAATATTTGAAGCTTGAGTTACCATGCATTATACTGTCTCAAGAGTCTACATGGATTTCGTAGATGTTAATAGGATGGCATTAATATTATTGTTGTAGTATTGTCTTCCTTGTTGAATGTCTAGGTGAACTGAGCTACCATTCTCCAGGTAGGACATCTGCACTGCCTTAGTTGAGTAGTTGAGTTTGTGTTGATCCATCTGCTCAAACTGCTTAACTGATATCTATTGGTTATGCATGCTTTTCCATTAGTGATGTGGTGAACAATGCCTTTTTTCACGCTTCCATCTGAAAATCTTTAAATGCAAAGAAATAAAAGGTTAAGACTATATTCGTAAAAAAAAATCAAATCTTTATCAACTTATTAAGCTTGTTTTTTTGTGTTTCCAATGAATTTTCATAAAAAAGATAAAAATACAAAATTTTGTTTATGTTACATGACCGTTTAAAGATGTAAACACAACCAATAATAAATAGTATAGGCCCCAAAAAAAAAAGAATAGTTCTTAAGATTCCCGTCACATGGTCATGAAAGAGTTTGGAAGGAGAGGACAAACTTCTTTGATGTTTAAGTACTGTTTCATTGATAACATGTATATCATCTCCTTCGGCGTTAAACTAAAATGAGTATATTCTCAATTACAAACAGCTAAAATATCAAGAGTGTGCACATGTACCTTTAAAAAATTTAAATATTGATGATTAATGATCAGGAAGATCTCTTAAGGTGTACGCATTTCCAAACACTACCCCATTGTAAAGAAATTTATGCAGACTTTAAAACGATACTAAGAACATCAAAAGCAATAATTAGTCAGTCAAAAAAAACCTCTTATATTTATGAAAGAGAATTAGAGTTAGAGAAAATAACAGAAGAGTCTCCTTGTTCATCATTTTTTTAATCATCAGTTGTCTTAAATGATTTTACATCAATTGTATTCAAATGTAAGCTTTACATAATTTTAGAACATTTTACAGCGTGATAATACAAAAATGAAAATTTAAACAATCAATAGAAAATCTTACAAAAAATTAAAATTTCGGTGTTACCCACCATAAAACAAAAAAGATGTGATTATCAAACGATAAGAAGTTACAACAAACTAACAACTTCTATGAAAGTCCTAGGCTATCTCTATATCTTAACACCATGTTATGGAGTATTTAATCTTTTCCTTACATCACAAAATAACATTGGCGTTCTAAAAAAATAATCATGGCGTCACAACATTGACATCATCCTGTAAATGCTTGGCTTGAATATTGCTGAGTAGCAAGTGCTGCATGAGAGATATTATCTGCGAAAAAAAACTTGATAAGAATGGACAAACATAATTATTTTTTGAATTAACGATTTGATTCACAGAAAATATCAAAGTAATTATAGGACACTGTTGGATGTTCTCATAAATGATTAGTTGCTTCATGCACCGAAACTTTATTCTAAACTCATGTTTAACTGTTTTGCAGACTCTTTTCTCTGTACAGAAGATTGTTTAGATTTCAGTTTGAGTCAAATGAATGGGGATAATATAACAAATTGGTTTCAAATGAGGATAGCTCTGTGAAATCATCTGATAATTAGATTGCACTTGAAATTCATTAAACTATGTGTTTCCACGGATTAATGATCATGTTAAGAAACAGTAATTTATTAAGTTAATTCGTTTTTCATTCTATATATGCACATTTCGTACAGTGCACTAAACGACCCTGATAGACATTATTATTAAGTATCTCTCTTATTTGATCAAAATGGACTATTGCTAAAAGACGACTTTTCGAAAAAGTGGACCCCATATAATAATTTCATCTTAAAGACCCATATATAAACTGCAATATTTTAAAAAGCATTTTACTGTATTCGTTGTTTTTCTAGCAATATTTTGCCAACAACCATGAGAAGATCGAACAAAATTCATTAGAAAGGAGACAGTTTACCAAAATGATCAAACGTAACCGGCATTTCGACATGAAGGCAAATCAATCAATCAATCTCACAATTTCGTGTCCCTAAATATAAGATTGAAAGCTGTCTAGAATAGATTTTCTTTTCTTTTTCTCTGCATCAGGTACTCGTACCTTTCGGACGCAATTGCTGTAACTGAGAGCCACTGTAAATCCTACACACACAATGATTACGTCACCGAAAGCGGGTTCGTTAAAAGGGTTTGCACAAGGTACTGTACTTTGGACGTCTAATTAAGTATTTTATTATTGATTAAAACATGTAACTATGGTATAAAACTTTTGATGATAAATGTTTCTATCACGTACCGAGTGATGGATTTCTTTTCTCAATAGCCAGATTTCATCACGGACCGCATGCAAGTATAACAGTGGAGCTTTTATTTAATCTTGGCAAGAATTATTCACTAAAGGCATGTGTTCTTCTGACAAAGAAAAACATCTTTTAACATTAGGATATTGAAAACAGGAATGGCGACTGAGACTCTTTCGGGTTTGGTTTAAAACTACATATGAAATGCAAATAACTTCATTAGTCAACTCTTGTCTTGTGCATTTCACTGCAAAGTGACAAATCTAAGCACTCATACATCTTTCAGTAATTTCAATGAACAATCTCATCGAGCTAACTTGATATATCGGCCTCAGTTTTTAATTGATAAAAAATCCAATTCAATTCTTTACATGCAAGAAGAACATTTAAATGTCTAGCCTAAAGGCATTTCAATTAAACTGTTCAATTTAAAACATTTCTCAAAGTCCCCAAAGTCCATCTATCATTTACTGTAGCATTTGTTTTCAAAGACTTAGAGAGTTGAGTCCTTCACAAGAAACAATAACCAAAATATATTTTTCAATATCCGCTATCATGATAAGGTTACTGCCATTTTTGGGTAATAGAATTCCATTCTTTACATCTAGTACTTAATGCAATTGAACAACTGCATTCTTATTAGTATTTTATAGAATCTGTGGTTTCTCGACCCTCGTCCCTCAAACTCCAATTGCATTTTATTTGAAAAAGGAGACAGGAGACACTTTTAGATAGATACCAACCACACACGACTATCTTCAACATTCCTCATTCCTAGATGCGCCAAAAATTATTGTTTTCTTCCCAAAAAGGCATTATTTGAAAATAGTTTATTCTATTTAAGCATTCAAGTTGTGGAAATGGATGTACTATTGATACTTTATTTAACAAACTATATGTATTGATTTAGAAAGAAAGATTTTGTAATAGGAAACAGTTATTTTCCCTCTTCTTACAAAGACGTGCGTTTCGATTCATCTCTTCTTTTCCTCTATGTAATGATATTAATTTCTACATGTTCCACTGCAGCATTCATAATTGCGTTTAACTGAATCAAATAACAATCTGGAACTGGATTAATTGATTAAATCCTAGGCATTATGACATGTATTGTATCATTTTATAACTGAACTATCTCATTTAGTAAAATTAATAATATGATCTGAGGGAGTTAAAAAAGAAAAGTTGGTGAATTATTTAATGAAAGTTTTAAGTTTTTCCCAACGTTTCATTACTTTTCTGTTTGTATGATTTGAAACAATATTTGTGAAATGTGCCTAGCATTTTCATTCAATCAGATAACATTAAAACTAGGCCAGTACATCAGAGTTTTCTGTTATTGAATTCTGATCGCATTTATTCTCCTGGAAGCCAAAGAAATTTAGACATTGTAAAGTGTTTTGAGCCATGAATAGTCTCTTTTTAACATCTTAAACTGACACTGGGCTATCCAGGAGATGAACTATAGCTGCTCCGAGGTTACAATCGAACCTCTTTAGCTGAAGAGCAATGCTTCACTGGAGGGACCATATAAAAAATAAATTGAACTTTTTTTACAAATCAAGACTTGGCAAATGATTAATTTCTGATGACAGCTGCAAGTTTGTATCGTATTTTGTAAATGCACAGATGCTTAGAAAAGCTTTAATGAAAACTTTTATGAAATAGTTTTACTGCAGATCGAACCTCTGAAGCTGAAGAGCAATGCTTCACTGGAGGGAGCATCTCAAAAGTATATTGAACTTTTTTAACAAATCAAGACGTGGCAAATGATAAATTTCTGATGACAGCTTCAAGTTTGTATCGTATTTTGTAAATGTGCAGATGCTTACAAAAGCTTTAATGAAAGCTTTTATGAAATAGTTGTACTGAAGATCTCGTTCCTTGTTGGTTATGTTAGTTCAATTTAACAAACCTTTATGTTTTGATTCAATCTTGTCTATTCCTATACAGGAATATATTTTTCGTGAGATGAAATATCATGGGCTTTCCGAGGTTGTAAATGAACCTCTTTAGCTGAAGAGCAATGTTCCATTTGAAGGGGGCATCTAAAATTCAAAGAAATTTACCTCAAATCAAGAATGTGCAAAAATAACTTAGCAAAGTAAGATGTTCTCTTATACAACACAGTTTGTTCAGTTATCTATGTTAAAATTTGTTTCTAACATTCGTTAGGCATATTTCAATATGTCATGTAGAATTTTTGTTCACAATAAGTAATCCATGGTAAATAGAGGTTATCATGCGAGTGTGTTTTGGGATCGTAAATATCCTGCATTAGGAATAAACATTGTATTTTGCGAGCCTTGGCGAGCTAAATACATAGTGTTTATTCCTAATGCAGGATATTTACGAACCCAAAACACACGAGCACGATAACTTCTTTATCATACAATGTCATTTTAAAATTTAATTTGAAAAAATGCCTGATAATACTATTTTAATAGTTGAAATTGTTTTAAGATTCGCGCATTGATATATGCAAATGAATAGAGCAATGACTCTGACGGTGAATTGACAAAATATAATTCCTCCTTATATATTTCTTTTATTGCCGTTTGAGTTATTTTGTCACGACTCCAAAGTTTTTAAATTTAAAATAATCTATAAAATACGATGATTTTAAAAATTAGACACATTTTATATGGTCTTTGGCGGGATCGAACTGACGTTCTTTAATCCGACGTCATCGAGAGGACGAGTCAATCTCACCAAGGGGCAAGAGTTGCTTCCCTTTGCCTACGTGACAATGGCAGCTTGCGTTGAGACAGCGATTGAACGAACATTGATGGCCGGAGAGCTAAACTAGATCATAGTCTATGGGTTTCCGAATCCAAACTAAACAATATTAATAAAGAACACCGAAGATTGGTAAATGAAGTGTTTGAATACGAGACTTGAACTGCCTTTGGTACCTGTGAGTAAAAATGTTCGGTCGGTTTTATTCAAATCGTGATGACAGTGTTTTAGCACTGCTAAGTCTTACATATGGCTAAAGACCCATACAGTTTTGTTGTTATTTCTTAGATTAATGTTTATGCAATGTATCATTCATATTGTAGTTCTTCTCTCCGTTACTAAAGGCGTTCAAAATGTTAACGCTTGTGACGTCATCGGAATTTTCGAAAGAAGTTCCAACCTTGACCTTTGAAATTTGCATCGGTATCCGTATATGACCCTTAGCCACGCCCAACGGATATCGAAAATATCCGTTAGCTTTATTATGCCGAGATCACTATCCATTGTATGATAAGTATCCATTACTGGGTTATTTTCAACTGCTTTTTTACCGTTTATCTTTAGAACTAAATTTTTAATCTAGAATCTAAGTGATGGTGTTTCATGAATGATTTTTCTATAAATGATAGATAAGCAACTTATATCTGAATATACACTTTGAAATTGTGAGGGCTAAAACTCGAACATGCAACCTTTCAATTGCTGATTTTAAGCTTTTTTCAACTAGGCTATAAAGAGCTGACTAAATTTGAAAAGGAGTTTGCACGTAAGAAATCTATGTTTTTCATTTGACGGGTATAGCAAAGAGCCAAAGAGCGTTCGTGATGAACATGGCAAGTTCGATTTAGGCATATGATGCAATGAAATGTAATATAATGTAATTTAGGGTACAACCATCGTAGTGCAGAAAGAATTACAATGCCCACTTTTGGAAAAAGCCATTAAAAACGTCACAAGGTTGTCCAATATAACTGAATATGGCATTGAATAAAAAAAAAGTGTGGTATGGACAACTATGTAATGTAGAACATTGACATTTTATAGATTTGTGAAGTAATTATATGTTAAATAAAAAATGCTTTCGGAATTGGGAAAACTAATAAACTTGCTCCTCTAAGGATCGATGATAATTTTTGCATGCACTTTTCTCTTCTGTGTGTAAGACACGTGTGCTTTGTGCATTTACCTGTTGCAGTGTTATCGTGTTACAAGTTTGTTTTGCTGTACAATCATTGGTGCTTCACGTTATTTACTTCTCTATATGTTCCTTCCCACTTGGACAAATTACTGTCTATTCTTTAATCTGATGCAAAAGAATTATATTACATTTCAGTTCTTGATAATCTGCAAATTTAAAAAAAATAAACATAATGTTTCAGCTATATGTGTATTTGTGTAAAACATTTTGGAATTAAATGTCATTCCAATTATTTGTAAGATAATAAATGGTGTTCTCATATTTCCATATCTCAAATTGCGTTTGTTATTTTGAGCACAATAAGCAGTTTTATATACAGGCAATCAATTCCAATCTGTCTGGAAGGATTGGGAAAATTGACATTTCTGTTTTGCGTAATTCTTCCAGACTCAGATATAAAAAATATCAACTTTCATGGTGAAGTCATATGTATATTTGCGTACAAGAATTCGGATTTGAATGTCATAAGATTATTTGTAAATTAATGTTGTGATGCATTAAGCAGTTGGATAATACTGCTTTTAATCCTGGAAATAAATTGAATCATGTCTGAGAAGACTGGAAAGGTTGACAGGACTGTGTTCCAGACTCATACATACATCATAACGACAAGGCATGTAACTGAATGAGAATTATCACATAAAGGCAAATCAGCAAATGTCCTCAAAACACGATTTTCGATCACAAACATTAACAATGTCATTACCCTACTTCTAATTTCCAAACATCAATGTATACCTATCAGCAGAGATGAAAGTTTGCTTTCGTTAAAGGGTTTCTGTCATTTTACTTGGTTATGGACATTAATATCTGAATAGACAAGGGATTTCTTTATTAACATTAAGATATGATTAATCTAAAGGTTTCTGACTTGAAACATATTAAAACGACATAAGCCAGGCTTTGTGCTTTTTGTGCATGATAAAGGAACAAATACTCTCGGAAATGCAATTGTTCATACATGTACATGAATGTTGGTCATGTTCCTATTATAAACTTTGTTTTAATCTAATGTGGATTAACTTTCCTTAATAATGTTTGCTACTTCATGGGATAGACAGAAGAACATGTAAATTGAGTGATGTATTTTTTGAAGTTTGATTTAATCAATTTCTTTTATGAAAAGGATGAAAGTTTTGTCGACAGTTTTTTATTATAAAAGATATTCTCGTTCAAGGGCAACAATATTTTTTAAAATGTTAGACTTTGACGATGGAGTCATAATCTCTAAAATCCAGAATACATATGCAGATGTATATATAAATAGAGGATATTATATGAGTGTCTAGATCGGGAAATATTGATATTTAGCCACTCGTGTCGTAAACATAGTATGTCATGGGCACGAATATAATATTCTGTTTATTACCGTATTCCCAAAATTAAAGAAAATTCTCAAAACCTACTTCTCAGCATAGGCAGACTAGCGGGCGGCGGCCCATATAGATTGTGACGTCATATGTAAACCGTGACGTCAAATCATTGTTTATTACGTGATTTCACAATGAAAAAGTGATATTTTGCCCTAGGGCAACATATGAAAAATATGAACCTCGATATGACTGCACTCGTAGGTACTAATACTCTGAAATATAGTAAATAATTGTATACGAAAGTGTACTCTCGATTTATTGATAGTCAAGTCACTGCTCAAATCAACAGCTCATTGACAAACGTCCTCAAAATGATAGAGGTTGATATATGTGTACCAAATTCAGAAGTTTCAGGAGCTTGCGGAAGTGACCAAGTAAAGAAGAATTTAATCCATACCAACTTCCCCAAAGGCCTCTCAAAGAAGTCATACACCATCTTCGTTCCATCAACAAACTCATTTACCTTGAGAAGAAAAACATCCATTCCTCCAACCATCTCAGTTTCCTCGTGAGATCTCAAAGGACTTCATACTCACATATCCTGTTCAATAATTTCTTTTTGTGAGATTCTCTCATCTGAAATGTCTTATTACCACCAAGGCGAGATACGAAAGAGTATACAGAAAAGTTGTATTACAATCTCAAATAGGGAGATTCCTTAAGTCTTGAAGTTGTGGTACAAGTTTATATGCACATTAAATAAGTTAGTACCTCAGCGTTTTATGTATGTGTACACATATCTTTTTGCTTTCTTGATACTTGGTTTAAATGTAATCCCCCCCTTTAAATGTTTTTTCATTGCTATAACCTTTATCAGTTTAACAGCTTAGTTAAAATTCACGTTCACATTGTCAGCATTACATATGTATGACACTCTATATATTGTTTGGTCATTGTAAAAAACCTCTACCCATTGATAGTCAATGAAAATTATTATTTTGTTCTAAACAAAATTAATGGTACATAAGAAATATGTTTTATGGTAAATATTATTGCTCTTTGCTTATTGCTTCCTCAAATATGTCCTCGTTATGAATGTTACTGATGTTAAACCCAACAGTGCTTAGAATCACAGAGATCAATGAAAATATCAAAACTGCATGATTCTCAAACAAAATCGATGAGGTCTTCAAGCGTGAAATTGTTCCAAAGGGAAAAAATGTTACAGTAAATCAACTGTGCTTCCTGGACAGAACACTTCATTTGTGGGTCTTATTGATTTTTGTTTGTTTTACCCTGCCCCTGACGTTTGATGATGGTAAAGCTGAACATCCATGTTTAATATGATTAACATTTTGGAATAAAAAGTGTCAATAGGTCGTGTTTGTTGGTAAAGAAAGTGTTCTTTCTCCCTCTGGTCCAAATACGAAAAGTAGATTTGATATGAATATGAACCAGGACAGGACACTTCATTTGTTGGTATTGTTGATTTTTATTTGATTTAACAACGCCCCTGACTTTAGATGATGGTGTTTGAAAACCAATATAGTTCAACATCCCTGCAAGATATGATTCACATTTTGGAATGAAATTGGTGTCAATAAATCATGTTTGTTGGTAAAGAAACAAAAAAAACAAAAAAATATATTTAGTTGATTGAATATGTAATCTATATATTTATACAATCTCAGTGCTGTTGAAGGGACATCAAAGTACGGAAGTCTTTAACCAAATCCTTGTGTAATTGGCATTGGTATTTGCAAATATTCAATCTATTTAAAAAGTATTTCAGTAACATTTAAAAAAATATTAAACTGATATGAATTTAATATCTCTGCTGATCACAATTTGCAATATACGCAAACATAGGCTTTCCTGTTAAAGAATCTGTAAGTCGATGATTATATATTAAGTTAAATGACCTTTGTTCTTGCCTAAACCGATACTCTTAAAGTAACATAATCAGATAAGCAATATTTTTAAAAGTAATTTTACTGTTTCCCTTGTATTTTTAGCAAAATTTTGCAACCAACCTAGGGAAAATCGGACCAAAATTCATAAAAAAGGAGATAATTTACCAAATTGACCGAAACGGCACTGGACATAAAGACGAATCAAGTGTGGCCATCTCGCAACTTCCGGTTTCTAAATATACGCTTGAAAAACGTCTTTGTCGCGCACGACTAGATTTTATTTTTGTTTTCTCCGAATAAGATGTTCGTTCCTGCAAAAGTTGATATCCATCGAACACAATTTACGGTAGTTGAGACACTGTGTAAATCCTATAAGCATAATGATTACATCACTGAAAGCAGGTTCGTTAAATGCTATGCCCTTTTTACTGGGGGTACTGTGCTCTTACGTCGAAATAGGTATATTATTGTTGATAAAAAAATTTAAATGCGATATCAAAATTTCGACGAAAGAATTGTCTATAGAGTGATGTATCTATATTCTCAATAGCTAAATGTAATCCCGAACCGCATGCAAGTATGATTATGTTACTTTAAGATAATTATTTGGAATTCAAGTTACAACTACTAGAAACTATTTATTGAAACCACAAGAAAGAAAAATAATGCTCGAGTTGGAAATATTACAAAATACAGTTGCTGCATGTAAAGATGGTTATGTAGATATTTTGTGCAGTAATCCTTTATATTTAGAAATATAGCTTTAAGTTATTGAAATGGCTTAAAGATGCTGTATCATACTTGCAATATTTTTAAAAGTATTTTTAATGTATTCGTTGTATTTTTAGAAAAAATTAGCGACCAACCTTGAGAAAATCGGATCAAAATTCATTAAAAAGAAGATAATTTACCAAAAAATACCGAAACGGCAGTCGACATAAGGGCGAATCAAGTGTGGCCATTTCACAACTTCTGGTTTCTGACGTATTTAACTGCAAATAATAACAATACATGAGCAACATCATTCCAGAGCGTTTTATGTAAGTTTTTAAACTTCAGATAGAATGTTCCAGTAACTGTCAGATGTCAAGCATTTGAAAACCCAGATAAAAAAGTGAATTGACGGAAAAGGAAAAGAAACCTGTTAATCCCCAGCTGGTTACATTGATATTTGCAATATTTGAAGCTTGAGTAAACATGCATTATACAGACTCTAGAGGACCTGTCAGGTGTAAAATATTTGAAAATCCTGATAAAAAAGGCAAGCAGGGGAAAAAGTTAATCCTCAGCTGGTAACATTGATATTTGCAATATTTGAAGCTTGAGTAAACATGCATTCTACCATAAATGTGCAAAATACTCGTTTCTGATTGGCTGCTGTGAAAAATCAGAGGGCGTATAATTTGGTTATACGGTGCTCTGTTTACTTCGTCTAATGCCAAGAATTCATTTGTTGCCTAGCAACAAGTAGTTCAGAAATATTGCTGTTGTGTCGAAAATTCTAAAAAAAAATATGCAATTATTGCCTTGTATGTACATTATTTATACAATTTATTCAAACTTTCCACAAGCTTAACGCTTGCAGTCTGTCAAAACCGGTAAAATACACGACACTGACAACAGTTCAGATTTTCCGTTCGCAAGGTCCATCATTCTGTAGCGTTAGACCAAAACGGGCTTGACAAAGTTTAACCGGCCAGAACTTCATACGAAATACGCGTTCGACTTTAAATAAAATTTAGAGCTATAATAATTCCGTTATATGACGCTGATTTCCAAACACAGTATGTTTATCTCCTAATTATACGGACTCTAGAGTCTACATGAAGTTTGTAGATGTTAACAGGATGGCATTAGTGTTGTAGTAGTGTCTTCTTTGTTTAATTTCTCAATGAACGGGGACATCTTAACAGCCTAATGGGAGACACTATTAGTTGAGTTTGTGTAGATACATGTAGTAGAGCAATGGCATGGACATAAATATTTTATGATAAAATTGTGCCGTCAATGGCATAAAATTTTATAGTCAATAGCAGAAAAAGTGTTGACCAAAAAAAGAATAGTCCTTAAGATTCTAGTCTCATGGTCATAACCGAGGTTGGTATATTGATGACAATCTTCATTGACTATGTAATCTCCATCAGCATATTTTTGAACTGGAATGAGTATATTCCCAATCTCATTAAAATGATATCTTAATTACTTCACTACGTTACGCAGATTAAAGATCTCACAAGGCCCCGTAAGTCCAGCCGTCAGGGTAACCTTTGACCGCTTGATGTGAGGAAGATTTCATCAACCAATCAAATCGTACGTCTCTTAAAGGACAATTCAGGAGATTAAACCGTAAATCGGCACAGCCAATATAATAACATGATAACTTATGACCTTTCGAATTTCCCAAAAAGCAGTGTTAGGTAATTTGCATAGGTCGTAAATTCATTTGAAATGTTTGACTATTTGACAGAACTAGATTCTTTCTAATTTGCATATGTACATCGAATATGTGTGATATCAAATCAACAAGACTTTATCTAATGTTTTTATGTCAGTTCTGGTCTTCTCATTTGTGTCAGTATATTTATGGATACAAAATACACCGAATTTAATGAACATGAATCGTTTCATATAAGATTTAAAGGGAAACATTTATATAACGTAACTGTTCCAAAAATAGCATCTACAGCTTGCTGTTTGAATTTGCCCCGTTTACTGTGATTTCTTCGATAATGATAACATTAAAGTATTAACCTGGACGATTTTGGACCAACAAATTGATAGGAGCGATATAAAGCACAGTTTGAGTTATTCATTCGGACATGACAGGAAATATTTGTTGTCGACATTTAGAAATAGTTGGAAATGTTCGTTTTCGAGTTTTGAAGATTAGATATGAATACCCGTCACCAGCAACCCGAGTTACGGGGCAAAGTCGCTGATTGGCTGAGTCAAAGGATACTCTGACGGCTGTTATAACTGAGCCTGGTAAGATCTACATGCGTAGCGTAGTGTAGCAAATAGATCGTATTTTAATAAGATTGAGTATATTCCCACTTCCAAACAACCAGAAAAGTATTTTTAATGTATTCGTTGTATTTTTAGAAAAAATTAGCGACCAACCTTGAGAAAATCGGACCAAAATTCATTAAAAAGAAGATTATTTACCAAAAAATACCGAAACGGCAGTCGACATAAGGGCGAATCAAGTGTGGCCATTTCACAACTTCTGGTTTCTAAACGTAAGCTTGAAAACCATCTTTGTCGCGCTCAACTAGATTTCATTTTCTTTTTCCCCGAATTAGGTATTCGTTGCTGTCAAAGTTGATACCCATCGAACGCAATTACGGTAGTTTAGACACGGTGTAAATCCTACAGGTATAATGATTACGTCACCGAAAGCGGGTTCGTTAAATGCTATGCCCTTTCTACATATTTCTACAAGGGGTACTGTGCTTTGAGCGTCGAAATAAGTATGTTATTGTTGATTAAACAATCTAAATATGATATCAAAATTTCGACGAAAGATTGTTCTACAAAGTGATGTATTTCTTTTCTCAATAGCTAAATTTCATCCTGAACCGCTTGCAAGTATGATACAGCATCTTTAACATATTAAGTATTCCTTTCAAAACTACAAAAATACCTGCAGTAAAATGTAAAAGCAGTCACACCAGTGAAACAATTGAAGTCATCTTCCCAAAATGTGCGTCTATCAATGCATTTTCTTTGACACAAACAATCTTGCAAATGCTGTGTATTTATTAATTAAGCAAGAATAAATCACATACAAAATCCAAAGTTTAACTAAAATTGGTTTAAAATATGTACTTAGTGCCACATGATATCAATCACTTCTACAATGAAGTAATCAGACAATTAGTCAACCATGTGGCACAATCATGTTAAACTCTGTGGACAGGTAACCTCAATATTGGACATCTCTGGCCCCTAGGAAAACATTCATTATATGCACTTCAAGAGTTCTTGGGAAATTTTTATGGGATTGTGTTATTGCCCTTTGTGCCTTCTTTGTTTACCTTGTTACTGAACTGAGTTTTCATTGTCCCGATAGACCAGCGTCACTGCATAATTGGAGGCAACATTGGTTACTTCGTGTTAAGTCCATCAGTTTAAATTGTAAAACCGTCAATTATATGCACTCCTTGTAAACATTGCAATTGTTATTGCTTTTGTGCCTTCATTGTTGTACTTGTTTTTATTCTCCTGATAGAACAGATTCAAAGGCAACATTGGTTGCTTTGTATCCAGTCCATCAGTTTATATTGCGAAACTGTTTTCTTTTGTTAACTTGAGCTTTTCCATCAGCGTTTCAGTGAATGGTACGTATATTACCTGGTTTCATGGAGTTCGATAATTTATCTTTTTTTACACATGGCTAAATGTTAAGTTCAAGAAAGTTTTTTTTAGCATTTTGTTATGAAAACTATCTTATATTATTTTCTTAAAGATGAATATTGTTATGTTACAGGATTCCAATGCTTCATAACTACTGAATACATAATTCTAATAGACTTGCTAGTCATGTATATACTCGACAAAATGAATCCAGTATATCGTCATATATATGATACATATTTCTTTAAGTCATCACTAGAGGAATTTTTTATGTTCATACTTTTAAAATTATTATTCATTCCTTATGACACTTGTCCTATTTTTTTATATTACATCATATGCCTTTTGTGGTACCCTCGATCAATAAACATGTTCAATTTCTTATTCTTTAAAAGCAATTAAACATATGTACAACTAAAAAAAATTCTCACTGGAGTGCACACCAAAGTACAACGATTGGTGACCTTTAGACACTAATCAACTTTAAGGATCCAATCCAAAGAAGATTGGTGAATCTGACAAAGCACTTCCAAATACTATCGAATTTCAACTTGCGTGCAGATTTGTAAAACATATTTTGTGAATTGAATTGAAGCAGGAATCAGTCAGAGTGAAACAGCGTCCTCTCTCAGAAATAAATATGATCAATCTTTAAACAGTTTAAACTCCTTCTTTATACATATTTACAAATGTGCTTTCATTGTATGAGAGAGATGCCAATCGATGCACTTTTTCATAGCCCCCTTTCAAAAGTGATAAAACAAAACTGATCATAAAAAAATAACATCAATCATATCAAGTGTTACAAATCAGAAGCAACTATGCATGAACCAACTAAATTAATTAACGAACCCCGCTTTCAGTGACAGAATCATTATGTGTGCACGATTTCCACTGCGTCTTAGTTACCGCAATTGCGTTTGATGGGTATCAATTTGATTGGCAACTGATTCAGGGAAAAAGAAAACACAACCTAGTCATGCTTGACAAAGATGGCTTTCAAGCGTAGTTTAGGAACACAAATTGTGAGATGACCACACTTGATTTGCCTTCATGTTGGCTGCCGTTTTTGTCATTTTGGTAAATTTAATGAATTTTGGTCCTTTTTTTCTCAAGGTTAGTAGGAAAAGTTTTCAAAAAATACAATAAATACAATAAAAATACTTTTAAAATATTGACCTTCAATACACTTTGAATATGGATTTTTAGCAAAATTAAATAGTTTAACATCAAATTTGGGTGATCGACCTTGACAATCTTTTCATTTCAACAAGCTGTTGTGTAGTTTCAACTTTTTCTCAAAATGATGCACCACTTACTTCCAAGAAAGAAATTGTTTTCATCCTATATAATACTGATTTCATCCAATCACAGTTTGATATAACCATTGATGCTGAACAGCAAGCACTGCACATGAACACTTGTTACTGAGAATTGGACAAGAATAACCCGACTAAATGTTTCTAACTAAATGAAGTGTTTGATGCTCTCTTTTAATGATTTGTTGCTACATGCATGAAAACTTGATTTTGAACTGTTCAATACAGTTTTACAGATGTTTTGTGCATTGAGAGAAAATTAATTTAGAATTTAATTACAGTCAAATGAATAGGCCTAACTAAATGAATACACTGATCAAAGATAATCATCGTTGAATTAGATAAGAGGAACTTGTTTAAGAATTTACAGTAAAAAAATTCAACGAATTAACTGATCAAAGATAATCATCTTTGAATTAGATTGCACTTGAAGTTTTCATAAACCTGTCAACCTCATAAAACTTGAGTAGCATTTTTTCATATTTCAACAAGTTGCTAGAAAAAGATTTTTGGAAAACATGCAAACAATCAAAATATCATCTTATCAAAAACTTGGCATGTATGTCATCTAATGTTTTAACTCTTTATTGTCCTAAACACAACTACGTTTTGAAATTCTTTCAGTGTTTGGTTTTAAACGCCAGCTTCAGTGTTGCCGTAAGCTTATTATGCTTAGTACTGAACAAATAGGCAATAACTTTCAACTTTTGATATATTTGTTGGTATGATGCCATCAGAAATCAAAATGTGATTGCAAGCAGACATTCTACAAACTTATGTACATACCCAGTTTGCTTATATCAGTCATGTCAATCAAGTGTGTGACATGTGAGTTTTAAATCTACAGAAATACCAGGCTCAGATAGAGTTTAAGTCCTACCAGACCATCAACAACTTTAGTTTTTTCTATATTAGATGAGAATATGGTGTAAAACTATACTTCAAGTGCAAGTACTGTTTTGCTTATTTTCTATTTTCGTGAGTACTGACGTATTTAACTGCAAATAATAACAATACATGAGAAAAAATTAGCGACCAACCTTGAGAAAATCGGACCAAAATTCATTAAAAAGAAGATAATTTACCAAAAAATACCGAAACGGCAGTCGACATAAGGGCGAATCAAGTGTGGCCATTTCACAACTTCTGGTTTCTGACGTATTTAACTGCAAATAATAACAATACATGAGCAACATCATTCCAGAGCGTTTTATGTAAGTTTTTAAACTTCAGATAGAATGTTCCAGTAACTGTCAGATGTCGAGCATTTGAAAACACAGATAAAAAGTGAATTGACGGAAAAGGAAAAGAAACCTGTTAATCCCCAGCTGGTTACATTGATATTTGCAATATTTGAAGCTTGAGTAAACATGCATTATACAGACTCTAGAGGACCTGTCAGGTGTAAAATATTTGAAAATCCTGATAAAAAAGGCAAGCAGGGGAAAAAAGTTAATCCTCAGCTGGTAACATTGATATTTGCAATATTTGAAGCTTGAGTAAACATGCATTCTACCATAAATGTGCAAAATACTCGTTTCTGATTGGCTGCTGAGAAAAATCAGAGGGCGTATAATTTGGTTATACGGTGATCTGTTTCCTTGATCTGTTTCCTTCGTCTAATGCGCAAGAATTCATATGTTGTCTAGCAACAAGTTGTTCAGAAATATTGCTGTTGTGTCGAATTTTTTTTACAAAATATGCATTTATTGCCTTGTATGTACATTATTTATACAATTTATTCAAACTTTCCACAAGCTTAACGCTTGCAGTCTGTCAAAACCGGTAAAATACACGACACTGACAACAGTTCAGATTTCCCGTTGGCAAGGTCCACCATTCTTTAGCGTTAGACCAAAACGGGCTCGACAAAGTTTAACAGGCCAGAACTTCATACGAATACGCGTTATTAAATTAAATTTAGAGCTATAATAATTCCGTTATATACCGCTGATTTCCAAACACAGTATGTTTATCTCCTAATTATATGGACTCAAGAGTCTACATGAAGTTTGTAGATGTTAACAGGATGGCATTATTGTTGTAGTATTGTCTTCTTTGTTTAATTTCTCAATGAGCGAGGCTATCATTCCCCTGGAAGGACATCTTAACAGCCTTAACACTATTAGTTGAGTTTATGTCGATCCATCAGCTCAAATTGCTTAACTGTAATCTTTTGCTTGTGCATGCTTTTCCATTTAACAAACTGCTCAATAAAAATCAAATTCAATTCTTTTCATACAAGAAGATCATTCGAATCTCTTGCTTCTGTAAACTGTTCAATTTAAAACAATCCCCAAAGTCCATCTATGCTTTACTCTAGCATTTCTTTTCAAAGTCTAAAAGAGTTGAGTCCTTTACGAGGAACACTTACCAAAAGATAAAAACGTTCTCAAAATTCGCTATCATGATAAGGTAACTACCATTTTTTGGGTAATAGAAATTCAATTCTATACACGCAGTTCTTTATACAATTGAACAACTGCATTCTTACTAGTATTTCATACAAACAGTGGTTTCTTTATCCTCGTCCGTCAAGCTCCAATTGCATTTCTTTCCTAAAAAGGGTGAGCACCAAGGTAACACTTTTAGATAGATACCACCCACCCAACTATCTTCAATATTCCCAGTCGAACCAAAAAATTATTATTTTCTTCTAATAAGGCATTATTTGAAAAAAGTCCATTCTATTAAATAATTCAAGTTGTGGAAATGGAATCCGATGTATCTTTATCTAAAAAAATATAATATTCATTTTGAAAGAAAGATATTATAATAGCTAACAGTTTTCCTTTTCCTTACGAAGACCTTCGTTTCAGTTCATCTCTTCTCTTTCTTCTTTATAACTGATAATAATGTCTACATGTTCCACTACAGCATTCAATCATAATTGCGTATAACTGAATCAAATAACGATTTCGGAAGTGGATTAATTGATTAAATCCTAGGCATTGTGACATGTATTGCAGCATTGATATAACTTAAGTAAAATTATTAATATGATCTGAGGGAATTAGAATAGAGAAAATATGGCGAATTATTTACTGCAAATACTTTCTTAGTTTTCTCCAAAGTTAAAACCACAGCTACAGCTAATAGTTGCTAATAGTAATACCCGATATGAACTTCAGTATGGTAAAGGGTAAAACACTAGAAAATTCGATGTGTAATTTGTAATAAGTTGGCTGTAAGTCCACCCAGCTGTAAATGGGTACCTCGTAAGGATTGAGAGTGACATTAACGCTGTGCGTCACATGACTGCACGTGTTGTATGCTCCCTCGGGAGTCTCCCTCGGGAGTCGAGATGGTAAAAGAAGTGTCATGAAGATTGATATCCAATGATCGAGGGAAAGCCAAAGCGCATTTGAGCAGCGCTCACTGAGCTGGATATTGGCGCTATACAAATGTTTAGTAGTAGTAGTAGTAGTAGTAGTAGTAGTAGTAGTAGTAGTAGTAGTAGTAGTAAGATTCTAACTTAGATCATTAATATTAGTGGAACACAATATACTAAAAACCCATCATGAATATGCTGCATCGGCTTTCTGCCACCAGTGTCAAAAGAACACCTAAATTTTGTATTTCAAATCACGTGAGAAATGATGAAATTAATAAAAAACTATGTTTCAGCAGTGTCATTATTCCTGGCCGTGAATGTCAACTGAAAAAGAGGTTCACGGTTGTGCATGGGAATGGCCCCTTATATAGCAATCATTGGGTCCTCTAAATTACCACTCTTTTGTTAGTTGATGCATCAATTCATAAAAACAAATAGAAAAATGTTCAACTGTGATAAGCCAATTTCATCACTGAAAATACAAAATATCAACTTTACTCATAGAATCATTTTACTTGTGAAATGAAAGCATTGTACTTATTTATGCATATGAGAAATGTTCGTGACATAAGATATTGCGCTTAAAAGCATTTTTCTTGGATAGAACTGACTATTAATGAATTCAATGGAACATCACGGAAACTGATGCAGATGACCGAAAGACGTACTTACTTTCCAGACCAAAGGTCATATAGTGTGAACATTCACTGCTGAATATATGGTTCTAATGAAGACCATGTCACTAGTAGGTCACGTGCTAAAGTTAAGGATAAAAAGGGAAGTTGCGGTAAAAAAGTATCAAACATTCTATGAAACAGACGCCATTTTGTCAGGAGACGATGCCATTTTGACGACAATTGAATTTCGTTTAAAATCAATTCATACTTGATGTTTTGTCAGACCACTAGCCAGCCATGAGGGTTCTTTGTTCTCAGTATTTGAGAAATATTGAGACACTAATTTGACTTTTGAAGCTCCAAAAGATGATATTTAACATGGCCTTAGGTTCCACCGGCAAACCTGCTTTTTCAGTAGAGATAATGCTTTCAGTGACCTCGTCTTCAAGAGAATGCTGTTCCGCTTGGTACCATAATTGTTTTGGATCTTACAATATTTACTTAATATTGATAAAGAAAGACAAAGCATCAGATTACGACCAGCGATCTCAACGTGCACCTCAGTTCCAATCCTCCTCAATGGTGAGAAAGGACAGTGTAATAACTTCGTGAAATATGCTCACAATTCTAATTAAACCAGATAACTTAAAAACTTGGCCAGTACATCAGAGTTTCCTGTACAAAGACGACAAGGACATACTTTAGCTGTTATTGAATTCCGATCGCATTTATTCTCTTGTAAGCCACAGAAATTTAAATCCATTTAGGCGTTTTCAGTCGTAAATTGTCTCTTTTAACATCTTCAACTGACATGGGGCTATCCGGGAGATGAACTATAGCTGCTCCGAGGTAACAATCGAACCTCTTTAGCTGAAGAGCAATGCTTCACTGGAGGGGGCATCTCAAAATAGATAAATTTCTGATGACAGCTGCATATTGGATCGTATATTGTAAATCCACAAATGCTTAATTCAAAAGTTCGTTCTTTGTCGGTTTTGTTTCTTCAACACAGCATGCATGTATGTGTGGTTTCGATCTTGTCCATTTACTGGGAATATATTACGAGGAGCTAAACATCACTTTTAACTTCACAAAAAATGCTTAAAATTTATATAAATCTTAGATATTTTCATTAATTTTAAATGCGTGATATTTCACATTTTAAAAATTACGTTTTACCTTTGAAGATGTTCTATGTTAAAAAAATGATTAAATGCCACACATTTTTAAACTACCGTACATAAACTAATCGGCAAAAGAAACTTATCACTCAATTAAAATTACTCTCATTAAATAACGAAAAGTGCTAAAAGGTTGAAATAAAGTCAGTATAGTATATCAACCAGTCCCAAAAACATTGAAAAACAGAAAATAGTATTTGACATAATCGGTAGTGCGCTCAAAACATTTTAAATGAGAAGGGGTCAAAAACAAAAATTACAAACCATCATTTTGATAATTTGTTCACTCTAAAATCATGAATATTGGAAAGAAAACATCGGGTCAGACTTAAATATGCTCAAGACAAGTGTAAGCACACAAAAATAACAATAATTAAACCAAACATAGAAGGATTGTGTGACGTCACCTAATGACTCTTTCAGTATTCCTGTTTACCCTTAGTCGTGGCTTGTTCATAGATTGGTGAGTCAGATTTGACTGAAGCATGTTTTGTGAAAGACTGAGTGTTCTTCAATCAGTGACAGGGCATATGACCTTTAAATAGCTGTATATCTTTACAAATTAAGTATATTCTTACCATTTAGCATTTGCAATAAATAAAAGTATAGTGGTTAATGTAGGACCACTGAGGAATCGAAGAGCTCTGAATTCACTTGTCCTTGGTCTCCTAGTACGTACATCCAAAACGCAATACACACTTATAGCATTTGACGTTCATGACGTCACTTAAAGAAAGTGTTGACGATGGTCAAATGCAAACGGGTAGAAGTTTTCATATGGTAAAAATACCATTGTTTTTGCTGTTTTGGGATTGTCCAATATCTTGACATCTTATATCTATATTGAGAAGACAAATTGTAAATAAAAATTTAGGAACTATGGCAATTCTTCAAAAGTTGGTATCCGTGCACAGTATTTGTCAACTTTCAAATGCTTCTCACAGTTTTGTGATCCGACTTTGATGGGGTGTAGGTGTTCTTTCTACAGGGGTGATGGTCGTGATCCATAATGAGCTCTTGTTGGACATTTGTGTCACGTGACTTGGCACGAATGGCAAAGTCACGTGATTTTCACCTTTTTTCCTTTTTCCCCATAATGCATCAACATTTGTTCTTTACAAGTTAAAATACACAAATATAGGGATAATGTGCTTTTATTGCAATGGTTACTGTCAATATTTAAATAAAATAGTTTTCTATGTTTTCAGTTCAAAAGTGATAAGTTTCTTTTGCCGATGAGTTTATTTCGAAAAAGATGTCATGAGTATTCAATGCGTTGATAGCGATATAGAGCTGAAAAAACCCCATCCGGGTCATATTATTAAGGTACTGAAGTCAAAGGGAACGCCTTCGTGTGACACAATAAAATTATTGGTTCAACGAGTTGACATACATTTCATCTGAACAAGAGAAAGACAAGATTCACTGGCTAGCAACATGTTTTATGTTAAATTCTATTTTCAAATTTATGAGTACTTACATTCAAATAGTTGCAGTCGTATGCATATTTCCAATCGTCGTGTATTGCATTTTGTTCACAGAAGAGACGTTGTTTTCTCGAAAATATCTTCACTTATGTATGTGTCTTTTAATATCAACCAGGGTAGTCATTTTGGGGCTGATCTTTTTATATGATGTCCTAGGGCAAAATATCACTTTTTGATCCTGACGTGATGTTATAAACAATGATTTGATGTCGAAGTTCGCCAATGACGTTGCGTTCCTTAGTCCATAGTTGCTAGTCCGCCTTTTCTTAGAAGAAGATTTTTAGTATTTAGTTTAATGTCACGACTTTGGTGAATAACAGAATATTATTTTTATGCCATTGACATACTATGTTTACGACACACGTGCCTAAATATTATCATATCCCTCGCTCTCGCTCGAGAAATACTTATATAAGCGCTCGGGTCTTAAACTAGGTATCTCATGGGCACTCAATATTGTGACAGCTCCTAGCATAGCGCTTTACCTGCGCCATGTTAACCTATGCTTCAATTTATAGTGATACACGTGCGGCTTATATCATCAGCATTATTATGTTTCCTGCTGCACGTGTACCTGGAACATGAGCTGCACGTGCACCGTTATCTGGTCATCGTGTTAAGACGTGTGATTCAACGCACACTCATGAAATCTACTTTCCATATAAACAATATGTTCCAATCTGTATTAACAACCTACTGTAGTATCTCTCAACTGATAGGAAGAAAACAGACAAGAATCAAATTTCAATTCGTGACAATCTTCAACTTTCGAAAGAAAAACTGCAATATTAATTACATGAAAGATATTAAAGACATATCAACTTTCGTGTTGGAGTCATGTGTCTGTACGCCATTAAATGTCATTAGGGATTTTTTTTGTTAACAAGAAAAAAAAAAGATGTCTCGAAATTTCATTTTAACTACATTCGTTTGTTGTTGGAGCATGTAGAGCAATATGAACATCTTGTGTTCAGTTTTGAACACCAATGATAAAATAAATGTTGTTCACAAACAAATATCTGTTGGGAAGAGCCATAGCATTTAACATTCTTGATTGTCTTTAAAATGATAACAAGTTTATTATGTCTTTTATGTGGCTTCCTTTGCTTCCTTGCTAAAGCGACAAAGAACTGTTTTTAAAAGCTATATTAACTTTACTGTGTGCCATAATACTGAATCTGTATTTAAGAAATTAAATCCCTTGTATTGTCTTCATAGTGTTTTCTATATTGTTTGCTCTCCACACGATTCAACATAGGACAATGTATTGCCTTCAGTACAAAACCGGCTGTATACATCTTCTGGCAGCCATTTGTGCCGAGATGGATACTTTTAACGTCAAATCGATTTGCAGAAATAACTACAAAGTATTGGTAGGTTCCGTGAGTTGTGATATAGAGAATACTAAACGAAGTCCCGTTTAATAAAAATTTTGTGAAACGAGCGAATGGTTTGGTATTTAACGAGCGAAACACGAGTTCAATAACAATGTTACTGAACGGGACAGAGTTAAGTATTCATTTTTACTTTTTGCAGTGGAAACGATTTGAGGTTTTTGATGACCCAGGGGCATGGGCCTCTTTAAACTTACGCTATACCGACTGCTAGCTCTGCAGAACTAATACACCAAAACTCAAAACTCAAGAAGATTGTTAACAGTTAAGTAATTACAGATACCTTAGATTGGGAAATTGGCATAGAGATTTATTACCAAGACATGAATGAAATTTTATAAGTGAGTAGTGTCAGGCCTGTTGAAAATAGTGATTGTCGCAGCCAAAACAATTGAATGGTGAATATAACTCCTAAATGATATGTTCAAATGACAAAAACTTAACAAAAAAGTGACATTGTTATGAGAGGAGGATATTACAAACCTTTCATCCAACTGATTGTAGTCATTTTAATCTAGAAGCAAGTCATCAAGTAAAACACGAATGATATCATTCTATCGGATAAACATAACGATATAAACGCAAAAGAAATTTCACCCTGCTAGTTCGTTTAATTATATCGAATTTAAATTAAACGATTATGAGATCTTACAGAGATTTTAAATCCGGTGTCACGTTCTCTACACAAAATTTCATTTCAGATTATGGTGACAAAGGAAAGCAAAAAACAAGTGTTCTTAAGATCTCAAACTGACGTGACGCTTTCCCAATTGCAAGAATGTCATGTCGTCAGTGAAACTGACTTCATCCAATCAGAGCCAGGTATGACCATAGATGCAAAGCACAGTAAACGTGTTACTGAATGTACAAAAAGAGAATTTGTTGGACTAGACAACATAAACGTTTCTAAATAAACTATTTGACCAACAGATGAAGGAAAAGTAATTATGGCAGACTGTTTGAAGTTCGTCTTAAAAGTGACAGTAGCAAGTTTTTTGCAAATTTTATATTTTAAACTTTTTACTGAGTTATTGCTTAAAGTATTATTTTGATAAGTGTCAAAAATCTCATTACACAAACCAATCATCCATAGTCATAAAACATATTATAAAGATTCGCATAGTCCATTGGCAGCCATTTTTGTGTGAACACCTTTAATTCATTTGTGTAAGAAAAGGGAATCCCATGGCTGAATTTTACATCAAATATTTGATTTATAACTGCTTCATTTAGTTTAAATACATTGTCTATCATTTGGAACCATTTATTTTCATTTCCCCCTTAAACGTGCAACTGCCCCTTTAAATGATTAATTTCCAATTGAATGTAATTTTAATTTGTATTCATATATAACGTCATAGATATGTGTGCTCTACAACGAAGATCGTTAAGAATTTGATTAAAGTCAAATGACAGGGGATACTTCCAAAATGGACTTCAACTGACAATAGTTTTGAAAATATTCTTGCACTAGAAGTCTTGAAACTTTTTGTTTTGACATACTGTTAATGATAATTTCTTTTTTTGTAGCTTACCATTAATGAATATTTTGTATGATACACTAAATAACCAAACATAACTTTCTGATTGATATGATATCATGCTTTAGCCTTAGTACGGTTTAATAGTTTTTCGTGTTGAATCAAAGATTATGAATTTAGTTACTGTCAAATTAAAAGGGTAACTTTATACAACTTGTTTCAAATGAGGATGACTTGAGAAAAAATATTATTGGTAAAATATCACGCTTTTGTCTAAAAGGGTTTTACCGAATTTTGCGTTGCAACGGAGAAGGTAAGGAATTTAGTAACTTTTAAACTGACAGGGTAACTTTATACCACAGGTTCTAAACAAATGAAGATAAGTTTTAGAAAAGAAACCGTGTAATTCGATGGCACCATAAAACAAACTTTTGGTAAGAACAATATTCTGCCAATTTCTGACTTAAAACGTAGGAAATGAAGGATTAGAAAGCAAAGAAGACTCAAAAAATAATTGATGGACTCCCACTTTGAGAAAGTGAGAGATTTCAACGGAGACAGTTGATAAGCTTTTAGCTGCAAACAAGGACTCTCCCCACGAAGGCAGATCAAGTTATGAAATGTTGATCGTGTCTCTGTCGATCTAATTCGCCGAGTTTGTTAGGTATGTAGAATGGAAGATGTCTGATTTGAAGCAATCAAAGTTAGTCCTTCAATCATTATATTGGCTATTTAGGCATTGTGATATGAACCACCCTTTCCATGCGAGAAGCGTTGTTATTTGCTAAAAACATTCAAATTGATTGTTGTGCAAATTTTCACCGCCAGGTTAAACTACCAGAACCCACTAATTTAGTCTAATAAGAACAGAGGCTGGATGAACATTTCTTGCCTCGATCTGCCTCTTTGTGGGGGGGGGGGGGATGGGGCTTGATATGTGGCTCTAATATCTTCGAACAGACAACTCTATGACCTGTACAGTGTACAGAAACGCCGTGATATGGAAAACGTTATAGGTCACACCAATACAAGAAGTAGAATCATGTAAATCTGATCGGATTTTTATGAACGTCTGTTCATTGAATCCTCGCTATTCTTTTTCTGTTCTTTTTTTTCATGGAGGACTTCATATTATGCAAAATGTTGCAAATTTAGTAACTCGTGGTTCTCTGGTTTGCAATCGACTGCAAATTTGAATTATTGAGCAAGTCTTCCCAAGTAATATAACTATCCGTAACACGAGGAAACTATCTTAGCAAGTAATATATAGGCTTCAGTTTCCAATTGAATCAGTACATTTTTTCCTACAAGAAGAATACTCGAATGTCTCGCCTTAAGGAATTTTCATTAAACTGTTCAATCTAAGAAATCTCCCCGAAGGATATTCTGTAAATTACTCTGGGAGTAGTTTAAAAAGACTTAGAAAGAGGTGTCCTTTACTAGGAACATCTATCAGAAGTTTCTTGTTTTACTTTCCTCCATCGAGATACGGTAACGTCTGTTTTATACAAGTGTGTTGTATAGTTGTTGTAATTGAGGTGAGGTGAGGTGATATGGGGTATACGTATAGCGCACCTGCTAGTATTATTGCAGGGAGAAATCCCGCAACACTACTGTGGCTATGTATTTCGGTGAAACCTGCGAGCATCGGCTAGAACTAGCGAACCATGGGTGGTACAACGCTGAAATTCAGTGCAGCATTGCACCCATACATGACTGCGTGTAGAACAGTTCTCTACTGCAGACAAAGTTGCCGAGCTCCTAGCGTGATTGTTGCAATTGAAAATATTTAGTAACATCTAGGCTTCATTTTGTATATCCATTCAGTCAGTGATATTTTCAGTCTCACTCCAAGAAACTTTTTCATCGTAAATAATGAAAAGAAAAAACATTTTACTGTGTTTAATGTAACTCTTATCTTGGCACTTTAAGTCCACTCTTAGTTGATAAATCATAGTTTTTTTCAACTTCTTCTAACAAGTTCAACGGATTTCAACAAAGAATATAAGGAACATATGTGTGAATAAATCATGTTTGTGAAATGAGAATTGGCACCTAAAGATCACTTTTATTATGGTACTGACGAGTTATGAATTCTTTTAGCCATTTCGGAAACTGTTGAAGTTGCAACACTGTTTGCTTAAATGTCTATTTTACCTTTGATCTTACAGGACTATATATTGATAAAAGTTGAAAACTATTCAGACTGCAACTGGCAATATCAAAGTGCGAGGTCACAATTCGCAGTCAGGAATCGCTTCAATGAAGGAGCATCAGTATTATTCATCAAGTTTTTACTTTGCAAATAGTAACGTTTTTAAGACATCTTTCAGATTTCATCAAATTTTGCAAGTTCACATACGCTTTAGACAAAGGTGTGATTGTACAAACAGTATCAAATGATTTATCTAAAATGTTTTTCTTTTGGTTAAAACGAGAAACCGAAATAAGTCAAAACTTAAGTCCCCATTTTACTTATATTCATCTAGTTGCTACTTATTTAATTTTTGAAATGTACACCTTAAATCCAGCATTTGTTTGAACTGTCAAATACACTAGAACTACTCAAAAGAAGTTAAGGAAGAATCAAGTAGTTTTATCATTTGCACTTTAAATGGTATCATCTCAAAGAGAAGGTTTGTTTAAAAGGATTTGTTCATACCAAAATGCATACTTGACATGGGGCCACTGAATTCTTTTAATTTGGAACTTTTGTCATCACATTTTTCTGGCAATTATATTCATCAAGCTCTTCACTACCAGGGATATCACGTTCAAAGCGATAAAGTCACCCTGGACAAGACTGCTTTGTTTTGAATCTAAATTATATGAAATGTGACTCTCATATTTAACCCCTGCCTTGTTTCTGGCATGAAAGCGCAATTCAGAAACTGAGTCACTCGCAGTATTTGATTCCAATATATAAGTAAGATAGTGTTTACTTCATAAAATACATAACTTTAACCACGCGCTGTATTTAGTATAAAGAGGACAATGTACATATGTTCCTTATACAGTCTGATTAAAATCGACCGTACTCCGAGGAATAAAATATCAAAAATGTTGTCTCTATCGGGGCTCGAACCAGCCAGAACATCCTCTCCGTCTCGGTCTGAATGCACCCACCTCTATCGCATGTTCCTATGGCCAGTTAAGCGCAGACAAACTCAGTCATAAGCTATACAATCACATCCTTGTTTTTCGAATAGCGTTTAGCGGCGATCATGTATAACGAATGGTACACTGGAGTTACCTGCCCCTGCATGATACCGAAGCTTTTACTGCGCCCCTTGCGATTGGCTAGATGAGCTTGCGTCAGAACACGCGGATAATAGGGGTGCCTTCAGACTGTGAATGAGAGGAAAGCCAGGCTGGTTGAAGTTCAAACCCAACTAGAGACAATATTTTTAAACTTTTTTTCCTCGAATCACAGTCGATTTTAATCAGACTGGTTCCTTATATTATTTTGAGTAGTATATCTTCTCTGTTGCAACACTTGCACAGCAGCCTATACACGAGATAGAATATGTTTACTCCAGTCCACGATTTAGGAATCGAGTGACACACTACTTCAACAACTGAAGGATATAGTTTCAAAATGTAGAAAAAAGATAGTTTCTAGTTTACTGAAGTCACGCATAGATGTAGGCGGAGAATGCGTTCAGAATCGTGGATTCGTAAAAAATAAAAATATCTCTGTCTTTCAAGGCGCATTGATTTAAGAATAAAATCTTGCTTTTCTGAGGCACATCATTTCATAATGCACAATGAACATTGATTTATTCAATATGGAAAAAGTAATATTATGTACAGCTCCTCGGGTACAGCTTAGTGCGCCTTGTCAACTTGCCTTCCATTGTGATATTTGTGTGCTACTTTTAAATTTTATTCTATTTAACATGTACCTAGTACGTTCTATTGACTTCACGTGCTCTTTGTTCATTTCATCCTGCCTTTTTTTTAAATCGTCTGTTGATTGAATCCTCGCAATTATTTGTCTGTTCTTTTTTTCCCAAGATGTCTTCATGTTATGCAAAATGTTACAAATTTAGTAACTCGTGGTTCTCTGGTTTGCAATCGACTGCAAATTTGAATCATTGAGCAAGTCTTCCCAAGTAATATAACTATCCGTAACAAGAGGAAACTATCTTAGCAAGTTATATTTAGGATTCAGTTTCCCATTGAATCAGTACATTTTTTCGTACAAGAAGAATACTCGAATGTCTCGCCTTAAGGAATTTTCATTAAACTGTTCAATCTAAGAAATCTCCCCGAAGGATATTCTGTAAATTACTCTGGGAGTTTAAAAAGACTTAGAAAGAGGTGTCCTTTACCAGGAACATTTATCAGAAGTTTCTTTTTTCGAGATAAGGTAACGTCTGTTTTATCCAAGTATGTTGAATAGTTGTTGTAATTGAGGGGAGGTGTGGTGATATGGGGTATACTTATAGCGCAGCTGCTAGTACTATTGTAGGGAGAAATCCCGCAACACTACTGTGGCTATGTATTGCGGTAAAACTTGTGAGCATCGGCTTGAACTAGCGAACCGTGGGTGGTAATGCGCTGAAATTCAGTGTAACATTGCACCCAACATGACTGCCTGTAGAACAGTTCTCTACTGCAGACCAAGTTGCCGAGCCCCTAGCGGGATTGTTGTAATTGAAAGTCCACGATAGTTAAAATATTTAGTAACATCTAGGCTTCATTTTGTATATCCATTCAGTCGGTGATATTTTCAGTCTCACTCCAAGAAACTTTTTCATCGTAAATAATGAAAAGAAAAAACATTTTACTGTGTTTAATGTAACTCTTATCTTGGCACTTTAAGTCCACTCTTAGTTGATAAATCATAGTTTTTTCAACTTCTTCCAACAAGTTCAAAGGATTTCAACAAAGAGATATACCAATAATGACGAATAGATCATCTATTTCCTGCTCAATTTTCTCATTTACACTTGGAACCAATGTATTTGTTTGAAAAATATAAGGAACATATGTGTGAATAAATCATGTTTGTGAAATGAGAATTAGCACCTAAAGATCACTTTCATTACAGTACAGTACAATTCTTTTAGCCATTTCGGAAACGGTTGAAGTTGCAACACTGTTTGCTTAAATGCCTATTTTACCTTTGATATTACAAGACTTTATATTGATAAAAGTTGAAAACTATTCAGACTGCAACTGACAATATCAAAGTGCGCGGTCACAATTTGCAGACAGAAATCGCTTCAATGAAGGAGCATCTGAAATATTCATCAAGTTTTTACTTTGCAAATAGTAACGTTCTGAGACATCTGTAAGATTTCATCAAATTTTGCAAGTTCACATACGCTTTGGACAAATGTGTGATTGTACAAACAGTATCAAATGATTTATCTAATTTTATTCTATCTATTTTTCTTTTTAGCGAAAACGAAAAACCGAAATAAGTCAAAACTTAAGTCCCCATTTTACTTATATTCATATAGTTACTACTTTCGTTTCTAGTAATTTTAGTCATTGGTTTTTCCCCTTTGAATTTTCTTTTGAAATGTACACCTTAAATCCAGAATATGTTTGAACTGTCAAATACACTAGAACTACTCAAAAGAAGTTAAGGAAGAATCAAGTAGTTTTATCATTTGCACTTTAAATGGTATCATCTCAAAGAGAAGTTTTTAAAAAAAGTTTTGTTCATACCAATATGCACACTTGACACGGGGCCACTGATTTTTCTTAATTTGGAACTTTTGCCATCACATTTTTCTGGCAATTATATTCATCAAGCTCTTCACTACCAGGGATATCACATTCAAAGCGATAAAGTCACCCTGGACAAGACCGCTTTGTTTTGAACCTAAATTATATGAAATGTGACTCTCATATTTGACCTCTGCCTTGTTTCTGACATGAAAGCCCAATTCAGAAACTGTCACTCGCAGTATTTGATTCCAATATATAAGTAAGATTGTGTTTACTTCATAAAATACATAACTTTAACCACGCACTGTATTTAGTATATAGAGGACAATGTACATATGTTCCTTATATTATTTCGAGAAGTATATCATCTCTGTTGCGACACTTGCACAGCAGCCTGTACACGAGGTAGAATATGTTAACTCCAGTTCACGATTTCGGAATCGAGTGACACACTACTTCAACAACTGAAGGATATAGTTTCAAAATGTAGAAAAAGATAGTTTCTAGTTTACTGAAGTCACGCATAGATGTAGGCGGAGAATGCGTTCAGAATCGTGGATTCGTAAAAAATAAAACTATCTCTGTCTTTCAAGGCGCATTGATTTAAGAATAAAATCTTGCTTTTCTGAGGCACATCATTTCATAATGCACAATGAACATTGATTTATTCAATATGGAAAAAGTAATAATATGTACAGCTCCTCGGATACAGCTCATGTGCGCTTTGTCAACTTGCCGTCCATTGTGATATTTGTGTGCTACTTTTAAATTTTATTCTTTTTAACATGCACCTAGTACGTTCTATTGACTTCACGTGCTCTTTGATAATTTCATTCTGTTTCACGAGTATATGATAATTTGATCTTGCAACATGTGAAGCTAATTCAGTTAATCGTGTTTTACGTGTTTTTCTCAATGTGTATTACTCAACCTACTGCCTACACTGACAACCTACTATAGCGTCATTTATGTGATACAATGTGGCAATCTATTTTTTTCCTTAAATCCCCATAATATATCATATGTGAAAATATATCAAAATATCAAATTTAATTTCATTGGTATATTTGCGCATTAGAAATGGGAATCAAATGTCATTAAGAATAAATGTAATGATAATTTTTAGTGATGAATAGTGGTTGTGAGGAACATATCGCAAGTGCATGTGAGGAAGAGCATCACAATCACACAGACATCACAATGTGACATAACATCAATTTGTAAAGTCAGTACCACACAATATCGCTGAAAGCCGACCTCAGAATTTCCTAGTTGGAAATGTACATTCTCAGCACAAGAAATTGCAAAAGTTATTTGTCAAAGTTTATGTTCAGAGAAGATTTACATATTGATTATAATATATCAGATATTAGAAACGATAAGAAGTTAAAAATATGCATGTCTACGGTTTTGGATTATAATTACGTTAATAGAAACATTTACAGCAAGATTCGCGTTTCTTTTTGTGTCCAATATATTTTAAATGGTAAGATATATTAAACCTTATTGTCATACTTGCATGCGGTTCGTGATTTAGCTTATGGGAAAAAAATACATTACTCTGTAGAAAAATCGTTTATCAAGTTTGATATCATATTTACATGGATTAAGCATGAAATACTAAATTCGACGTCCAAAGTACAGTTTCCTCTGCAAAAGTGCCATAGCTTCTAAAGAACCCGCTCTCTTATATATGTTTTGTTTTTTACACCGAGTCTAAGTTACCGCAATTGCGTCCGATGGGTATCAATTTGGGCGGCAGCTAGTACCTGATTCGGAGAAAATAAAATAAAATGTAGTCGTGCGCGACAAAGACGGCTTTCAGGCGTATATTAAGGGTCGACTGGAAATTGTAAGATGACCTCACTTGATTCGCCTTCATGTCGACATGCAGTGGCTTACGTTTCGGTCATTTTGGTAACTATCTCCTATTTAAGGAATTTGGTCCGATCTTCTCATGGTTGGTCGCAAAATATATTGCTGAAAATACCAAGAATATAGTAAAAAAAATTTGTTTTTTAAATTTAGCTTTTTGATTATAGGTCTTTAGAATGTGCATATCCATAGACAAAGAATAGCGACAAAATGATAACGTATAGCATTGTCTTGTTGTATATTATTCTATAAGGTTGCGTCCAAGTACTTTGTATCGTTATCATTGACAGTAATTCTTGCTTGGAATCCTTTCTGCAAAGACTTGGATTCAATTTTTCTTTTTTTCTTGTGTACAAGGTTGCGACGAAGAACTATGTTAAGTAAACATTGGTTGTAATTCTTGTAAAGACAGGGAAATTTGACAGGTCTTTTTGTCAAAATTCATATACAATGCAAGTCGTGGAACCACCTGAGTCTAATCATGTTTGGTAAGATACACATGTGAAACACGAGGTTGGGTCATAAACGTTAACAGTTTCAAAACTTCATAACATACATGTTAAGTCGGTGAGTGTTTCATCAATACTTTGCAGACGACTGAAATATTCGCTTGCGTAAAATGATCTAGTAATTAACACATATATAAACGTATGTCGTATTTCACATTACGAGATAATTCTTTCTAAAGGTTACTGACTTTTAACACATTGAAACCACATTAGCTAGCTTTCATGAGTTTTGTTCATGACAGGGAACAAAGTTATGAAGAACATTATGTTTGTTTTATGTTTAGTTTAGACACGTTTACATTACAAGAACCAATTAAAGGGGCAGTAGCACGGTTTAAAATATATATTTTCAATTATTTACTGATAATTGGTCATTAATGCTTAATGAATTATTTGATGGTGTCGAAAATCTGATTACACAAACCTATCATCCATAATCAGAGAACAAATTATAAATTATTAGTGTTATATGACAAATGTACTTTTTGACTTAACAAAACTATTAGACCACCTGTCTTGTCGTGACTGGATGGCTTAGAGAGATGCTGTTTCATTAAGAAGATGATAAAAAAGCGTACGTGCATTGTCGAGAAACATATTCCGCCGAAACAGCAAATTCTGATAATACAATTATACATAAACATGAATATGGTGTGTGTTGTACTCTTTATGGATAAATTAATTTACTTAAGAAACATTTATATGAGGTAAAAAAAAAAGGTAATTTTCTCCCTACAGAGGCAGATAAAGTCGTGAAATGTTGATACAGCCTCTGTTATATTACGCTGAGTTTGTTGGCTCGATGACTGATTGCAGGCAATCAAAGTACGTTATGCAATCAGCGACGCTGTTCTTAAGTCATCATTTTGGCTACTGAATCAGGGCAAAGGCGTTATGATATGAACCACTCTTTCCATGCGAGAAGCGTTGTCATTTGCTAAGAAATTCAAATGAATTGCGCTCAAAATTTGTCCACAAGGTTAAACTACCGGATCCCATGGATTTTGTATTATTAGAACAGGGGTAGTATCAACATTTTATGACTTGATCTACCTCTGTGGGGAGAGAATGAAAATAAGCATATTGAGTGACGTTTTTCTAATGTATTATTTTGATCAGATTTCCTCTATTTGAAGGACAATAGCAAAATGAGTTCACTTGGCTTAACAGTTCCGTCAGGTTTTTATTATAAGGCCTTTTCGTGAGAAATAGACGTCGCTATGCAGCAACCATAAACCTTTCAAAACACGAGACAAGGCTGAGCATTCCTTAACCGAATTGGCAAAAAGCTGAAATATGAAATTTTGCGAAATTCGTGAAATTTTCAATGTTGTTGATAATTCCTTATAAAACTCTCATGGGCAAAATGGTGACATATGAAATTGTATGATTTCTTCAAATTTCTTTCTTAAAGTGACATGAAGTATTATTAAAAGTATATATCAAATCCTATTTTGCTTTGATAGTGGCCGAGATAAAACATCTAGTTACTTTAGTTTAACTCCCCTCAATAGACGTATACAACATGATCATTCAAAATGGCAATTATCAGAATAGTAAAAAACGATATCAAACATTTCAAATACATGCGTGTTTACTAGTTTTCAACCATTTCAACATTATCTAACAAAATTGTTGTTTTGTCTGCTATGTATATATATTTCCTTTTTCCGATTTGATATATCACGACTTGCACCTTTATATCGTAAAATACTGAACGGATATACATAAAAATTATAATTTTCAGCAACTGTGAATATTTCTTGTTAAAATGTCATTATTGGAATATTTTGGCATACGTCACTCCAGCAATGTTTTCCCCAATTCAGTGGTTTACATATACTGAGAGTGAGTCGGGATTGAGTGGCCCTCTCTCGGTCGTTACGACAGCAGAGTATGTATATGATTGATAAAATTGGCTACGCGAGTTATGAGAAACTATTCTGACAGGAAATATAAACGAATCATACTGTGATGTTGATTTAATTCATCTACTTAATGCGTCGACTTCGCCAAACATTTATATTGGTAAACGGGGACGAGTCCAAGGTTGAGCTTCCGGTAGACTAACATTTAGTCTCAGAAGTATTTTTTTTCAATATTGACAATATTTTTCAACAATTCATGTATTTTAACAAAATGGAGCGCAGAAGATGCTTTAACTTCGGATTCTGAGTGATCTGGATTTGCTTTGGTCGTGTCAATTGAATATTTTTGCTTTATGGTCTGGATGACAGACCACTGATTCCAGTAGCGGGTTAGCGTAGAGGTTGGTCTGCTCGACTTGAGAACTCGAAATCCGGGTTGGAATCCTCTAAAGATCTTTTGAAACTCGAACCGAAAAAATTACAAAATTGGTTCCATTGCATATATTTAGATTCCGATTTAACAATGCTATCGATCGCTGTAGCATTGCACCCAAACCTTACTGCGTGTAGAACATTTCTCTACCGCAGACGAAGTTGCCTAGCCCTGGTAGAATTCGAACCACATAATCTCTTGATCCGAAGCCGAACGCAAAGTTAACCTAAGAACTATAACAATCACAACACCAACAATTCCAATCAATATCATCAGTTGTTGTGATCTCTGCTGTGTATGAGTCCATAAATTATGGTGAGTTAATTTTCGAAAACATTATTTCGCCGTTAAGGAGATAAACTGATCAATAAGATTATAAACAAGCAAAAACGTTCTTCCTTGAAATCGGATAAGGTTGTTCACTCTCTTAACTACGCATATGGGAGAGAATCCTAGCACTCCGTGATTTTTCATGAATTTTGAGTGCACTCATTTCCGTTGTGCAATTTCACAACGTAAATGGCTGTCTACCTCGTTTGATTCTTTGATAGCAGCAGATCGATTTACCAATTTGATATTTTCCCTTTTTCTTCAATGTACCACTTCTTCTGGTAGCAAGAACATCGAATTGTGCCTGCTTCGAAAACGGCTTGTTATTACATACTGTGAGTTCCTAATAGGATGTAAATTTTATGAACAAGATTATTCCGAACCGCGTTCAATGGTTCTTTATTTTTACTTTTGAGCCTTTGAAAGGCTCTTTTAACATGTCTAGTTATTTAGATACCTATTGTTACATACTCAATTAAATATTAACCCCCAAGGCTCCGCACCCTCACCCCTAATAAAAAACAAAACAAAACAAAAATAAAATAAAAATAAATAAATAAATAAAAACCAACAAAAATAAACCCCACATCTTTTCAGAAGTCAATGGCCGGGGGCTTATATTGAATATTGAGCATTGAATTAGGAAGGCTTTAGATATCTAAACTGTTGTGTCTGAATACAATAACCGTTCAATCACCTACAATGTATCTACTATTGAAAATGTTATTACATTTACGTTCTACATAATGTCTACATTCCCAATAAATATGAACGTGTTGGACATTGCACACGTTATAATATACATATTGTGACTTGAAGACATTATACAGATAACGATATGATGATCCAACCATTATCTTGTGTATCTAATGTTATGTTAGTCTGATTAAAATCGGCTTACAGTGTAGTTCCGAGGAACACAATATGATATATGAACTCTACGGAGATATCAAATCATCTACACTAAGTCTCAGTGGAGAGGAAGCCTATCGAAATAACAAGTTCTATTCCCGATAGAGTAAATATTTTCAAACTTTTATACTTCGAGATTAGGCCGATTTTAATCAGAGTGTGTTATGTCATATACGTCAACCACGATCGGCAAGGTGTGAATCTCCGTAGAAAACAGGGTGCAATATTCATCGCATACATACTCTTTGTTGTTGATCTAAGCCTCCAGGTCATGGTAATATTGGAGGGGTTTTCTCGGTTTTATCAATGTGAGGTCCAACAGTGAAAGTAGATTAGTAATACAGTAAAGATCTTTACTAATAATGTTTGTTTAACTACGGAAATTAGGTTTTCTTGAGTTTTGCTCAATGCTTATTAGTGCACACCATCAGTTTTCTCGTAGACTTCGGAAGGATATGGGGATTTTACAGCCTCTTCATTTTCGGAAGGGTTTTCTGTCGCCTTTAAACATAAAAAATACTTCGTCTTGCATTATATATATGTCTTCCCGGCATTGTTGAGGTCATATATATGTAATTTACAAGCCATTAGCAAATTAAGATAAACTGTGCTAGCATACATATAAGGAATAGTTCTATGGATTTTCAACTTCTTTATTGCAGGATATCTTTTGCTTGATAACAGTGTTACTATCTGCACCGAAACGTCACACTCTTGCAATAAAGAAGTTGAAAATCCATAGAACTCTTCTTATTCATCTAACAACTTCTATATGCCTCTCAAAGAACATATGCTAACATTCTCGATGTGATATTGATACATATCGATTATCAAAACACCAAGCCCGATTCTGTTGTAGAATTTATTAAAAATATGATAAAGACTACTTTTTCATTTGTCGTTCTTTGACAAAAAGTTCTCGACACTATTTCAAGTACACGAAGTGTTGCACAAATGGACGGATAAACTCACCCTTTCAAAGAAGACATGGATATAAACACGATTTTTGTTAACGTTTAGTAACCACGACTGAAAGTAGAATTTCACTTTTCATCTATACAAACCAGCTTAAGCCAACTATGGAGGCAAGATATATGCATGCAGATGGTGTACCTTTGCTTTGTAACATAATTATTATATACATGATGACTGAATCCATTTCAAAGCATAACGGATAATCATTTAATTGAAGTTTTCCTCATTCGTCTCAGAAATGGAAGATAAATTTGCCATCCATCGTAGCAGTCGTCTTTATGAATTTCTATGATGCAGTCTTATCATTGAAGTCCCTTTGACGCAATCTTCCAAATGAATTTTCAATGAGGCTCTATGGTGCATTCTTCTCAATGAGGTCTATAGTATGCAGTATATCTAAGCAGGTCTCTACGATGCCAGCTTCACAATGAAGTATCTATGATGCAATGATCTCAATGAAGTATCTATGATGCAGTCTTCCAAATGAAGTTTCCATGGAGTCTGTATGATTCAATCTTCCCAATCAAGTCTCTATGCTGTATTCTTCTCAATGAAGTCTCTATGCTGTATTCGTCTCAATGAAGTATCTATAGTGTATTCTTCTCAATGATGTATATGCTGTATTCTTCTAAATGAAGTTTCTATGATGCAACATTTGAAACAATGTCCATATTACAGTCTTATTGTTTTAGTCATTGCGCAGTTCATATTATGCAATATTATATCATAATGCAGATTCGATGATTTGGAATCGTCCCTGCAAAGTCAAAGTTCAGTCAAAACATGACACAGTCTCAATGATGCATTCCATCTCCTTGATAATGCCCAATGGTAGCGTTCTTTGGTCCCTTGAATTTGCTTAAGATGCAGTCTTTGATTATATTTCAACATTTACCGAAATCCCTGGATGCCGTTTGATGATGCTTACAGTTTCGTTGCTCCAAATTACGTTTTTAATAATGCTCCGATGACATATTCGGGATCAGACTGCCATGCACTTCATGAGGTACAGCAGGCTTAAGCACGCACCTGCTAGGTGGTGGAAATATCCTGCAGGGACATGGACATCACGTTCTCCTCCACCACCGACCCGCAGGTTGGACACGTCGGTCCTGCAAGTGAAGTGAAGGTAATATTTTATACGGACTCATTTATACATAATTTTATCATTTATGTTTAAACAACATGTTGTACACGATGTTCAGAGTCACTGCCAGTTATGTAAACACCTCTACAGGTGCCGTTAAGTACAAACACTGTTTAACAACTTAACGTTTTGTCTTAGTTAGTTTGAAACGTGATATACTCAGTCATTACTAGTAATCAGTTCAATATAAATGAACGACCATTTTTGTCACAAGCTTTGACGCAAAGCTTTAATGTATCCAACCACAACGTATTTACCATTATTTTCGGACTTGTAAACATGTCGTTTTTGTGAAGTTAAATTTAGACAGTATATCATTATCGAAACAAAATCTTGATCTAATTCACTTTAGATTAGGTAGAACCAGGAAAGGGGCGTTGTCATCGTGTTGGTACATATGTACTTTTATCGGTACATTTTACTTGACTGATGATGCTTTCACTTTGCACTGTCGGCATAATGTAAGTACAGCAACTTTTTTTTCCATCGTTTAACCTAGCTATAGGATTGGTCTATACTCTGAAATTAACTTTTATCCAATTTATCGAACCAATGACTGTATATTCATATATAAAGACTTATCTTTGCTATATAGAAAACATGCATTTGCCATGTGAAACAGTATCTCTTTACCTTTAAATGGACCACAGACAATGGTCATCTTAGTTAAGACATGGAGTAAGAGTGATAGTTTCCACTGAATTCAACACGATTGCATTCTCGAGTTTCCGTTCCGATAATATCTCCACTAACCTCTGGAACCAATATGGGCTCAATGCAATTCATAAATTACCTTACCTCAATTGCATTACCGTCTTTCATTAGCCAATCAGATAGGCCTTTAGTCAGAAATAGGAAAGAAATCATATGGGCAGATAAACGGTGAGTGAGTGAGTTGGGGTTTAACATACAATCAGCAATTTGTCAGCTATTAAACATGTGGATGTTGCCATCCAAAAGAGAGAACAATCGATAAACCCCAACCGTTTTGATAGACAAAAACACAAAAATACAGTCTCGAAATCTATCTCTTCGGATGTCATTTCTGTTTATCGACGAAGCAGGGGGTGACATGAAAGAAGCCATGAGATATCTCATTGGACGATATGCTACTAAGGGGAGGTAATTAATGAATCGCATTGGGCCCATATTGGTTCCAGAGGTAAGTGGAGATATTATCGGAACGTAAACTCTGAAAAATAGAGAATGACACGATTGTGACTTCAGCTCACCTTTTGACGTCAGTAGCGACCCCCGGGACGCCCTTGAGGTGAGGGACATGAGTGAGGGGGACTTCATCATCCCCAGGGGCTCCAAACCCTCCCTCTCCTCCGCAGTGTCAGATATCCAGGAACTCCGGGGGTCCGCCTTCATTATCCGGGGTCTGTTGGGGGTGATGTCACGTGACTTCATGTACTGCAGGAACTGCGAGGATAGACAGGCCAAGGTTTCCTGGATCTGTCAAGGGAGACAACTCGGTTATGATTTTGCATACACCATATAAAAAAAAGTTGCATATGGTCAGCGTATTGATAAACATGACACTTTTCCCCACGGAACTTGGTCGGTCCAAAGCCTTTATATCTTTCAAAACAAAGGGATTTCCAATGATACTCTTTCTGAGGAAACCTTCAATCGTACATACATGAAGGCAATGTCATTTTAGGAAAACATGACATTACTACATTTACACGCAATAAGATAAAGCATGAGGCTTTTAGATGGAGTGGAAGGCTAACGAGACATTACGATCTCGCATCTCTTGGTTCGAATTCCTCAAATGTTTCGACCCAGGACAAATATTAGCATAGGAGCTTATGACGATAGTAGGATTCTTCTCATAATAACACAGCATATGACTGCATCATCGAATGGATCGTGAGCTTATCAAAGTCACTAATACACCATTGATCATTGACTACTGAGATGATGGATGCTGTATTTAATAATAAAATATATTGGCATTTGTCCATCTTCTTTAGAATATTGTGCTTATCATTTTACACATGATATTTCGTAATATTCAACCTCTACTGTACTATTGATGGCTTTTGCAAATACTCTCATCAATTGTAAATTCACCATGTCTTATTTGCCATACATGTATTCTGGAGCAGTATTCAGATATTGCTTATTTGCCAATCCAGTTTAAAGCATACCCCAGCAGAAGGTTGACCACTCACCACGTGAAGATTACCTCCCCTTGCTATGGACTCCTTGTTGAGAGTTGTGAAGTGAGTGTTGGCTCTCTGGGCGCGTCTCTTGCTGTGCTCGTCAACTATCGGTGTGTTTACACTCGTGTGGAACTGCTCCTAAGGTGAACAGTTAAGAGATTCAATAGATTTACGCTTATACGAAAGTAAAACATAGCTCTGTATATGAGTAACTCATATTTACGTGAATACGAAAGTAAAACATAGTTCTCTATAAGAGAAACCCATATATACGCAAATACGAAAGTAAATCATAGCTCTGTATATGAGAAACTCATATTTCCGCGAATACGAAAGTAAAACATAGCTCTGTATATGAGAAACTCGAAGCAATTACCTCCCTTGCATAACGATGTTTCTGGTAAATCGAGGGTCGCGTAGGAGGGAAACAAAAGCACCATGATGGTCTAAGAAAAGGGCAACAGTTCAGCGGTGTAGTTTTTTTTTTGACATTGCATTATTTGTTTTGATAACGCAGTTTTGCACCATATTTGATATACTATTGTAGCGTTGTTCTTGTCCAATTGAAAAAAACCCATTGAAAATGAAATAAGCTAAGCAAATGATGCATACCGAACATGTTTCTTTTAAGAGTTATACAGTTGATGTTTAAGTGTGTGTTGTTTGCAGGTGACTGAAAATGTCATTAACTCCGTGATATTTTTTAAGAACAGTGTAATAATGGATAGAATAGAAATAGAAAAGAAATAGTAGAGATACCTACCATCATTGTGAAATCTGCCGGTCCTACACCAACTATGACGACTGACAAGGGGAGACTACTCGTGTCTATTAGCTTCTGCACAGTGTCATCTATATCGTTGATTACACCATCCTGAAACATAATTTCACTTCTTCGTAAAGAAAATTCCGTAAGATTGTCAAAGTTTATTTGAAAAATCGAGAGATATTTCCTATTTGATCAAACGTTTCCATAAGAAAATATTTCCGTTGAAAATGCTAAGAACATAAAGAAGACGCAAAGTGCAATTTAAAAAAGGCTATGTCTACAGCTGCGTACCTAAAGTTTGTTCACTTACCTGCGTACTCTAGTGCAAATATCATGTGATTTGGAATGTCTTTAAACCATCCTAGCATTGCACAAACGAAACAGATGATGTTGAAATGTCATTACATGAGAAAAGAATCACTTGCAGTAACATATTTGTATGTCATACCTAATCGTAACAAAATTGGCAGGGCATTGAAGTGACCAGGGGTCAACATTTCGAAAACATATTTTTTTATTTTTCTCTACAAAATTCTTCATAAATTATCAACAGCTTTACAGTTATATTGTTTTCCTTTGCACAAAGGCATTGTTATTGTGCTGATTTTTTTCTTACGAAATTTAAAGATTATTCAAATAGAAAGTTAAGAAAATCTGAAATTCACAAATGGGACCCATTTGTCTATTTTACCATGCCAAATATCGACATTCAGCACCAGTGAGAGGTGATATCGAAATATGGTTTGGGAATGATTTTTGTACACACGGACAATTGCTAGTTCTTTGAAAGTGCTCCTGGAGTTATTTTATAGACGTCAAATCGAAAGCAAAAATACATGATATTCACTATACGATACACAAGCAAGTGAACAAACTTAAGGTACGCAGCTGTACTTATAGCAGTTGAAAACATACGAAAATCAAATTTAGTGGATAAAAACAAACACGTTTAAATTGAATATCTTATCATAACCATGTACCTACCGTTACTATAAGAAGCACGTAGTAGGTCTGAGATTCCATGGAAACCACGACATCCTTGATGACGTCACATGCTGTCTGAATGACAGGAGCGACATTAGTCGGTCCAGCGAAGGTCAAGGTCGGAATGGTGTTGTTGTAAGCCTCTACAACGCCCTGAATAAATAACATATTTGATATATGTTAACAAATCCTAATTTTCAAAACTAGTCCACTAATTTATTGCTAGACATAGACAAGGCCGTTTTTTTCATTACATGCACATGTGCTATACAACCTTTGCCTAACAAAAGGCAACAATTTGTTCATCAAGAGCTCTCTTATGTTGTTTGAGAATTGTTCGTTCGTTAGTGAGTGAGTCATTTTGTACATGTTACCTGCGAATCAAATGGCCAATATAGAATCAAACTCCACATTACTTTATTTCGATTGAAAATCTTTCAACATGTCTTTGACATTTTTTCAACCATTTACTTTAATTAGTATTCGCATACCCTTATAGAGTATTCGGACAGTACATCTAACAGGATGCTAAAGAAAGAAACCTTAAACATATATATCTTATATAGATTACGTTATTCTATTAGGTAAGTACAACATGTATACCCAATAGTATAACGTAATCTATATGAGATACGTTTCTTTCTATAGAACTTAAATTGTTTTGTGTATTAATTGACAATTATTCAATTAGCTGGTAATTATTCAGTTGATGCAAGTGTATTCTAAATTTTCGACTGTGACTAAAAAGACAATGTAAAGTGAATTTAAAAGACATTATAGCATAAATACACGTCATTTCTTACATACGATTTATCTCTTATCATACTGACATATTCATATTGTAAAAAAATGCCAACCGAGTAACCAATGATAGCAGAGTGTTTAATACTGACCTTGACCCCCTTGACCCAGATATTTGATTGGTTGTCTCGAAGCGGGAAGCAGTGGAGAGGGTTTCTATCACAAGTTCTTTTGGCGCCAAATCCAAACACGGCTATCTTTTGTTCTAGGTCGTATCTTGCTATAGTAGCTCCTAGCGTCTCTATGGTAGCAATATACTGGTTCTGGAAAGAAACGCAATGATTTCGAAAATACATTTAATTTTTATCTTGAAATTTTATCCTTTACCAATAATGGAATAACCTCATTAATTATTTATCAATAATTTTCTTAGTTTATCAGGAACACTTCGATACATTTTCTACCTCGATAGTTGAAAATATGAGTGATTAGATGCAGGAGGAAAGTGGGAGAAACGTTCTTGGTGAGATGCAACCACGAAACACAGCTTTAAAGAAACGGTTTAGTATTCTAGCATGGTCTTACCTTCTTTGTGTTAATGTTGTGCAAAGATAAAACGTCATTTGTGTCACCATTGGAGGCCTGAAATATTCAATCACGTGATTACCTATGACACCTGTATGTATACAACAAGCATATATACATGTATGTAACTTTATTGAAATTCGGACAAAACATACAAGTATTCCCCCCAAATATGAAGTGTTATATCACGCTGAATGCTTTTATGTTTAGAGTTAAAATATTCATTTTCAGTGTCATATGACTATAATCTGTTTTGATGAAACATAAATTATTTTCAAAGGGTAACGTTAACTTACGAGTTTATTTTTCGCTTCTGTAGCATACATGTATGTACAGCTGCATACCATAAGTTTGTTCACCTGCTTGTGTTCTTAGTGCAACTATCATGTAATTTGGGTTTGGTTTTGACGTTCATAAAATAACTCCAGGACCACTTACATAAGATCATCAATTGTCCATGTGTAAAATAACCATTCCCAAACCATATTTCGGGATCGTCCTGCCACTGGTGCTGAATGTCGATATTTGGCATTGTTAAATAGACAGATGGGTACATACTTGTGAAATTCGGATTTTCGTAAATTTAGATTAAAATCATCCATGTAAACTTTGTAAGAAAAAATCAGCACAGTTACGTTGCATTAGCGCAAAGGAACACATATAAATAAGATCTACAGCTGTTGAAAGCTTATGAAGGATTTTGTAGAACAAAATAAAAATCAGTGTTTTCAAAATTTTGACCCCTGGTCACTTCAATGACCTGCCAAATTTGTAACGGCTATCTGCTAGGAATGACATAAGAATATGTCAACGCAAACTGAATCCTAACTTATGCAGTGAAATTTCATCATTATCGGTTTCGTTTTCACAATGATATGATGTCTCAAAGACGTTACAAATTACATGATATTTGCACTAGAATACGAAGGTAAGTGAACAAACTTAAAGTGACACAGAGTATCTTTCTTAAAATTTTATTTGGTTTTGATAAGCTACAAAATATCTAATATGCTGATTGAAGTTCATATCTCATCACTGGACTTGCAAATATATCCATTTTTGCATAATATCTCTAAAATGCTTGATTTTATGGAAAAATCAAGAAACATCTCAAATACGTTTAATATTCGAAATTATGCATCCAATTAATCTACCTATTAGTTACAATACCTAATAAACACTATCGAATCGAATATATCTTCCTGTCAGCTTATGACATGGTTTCAAAATTACGTTTGGCGAATTTGCGCGCGCCACTCGAGCCACATTGTCCGGTTTTCGATCAAAATCCCGACTTTGAATGGCCGTATTTTCGCTCTAATGTACTGATTTACTTTTAACTTGTTATTTTCAGTAACAGTTAGTGGTTCCCGATGTAATAACATCGATTTCAAAATTTGACATATGTGATCCTATCAACATACTCTGTGTCTCTTTAAGATACGCAGCTGTATATGTCACATTTAACACTTAACCTTTAACATTGATACCTCACTCCCGTTGTGCATACAGTTAAGTTAAGAAGTTGTAAATCTTATGTCGTTTACTTGAAGAGGCACTTTTCATTGACTCTCAAGTGCCTCGAGAAGTTAGTTATAAAGTAGTTGTCATTTTGACCTACCGTAAAATCGATTGCAATCAGAAGGCGTAGTTTGCAGCCACCTCGTATGTAGTCCATGAGTGAATACTGCATCTCCAACCTGGTACATAATTATATATCTAGAAAGCAGTCCATTCTTATACAGTTTTGAGGAAAAAGAGATAACTGTGTTGGGATTTGCAATAAATAGACACAAACGTTAAGAACTAACTTCTTATTCAATATCCAAATGAAGATCATACATGCCCTTTGAATACTCCCAATAGTTTAGTTTTTTTTTTGGTGAGAATATGTGCCTTTTTAATTATTGCCCGACACACTGCAATATATCAATGTTGGACACGCTAAAAAAGTGTAAATCTTGCCGTTATTTATTTCGCTTGCGATGGTTGAAATTATCAATTGCGTGAAGACACTATGAATGCTAACGACACATGATCTGCGCACATGTCAACATACAGCATGATGATCGTTCCAGAAAGGTTTCTGTAACACTGCCCCTTACTCGGTTAGATAAAACCGGACAACTCCTGAACTGATAAAATCAGACGCTTACCTGAACTGTTAAAACCGGACACTTGCCTAAACTGTCAAAATCGGACACTTGCCTGAACTGTCAAAATCGGACGCTTACCTGAACTGTCAAAATCGGACGCTTACCTGAACTGTCAAAATCGGACGCTTACCTGAACTGTTAAAACCGGACACTTGCCTGAACTGTCAAAATCGGACGCTTACGTGAACTGTTAAAACCGGACACTTGCCTGAACTGTTAAAATCGGACACTTATCTGAACTGATAAAACCGGACACTTATCTGAACTGATAAAATTGGACACTTACCCGAACTTTTAAATTTGGACACTTACCTGAACTGATAAAACCGTACACTTACCTGAACTGATAAAACTGGACACTTGCCTGAACTGATAAAACTTGACACTTGCCTGAACTGATAAAACTTGACACTTACCTGAACTGATAAAATCGGACACTTCCTGCAGTGATATCCTTCCTCTTCTTTTTCTCCTTGACACGACAGATTAGTTCTATACTTTTGTAATGATGTACTCTACAAAATAAAAACGGTCAAAATCATAATGTACATATGACTTATGTAATTCACGGCAAATGATACCAGAATATGCAAAAGTGAATTAAACAATTTGTGTTTTTACGATTTACTCGTAGGGCTACAATATATTATTAACTAGTAAATGAGTTTAGCGTTTTAAGTATCGAACTAGTTTTAATGCTTCGAAATAAGAAATGTAATAGAAAAACCTAATTAACTCGTACATTGGCCATATACAGCTTGGTTCCGTTTAATAATACACGGTGGTAATCGTAGATAACAAACAGTGAATTGTCCAAGAGATTGATTTTTTTAACTTCTTGTACTCATTCACTTGTACACCTTCGGTCGCCTATCTTGTACAAATTCACGACTTTTCTTGCTTAATGATTTATGTGTACGTACGTGACCCCGTGTTATATACAGCAAATATACAAAACCGTAAGCGTAATTATTTATTTTGCAAACGAGTTTGAAACATCCTTACCGTTTTAGATTAAGTAGATTTCTGACAGAGGTGGTGGCTTCTCCCAGTTTAACATAAGTGGACTCCAAACTTCCTCTTAAAGATAAAAATGAAGAATAATAAATGGAAAAATCATATTTATACAAATATGGCATTTCCCCAAATTCCTTCATAGAGAGAAGAAGAAGTAGAGATAATGAAAGATTTAAATTTATTAAATTTAATTTTTTCTTATTTAATGGATTTTACAGCTCTTTCAAAGAGAGATAAATTGATGCAAATGAGAGAAGTAAAATAGACAATGTTTCACTATTTCCAAAGAATCTACTGAATAGGTATAAATAGTTACCCATAATTAGTATGCCAGCACGATATCTGTATTGGTCTATCAAGGTCATTGTTGCACAGTCTTTGTAAACTTACATCAAACGGTCGCCATCTGAGTAATAAAACACATGCCATTGATAATTTTGAGGGAAGTGGTATATATTTAAAACAGCGCTTTTTTCATCCTCGATCAAACAATAATTTTCCTCAGATTTATACATTTGCATTTACAGATACAAATTATACCCAATCTACAAGTTTTAATTCGCAACAGCCGTTTTGATGCATACTATTGTCACTATAACTAAATCGGTACAACGTTACTGGGACAAAAGGTCATTCGTGAATATGAGAATAATTCGGTAAAGGGGTACACTGTGAAAACGATTTTTGAAAATAATGCACTCATCAAACACGTGAAAGTTTTTATGATGAAACAAGATACAATCCCCCATCTACATCGCTATCCCTCATTTAACATTCAATTGATTTCTTTAATTTTACCCTTATTTTAGTTATATGCTTTTTCGAATAACTATAAAATAAACTAATGGACAGTAGCACGTGTTTTATAAATTTTAGATTTTGAATTTTTCACTGATAATTGTACGTTGATGCTAAATGTTTTATTTTGATAGAGTCAAAAATCTCATTACACAAACCGACTATCCATAGTCAGAGAACAAATTATAAAGATTCACAAAAAATCTATTGGCGGTCATTTTTGTGTGAACACCTTTAATTCATTTTGTGTAAGAAAAAAGAATCGCATGGCTGAACTTTACATTTTATATTTGGTGTTTTTACTGCTGCTTTTAGTTTAAATACATTGTCTTTCAGTTGGAACCATTTATTTTCATTTCTTGACATAACCTATCCTGTTTGACATAGCCAATCAAATCATTTTCTCGCCATCGTCTCGATAAAATTTCAACGAGAAAATGTCCAAAGTCGGGCCGCGCGAGCGAATCTAGCTTCTAAGGCCAGGGTACATAGTAGTGGAGTTAGCGTAACGTTCATACCCTGAGACAGGATGGACATAACCACATGTTCCCCCTAAAACACGCTACTGCCCCTTTAAGATGAAAGAAATGAAGTGAGTATGTTGGTGACAACAAACCCCGGACTTCTGGTCTTTGGCTGTGTCTCTGTTCTGTGCACGGGGTGAAAAGTCACACTGTTTATCTGACGACTGATTTCAAGGTAAACGTCTGGCTGACGTCATTGAAAAGAGAATAAAAGTGCTTAAATGAAAATGAATTGTAGGGTGCTGTGGCTAGTGAAAAGCATTGCAAACCAACGTTAAAATTGGTGAAAATGATATAAAAATTACTACCCAAAAAGATAATACGTTGTATTTTGGAAATTCATTTATTTAAATACAACCTATTCATTATCGAGTTAGAAATGATATGCTATCATTGGGATACGATTTGTTAACCATGTAATTGTTTTCATACTACATTGACCGCAACGATATCGCCGTTGCAAAGTGATATGGATCATTCAACAAAATTGATATCGCCAACATTAAAACTGAATAATCCTTACTAGTAGAACCATGAGATCTAGCAGCGACATTAATATCTTGAATGGCAGCAGGAGCCTGCTCATGCAGATCATACTCAAGTTATTTATCAGAACTGGTACTTCTTCCGAATCACAAAATGTAAATAAGATCATTAATTGTAACCAGGAATGAATTATGCTTGACAGTGAATTCACCTTCCGTTTTGAGAGAAATCCCACTTTTCCCAGCTTATGTCCTGCCACGTGGAACTGGGCCTTGTTTCTTGTGTCCTTCATAAACTCTGTCGTCAGATTCAAGAGACCACGTGACCCAGGGTCGCCTGAAAGTTATACAAGGTTTTTTATATTAACTGAAGTGCCGTCAAGGTTTCTTTAAATACCATTGATCATGGAGCACAGTGGTGTAGTGGTGTAGTGTGCTTGCCTGTCACGCCTAAGACCCGGGTTCGAATCCAGGTGGAAACACTAAACGTTCGCAACCTCGGCTTTACACTGTTTTGTGTTGATGGGCAAGGCACTGCATCCACATTGCACTCAGTCTGTACAATTGGGTGCCTGAATACGGGAAGTAAGGACCTATATGATCACGGGAAGCGCTCAGTAGCTGCTTTGAAAGTACACTTCCTTGCGCTGGATAAGGCTCACAGATTGTCATTATTATTACATTGCCAACATGGTTCATTTAGCTTTATAAGCCAAAACAAACTTTTCAATTGTTTAAGGCAATAAAGACTTTTTTGCCTATCAATATCTCCTCTCCTCGGAACATCATCAAACCACAAACCCATATATACATCTGAGTGGACACATGCAATTTCCAATGTAAGTTTAGATATCCATTAATCTCACTCACATTTAACAGCTGTGAAATCGGTCACCAATCCAGTTATTAACTGCAACCCTAATCTGATCGCACATAGTTGATTGTTGCAACAAAAGGAGCAGAAATTCTGCCAACCTTTTCAGTTATGTTTGATCTTGTTATTTACTGGAAAACCTGATGAGCAGTGAGACTGCAACTGCAACTGTACGTGGTTTTACTAACAGTGCTAGGCAGGATGTACTCATCTGAGCAATAGTACAGTCTGCACGGTTCAGTTCAGCAGCTCATTCGTGTTACTTTGATCTAGTCTCTGTTCTAAAAAGTCAAATTTCATGGGTTCCGGCAAACTGCCCTAGCAGTTAACTCTCTTATTTGCAGCCTACGAAACACGTCTGTTCGCGTGCATCCTTGACGGCCGTACAGTGACATTGAAAATATCATGCCTAATGTTTATTTTTCATCAACAGTGTGAGGTAAATATGAATTTTTTAAATAAAGATATTACTGTTTTATAACTGTGGAAATTATCATCTGTTTTCTGATAAATTATATTTTACAGTACCTACTGTACTTAGTTTAGATATTTCATGCATTATTATATGGTTTAACTTTATACACTAATGAGATGGTAAAAAGCGATGTTTTGTAAAAGATAGTTATTTCCCCTGAATGTAAAAATTCATTTCGCAGAAGCAAAATTGCGAATGACCACTTTTGAAACGGCGTCGCTGATAGCAGAACTAGCTCCAATTGCCTCAAATCAAGCTTTTAATTTTCTTCCCGATTTATTTAACTATTTAGAACAGAGGCTAGATCAAAGGAACATGACTGAGCTGCCTCTGTAGGACGAGAATGGGTTCCATAAGAAACCAGAGAAGCCACATCAACTGATGAGATCTGAACAGACAAATATGAAAGGATCATCAGTGATGACCATATTTGTTTATTAATTAAGAAAACATGTACTGCAATAGCACCTTTCATTCAGGTTACAAAAAGGAGTAATTTTCGATGTTGATAAACCCGTTATTGACAGATGATTTTAAGTGATTGTCCGTGACATACTATGTTTACGACACGAGTGCCTAAATATTAGTATATCCCGAGCGAAAACGAGGGGTATACTGATATTTAGCCACGAGTGGCGTAAACATAGTATGTCATGGGCACTAATATGATATTTTGTTTAAAATCGTAATCGCAATATTAAAGAAAATACAATTAATACAATATTAAAGAGAAACCTACTGCTCAGACTAGCCGCCGGCCCCAATAGAACGAAACGTCATAGGCGAACCGTGATGTCAAAGCATTGTTTAAATAACATGACGTCACAATGAAAAAGTGATATGCTGTCATAAATGACTGCCCAAGTAGGTAATAAGATATAAATATTTGAAGCATAATTACAAGTGCTATTTAATGTCAACACTTTATCAGAAAGACGACCTGATGGATGAGCTTACTCGCACTTCCAAGGCATATAGGTTCTCTGTACCAACCTGCTACCCGGAGTATGCGTATGGTGGATGTCCAGGGTTTGCTGGGGTCTATCAGTGAGTCCAGGGTCATCTCCACACAACCCACAAAGTCGTGGTGTCTCAGGTCAGTCGATCTGTACATTAGATAGGGGAAACAACAGTTAAGTTCTGTCGACAGTAGAAGCAGCGATGGTTGATGTGAAGAACATGCATGTTAAGAACTACTGGTAGTAGAAGCACCATACTAAACATGGATGATATGAATCTTTATCTCGACTTGCACAGCAATGTCGGCTTACCATTGGTCAAAACCGGTCACGTGCCGTAGGTATATTTATCTATGTCAAACTGGGCCACGCGCTCCCCTAGTAACAAGCAACGACGTTGTGTCAATGGTTATCTCCCTTGCCCTTTGTTCGGTAAACAAGGCTACGCTAAGCTCGATTGCTGTAACGTCATATATGCTTGGTGAATTGTCATGTACATTCTAAAGTCAGCTTTATGTAATAAATTCACTGGTAAAAGTAAAATGTTCTTCTAGTAAAAGATTGGTACCGCTTAAATACATTAGCAAGTCATACCGTATCGACGGCATGTTGACCCGCTCACTCTCAGCGAGGTTGTCTATCAGCGAGCTCAAGATTCAAATTATGCAAACAGAAAGCCGATCTATGAACATCAGTTAAGTTAAAACTCACTGCTAGTTGTTTATTGAACACTCAAAGCAACCTGTAGATTCTGCTATGATGTCTGACTTATCTATAACTCCGACACTATCAAACTCGCTCGCCCCCACTCGACAGTCCGCCATGACAGTAACTGGATTTCTACGGCCGCTTCAAATCGAATGAAGTTCGAATGCACGAGGTCACGTGACCAAACAATCAAAATGTAGGAATGCCCGCATTGCTCGGTATTTTTATTTTTTTTACGTTAATCCTAAATTCCCGTCTAGTACCGTGCGCTCCGCTTCGGTACTAGACCATACTTTTGGTCATTAACACGATGGTTTAAAAATTATATTTGTATATACCTCAATAAACGAGTAACACTGATCTGATCAGACGCCATTTTGGCCAATCTCATCTTTCAAGCCAGATTTAAAGCATTTAGAATAGGTGCTCGTCGAGATAAATTCGTTACCATGTGTCCGCGAGTTTGATATGGAGATTTATCATGTGTCCGAGTTAAATATCAAACTCGAACATCGTTCTCGTTTGATATTTAACTCGGACACATGATAAATCTCCATATCAAACTCGCGAACACATGGTAACTTATAATGTTCAATGGATAATAGAAAGAACAATCTACATGTTATAGATAGTGGGGAAAATATATAATTAGATAAGAGTTAAAGCTCGGATTAGCAATATACAATGGATAGTACAATAATGAGCTATATACAATGACAAGTACAAAGAATAAGGGATGGCCATTTATATTGTAACCATAGCAAGTTATGTACAAACAATAGGAGAAAGAACAAGTTATGAGGAATGGCTAGAAACTAAACGGGTATAACAAGTACTTAAAAATGGATAGTAGAAAAAAGGGGTTACCTACGATTAATGGTAAAAATATAGAGGATATAATATAAGTGTCTATGACAGACATACTATGTTTACGACACGAGTGCCTAATTATTAGTATTTGCCGAACGAGAGCGAGGGATAAAGGTAAATAAAGGAAATAAAGGTACCTAATAAGGAAAGTCATTTACAGTTACAATAAAACACGGACATAGCGAACAATCGGATATAGTGAACAAATTTAAGTCCCGTCGAAAGCCCAATGCATGGCGGCCAAACGTGGGTAGCGAACAACGGATATTATTGAAATTCTTTTGTCCCTTGGAGTTCGCTATATCTGTGTTCTACTGTAATAGTAGAAAGAAGTCGTAAAAAGGATAATAGACAAAACAAGTTGTAAACATTGCAAAACACATCAAGTCCGTAAACATGTGCCAAAGCTTCCTAAAACAGTCGATGCACATTTTAAACAAAAAAGTGTTCTTGGAATCTTATGGTTGTGTTTAGAATATAAAAATGACAAATCTCAATATTTCGTCATTTATCAGACAACATAACGATTAAATATTTCCAAAATCGTAACTTATTTCCTTTTTTATGAATGTGAATCAAAGAAAATAAAGTCAGTTTGGTTAATTTTTACAATTTTCACTTCAATTATTGCATGATCGGTAATATGACAATTGACCCCACCCATGAAGAACTGGCGATTTCTTATTTACCATTAAAGTTACAGGTCTGCTATTTTAGCACAAAGTACTAAACTGATGGAGTGTTACAACACAACAAAGCAAATTCCTCTGAACACGTAACTTTTGATAATATTCAAATTCAAAGAGGTGTTACATTTCTTTTGGCGTTCAGTTTAGAAAGAACATGTTAAATAAAGACACTTTTAAAAAAAATGAATGATTTGTACAATGAACAGTAACAAAATGTTTATATTTTTCTCGTAATGTTAACGTCAGCTACGGTAATTCTAAAGAATTTGCTGATCCCACGCGAACCTTTCCTTTAAAGGGACAGTAGCACGTTTTAGGGGGATTATGAGGTGATGTCAGAAAAATTAAAATAAATGGTTTGAATTGAAAAGCATTGTATTTAAATTAAATGAAGCAGCAATACATCAAATATATAAAATTTTAAGTTCAGCCATGCGATTCCTTTTTCTTACACAAACTGAATGAAAGGTGTTCACACAAACATGATTGCCAATGAACGTGATGCGAATCTCTATAATTTGTTCTCAGATTATGGATAATTGGTTTGTGTCATGAGATTTTTTATATTTATCAAATAATACAATAAACATTAACGTACAATTCTTAATGAAAAAAAATGAAAATATTAAATTTTCCAAAAACGTGCTACTGTCCCTTTAAAAAGTGTGAGAGAAATCTACTGAACCTACCTACTATCTATGTCGTAAACAGAGAACATGAGCTGCTGTTTGATGTCCGGCTGGTACTCCAGTATAAAGGGCTGTGTGAACTGAAACGGGTCAACAATTTTAATTACACAAACAATCATTAGTAAGACTCATTTCAGTGTTTGTTCACTGCCTTATACTTTGTTTCAGATTGCATGTTAATCTGTTATGAATGCCGAAGCTAGCAATTTAACTTGACCAAAAAAACATTTTATGACATTAAGATTGTCCATTCTCTTTCTGCCTCAACTAAACAAACCGCCAACATTATACTGAGGTGACGAATTGATAAGAATTTTGAGTATTATAACACTGTGTTATTATTCACTATCTAGACTGGTGAGTATTACTGAATATTATTAATCATCTATGAAAGACATGACACTAATATAATATATTCGGCCTAGACTGGGCCAATACGGGCAAAGTTGGGCCAATACGAGCAGACGGGGCAAATATGGCTCTGGACATGCGCATACTAACAAATAGCGAGAGTCCAAAACTATCGCTTCAATACTTTCATCATATATGACGGTTCACAAATCTCAATAATAATTTTGATTTTGATGAAAGTGAACTATCTTATGTTGTGCAAGTAAATCAGATAGATTTTAAATAATAAAATAATTGGATTTTTTTCCGTATTGGTCCAGTAACAGGTCCTCGGTCTCTTGTATTGGCCCTTGGCTTCGCCTCGGGCCAATACAGCACACCTCGGACCTGCAACAATAAACTACATTGGACCAATGGTAATATATGAAACTTGGTACTCGACCACAGTAAATATCTAACCTTTGGGTTGAGTGTTTCTCTGATAGCCTCTGTCCGCCCGTACTCCTTCCACTGTCCGAACTGCTTGACAAACAAGACGCACATAGGGTCGGTCTTAGTAAAGATGTCCAGATCAGCAAGGTCCTGGCAGGACACAAGGATCTCAACTGGACCTCCCGGGACAACGGCCATCTCTAGAACATATGAACTCGAGTCTACACAACATCCATAATCAACTCTCTGCAAGAAACAATCACTACAATTTGTCACCACGATATTCGAGTGTTCAGTTCACAGTCAGATTCAAGTGTTCATGATAATAAGCGTATGTATAATGCTATGTAAAACCGTAATGCGAATTTCACACGTTCTTCTTTACTATTACTGTAAATCCTTGAATAACCGCCTGCTTTGAATAATGGTTTTTAACGTCACTTTATATGTAATGCCTGATATTATGAGGGCAATTTTTCCTGTAATGATATTATTTCATGAACACATCATGGATCTGAAATAAATAATCGCCTTCCTCGAATAATAGCCCGGTCAAAACGATGTTAAATGATAATCGCCCGGCTATTATTCAAGGATTTACGGTACGTGGGTTGACCAACATGCTACGTCAATTCATTAGACTAATTGTATTTGCAAGGAAACAGCCTCTTACCATTAAACGATAAAGAAAACATGTTTATTTCCATGTGTCGCTAATCCTCTTTATTCAAAAAAGCGGTGCATATTTTCCATGCAGGAATTGCTTTCGTAGAACATATATTATATATCCATTACAATAATTAACCGTCCATTCATTTATTGATAAATTATTCGATTGCATTTCTATATCGAATAAGAACAACCTGGTGTTCAATATCAAGACATCAATAGTTCAAATAGGACCCATAAAATGCTTATATATTGTATGCCGAGTAGTCCTTTTATATGTTGAGTTTGTTTATATATAATGTTGTATTTCTCAAAACATTTATTCAATCCGTATTTTTCATACAAGTGTACATTTGTTACGCATAGAGGTACCTAGAAATTTGAATCTCCCAATGCGTTCGTCCAGATATCTTGCCATAAACATCGTGTTGTATATATTTAATGATCATGGAGTAGATCCCTGATTTATAAGACTATAAACATATTTGCCAGATATTTAAGCGTTTATAATGCCATAAGTTACCTACTTGTTCATTCCTTAGCATGGGAATTATGGATGCCAAAATTCCTAGCAAGATCTTAAAAAAGATCTTTTCTCTATTTCATTTCTGATATTGATTTTTTTTCTAATCAAGCTTTTATTCAGTGAAAATGTGTCAAATTTTCTGTTTTAGTAAAAAATACAAAGAATCACTATTCAGAAACTATGATTTCACTATTCCTTGAAAACGATAAAGGGGGGTTGTATGTTTATCAGAGAGACTGCAAGGTTAATATATATAGATATACATATTTTTCCAAATTGACCTATTTTCATAAACATACCATGATGCTTCACTTACTCAGGATGATCCCACCTCTATACAAAGGGTCGCCCAGTGTCTTAAACGAATTCAAACTTTAATGAATCTGATTAAGTTATTCACGTATATATGAATTATGTAACGGATTTAATTGTAATACATATCATTTATAAGGTAATGGACAAGTGTATCATTGTTAAATCATGTGATCCAAAATGCAAAAGACGTTAAGCATTCTTAATGCATGTTAACATCATTCAAAATGGAAAGACACTTGTTAAAAGTATTTTGTAAATAACATTATCTTATCAACGTCAAAGGGATCTGTTATTACGAAATGAGGAAACGTGGTTGTCTTGTTGTCAACATAGATACAAGTTTGTTTGCTTTATAAACATGCATATGTAGGTCACTCTCAAGATAAGGGGAAGACAAACAGTGATCGATAAACGATAATCATTGTCTTACATAGTGATCGACCGAGATCAGCTGTTACTGACATTGGTGATAACTTTCAAAATCGATATTCACTCAATTAAACAATCAAGAATCAGTACAATTATCAATAATTGAAAAACATAATTATTGATCACAATATGAACTTCTCTTTTTTTAAATTCATGTGTTTGTTTGTTTTCGAATATGTCAAGTCAATAATCAGTGGAGAATATCGACTGTTTCTGTTTATGGGTTTTATTATATATCTGTCCGATCATATTGATTGCATTTGCAACAGCAAGTTTGAAAGTACGTATTGCACTTTGAATTGAACAATATATATTGTTATGGTAGGTAAATAACCTACATTTACATGTGGTTTACAAGGCTGAATGTTAGATCGGATCGAACAAATGAGTTGTTTGTTCCAAATAGATGATAATCAATAATATATATTTTTTAAATTTTAAGCGAATGACGTAATAAGATGGCAAACACAAAATGATCAAAAACTGATGGCGGTTAAACTATGTTCGATTCTCTAATGATTTTCAACCAACTTCGATATCAACACAGACAATTGTTAATTAAAACCTGTGAACATAAATACTGTAAATACCCTATTAATTCTATTTTTGCTTCATTAAAATACCATATCTTCACCCAATAATGACAACACAATCCGTCAAGCAATCATAACAAGAGAAAGAACACCACATACCTTCGTGTTGCAACAACCTCTACCACACGTTACTGTTTTTGTATATTTCACAATAATATCACAACAGAACGCCGTCGACACAACATGTTATAAGTTTACAGTTCGACGGTTAATCTTGTATGATAACATCAAGTTACTAATTCACTTGTACTTACAGCACGTATGTTCTGTGCAAGCCGTTTCTACATATACGTAAATCCGCACGCTTCAACAAACACAGAACTCGCGCACCAACTCGCCTTTGAATTACTCCGAGGTCGTCAGGAGTTCTCGCACTGTATATCAACTCGCACAAAGTAATTTATTTCTGTGAATATTTCTCATGACTTTATTTCACGATATTATTTACATCGGTCCAGTAATTGACAGTCAAGTGACAAGACGATATCGACACCCATTTATTTGATACACTACTCAGGGTTGAGCCATGTGGTATATCATCTAGACCTACTCGATGTCTAGAGCCCTGTCCGGCTGTGTGACCATACCGTTGTTTAGCTGGGTGTAATCAAGGGAGTTACCGTATGTCCTATAATAATGTTATCTCAGAACAGGGTTTAAGAGTTGGTATGGCATGGTATGGTATGGTATGGTATGGTTTAACATAAATAATACTGGTTTTGACCAATTGTTAACCGACATTTCTGCGCAAGTCGAGATAAACGTCGATATGAAGCACATGGCTTGATATGTAAGGGTATTATATGAGCTCTGCAGATACCAATAGACTGAGAATAGTCCATGTCAATTCTATAAAAGAGGATGAGTCAAGGCCTGACATGAATAGATCGCTGAAGAGAAATGAATCATAACATCACTGCACTGGTATCTGCCGAATCTACTATATATGCTGGAAAGGAACACATCATTCGATTTTCTTCTTATAGGAAATACGGTACAGAACAATGCATCGGTGGCCTCTGTTTAGCTAAGGGATTGTCGTTTGCAGATCAATTTACGGTTCAATTGTCGAGGCGTTTAGTACTAATGTGATCCGTTTGTGATCAGTGATAGTTTTAGTTGAAAACCCAGGGTCATCAAATAACAAAGTTTGATGAACACGTGTTTTGTGATCCAATAACGATTACATGTTTGGTTATTGAACTGCCCGTAAAGATAAACTGTCAATAAGCACTCGATTTCAATAATAGTTTCAACGAACCGCCCATGGGTAATGATAGATCTATAGAAAAATGAGACACTGAGTTTCAATGACAACTACAAGTGATTGGTATAGCGCCTAATACGCAGGTAAACCTGCCCAGTGGCGCTTAACAAGTAGAAATACAAAAAGCATTTGCCGTGACATGTTGGTCAAGTAATTTGCTTAAATCGCCAAAATGTTGCCTGAAAAGCAGACTCTTAATCTTATTGTGGAAAGTGTCCCTTGATTTAATTTGCTGGATCTGTGGAACTTCACTCCACAACACTGGAGCTGCAACTGAAATACATCTATACCCCATTTGAGTGTTGGTTCTGGGAAGCACAAGATCATTTCTTGATGTGCTAGATGAGATATCATAACATATCATGCGATTCCATACCATACCATACCATACCATTCGGGAGCAGCATTTATATAGGCATTTGCTGCAGCTGCCTGTTTGCTTATTGTATATATATTCTGAATGTTGTGTATGTTGTATAATGTTTTATGGAAATAAAATACTGTTTAGATCATACCATACCATACCATGCAATACCATACCATACTATGCCACACCATACCATACCATACAATACCATACCATGCCATACCAAACAATACCATACCATACCATACCATACCATACCATACCATACCATACCATGCCCTGCCCTGCCTTGTCATACCATACCATACCATACCATACCATACCATACCATACCATACCATTCTGCTGGTGGTTTTGAGGGAGATTTAGATTTAGATAAGTTTTTTTAGATAAGCAGGAGACGTGGGATCGTTCAACACAGAGAATGTTAGTGAAAACACTTTGTAAGCGACTCGTTGCTTCACTGGTAGCCAGTGTAACTCTCGTAAATAGGTGTTATTTCACAGTGCTTTATTGAACCTGTCATATGACGAGAAGAACTGTTCTGGAGATGCTGGAGGCGTTTGATGTTGAGTCTTATGTTCCATAAAAAGTTTTATAAAATCCTCATTTTAAAACTTCGCCAGTTCTTGGAAGTTCATACGTATACTCCGTATACAAGCTACAGGTGCATGGTATGCCGGTAATAATTCTGACAAATGCCACAAGAGACATGAGGTCCAGATTTCAGAAAAAAAATATAATTCAAACCATTTCCTGTAAATGGTTCACAAAATTATCGTCACTTTTGGCAAGAGGATGATGGAACTAAGGCGTACAGTTGCATGATATTTGCACTACGTTAGAAAGAAATGAAACAAACGTTTGTTAAGCAGCTGTAAGGTTATAAATACAGCAAATTCATTAGTAATCAGAAAATTAAAGCGAAATGTTTAAAAGGATGTTCAATAAGAAAACGAAATCAAAACTAACATTCATGGTACCATAAGTGCTAATTGGAATAAATTAAAATTCATTTTTATAATAAGATTTTTGAAATTGTGTTAAAGTACGTCAAAAATCGTAAAATTAATGTGTTATGTTTTTGTTTCCCCAGGAAAACATATAAACCCTATTCTAATACCTTTACACTCAATACATTGTATAGTGTCTTTCTTTCACGATCTTTAACTGTAAGCGTATACCATGATAGTTCAACGATTTCGAGGAGGCTGGCTGGGATTTTAACAACGCTTCAATCAGTGTGTGTTCGCGTTAGCGACCTCTCTTTCTTGAATTTCGAGATTTGTTATTTTGTGGTGATTATTAGCCGAGGAAATGTGTCATTTTACTTTTACCAAACAAGTGTGTATGTTTGTATTACCCGAGCGAGGGTATACATAAATCTGCACGAGTTTCGTCAAAGTCAAATTATGGTGTTCCGTTGGTAATAATTTCTTTATTACCGATTCTATTCCATTTAAACATCTTGGAAATATCCAAAGAACGGGACGTTTCCCTTGCGACGGTCGGCTACAGTGACGTAACGAACAATGATGTTATTACGTCACAGGCTAAAAAAATACGGAAAATTGCACGTTAACCATCGTTGCTAGGCAAAAGTGATATGTGCACTAGTGCTCATATTAAAAATATGTTACCACTTATTTTTTTAAATATTGGTAATAAAACGTGTTCCGATGACAATAAATAAAATATTTATCAATATTGAAAACGCATATGAATTAGAAAGACATCTTCCAAAGCTAATTAACAGTATGCAGTTACTGTGTGATAAACTAACATGAACTACATTAAAAAATAATGTGATAATTCAATACGACATAAATCTGAAAAAAATAATGAGTCAACAGTTTTTTATGAGGTCATGCAATCAAAATATATTTAGACCAACAGCTTATGTGTAAGTCCATACTATCCATACGATTTTACCTCTTTCAAATACATCAAAATACATGCACTTTAAAATACCATTTAAACCCAAATTTATACAGTATTGATGCTCTTAGATCGATACTTACATTGTTTAGTGCGACTGGATTAAGTAAACCTAGCCTCAATATTATCCGTTTCACTCCTATACTGAGTCTAGAAAGGTCTAGTAGAGGGTCGCGTCGGCCGATCTTTCTGCGACTTATGACCCTCCAACGTTATACGTGCGAAGGCAGACTATTGTGGCTTGGTAAGCTGAGTTCTGATTGGTCAATTCGATATGTGGGCTGATGCGACCCTCTATTAGACCTTTCTAGACTCAGTATAGGAGTGAAACGGATGATATTGAGGCTAGGTTTACTTAGACTGTATTTAAGGCACTTTTCAGTCCATCAAATGTTTCCCTCTCAATGAAGCGAAAGGTGTTGCTGCACGGACGTTGTAAATTTCACCTTGTGTTGCACGGATTTTAATTAAATATCATATCGCATGGAGCTCTACGCAATCGAAAGCACATGGTTCGACATTCTCTTCCCACAGAGGCAACTCAGTTATACCTGAATTAGCCTCTGTTCTATTACGCCTAGATCCTGGGGTTCCGGCAGAAGGTCCTAGCGGCAAAAAGTTGTAACTTGAGATATCTCCCTTATCTGCAGCCAATGAAAACACCTTTTGGATATCAACGACTTTGGGAATTCTCAACGGTCGTACAGTGACTTTCGAAAGTATCATGCCTTTAGGTTTATTTTTCATTAACAGTGTGAGAGGGAAAATATTTGAAAATCAGATATGGATAAGGTTTTTCATTAGAAACATATTGTTTTATAATTGTGTAAATTGTTCTTCGTTTTATGATAAATTTTATTTTAATAGTCTACCAAATAAAAACTAATGAGAAGGTAAAAAAGCAATGTTTTGTAGATGGAAGAGTTATCTCCCCTGAATGCCGAATCACCGGGAATAGCCGGGAGTAGCCGAGCTTTTGCGAATGACCCCTTTTGAAACGGCGTCGCTGATTGCACAACTAACTTCGATTGCCTCCAATCAGATTTCTACTTTTCTGTCCCGTGTATTAGCCGTAATAGAACAGAGGCTAATTCAGGTATGACTGAGTTGCCTCTGTGGGGAGAGAATGATGGTTCGAAGGTAAAGAGGAAAATGCAGTGGTTTCATGTTTTAAACAAAATTATGGCCGTGTTTCAAGGGTTTTTTTTCCGGAAGAAGCAAAGGTGAGTTGCATTTTAAAGTATATTCATTGATGTACTGTTGCATGTTTATTTATATCTAAAAAGATGCTGAAGTATGTCACAGAGGGTTTACACGGTATAAAAGAAGCTGTCAACAAGCAAGTTCATATTTATGCATTTTGTGGTTGAAATACTCTGTGTCTCTTTAACTTGAAAATATGATCGGTCCATTCAAAAATAAGTCCATAACTGTATTCAAATTTCAAAAGTCAGATTCAATTTTTGAAATTAGCAAAATATGTATACCTAGAGACAGATCAACATTAAGTGATTAAGCCAAACGTTGATCAGCAATTTACAAAGAATACTGGTGTGTTTATTTCAACAACTGACGTTACACGTTTGTTTCAGGGACTACATATGGACATTTGATTGACTATCCTAACATTAAAGTCGAACTTATTATCGATTATTCAAAGTAGACCATATGCATGGAACCGATTTCAGCTTGTCAGAGGATTGGGATCATTGCTTGGAGTTGGATTCTGTGTTCTACATGCTGAAACTTTTCAGTAATCGTGAACGATTTGTGTGTGAATGTTATTATGAAAATACTAGTATACCTTGAGGTCTGCATTCATCTTGGATGCCTAGGATATTACAAAATGAAATCACCATGTGATGCATTTAATATGGAAATATGTTACACATCTGTAAATAAACTAAGTTTCAAAATTGTTTTGATACTATGTATTCAATCGTAAATAAGTCTTTGATACAAAGTCATCATTTCACGGTGTTGGGTACCTGGATGTACCCTTAAATACAGTGGTTGTAAGTTCTTTCGAGGTGCGATACCACAAACAGGTGAGGCGAAGCCGAACTTGTTTGTGGTATCGAACCGAGAACACATCGATCAAACGCACCCTTGATGTGAAAATGTAAGGTTATACAATATAACCATCGTACGCCTGGTTATACGAAATAGTTAACCTCTGATATTGACCTGATAACCACACCACGTGGTGTATTAGTTTATATCCAATGTTTCACATGTACCTTCAATGGGTTACGCATCTGATAACTCAATTTGTTTTCAGCCGTCGTCATTTTTATGTTGGCAGCTTCTAATCATTGGCGATAGGGAAATGTTTCCTCGTTAATAAGCCATTCATGTTACGTGTTTAGAAATTCAACCTTTTAATTTTAAACCTAAAAACATTGTCTTGCTTTTGGTAACAGTTATATTAAATGCAACGAGATTCAATTTTTAATTAAAACACATTGTATTTCGAAAAGTAACAGTTGTTTTTCATTTTCGCAAGATCCATATTTGTTTACCAAATGAATCGTGCAACTGCCTTTTTGATATATATTTTTTCTGCAAGTACTGATATTTGTCATGCTGTAATTAATGGTACGTGTGGCCTTGCATATTTTTGAGAATAGTGACGTGTAATTTGGCGTAAGATGACCGAAGGAAAATTAATTTCTGGTATTTAAATTCAAATGTTCTATTTTCGTTCCCGTTTAGAGAGTTGATATCAAATGGAAACGACAAGTTTTAATAGGTCTGGGTGATGTTAAACAAAATCAAATAGTCTTATAGTTCATGGTATTTGATTTGATTAACTTTCCCTATTATCTGCTCGATGTTGAGGGTGACATGATAAATAAACGACATGGGGGATAGGTATCTTCTATACTCGATATCATACCTTTACTTTACTATTTGATAGTTGCAACTAAACGAGTAGGGGATAAGTATATTAAATACTCGATATCATACCTTTACTTTACTGTTTGATAGTTTTAACTAAACGAGTAGGGGATAAGTATATTAAATACTCGATATCATACCTTTACTTTACTGTTTGATAGTGTAATTAAGCAATTAGGGGATAAATATCTTCTATACTCGATATCATACCTTTACTTTACTGTTTGATAGTTGTAACTAAACGAGTAGGGAATAAGTATATTAAATACTCGATATCATACCTTTACTTTACTGTTTGATAGTGTAATAAAGCAATTAGGGGATAAATATCTTCTATACTCGATATCATACCTTTACTTTACTGTTTGATAGTTGTAACTAAACAGTTAGGGGATAAGTTTCTTCTATACTCGATATCATACCTTTACTTTACTATTGGATAGTTGTAACTAAACGAGTAGGGGATAAGTTTCTTCTATACTCGATATCATACCTTTACTTTACTATTTGATAGATATAACTAAACGAGTAGGGGATAAGTATATTCAATACTCGATATCATACCTTTACTTTACTGTTTGATAGTTGTAACTAAACAATTAGGGGATAAGTATCTTCGATACTCGAAATCATACCTTTACTTTACTATTTGATAGTTGTCACTGAACAAGTAGGGGATAAGTATCTTCGATACTCGAAATCATACCTTTACTTTACTATTTGATAGTTGTCACTGAACAAGTAGGGGATAAGTATCTTCGATACTCGATATCATACCTTTACTTTACATTGGATAGTTGTAACTGAACAAGTAGGGGATAAGTATCTTCGATACTCGATATCATACATTTACCTTACTATTGGATAGTTGTAACTGAACAAGTAGGGGATAAGTATCTTCTATATTCGATATCATACCTTTACTTTACTGTTTAATAGTTGTAACTAAACAAGAAGGGGATAAGTAGCTTCTATACTCGATATCATACCTTTACTTCATTGTTTGATAGTTGTAACTAAACAGTTGGGGGATACGTTTCTTCGACATTCTATATCATACCTTTACCTTACCTTTGGATAGCTGTAACTGGACAAGTAGGGGATAAGTATCTTCGATACTCGATATTTTAACATTACCTTACTGTTGGATAGTTGTAACTGAACAAGTAGGAGATAAGTATCTTCGCCATTCGATATCATACATTTACCATACGTCAGTATTGAATATTCATCAAACAATGAATCCCTTAAAGCCACATTGGTTTTCCAAAATAACACTATCTTTATTAAAGAGTGAACCTATTGTTCCTCAGTTCATCCCTATGAGTCAGTATATACATGACCTAGAACAACATGTTCCATTTGGAATATCATAACAACTAAATCCATCTTTTTCTATATGAAAATTAATGTAAAATAAGGAGCTGTAAAAGATAAAAACATAAAATAAATAAATCACTGTCATGATAAGCTTTTTCAAAAGAGAATACAACACTGTTTCTAATAGATGATTCAAAAAGTGTCTTGAACATACATTTGAAAACTGTGTTTTAAGTGCCTTAAGGTATTTGTACACTAAACTGTATGTATTTTAATGTGGGAATATATGTGTGTGGATGTATATGTATATATGTATGTGTATGTATGTGTATGTATACCCAGCCCTCTTGTTCATGTGTCCATTCAAAGGTGTAGCTGGGTGCATATGCTGATAAGTCTACTCAATATCCTACAATCTCCATGACACACCAAATTTAACAGGTTTACAATGAATTTGGGAACAATTAGTTACATAATATTTCTATATAAGCAAACATACACAATTAGTATATATGTTTTTGTGTGTGTATATTTGTACAGGTATGAGTGTGTATATGTAAATGTGTTCACTTGACTAAACATGTGAAAACAACCCTCTTTATTCATTTCACTTGTGTCCATTCATAGCTATAGGTACATATGCTATTTGGTTTATTCAATTTCCTATATGCTTTATGACACACCAAAAACTCAACTAGATTTCATAAAATAGTGGACAACTAATGACAGAAAAAATTCTATTTCATTGTAGATATATGTGAGTATGTCTGTATGTCTGTGTGGTTGTGTGGTAAAATATGTATGTACATGTATGTATGTATGTATGTATGTATGTATGCATGTGTGTATGTATGTATGTATGTGTGCATGTATGCATGTATATGTGCATGTATGCATGTATGTATGTATATGCATGTATTAATGTGTATGTATCTTATATATGTACATGAGCTTTGTTGCAAATGCATATATGTTTGTGCTCACAATTATATTTGGTGATCATGAACAATGCTTAAGTATGATAACAATTTTACAACCATTACTAAGGTAGAAACTAGTTTTATGTATGTGTATACATAAGACTTAGTATGTGTGGTATCTTTGTAGGTCAATGTATATTATTGCATATATGTATGAGCACATATATAACTTTTTGTATATATATTTAATAATCTATTAATCTTTGTAATTATCTGTCAGTTTCATGGTAACACTTCATATATATTTTCAATATATTCATAAGTATGTTATTAATATTATTGGGTTTTGAAAACTATTCAATTATGTATATAAGTGTAAACAAAGGTATTATTTTATAGTATTACATATGATAATAAAACATACATATTATACTTACAACTTAAACTCTTCACAACCACACAGAAAATCACCGTAACACAAACACCAATCTGAAGAATACCACCTTTAACACTAGTCATGATATAACGATGCACGACTTACTCGCCCTTTGAAACAAACACGCGCACGCTAAACACGAGCCTTTTACCTGTTATTACCGGCTTCTAGAAATCATTAACGCATCCTCGCAGTTACGACACAACGACCAATGCTCTTTCTTTCCTTTTGTACATATCTCTTCGTCTGTCACTCTTTTTTTGTTTATCTTTTCCTTTTTCCATTATATTTGTAAAGGTACATATTCATGCTTTAATTATAATCAGTAACTACAGCTACAACTGCACGATAACATCTCAACATGAACGGTAATCTTAAAATTGTCATTTCGAATTGCCAAGGACTTAACAACAAGAAAAAGCGCTTGGAGGTATGTGCAAATCTTAAACGAAAAAAGGCGGATATTTATTGTCTTCAAGACACCCATTTCACGTCAGATCTTGAAAAAGAAATTTAAAATGAATGGGACTCAACAAAATGTTATTTCAGCTCTTTTAAAAGTAATGCTCGAGGCGTAGCCATAATATTTAACGAACAAATAGATATAAAGATGCTGGACATAAAACAGGATGAAGTTAATGGTAATTACCTCGCACTTAATTTTGAAATTTGGGAGAGGACTTTTTCTTTGATAACATTGTATGGTCCTAATGTGGACAGCCCTTCATTTTATGAGAATATTTTAAATATTGTTGCAGAATTCGATTCTGACTATTTTTCTATCTGTGGTGATTGGAACCTTGTTCAAAACCCCGAGTTGGACTTATTTAATTATAAACACGTAAATAACCAAAAAGCAAGAGACGTTATATTGTCATTTATTGAAGAATACAATACTATTGATCCATGGCGCTACTTAAACCCAAACAGTAAACGATATACTTGGAGACAAACAAAACCCATCAAACAATCAAGATTGGATTTTTTCCTATCGTCAAGAGATTTAGAACCGTCCATCGAAAATGCAGATATTGAACCCGCTTATAAATCTGATCATTCAATAACCTGGGTCGTTTTGAAATTAAAGGAAGTTGAAAGAGGAAAAGGTTTTTGGAAATTTAATAACTCGCTTCTCTACGATAAAAACTACGTTAAAGAAATTAAGAATATTGTTAATACCACAAAGCAACAATACCAAATAGGATCAGATGATACAGGAAAAGCACTGTTTGAAATAAACGATCAATTGTTTTTTGAAACGCTACTTATCATGATAAGAGGTTTCACAATCAAATATTCATCGAAACGAAAAAAGAAAATGGAAAAAACTGAAAATGAATTAATCAAATCACTAGAGGATTTAAATAAAACATTAGACAATAGCCGTAGCACTGATCAAAAAGAGGCAATATTAAAGGAAATAAATAAAGCTAATCTTAAGATGGAAAATATAATTAGCGTAAAAACTGAAGGTGTAATAATGAGGTCCAAATGTGAATGGAAGGAAAAAGGAGAAAAACCGACAAAATATTTTCTATCGTTAGAAAAAAGGAACTATATAAATAAGTCGATAACGAAACTACAAACACGAGAAAACAAAATAATAACAAACACAAAAGAAATAATAAAGGAAACAAGTACCTACTATAAAAATATTTATACAAAACAAACCTGTTCGCAAATTAATTTAGAAGAACACTTTAAAAACTGTGAGGTCCCAAAACTCAGTGACTCTGATAAATACATGCTCGAAGGGGAATTAAAGTATGAGGAAGTTTTAGAATCGCTAAGAAATATGAAAAATGAGAAAAGTCCCGGCCCATCGGGTTTCACAGTAAAATTCTTCAAATTCTTTTGGTTGGACTTGCATATCTATTTGATCAGATCTTTAAACATGTCATATAAGACAGGCGAGCTATCAATCAGTCAGAAACAGGGCCTAATAACATGTATACCAAAAAAGAATAAACCAAAACAGTTTTTAAAAAACTGGAGACCTATCTCTTTACTAAATGTATCCTATAAGATAGCGTCCGCTACAATAGCCAATCGAATTAAAAAGGTACTTCCAAAAATAATAAATGAAGATCAAAGAGGTTTCATGTCAAATAGATTTATCGGAGAATGTACAAGGCAAATTTATGATATCATGGAATATGCAGAATGTATGGAAATACCGGGCCTACTCTTACTTATTGATTTCGAAAAAGCTTTCGATTCTGTCGATTGGGTATTTATTCAGAAGGTTCTTGAATTTTTCAATTTTGGTCCATTTATCAAAAATTGGATATGTACATTTTATAAAAACATCAACTCAAGCGTCCTTGTGAATGGCTTTTCATCAGATTTCTTTGAAATTACACGTGGATGTAGACAAGGAGATCCATTATCGCCATATTTATTCATTCTCTGTGCTGAAATCCTTAGCATAATGATACGTAATAATGAAAAGATAAAGGGAATTAAAATAGGTGATAGCGAATATCTCGTTACACAATTCGCAGACGATACATCGTTAACACTTGACAGGTCGGAAGCATGCCTCCAAGCGACATTACAAACATTGGCTCAATACGCATCTTTCTCTGGTCTTAAAATAAACACAAGTAAAACACAAGTTATCTGGATAGGTTCCTTAAAACATTCAAAAAAGACGCTTTGCAAAGACTACAAATTAGATTGGTCAAAAACGGAATTTACTATCCTTGGCATAACTTTTACGCATAACTTGGCAGAAATGGTCGAGAGAAATTACAAAGATAAGCTTAAAAAAATTAGGATCATCATGAACCAGTGGCTTGGAAGAGACCTGACCCCACTTGGTAGGATAACAGTTTTAAAAAGTCTTATCTTACCAAAATTAAATAATATATTTACAGTTCTTCCTAATCCTAGTGAAAAAATCATAAAATCCCTAGAACAACTGTGCTTTAATTTCATTTGGAAAGGAAAACCTGATAAGATTAAACGTAAACTAATAGCTAGTAACTACAATGAGGGTGGGATTAGAGCTCCGGATATAAGAAATACAATCATTTCGCAAAAAATAAGTTGGGTGAAAAGACTCTTCAACTGTGATAACAACTCAAAGTTAAAAAAGCTTTTTAATATAAATATATCCCCTGCATATAGAGATTTCTATCAATATAGTGCAGCAACCATAATGGAACACGTATGTACCCCGAGAACAAACGATTTTTGGAAAGATGTTTTAAAAGCATGGGGAAAGTTCATAATACAACAGGGGAAAACCGTAAAGACTCAATTTGATATCCTATCCCAGCCATTATGGAATAATGAAAATATCAAAATCAATAACACACCAGTACATTACAGAAAAATGTCAAACGTTGGCATATATTCAATAAATGACATAGTCAATAGTGAAGGGAACTTCTTCAAATATTCAGAACTAATTCAAGAGTACCAATGTAAAACAAACTTCCTTGAATACGCTGGTATTATCAGGGCAATAAAATCATATTCAGTCAAAGCAAAAATCAACATCGAAACAAAACTAAATATGCCATATATCCCATATTTTATCGAAAACATAGCTACAAAGAAAAAAGGATGTCGAATTTTTTATGATATACTACAGGAGTCAGAAAACACAGCGAGATTACATAAATACAGAAATAAGTGGGAACAAGATTTAAATTGTAAAATCGATGAATTTGAATGGAATCAAATAAACAAGATGCCATTCGTATCAAATCTAAACTCAAAAACAAAATGGTTTCAATATTCCATTCTACATAGAATTCTTCCGACAAACGAACTTTTGTATAAGATGAAATTCAAAGATGAAAATAAATGCAGCTTTTGTGAGGAAGAAAAAGAAACCATCTGTCATCTTTTTTTCGATTGCCCTATTGTTAAAGATATATGGACAAAACTTAAGGAATGGATAGAGACATGTACCCAAGCTGACATTGATCTGTCCAAACGTAACATTTGCTTAGGATATCCTGAAAACAGAAACAGAGTACTGAACACGATAATCACAACTGTTAAGTACAACCTATTCAAAACAAAACAATATGGAATAACACCAAATTTAAACTCCATTATAAATGACATTAAGAAAACATATAATATTGATAAGTATAATGCTTTCTCAACATGCAGTTACTCAAAATTTATGAAATTTTGGTCAACCTGCCACTTGCTGTTTAATGACTAACAAAACTGTCTTCGCATATACCTTTGTTTTCATATACCTTTACCTTATCACTGAATTATGAAAAAAAAGGTTGGAAGTTCATACCTTTTCCTATGTTACCAATTCTATCAAGTTGTCCATATCAAACTATCAAGTTGTCCATATCAAAATGTATACTGTATCCTGTTACTACTATCATGTTGTATGTTAACGAAAATCGCATGTAACCATATGTACCACAAAAAAGAATAATAAAAAAAAAAAAAAATAATAATATTTGAAAGTTGTAACTGAACAAGTAGAAAATAAGTATCTTCAATACTCGATATCATAGCTTTACCTTAATATTGGATAGTTGTAACTGAACGAGTAGGGGTTAAACCTAAATCAAGCGCCATTATGTATATTTTGCTTATATAATCGCCGAGTTACAGTCCAATATATCTGCCCTATTGGTGACCTTTCTTGCATATTGGCGTCTTTATCCTGCATATTGGCGTCCTAGTTTTTAATATTGGCGTCCTAGTTTTGCATATTGGCGTTCTGGTTTTCCATATTGGCGTTCCAGTTTTGCATTTTGGCGGCATGTGTAAACGTGCCCAACACTTGCACGTGCGATGTTGTGATACAAAAGATTACAACAAAAACAATGTAAATGGATTTTATTGTATTTTCGAATAAAATGATAATGTGTTGGTCCCAAATGGGAAAACTCTTGGTGTAAACTTTGGAACATGTTGAGAATTAGTTGAACAGCTCTGAGACGGTGAGGTGCTGGTGAAGTCTGTCCTCTTTCACAATCCATGTAAAACTGAGCATAGGGGAAATCTCTCAAATCTGAAATTAAATAAAAACGTTTAAAAATCTTGTTGCACCTACCTAACAGTAATACTCAGTTGGACGATAAAGTTGTCACTTATGGTATCTATGTCAGCAAAACTCTTGAATTAACTTATTTTTGCGTAGAAACATTTATCGTAAGATTGCTTTGGAACTGGAGTTTGTTCTGAGACATATTGTTACAATTTCCTGAACTGTTGTTGCCGTGTCGGACATTGGTACATGTATGTTGTTTGAAACATTTATGTAAACGTTATTTTTTTCTTATCTTATTTCACTAATTGCTGACTGTTGCTGCAAACTATTCTAATGCTAATCGCTAAAGTATAGAAAACCGTAGAGGATGGTTCAAAATGACTTTCATTAAAAACATTTATTAACGGATATATATTCAATGTAAGAAGCATTCATGTTTGACAATGTTGCTAACAATCATTTAATAACATCCGATGGATATTTACTTAGTCATCGCATTGGTTCATGGCTAAATTAATTTTTTTTTATTTAATTCAGTGAGTTTCAAACCAGTTTTTAGATATAATATGGGTAATGAACTCGGGCAGTAGCATGTTCGTAGAAAAATGAAGAGATTTAGTGGAAAAAGAAAAGAATGAAAATGAATATTACACAATATATACTTGCAATGTACTAGTATTTGTTTTCACAAACAGCAGTTATGAAACGAACTAAACCTTAAGCTAAGTTATTTGAATCTTTTCCCTACCAAAATGATGTTCATAAATGCACTGAAATTGCCGCATGCAGTTTTCGCGCAAAATGTCGAGTCTGGTTGACCTTTTGAAGATTATAAATACTGTATAAACTTAATTATATAAAAGGGGAATAGATCAGATAATTCGTTGAAAACGTGCTTCAACGTCTGAAACGAGCAATGCTGTAAATGCTATATAGAATGTTAACACGATATTCAAGCGAAAAATATCATAAAGCTTACCTGAGCGATTTCATTTGTTGTTCCATACGTCATACACGATGCCCAATGTGTGACAGGAAATGCAAGCAAAATGCGAGTATTTATACCTGTCCAATACTCCTTGAGCTCATGGACCTCATGCACTTGTTGTGATGCACGCGCTTCATCATGCAGCCATCAGATGTAGGACGCCAGTATTGGTAGATGCGGTAAGCACAAAACTAGCACGCCAGTATGTACGAATTTAGGTTTAAGTGGAATAAACTCCTCAAACTCGCCAATATTTGCGGCTCAGGTATCATCGTCGGCCTAACGGCCTCCGACGATACCTGACCCGCAAATATTGGCGAGTTTTCGGAGTTTATTCCTTGCATAAGTATCTTCGATACTCGATATTTTAACATTACCTTACTGTTGGATAGTTGTAACTAAACGAGTAGGGGATAAGTTTCTTCAATACTCGATATCATACCTTTACCTTACTGTTTAATAGTTGTAACTAAACAATGAGGGGATAAGTAATTTCGATACTCGGTATCATAGCTTTACCTTAATATTGGATAGTTGTAACTGAACGAGTAGGGGATAAGTATCTTCGATACTCGATATCATACCTTTAACTTACCTTTGGATAGTTGTAGCTGAACAAGTAGGAGATAGGTATCTTCGCTATTCGATATCATACCATTATCATACTGCTGAATAGTTGTTACTGAAGAAATAGAAGATATGTATCTTCGATACTCGATATCATAGCTTTACCTTACTATTGGATAGCTGTAACTGAACGAGTAGGGGATAAGTATCTTCAATACTCGATATCATATCTTTACCTTACTATTGGATAGCTGTAATTGAACAAGTAGGGGATAAGTATCTACGATACTCGAAAGAAAATCATTTAACAAAGCTGAAATAAATGCTGAAAATAATGACTTTGTATTCAGATCATGACGGCTGACAAGAAATTTGAAGATTTTAGTGCAATAGTTCAGGAGATATTGCGCTAACAAGAATATCAAAAGCGATGAAATTGTCATGGTGAATTTGAAAATAAGTTCAAGGTCACCATATTTAAGTAGTGTCTGCATTTTCCAATCATGTATGATGACACCAAATTTGAAGACTTTGAGTGAAATAGTTCATGAGAAATCGAGTTTCAAAAGTGGTCAGAGTGCCGTAGTGACCTTACAATTTTAAAATAAGGCCATGGTCACCATGATTAACTGATTTCTGCGTTTTTCCGTCTTGTAATAAAAGTTTAGGACAATGAGTGAAATGATTCATGAAATATAGCGTTATTAGAATCAGGACGTACGGACGTACGGATGAACGTAGCGTAGCGAAGCCGAGGAAGCCCGATTCATACAGGATGTGTTTTAAGTGATGCACCGAGGGAAGTGTGGGTATATCTGAACCCACTCCGGTCGAGTTATATTTGACGAAACAATGCTTTCCATCCTTCTCTATGTATATACATCTTGACCAAACTAGATCAATAGAATATTAACAAAACTCCTCTAACCTCATTTTATTAAAGATTGGTACAAACAAGTACCTATTCATCGACTTATATAGGAAAAAATAACAACATATACATAACACAACAGAAAGTACCTTTGTTTGTATCAATCCTCAGGGGTTCATACGTTATGTTAATTTCGGACAACTTGACCTTATGAACTAGATATCAATGGCAGACATTAGTGTAACTTTAAAACTTCTTGAAGATTAGACATCTTCGATAGTTTTCAAAATTGAACTAAGAAATTTTTTCTTTTTCAATACAGACAAAGTGTATTAACAATTACATTGTAATTTGTTAAGAGACATTATAGAAGTTTGAATTATCAAAAAGGAAAAAGAGCTTTTGGACGATCAACTTTTCTTATTGTAGACAATGGTGACTATTTTGTATAGATTCCTAAACCTTTCATGCTTGAAAGCGATATTAGGATCTATCCCGAAACAACACTACTGTCTTAAATAAAGAAGTTGATCATTCAGAAAACCCACCGTCTTTTTAACGACACTAATTGATCGAAGATGGCGGCTACCATCCCATTTGATTTTTTTCCAAAAAGATCGTCTTAAAAGTGAATATTTTTGAAAGCTAAATTATTTATTTTCGCATGATTTTAGTTTTTTAATATCTTATGATCTCCGCGGATATAGCATCCACTTATACCTCTGTCTGATTTATGCATGAGCATTTCATGACATTTAGTTACGTACCCAACCATCCTCTTACCATCCCTCCCTCCCTACCTACGCAATCAGTGTAATCTTCCAAATCTTTAGATAGGTCTTGCTTAAAATCCTAAATAAAACAAATTTGGAAAGGAACAAAGTACAACATTAATTATTTCAGGACTTCAAAACAAGATTCCACCGTTAGACAGACGAACACATCCGTTATTCCATACACGGGCATCATAAACGTCAAATTTATTACCTTCATTTACGCAACAACCGATCCCCATCGCCCCTGCTCTCCATCCCCCTCCTAGCTGTAGACGCGGGGGACCAGGGGGCAAATTTGGGGGTCGTTCAGTGCGTTCCAACTGAAATAATTAAGCTTCTGGCAGATCTTAGATCAAATTGGACGGATAGACAGGGCGAGGTCGGCCTTCTTGGTGCGCCACTTTGATAACACCCATTCTGCAGATTGGATTTCTTAATTTAGCATCAATCGAGGAATAATATTGCAAATTTCATTGAAATAGGTTTTATTGACCCATCCTTGAAAATGAACGCTGTTTCTTCAAGAGTTAAGTAACGCGAGAAGAGGATAGTTTGTCTATTTCTGGAATTATGATCCGTTTAACTTTTATTGATTATATCCATCAATCTTTTTTCGGTCGTGATCAAACTAACATCACATCATAATATCATATCAAAATATTCCAAAAATAATTATTTATTATATTTCAATGTGTTTTGATAACAATCTAATTACTTCCAATTATTCGATTTAAAAAAAGATAAAAGATATAAGAAATCAATATTCGACTCTTCAAATATTCTGCAGATATTTTGAAACCGAGTCTTATATATCCAGACGTTCTAAATTTATACGCGCAAGCCAGCGAAGAATTTATTTATTTCCAAATTTAGCACATTTCCTATAAAGTGAGGCCCAAGGACTCTCTGGCACGACACGGCGTAGTCAACAATAGCCGACTGGAAAGACGTCTTTGTGAGAGCCTCGTCTCCCTATCTCCAGTCCGTCAAACCGAGGTAACCATACCAACCCTGCATTACGCGTTGCTATATCTCGCTGCTATGACAACGGGATATTCTGGCTGATTTATTTGCATATTGCTTGTGTATGACGCGGATACAGAGTAAGGAATGTAGTATATCAACAGAGTTTCTCCGCGTCTCCTTATCCGTCTGTCCCTAGGTACCCTGTCCTCTCCCCCTACCCCTTAGCTGCTTCAGCCTGACGGAGGACCCAGGGAAGATCCCATCTCGCCATGGATGTACTAATTGGGTCACGTTGATGAATTCGAACTGACGGGCTCTCGGCTGCGTGAGCCTTATGGAAGAAACGAACTACACATAGCCGGGAATATACATAATGTGTGTAGACGTCAAAGCATCGACGTGAACAACAGCCAATCGCATGCCGCTCAGCCTCCTAGAATTGGGGCCATGTTTTACGATCAATCGATGCTTGTATTGCCACCAGGTCGCAATGACGGTAGAGAGCGACCTTGTTACTGGAGGGAAGGAGTCTCGCTGGTCCTAGGCTGCCTTGCTTTCGTCTTCCAAAACCAGGGGGCTCGTGCTTAACACTAGTGCATGCATTATTCTTATACGATAGTCCCTGAGGAGCAGACGGCTACAGATCTTATGGCACAGTCCGTCACAACGAGATGCCCTGTCGTTGTTTGGCGCCCAAATCTTTGACGTCTGTGTTGCTAGCTTGGCTGCCTTACGTCTGCAACTGGTCGTAGACGATATTCATGGCCAAACAGTTTCCAGTCGTCATTGCTGTAATTCGTAGCTGCAAGAAGTAATTCAAGATAGATATTACGTTTTGTCTGCAGGAGTACATTACGTGGAATAAAAGGATGCACTGTGGCAAGGCATGCGGGGATATCATCAATGCATGTCAACAACTATCGTAGATATTCGACCGAGTGAGTGTGATCGTACCCCATCAATCCATCAGCTGACATGATGCAGACAGCAGAGCACAAGACTCGGAGTCTTAGACTCCCTGTGATGAACTCCATACTCTGAGGTGACGTGAGGCGGCAATGCCTGTCCCCACCCTCAGTGACGACTCTGGAACCAGTGGTAAAAGCGAGAAGCACCTCCTGTATCGACTGAGCAGTGACGAGAGTGCACGGAGTGGGGAGAGCACAAGGAGCGGTCCATCCCCCACTACACGTGAGACCTCGTGCAGTCGGCTACACAAGAAGGACACGTGCAACATGCAAGAGAAAATCCCCCCACGGCTGGACTTCGCGGAACATTACCCTGACGGAGGATGGGGCTGGGTGATCGTAGCAGCAGCCACCCTCGTGCATGTGTTATGCAATGGCTTCCACTTCGCCTATGGACCTCTCTACCTACAGATCGATGATGCCAGCAAAAGCAACAAAAAACTCTTTGGTATAAACGAAATAGAAACAGGTGAGGCATAGTGTTGTTATTGGCTGGTTTACTGACTAATAGGTTATACATACATACACACATAACATAGTATTGCAGTTGATATAAGATATTTGATTAGTTTACTAGTTCACCTTACACATTAAGCTTTTTTTATCAGTTCATCTAAGATATGATGCTTTGTTTTCTGTCTGATATAGAGAGTATGATGCTTCGCTGACTGGTTAATAAAGATGTCATGCTATATGTCATGTTATATTGGATGTTATTCTTTTGTCTACAAGTTGTTATGAGCAATTATGCTTGTTTATTAGTTTGGTAACGTGTTTTGTTGTTTTGTTATATTTTGTTTAAATGTAAGATATAGCCGTTTGTAAACTACCTGTCTACTATTTAGTCATTATTTTCTGGTTATTATAAAGAAGTTATTCTTACTTTGATCGTTGAATGAGCATTCTTGAGTAAAATTTGGAAAGTTTTTGTTAACCCTGTTTGTTATTTTATTCATTGATTAAATTCTGGGTTTCGTGCTTTGGTTTGGTCCACCTTTAGAAATCCTTAATCCAAATTATGTTTTTAATTACCAAATCTCTCTGGAGGTACAGTGTGTATACATTCATGCATAGAGTGTATGGTAATATTATGTGAGCTACATGTCATGGATATGTTGTCACTTGTAAGTATTTAGGGTATTATACTATGGATTTTCTAATCTTTACAACATTACATTCTGGTATGTTAACCAGTCCAGGGCAAGGTGTCCTGTAAACGTATGCATGCTAAGACGGTGTATGTCCTTTCTAGTTTCGTTTACTAATCAGTTAATAATGTTCTGTACATGCATGTTTCTTGTTCGGGATACGATGCCAATTCCTCCATTATTACTTTTAAAAGGCATGAGATCTACAGTATGCAATATTCCTCATCAATAGTATTGTTCTATGAGGATGAATGTTCCCTTGTCCAGGATATGATGCATGTTCTACGTATGTATGATCAGTGGTATGGTCCTATGATGATGAATGTTCCCTTGTCCAGGGTATGATGCATGTTCTACGTATGTATGATCAGTGGTATGGTCCTATGATGATGAATGTTCCCTTGTCCAGGGTATGATGCATGTTCTTCGTATGTATGATCAATGGTATGGTCCTATGAGGATGAATGTTCCCTTGTCCAGGGTATGATGCATGTTCTACGTATGTATGATCAATGGTATGGTCCTATGAGGATGAATGTTCCCTTGTCCAGGATATGATGCATGTTCTACGTATGTATGATCAATGATATGGTCCTATGAGGATGAATGTTCCCTTGTCCAGGGTATCATGCATGTTCTACGTATGTTTGATCAATGGTATTGTCCTATGAGGATGAATGGTCCCTTGTCCAGGGTATGATGCATGTTCTACGTATGTATGATCAATGGTATGGTCCTATGAGGATGAATGTTCCCATGTCCAGGGTATCATGCATGTTCTGCGTATGTATGATCAATGGTATGGTCCTATGAGGATGAATGTTCCCTTGTCCAGGGTATGATGCATGTTCTGCGTATGTAAGATCAATGATATGGTCATATATGAGGATGAATGGTCCCTTGTCCAGGGTATGATGCATGTTCTGCGTATGTATGATCAATGGTATGGTCATATATGAGGATGAATGTTCCCTTGTCCAGGATATGATGCATGTTCTACTTATGTATGATCAATGATATGGTCACATGAGGATGAATGGTCCCTTGTCCAGGGTATGATGCATGTTCTACGTATGTATGATCAATTGTATAGTCCTGTGAGGATGAATGTTCCCTTGTCCAGGATATGATGCATGTTCTACGTATGTATGATCAATGATATGGTCCTATGAGGATGAATGTTCCCTTGTCCAGGGTATCATGCATGTTCTACGTATGTATGATCAATGGAATGGTCCTATGAGGATGAATGTTCCCTTGTCCAGGGTATGATGCATGTTCTACGTATGTAGGATCAATGGTATGGTCCTATGAGGATGAATGGTCCCTTGTCCAGGGTATCATGCATGTTCTACGTATGTAGGATCAATGATATGGTCCTATGAGGATGAATGTTCCCTTGTCCAGGGTATGATGCATGTTCTACGTATGTATGATCAGTGGTATGGTCCTATGATGATGAATGTTCCCATGTCCAGGGTATGATGCATGTTCTACGTATGTATGATCAATGGTATGGTCCTATGAGGATGAATGGTCCCTTGTCCAGGGTATGATGCATGTTCTACGTATGTATGATCAATGTTATTGTCCTATGAGGATGAATGGTCCCTTGTCCAGGGTATGATGCATGTTCTACGTATGTATGATCAATGGTATGGTCCTATGAGGATGAATGTTCCCTTGTCCAGGGTATGATGCATGTTCTACTTATGTATGATCAATGGTATGGTCCTATGAGGATGAATGGTCCCTTGTCCAGGGTATCATGCATGTTCTGCGTATGTATGATCAATGGTATGGTCATATATGAGGATGAATGGTCCCTTGTCCAGGGTATGATGCATGTTCTACGTATGTATGATCAATGGTATTGTCCTATGAGGATGAATGGTCCCTTGTCCAGGGTATGATGCAAGTTCTACGTATGTATGATCAATTTTATAGTCCTGTGAGGATGAATGTTGCCTTGTCCAGGGTATGATGCATGTTCTACGTATGTATGTTCAATGGTATTGTCCTATGAGGATGAATGGTCCCTTGTCCAGGATATGATGCATGTTCTACGTATGTATGATCAATGGTATGGTCACATGAGGTTGAATGTTCCCTTGTCCAGGGTATGATGCATGTTCTACTTATGTATGATCAACTGTATTGTCCTATGAGGATGAATGGTCCCTTGTCCAGTATATGATGCATGTTCTACTTATGTATGATCAATGGTATGGTCCTATGAGGATGAATGGTCTCTTGTCCAGGGTATCATGCATGTTCTACTTATGTATGATCAATGGTATGGTCCTATGAGGATGAATGGTCCCTTGTCCAGGATATGATGCATGTTCTACGTATGTTTGATCAATGGTATGGTCCTATGAGGATGAATGGTCCCTTGTCCAGGATATGATGCATGTTCTACTTATGTATGATCAATGGTATGGTCCTATGAGGATGAATGGTCCCTTGTCCAGGATATGATGCATGTTCTACTTATATATGATCAATGGTATGGTCCTATGAGGATGAATGGTCCCTTGTCCAGGGTATGATGCATGTTCTACGTATGTATGATCAATGATATGGTCCTATGAGGATGAATGTTCCTTTGTCCAGGATATGATGCATGTTCTACGTATGTTTGATCAATGGTATGGTCCTTTGAGGATGAATGTTCCCTTGTCCAGGGTATGATGCATGTTCTACGTATGTTTGATCAATGATATGGTCCTGTGAGGATGAATGTTCCCTTGTCCAGGGTATGATGCATGTTCTACGTATGTTTGATCAATGATATGGTCCTGTGAGGATGAATGTTCCCTTGTCCAGGGTATGATGCATGTATCACGTATGTATGATCAATGCTATGGTTCTATAAGGATGAATGTTGCCTTGTCCAGGATATGATGCATGTTCTACGTATGTAAGATCAATGATATGGTTCTATAAGGATGAATGTTCCCTTGTCCAGGGTATGATGCATGTTCTACGTATGTTTGATCAATGGTATGGTCCTATGAGGATGAATGTTCCCTTGTCCGGGATATGATGCATGTTCTACGTATGTATGATCAATGTCATGGTGCGCCTGTAAGAAGCTTGCTTCAAACCCTGGTGATGATGCCTTGTCTAGTAATGTCTACATACGTTTACATATCCTTTACATGACGCCCTGGATATGTGATTTCCCCAGATTGACTCTTTGCTCTGATTCATTTGGGTTTAGATAACTAATTAGGGGTTTGGGACTAATCTTCGTGTGTAATGGTTCATAATACTTTATCTTTGATAGTCGATGTCTCTGACTGGTTTTATATATGTATTTAAATATTTGCGTATTGTGACAAATGACACACTATACAGAACAAAACATGCACTAAACAGAAATGTAATATTGAGTCATTATCATCCATATACAGAATTTTTGGGTGGCCCTTAATAATTTTTGTTCAGTATACATTTTTGATAATTTCCAGGTATTGATGATTTGATAATTGTGTTTTTATTTTCATGTTGTAGCTATAAAAGAAAACAAATTACATTGATGACAACAGCTGTTTCGCTACAATGCATCACTCAAAATAATAATTTTGCAGAAAATCAGATAATGACATATGGGATACGTGTATAAAAATGAATTTCAAACGTCAATGTAGTGGTATATAGTGTTTATGGTTCACTATATGATGGATACGTTTAGCCTTGATGCTAAGCATAATCCAACATCGTTAACAAATGTGCATTCGACACTTACAGAAGCTTAGATAATTGCTTTTAACCAACACAACATTGTTGACCAAATTGCACCATAATTTCATATCATCCACTCACTAACCATATTTTTAGAAAAGGCTCATTGTTTTGTAAATCTGACTTAATCACATAATATTCTTGTCAAATAGGAAGGGATAATCGTAATGTGATTTTGTATAAAAAATAGCAAACATAAGAAAAATTCCCCAATTTTTTTTCTAAAGTATATAAACTGATATGACGGCGTTCTGAAGCTATGTACTGGCGACAGTTCTAACACTGTTCTGTATGTTGTATCCGACATGTCTCCTTGTTTATGAGACGTATTTGACTATCGATCTGGTGTGGTCTAGAACACGTGTTGCCTGTTGATGACGTCGGTGACGACACAGTCTCACTACTGGTGATCCTCACATGTCACAGGTTAGAATGTCACTTGGTACATGGAGTTTAATCCAGAGGAGATAAGGACACGCTTCAGTTTGGGGTCAAGGTTAGTTTGAAATTGGGTTTGAATTGGGGGGCTAAGGGGGTTGGGAGCAGTTGTCTGTTGATCCTTCCTCATCATCACGTGTCACAGGTTAGGATGTCACTTGGTACACTGAGTACTAACCTGAGGAGATACAGACAACTTCAGTGAGGGGTCAAGGATAGTTTGAAATGGGGTCAGGGAGTTGCTTGGAGGGGGGATGGAATGGCGCCAGTTGCTTGTTAATGACTTCGATGACGACACAGCCTCACTACTGTTCATCCTTTCTCATCATCACATGTCATAAGCTAGGATGTCACTTGGCACATGGGATATAAACCAGAGGAGATACAGTGAGGGGGTCGGGAAGTTTTGTGGAGGGGGTGTGGTGGGATTGCGGCAGTTGCCGTTTGATGACGTCGTTGACGACACAGCCTTACTACTGTTGATATCTTCCTTTTATCACATGTCACAAATGATGATGTCACTCAGAAGATGGAGTATTAATCAGGGGGAGATACAGACACCCTTCAGTGAGGGGTCAAGGATAGTTTGAAATGGGATTTCAGTTGGTGAGGGGAGGGGGGGGGCGATTTTGGGCAGTTTCACGTTAATGACTTCGATGACGACACAGCCTCACTATTGTTGATCCTGTCTCATCATCTCATGTCATGAGTGAGAATGTCACTGGGTTATTGGGATATAAACCAGAGGAGATACAGTGAGAGGTCAAGGATAGTTTGAAATGGGGTCGGGAGGTTTTTTGGAGGGGATGGGGTGGGATTGCGGCAGTTGCCTGTTGATGAAGTCGTTGACGACACAGCCTTACTACTGTTGATATCTTCCCGTTATCACATGTCACAAATGATGATGTCACTCAGAACATGGAGTATTAATCAGGGGGATGTAGACACCCTTCAGTAAGAGGTCAAAGATAGTTTGAAATGGGGTTTCAGTTGGTGGGGGTGGGATTTTGGGCAGTTTCACGTTAATGACTTCGATGACGGCACAGCCTCACTAATGTTGATCCTTCCTCATCATCACATGTCATAAGTTAGGATGTCACTTGGTGATTGGGATATAAACCAGAGAGATACAGTGAGAGGTAAAGGATACTTTGAAATGGGGTCGGGAAGTTTTGTAGAGGGGTTGGGGAGGTTCCTGTTGATGACGTCGATGACGACACAGCCATACTACTGTTGATCCTTTCTCATCATCACTTGTCACAAGTTAGGATATCACTTAGTACACACAGAGTAACCGGATGAGATACAGACACACTTAAGTGTGGGGTCAAGGATATTTTGAAATGGGTTTTGGGAATTGGGAGGGGGGCTCATTTATCAAAAGTTTGCAATGGTCATGTGGTCATCCTGTCTCAATACACGCATGAACCTAAGATGAGTGATAAGAATACCTTTAAACATAAGGGCTGAAATATCATTTTGATACGCTTACTTCACGTGAATTGTACATATCGATAAATATTTCCAAATGTTACCTCAAAACTTCCCATTACCTATATTTTTAAAAATCTAGAAGAGATCACCTCAAACGGTTAACTTTCTGTTAATTAGACGACAGCGCATATGCATATCAAACGAATATTGCGTAATTCAAAAGATCCAATTTTAAGGACGTCGGTCAAAGACATGAGTGATGTCAACATTTGCTTCATTGCAATAAATGACATTGACATTGAAATAAACATTTTAGAACTATGAATACTCATATTATTGTTATCATTTCTATTTGACGATATAAATCTTGAAACAAAATCAGCCTATATATAGGGACCAATGGCTTAATCATTTTACACTCATTTTGTTTCTTTGACACTTCTCTCGTAAGGTAAACGTTCGGCCCTAAAGATTATAACAATCTTTATTGAAGAGAAGCCCTAACAAACACCGTGTAGTTGCATAAATGATAATTGTTGTATATTTTGATATACCTTGACCCTATGCCATTGCACTCTTTGTAATGACATGAAGCCTAGAAAATCCTCATTACACAATTCTCTTAAAATCATGTTAAAGTAAACAAAATCTTTCCGGATGTGTTTGTAATAGCAAATCCACTCTTATATAACGTACGGATCGGGCGTTATGTATTAAAAAATATTTCAACGAGATAAAGCAAAATGAAGAAAAACATAGGCTGTACAATTTGGTAAATTTCATACAACCCCATTCTTTCCCGATTAAGAATAAAAACTGGTCGTATACGAAAACTATAGGCAAATTACTGTCCTGATATTTGACCAATGTAAACAATTGCACGCACATACACACTTGCAAACTGTTATATAAGTCATACACATGCATACCCACCCTTTTTCTTCTTGATCTGACTGTCTCATTCTCTCCCTCTGTTTTGTGCACCTCTCTCTCTCTTTGCGTTTGTGCTACTCATTCCTTCTCTGTGTGTTTCTATCTCTGTCTCTCACTCTCTGGTGTAGGTATAGGGCAAATTCATGCAAAAAAAACGTTAATATGAGTTCGAATATACTGTGAATATACCTAAGTTTGGCAGGTGTACATCAGGTCTTTATGATATGGATATTCTTCTAATGCTTTTTGACACTACCTGTCGGGGTTTCTGTGCACACAAATGAAGAACAATGTATTAATCGTGTAATTGTAAAATACATTCAAAAGAAGCACATAGATATATTGAAGAAAGATATATTTGTTTAGCTCTAACATACTTAGGTTGGCTCAACTCTAGCAAGTGCCAGAGAGTTACCGCTTCCAGATTGTGATTCCATTTTCCTTGCCAAGATCGAGTGCAACCGCACTGGCTAGTGCTTCGGGATTTACTTAGATGTCCTCGTTATCAGCTGATTGCCTCGAGTAACTCACACATTGACCCTGAATGGATAATACTTCTCTGGGACTCCTGAAGTCTCCCTTGGAGATTAAGACGTGCTTTGGCGAAGTGCAGAGTTATGTGCCCTTTACTCGGAGGGTGAAGGTCATCAGAGTGTCTGCAAGTAGTGGATTATTGTCTGCAGAGGAAAATGTGTGTTTCCGAGGTTTTTTCAAATTCATTTAGAAAAAGGAAATGTTATGATCGTTCTTTGACTGATTTTTCCTTTTTAAGTATTTCAAATATTGTCGTTATTTGGGATATTTGTAATAATTTATCTCTCCATATCTTACACTTTGGATATGTGTGTTCGTTACTGCAATGACCAAAGGTATAGAGTTTACACAACACATTCTCATGTTGTCTTCAGTCAATGATTGAAACTACGTTTCCCACATCAAAATTCAATAAACGTTCATAGTCTGAATAATATGAATAGGTATTAATGTTGCTATGGTCGATAGATTAATGTCAAAACTTCTTTTGAAATGGTTTGTGAAAATTCTCCTTTCATTGTGGAAAATGCCTCGTGGCATTGTTGGGATAGGAATGTCTGCAAAAGAAAGATTCTTGAGACAATGTTTAGTAAGTGATGGTCGTCATGCTAACCATGTGCCCATCTTGACAAAAGCTGTTGGTCAGTTTGTTATATGTAGAGTGAATAAATCAGTGAAACCTCATAAACATGTTATATTGTTGGTGAATAATCTTTCAAACGTGAAAGTCAGGCAGTTTAGCTTCCATTGAGTTAACGTCCTCGTTATACTGTGCATCCAATTTTTAGTTTAAGTTTTATTATAAAGAACCATGACGACGTTGTCGATGTCATTTATGTTTAAGGATATTTAAGCTTAGCATGTTAATGAATAAGACAAACTACACCATCTTGGAGTATATGAACCCTTAAGGTCGGGAACCCCTCGGATTTCTTCGGGTATTGTCCCTCTACTCAGGATGCACAACGTCTAGTAAGACCACAGTGTCGCGATTTCTCCTGAAATTGCGTGTTAAAAGTTCCAGTTTTATTTGAAGTGCCCTTTTGCTTTTGAAAATAACTGTAATTCTTTCATAGTGTGATCTTCTGGCCATTTGTTGTGAACATATATTTTTTATGAATATATGGCTTTTGGAAGATAAATATTTGTGAATCATTAATACTAATACTATGTTTTTATTGTTAATCATTATGTTCATAATACTGTAATGTCATATTATATGTGGTTTATAAGTAAATAAAATGATATATAGGAGTTTGAAATCGTCTTTTAAAAGTTCTATAAGTGATGTTTCGCTGTCGAATTCAGTAGGTGTACTTTATTGTGAATTCATTCTTTGAATTGGTAAATAAAGACAATATACTTTGTTACACAATGTTAAACGACGTTATACAACGGTCAACACTAAGTATTCTCTTGTTCTACAGTGGTCACCAATTATCGGTTGTTATACATATTTAAACAATGTTCATGTATATAAACACGGCAACGTTCGGCAAATCTTATTTGTTTTGCAACGTTCATAAATAATTCATTTGTTATACAACGTTCGTAAGCTGTACAAAGTTGTATGATATTCCTCTGTTATACAAGGTCAGCTATCCATAAGTTATACAAGGCCGATGTCGAGTGGTGCTTTTAAGGTTTCCATGGCAGTACAAGAAGGTTGTAGGTTACATGTGTGGTCAATCGGTCATGATTAACTTGTATAATAGAGAGTTTGTCCAGAAAAGGTTAGATCCAATTTAATGGTACTGGACAAGCAAATTCCGCAATGCATTTTTATTTGTCTGGTTCAAAACGGCTATTTTCTTTCAATTTAGTTACACGTGTTGTTATTTTCATAAAGGACACTGCACACGTTGTACATGTGCTCATGTGTGACCGAATTAATACATCGTTTCTATTTTCGTTGTACCCAAACGTTAGGTTACTTTCAGAGCATGGCATTCGGTTCCGGGCTGAAAGGACTTATTTTCGGTGTCAAATTTACGTTTTATGTTGTATCTTGCAGCATTATCATGTCAACTTTCTGTATTTGAACAGGAAAGGATATAGGTTTTCCGTTGAGAGGGGTGCGCCCACATGACTGTTAAAAGTGCAACTGATAGTATTAAAATCACTTAAATCAAGGTATATGAGTTCCAGGAAAATAAGTTAAATGGCTAGATAAAGATGGTTGATAGTTTGTAACGTTTCTCTTGTAATGACAACTACGACTCTGAACATTTACAATATATGGAACTCTCTGCTATTTTTGCCTTAATTCCCGCAGTTCTATTCCATTGTCGTTCCTTCAAAGGTGGTTCAACAACTGCAACCCCTGTTCAGACTCAAAAGGACTGAATGAAGTTTTCATTATTTTAGGACTTGACAAAAAGAGAGGTTCCAAACGCTATTTGATTATTTAGATATTCTTCCACTATACAAATAATACCCTCTATTGAGATATTAGAAGTTCAGTAATAATTGGAAAAAGTCATCTCCTAGTTTAAAGAGACATTAGAATGGGACCAAATGAGGTTTACAAAACTCAAAATTTAAGATTAAAAATGAAATAATCATTCATTACTATCAACTGACAAAAAACGGCTCTGGTACAGGTATAAGACTCTGACTGTCAAGTCTGATATTATCGATTGAATAAATCTTACTTTTGTAATGTTTGTGAAACTAAAGACCAGAAGATTTAGCTAGGAGAAAGTATGCGTCTATACATTTAAAAAAGATATTCTACAGAATAGATACAGAGACAGGGGTTGAAATGGCAAACTGAGACCCAGTGGACATTTAGAGCCAAGAAGAGATATTAGACACCAGCAATTGAGCTTGTTTCTTGACTCGACTCGACATCACATTTTTTTTACAACATATTCATTGAAAATCTATACATGTGCAGATCTCTTTTTAATAATTAATAATTAATTAATTGATAATTAAGTTTTTCTCCTCAAAGGTCGTCTCACTTTTAGATTCTCCTGAATTGATGAAACAAGTATCTTGACAAGAAACCCTTAACTGATAGGTTTGATTTGTTTTGTAAACACAAAACTCAGAATATATAAAAGAAAAAAAATGCAAACAGACAGCCTATATCCATATTTCTACTGTATGTATATACAATAGTACCAAATTAAACGTGCACATTTTGGACCGAGTTACACTTTAATGTGTTCGTTGTCAATTGATGAAATAAAAAATAGTATATTTCGTGTTTTTGGATGCATTTTCAGCTTATTAAGATGGTTCAAACTGTCATCAGTACAGAGGGTATTTCGCTATGTATATCACATTAAAGGAGCAGTAGCAAGTTTTTTGAAAATGTTATATTTTCAATTTTTCACTGATAATTATACATTAATGCTAAATCTATTATTTTGATAGTGTCAAAAAAATCATTAAACCAATCATCCATAGTCAGAGAACAAATTATAAATATTCACATAAAGTCCATTGGCGGCCATTTTTGTGTGAACACCTTTAATGTACTTCGTGTAGGAAAAAGGAATCGCTTGGCTGAACTTTACATTATATATTTGATTTTGTATTGCTTCATTTAGTTTCAATACATTGTCTTTCAATTGGAACCATTCATTTTCATTTTCCTGACATAAGTCACATAACCTTATGTTCCCCCTAAAAATTGTTACTGCCACTTTAAAAGCTATCTTTTGATGTCCTTATCAGTTGCCTTTTGAAACCAATTGCAACTCATTCAGGCTTCGTTTTAGGTTTGTAGTTTTTAGTTATCAATCTCATGAACGTATTTATGTTATCCAAATCAAATTTCCCTTTTATATGTTTTGAATTATTCCTATCAATATACACCTCTGCTTTTCCAACGTTATGTATAGTGTTTCTGTTTCATATGCTTAACTATCATATCGCATGGTTATACTCTGAAACACTTTACCTGCAATACTAGATTTTAGATGATGAGAAAATCGAATACCTTTAGCCTTAGGACCCATGCAATATACATTTATGAGATACTGACAGAGAGGGTGTGATTATTACATGTTTTAACTAGTCCAAGTAATTTAAAAGTTAGATACTGTAGATATTCAACCTGATCGAAGAATACACATATACTCAAAACGTCAATAAAGAACTTGTGATCAAGACAATGTTGCTGTTATTAGTACTTTATAATTTGTAACCCAAATTATGACCGCCTAAGGCCTGTTCTATAGCAAATTTGTCACGTATTGCATGTTCATGTAGATGGCTTGTCTGTCAGTCCATCACGCTTTGAGAAACACCACATAGACAAGACAATCTTTTTATTTTTTATATTTTTTTTTTCTATTATTTTAGTATATACAATCTTGCTGTTCTTAATACTACATGCTCTGTTACCAATGCAAATTATGACCATATAACGTTTGTTTTATATCAAAGTTGTGACTTACCTTTAGGGTTTCTAGTGTTCTCATGTTCTTGTGAATTACTTTACCATCAGTTCATCACGCCTTGAGCAAAAACTCAGACAGTCTTGCTGTTCTTAATACTACATACTCTTTTGCCAAATTATGACCGTACAATGTCTGTACTATATCAAAGTTGTGACGTGTCTTTAGAGTTTCTAGTGTTCTCATGTTCGCGTGGATGGCTTGACTGTAAGTCCATCAAGCCATGAGCAACACTACAAAGACATGACAATGTTGCTGTTCTTAATTCTACAAACTCTGTTACCAAATTATGACCATATAACGTTTGTTTTATATCAAAGTTGTGACTTATCTTTAGGGTTTCTAGTGTTCTCATGTTCCCGTGGATGGCTTGAATGTAGGTCCATCAAGCCTTAAGCAACAACACAAAGACATGACAACGTTGCTGTTCTTAATACTACATACTCTGTTACCAAATTATGACCGTATAACGTCTGTTCTATATATTAAAGTTGTGACGTATCTTTAGGGTTTCTAGTGTTCTCATGTTCTTGTGAATTACTTTACCATCAGTCCATCACGCCTTGAGCAACAACTCAAAGGTTGAAGGTCACTGCCCACGACAGAGGATGCTTTGACTGAATTATATGGAAATTCCAACTGTTGCAGCCACGGTACGGCACAGGCAAAGTGGATCATTTGTGTGTAGATTGTCTCTCTCTTCTCATCTCGCCTTATCTCGCGAGATTTCAAGTTAGCCTCCATAGCCTCTTGTTTAATCATCGACGGAACTGCTGAGGCTGAAAGTCTTTCGCAATACCCTCGAGTTGTTGACATGTTCAGGAGCTTCTAGTCTGTTATTACATACAGCTTTTGCGTAGTCAGGACTCCTCGGGTCGCTTGTGACGTGTTGTTTATCTCACGTTGATTGCTACAAATCTTATCATCATTCAAATCTATGAAGGGCACTTGGAATAAGAATAAAGATGGTTTCTCCTACTGTTATTGGCGTAAGGTTCAGACATACCAACCTCTCATTTGTCCATATGGTTAAAAGAAACGAAGCACACTATTTTGTAAAATCAACAATGTATGGGCCTCTGGTGATAAGGCAATCGTGGTTTGTCTTCACTTTCTGTAATTGATCTTGGTATTGATAATAGTTTGATTGAGACGTGTTTAGTTCGGTCTGTCAACATTGATTACATTTCATTAGTATTTTTTCTCAATCACACACGTGAATTATTCCGGATTCTAGTACGATGTAAGATACATTTTTATCAACTTCTATGACAGTGGATTAACACTTGAGTTGTGAGTAGTTTGTGATTGTAATAAATTGAAATGTCTCACTTTGTGTTTATTGAGTTTGTGATTGTAGTAAACTGTGTGATAGCATGAGAGCATATATGGACTCCATGATTACATTACGAAAGGAACTGAGAAACTTTGATCACTATGCGTGGGTCTTCAAGCCACTGAGTACCCAATCTGTACTTGGCAGGTTCTTTAAACCTGAGTTTTTGGCATGTTGCGTGCATGTGTCCAGGAATTATTTTGTGCTGTTATTGTTCTATTGATATATGTATCCCAGTTGTTATTTGACAAATGTGTATGCAATAAACTCATTTGATATTCTAAATACTTTCTGGTCTGTCTGTAGATTCAAAGGGGAGTTACTCCAACTTGTTAGGTTTGTTTCAGTAGTCCGAACAATTCACTATCCGAACGTTTCTGACTGTATTTGAACATTAGGTGCAATTATAGATTTTGAGATCTATTTGAATTGTAATACTCTCATTGCTTATCAACAGTTTTATCAAAATCATTGACTATATTAGATAAAACACGAATCGATATTTGATTTTCATTACTAATATATTCTGATTAGTTTAATTTAAAAGAAATATATGTTGAAAAAACCTCTGATACCAAAATCTTTTTTGTACTTTTTTGACTGGCATCGCTGTTTTTTTTTTTTTTTTTTTTTAATTGTTTATTTTTCAAAACTCCATACAGAAAAAGGACATGTAAGAATAACAATTCCATACATAACAAACTTGTAACACGTATATACAAGTAATCATTTAACAACGTACACAAGATTTGATGTATAGACAATTAAATATTCAAAGTTCAATCTGACATTAGGTAGTAAATAGTTAATATTAAAAACTGATATAATAATTCAGACTAGATAATGACAAATTGACCAGAAATTCATAAAGCTGTCATATTTACAATTTATGTAGGCGTTAAATCGGTCAACAAAATATGCTGTTTTAATTTCCTCTTGTACATGTTTAAAGTTGGGGATTTTCTCCTGTTGTTTCATTTTAAATATATTGTATTTAACAATGGTTATCAGCAAATTCAGGACATAGTTTCGTTTTTCGGTATATCCTAAGATGATATTCTTTTTAGAAAATATGATATAGGTTCCTGTTTTTTCAAGTATCCATTCTTCCAATTTTTTCCATATAGTTTTTGTAAACTTACAATCATAAAATATATGTAGAATTGACTCGTTCTCTGTTTCGATATTTGATTTTCATTACTAATATATTCTGATTAGTTTAATTTAAAAGAAATATATGTTGAAAAAACCTCTGATACCAAAATCTTTTATGTACTTATTTGACTGGCATCGCTGTTTTAACTTGGAGTCTATATTATGATTATAAAGATTTTATAGGGTCGAACTCCATCAGAGGAACAATTTTTTACAATAGAGCAACAAGGCTTGCTACAGTAAATTAAAAGCGGGTATTACCTTTCTTAGCAAGGCTAGTCCATAACTGTCTTCTTGAGGATATTATATGAGCGCCAATGATTTGGGATACAGATATTTAGGCACGAGTGTCGTGAAAATAGTATGTCATGGGCACGAAAATAATATTCTGTTTATTACCACAGAAAGAAAATACTCAAAATCTCCCTCTCAGCATAGGCGGAATTGCCGCAGCCAGTCCCTGTAGAACGCAACGTCATATGCAAACCATGACGTCAAAGCATTGATTTAAACATGACGCCAAAAAGAAAAAAATATTTTTTGACCTAGGGCATCATATGAAAAAGGACCCCGATATGATTACCCTTGTAGGTAATAAAACATATATGCATTGCTTCCTCACATATCCTCGATCCTTGGTTTATTCGGCTTTTTTATCAAATGAACCTCTGTTAAAAGTACAGTAGTCTTTAAGATTAGAGGCATTCTATAATGTGGTAGAAGACCCTTGAAACCATCCTAAGTAATCAAATCAGCAAGAACTATCGGTATAAGTCCAAGTCGTAACTTTTTCTCATCTTTCTGAACATTTGTGTTAACTGGCGATACTGAGGACGTAGTTTAGTTGGTAGAGTATCCACTTTTTACCCAGGAGACCGTGGTTCGATTCCCGGTCGCGTCAGATCATACCGAAAGACGTTTGCAGATGGGAGTTGTTGCTGTGTTTTTTGACACTCAGAATTGTCAACGCAGGTCAAGGCATTAACTGGCGCTGTTTGTGGCTGCCGGGTGTAAAGGCACAGCCCGAATTTCCAAAATACCTGTACTTAGAACAATAAAATGTTCTTATTACAATATCCGATAACTATTTACTTTCAAAATAAGAAATTATGCTTTTAATTTTTACAATAATAATTATCATAATGTATTTTTCCAGCATGGCTTGGCAGTTTGGGCATCGGGATCTCGCTTTTCATCTCTCCTGTTGTGACCATCATCTGTCGGAGGAAGAGTCCTCGACTTTATGCTGTGATTGGCGGACTTATCTGTGCACTCGGTTGTCTTTTCCTGGCATTCTCGACCCAACCGGAGCAACTCTTTATAAGCCATTGTGTTGTTATGTCGCTGGGCAGCGGCATCACCATAGCAACTGCGAACATCATGGTAGGAAGGTACTTCCGGAAAAGACGGGAAATGGCGGAGATGATTCTGATTGGTGGAACGGGTGTTGGAACTGCCTTGATGTCTGTTCTCTTTCAAGAGCTCATAAAGTAAGTTGTAATTTTGAAATTCCTTCATTTGCTGCTTTGAGAATATGAAACGTGGTCAACTTAAAGTTTCTTGAAAAATTAAACCTATTCCATTTTGATCAATAGTGTCGGAAACGTTTGGGTGGTTTACAGAGAGAGTTCTATAGGTATTTTAGTATTTAGTATTTACATGTAGTTTTAATATTTTTATTATAAAGAATCGTGAACCATTCTTATAATTTTGTGAAGAGGCCCAAATTGTTCAAAGCACAACACTGGCAACTCCTGACCTTCTGATCAGATGACAGGCGCTATTGTCCGGTTTTCGATAAGAGTCCCTACTTTTTTACCTTAAAATTACATCCAGGATGTCACTGTTCTAAACAGATTAGAGTAAATGTTACTTATCAGTAGCAGAGTGTACTTTTCGATCAATTTAACATTTGACACAACGTTTTATATATGTAACACCAAAACCTCTTTCATACTAATTAGTCCACACTTCAATAATTTGCTCAGAGTAATGATGTGAACTGACACAAAGGAAAACAAATGTTGCCAAATAAAAGAGAATTACTTTAACTATATTCAAGAATTTTAAAGCAAACCTACCAAATTCAATTCAATTGCCGTGCTCGAATGATCAAAAGTGTTTCCATTGAAATGGCCGCATGGCGTTTTCACTTGAGACTAACATGTTACTCCGATTAGCTTATTCTAATCTAATTCTAATTGTATGGTCGAGTAATTATAATAGTTGTTTTTAAATTCCTAAGAAAATCTAATTAGAAGAAATGGAATCAATGGGAAAATGTAAAACATGCCCATGAGTGCAAAGATTGTCAGTAGCCGATTGCTTCTGAGCTGAGGGTGGCGATAAACCTGTATTTCCAAAATTTCAAAATATCATTGCTGTTTGTGGTCGACTGCGAAGTCTTTTATTGTTGAATGTATCATTTATAACAGTCGTTTAATATATAGTATGATTTTTTCTTAGAGTATACCTATTTCGGAATGTTATAAATAAAACAGTATTATATTTGGGACCACACTATCTTCAATAGTACAGATTCTTGTACTTTTGGGGGCCGAGTCTAATGCGGGATTCGAACCCACACCCTCCTAAGTTGTGATAAATGGATATATAACGAACAAATTTATTCGTATTTTTGTGTAAATCAGCTATAGTTCAAGGAAACAGGTTTGGTTAAGTCTCCTACATAACCAATTATAAAGAGTGTAATAGGTAAGAGCAGTTCCGAGAAAAGGCGAATAAAATTCATCATGAAAGTGTCAAGTGAAACAAGCACTGATGACAAAATGACCTGGTTGTGAGATCCAAAATATGGCTATACTTTTGTGTCATAACTGTGGCAGAACTTTGGTATATCAATAAATAAATTCTATCTATAAATTATTTCGATTTAGATAGGAAATATTAGCTATAATCATTTCTTTACATTTCGTGGCAGATGAGTTCATAGAGCTAAGATAACTGAATAAAATGATTATATAAATCGTAACCAATTTTGGAAAAATACATATACATAACTAACATTATCTATTTAATCAACAGTTTCCTCGCAATACCATGGCAGATGTCTGATTTTGCATGTGAAATGACTAAGATCTTTAAGATAGAAAAATCTGTAATTTTTTTACAAATGATATATTAAGACAAATTAACAGCATTGTATCTGCCTCTAAAATACTATCAAGTCCATAAATGGTCAAAAAGCTCGAGAATGAGAGTAAATCTCGTATTTCAAGACTGTGCCGTGATCAACCGATATATATTGGTATCAGTGACGTCACGGGACTTCCTCTTCTCGTGTTTCGGTTCCAACTATACAGCTGATATCTCGTGTGACGTCATTGCCTTAAAGAGAAGCTCGCTCTCGAGAAACGTCACGAGAATCAAATATCGCGGAGTCGTTAGAAACATCATGATGAATAGATTTTAACGGCATTCTAACTTTGAAGTGAAAGTTAGAAGTCGGCTATTGCAAATGAAGGTGGTTACTATTTGCAAACGATAATACATAAGGTGTTATGTTATTTTTGCTTTAAAAATATCATTTTAATGATTTTGGTAAAATATTTGTATCGAAAAATTAGACAATCTATATAATATTATATGAACTTAACTTAACTAAATTATAATATGCAGACAAGAAGTCGATTGGTTTTCGATGTTAGTATTTTCTAGTTATATATGGTAAAACTGATATAAGTGGGACATTTCGGATTTTGCACACATCAGTACTGAAGTCGTTCGTTTTTTATGAATACTTTGAACTGACTTATATATTGCATTTTGGGGTGAATATGTTGGATGTTGAATTTATAACAGCAATTAGAAACAATAAAGACTATGGTATACATGCAATCATTATTACATATATTTTGCCATAATCATGCTGTTCAATTAAAATGTAAAGGATTCTGTTTAATTGAATGAGGAAGATTCAAATAAATATTTGTACAATATGCTAACAACGTTTATGTGTACATGTACCAAGCAAATTGTGATGAAACAATTCTGAATTTCTTCAAACTCTTTAATGAATCGAAAAACAATCAATATATCAGATCTAATGATATTTTCAAATCTCTTCACAGCCTAATGCAGTGGATGCACGGTCTGCAGTGTGTAGCTGGTCTCCTGATTCTAACCATTATAGCGGGAGCGATGTATCGATCCGCCTCGTTATACCACCCGAGACGGAAGGTTATTCTCCACCTCAAGAGCCAAAAGAAGAACCGGCGGGACCGGGAAGCCGAGAAGCCACCCTATCTGGACTTCAGTGCCCTGAAGATGAGGTCACTCCAGGCCCTGATGGTCATCTCTTCCATTGTGGGGGTCGGGATACATGTCCCCTTTATAGTGCTGGTGGGTTTCTATACGTTACCATACATCTCACATTTATAGTGCTGGTGGGTTACTATTCGTTATCATACATGTCCCCCTTTATAGTGCTGGTGGGTTACTTTACGTTACCATACATCTCCCCTTTATAGTGCTGGTGGGTTACTATTCGTTATCATACATGTCCCCTTTATAGTGCTGGTGGGTTACTATTCGTTATCATACATGTCCCCTTTATAGTGCTGGTGGGTTTCTATACGTTATCATACATCTCCCCTTTATAGTGCTGGTGGGTTACTGATTGTTATCATACATGTCCCCTTTATAGTGCTGGTGGGTTACTATTCGTTATCATATATGTCCCCCTTAATAGTGCTGGTGGGTTTCTATACGTTATCATACATGTCCCCTTTATAGTGCTGGTGGGTTACTGTTTGTTGTTATACATGTCCCCTTTATAGTGCTGATGAGTTACTGTTTGTTGTTATACATGTCCCCTTTATAGTGCTGGTGTGTTTCTGTTTGTTATCCAACATGTCTCTTCTATAGTGATACTTGTCACTTATATAATGATACATGCAACTTAATATTGCTGGTAGACTTCTGTATGTATTCATACATGTCCCCTTTGTAGTGGTAATGGGTAATATATGCCGGTGGGTATCACATGTCCCCTTTATAGTTCTGGAGGGTTACTATTTGTTATCATGCATGTCCTCTTTATAGTTCTGGTGGGTTAATTTACGTAATCATACCTCTACAGTGATACATCTCCCATTTGTAGTATTGGTGGGTTATTCCTTTGTTATCATACATATCCCCTTTGTAGTGCTTGTGGGATACTGCTTGTTATCATTATATCCCCTTTATAATTTTTGCTGGTAATTTTGTGTTCTCATACATGTCCCCCATTAGAGTGTTGGTTGATTAGTATAATTCATCATACATCTCCTCTTTATGTTTCTTGTGGGTTACTGTATTCATACATGTCCTGGTGCTGGTGTGTAACTATATGCTATTGTACACGTCCCCTTTATAGATAGTGCTGATGGGTCAAATATGTTATCATGCATACCACCTTTGTAGTTCTGGTAGACTGGTTACTATTTGCTAATATATATGTCCCCTACAAATTGTTTGTCGGCTACTATATATTATATATAAACATACGTGTCCACTTTGATGTGCTTTGTAGTATAGTGCTTTATAGTGCTGGTGGGTTATTATACGTTATCATATACCTTATGTCACCTTGATATTGCACGTGGGTTACGATATGTTACATATATGTCACCTTGAAAGGGCTGATGGGTTATACAGTTACTCTGTATGGCAATGGCAGGTTTCCATTCAAATATCACCTCTCCCCTTTGTATTTGTATGGTCTTGTTGCTTTTTTACGTTTCATAAACCTCATTTACATAGTGCTCATAAGTAACTAATCATAATTATTACTTTTTGGCTCTCGCAATTCGGTATTTTTGTAAAAGTGTACCTATACATATTTTTTTACAATGCTCAACTAGTTACGACTTAATAGTATTTTTTCTAAATTGTCCATACTTCTTGATATAATTATAGAAATGACAAACTTATAAATAGATATCTGTTCCTTTCAGCACACGTTGAATAATAATTTTGGTTTCAGTTGCACACGGCCTCTAAGCACGGCGTCCCCGACAAGCAGCTGCTGCTTCTGAACGTGTACCTCGGTGTGGGGTTTGTGGTCGGGTGTTGCGCTCTTGGATACATACTAATCCGGAACAGTGTGGAGTGTTCCATATCTAGACGCCATCTTTGTCAGACATCCGCCATCTTGTGTGGCGTTTTCACTCTCCTTCTCATAATGGCGGAAGATCACAATGCGCATGCGCTGTACGCATGGGCCTACGGTATTTGCTGTGGGGCTTATTACTACAGTTTTAAGATGTATGCCTACGAACTCGTCAAAGCCAAACTTATGGAGCGTGCTTGGAGCTTTTTATCAGCTGTTCAGTGTTTTCCATTCCTATTCGGGGCGCCAGTTGCAAGTGAGTAGTACATTCATGTGGATATATATTTAAGTATTGCATGTGTTATAATTCTACAAAAATATTATTCATTTTTTTATTACTACCGACAAGAACTTACGGTTTAAGAAGGATAATGTAATCTCAATTGTTCAGTAATACACTGAGTGGTTTTCTGATAAATCTAAACAATTTTCGGCAGTTTAGTTAAGAGCCTTTAATGGGGGCAATATTACGTTTTTAGGGGGAATATATGGTGATGTCAGGAAAATGACAATAAATGATTCCAATTGAAAGACAATGATTTTAAAATAAATGAAGCAGTAGTAAATCAAATATATAATGTAAAGTTCGGCCATGCGATTCCTTTTTCTTACACGAAATGAATAAAAGGTGTTCACACACAAATGGCCGCCAATGGATTTTATATGAATCTTTAAAATTTCTTTGACCATGGATGATTGTTTTGTGTAATGAGATTTTTGACACTATCAAAATTCTATATTTAGTATTTACGTACAATTATCAATAGAAAATTTATAATATAAAATTATCAAAAAGGTGCTTGTGCCCTTTTAAGTTGGCAAGTTAATTATGATACATGATGCATGATAACATACTTTATTTCAAATATGACAGTGAGTCAAACATTTAAAAAAATTTAAATCTAACTATTTAGCAAAGAATAGAGCGCATCACTCAAAAACAAAACGCATCATGTAATAAAGCCACTCACAAGAGCTACAAGCGTGGAACGCATTTTTATGGCATAACAATATCATAACTAAGAAATTATATGATGAACAAATTGGAAATATGCTCATATTCTATCAACCAATTAGTTATTTCTTAAACTTGTTAGCACTTGGCATAATGCAGCAGGTTTGTTTTCTCGTAATGCTAAAAACTCAAGATGGCCGATGAAAGCTAAAAACGATAGGAACCGCGTCTTTAATACATAATGTAACGCAAACGGGTGATATCGTTTGTGTTTGTTATTTCTTTCGAGTGCCCTCCTATTAAAGGTAAACTTCATGACAACACAATGACATTCCACTGCTATGATGGCCTAATGGCCAAATATGAACGGGCGTTGTGTCGGAAATCAGAAATTCTAGGATTTTTAGCTCATATGGCGTGTAAGGCCCGATTGGCTTATGGCATGGCATGGCATGGTGTCTGGCACCTGTCCGTCCGTAAACGTTGTACAGTTTCGACTTCTTCTTCAGAAGCATAAGGCCTAGAAAGCTGAAACCTTGTATACATATTTCATTGACCAGTGAGATTTATGGTTTATAGCTTTGGTGACTGAACTGAACTCAACTGAACTCTATTAACACTCAGGCCGAAGGCAGCGGCAAATGAGGATATACATGATACATAATATACAATTAATTAGTTTACATGATAATTACAATCATGTTTTTTGGGCCACAGTGACTACGCCCTTAAAACCAATTTTCATCTTCTTCTCAAGTCACAGAAATGTGAAACCTTGTGTCTGCTTGGTAAGGATAATAATAGTTTTGGTGACCCTACCACATGTGACACAACCTAAGACAGGTACATAATGGATATGGAGTCTATTGACCTACACAGAGAAGGCTCTATTATGTACTTTGTAAGATGTGTTAATGTCATTGACCTACCCTGAATACCTAAGACATAAGTTTTTGATCTATAACAACTATTGTACTGACAATAACAATTAACTGATGAGCTACATGGCTCTTTGTTTTATTCTTAGAATGATGAGTAAGCACCCGAATATCGGTTGATATCGCATATTTGTTTGCAACCATAACATATTTTACCTATTCTCGTACGTGTTAGTTATAATAATAATAATAACACTTTATTGTCTTCAGTACAAGTATAAATGTTGGAAATTTATTTTGTGCCTAAGCATCCGGCAGCCACGGTGCAGCGCCAATTAATACGTTTTTCTGCCTTAAAGGGGCAGTAGCACGTTTTTTGATAATTTTATATTCTAAAATTTTCACTGTTAATTGTACGTTAATGCTTAATGTATTACTTTGATAGTGTCATAAATCGCATTACACAAGCCAATCAGCCGTAGTCAGAGGACAAAATATGAAGATTCACATAAATTCCATTGGCGGCCATTTTTTGTGAGCACCTTTAATTCATTTTCTGTAAGAAAGGGGAATTGCATGGGTAAACTTAACGTTATGTATCAGAATTATCACTGTTCCATTTAGTTTGAAAACTTTGTCTTACAATTGGAACCATGAATTCTAATTTTTCTGACATCACCTTATATTCTCCCTAAAAACGTGCTACTGCGCCTTTAACAATGCTGATTGTTAAGCAAGACAGCAACAACTCCCACCTTTAATCGTCTGTCTTCCCGGTGACGAGCGGGCACTCTACCACTGAGCTAGGTCCTCAGTTACGACATCAACATAATATAACAAATCATGCAAGAATTGGTAAACCTACAGAGGCAAATTCTATTTTGTTAAAAGATTTGAATGATCTTATTTGGTATGAAACCTACTTCTAACCATTTTCATAATGTCAGTTTTAAGTGTTTAAGTGACATAAACAAGTTTTATTTCATCTAGAAGCATGATATAATCGGCAAGTTAAGTGACAATTTAAAGTAATATAGAGACAAAAAATATTGTAATATGTGAGCGTAAGCCGGATTGTAATTTATCTGTTGCAGAAATAACACAAATAAATGTATATGCAGAGGTAGTGTTTCAAAGGTCATTGACTTATATGATATTATATGATTATTGATATATGTAAATTTACGTATGATATCGCATTCATATTATGAGGCATATGTTCGTTAACAATTGAGAAGATAAAAATATTGCATTTCGTGTTTTGGCATGCGATTTCAGATTATTAAGATGATTCATACTTACATCAGTACATATGGTATTTCGCTATGTATATCACGTTAAAGGGGCAGTAGCACGTTTTTTGAAAAATTTATATTATCATTTTTCTATAGGTAATTGTACGTAAAAAACTAAATATAGAATTTTGATAGTGTCAAAAATCTCATTGCATAAAACAATCATCTATAGTCAAAAAAATTATAAAGATTCATATAAAATCCATTGGCGGCCATTTGTGTGTGAACACCTTTTATTCATTTTGTGTAAAAAAAGGAATCGCATGACTGAACCTTACATTATATATTTGATTTATTACTGCTTCATTTATTTTAAATACATTGTCTTTCAATTGGAACTATATGACAAACTATAATCAATAAAAGTCGTTATGACATAATTTACGTGATGGCGTCACAATGCTATTAAGCCGTTATTGGCAACCATTCTTTATGAAAGTGGCAGCAATTCTGCCTCCTATCGCCTACTTTCTTTTAGCTATTCTTACCACAGTATCTCGGCAGTGGTTTTGACCTTTATCTTTGATTTTGTCTGTTTCACAGCCGTTGTTTTATTTGTTTTCCTTTATTTGGTCTGTATCACAGCCGTTGGTTTATATTTTTTGTCTGTTTCACAACTATATGTTTTGCCTTTTTATTTTTATTTTGTCTATTTTATAGCTGTTTTTTTTTGTCTTTGACTTTAATTGCCACACCCTAAAGCAAAACTGATATGACGCCTGATAAGCTACAGAGCCAATGGCTCTAAAAAAATTATTCTTAATGCTTTTGAACGTGGCTGAATTAAATTCCGTAGTAGTACCGTTTGGTATTTCTTCTGTTTTTCTGATTTCCATTGAAATAATTTGAACTTTTGCAAATCATTGGTAAGGGCTTTTTCGGCATCTTTATCGAAATATATTCGGTACCATACTACGAGTCGTGGAACATGAAGAACCTAGTTATTTTACTGAATACAAGTTGGAAGTAGTGCATTGTATTTAGAAACCTTTCCTGATTGTCTTTTGCATAAGAAGCAATTAACTGTAAGATCGTAAGACTTGATAAAAAAAAAATGGTGCTATTTAAGTGTAGCACAAGCACTTATGTCAAATTTTAACAGGAGATATATATCCCCCTTTTCACTTTTGAAAACACCGAACCAAATGCAAGTGCAAAAACATAGAAGAGAATATTTCAATTGCTGGAACATTATCAAAAATCTTTCTATTTCTTACGTTTCTTAACGGATGTTTTAAAAAGGTCTTATTGTTTTTATCAAAGATTGGAGATTTCTGTGGCCTCAATAAATGCAGTTCTTTATGAAACAAACAATGCTTACTGTAAGACTCTTCATAACTCTACTCAAAAAGAATAAATTGATGTTATATCAAAATAACGAATAATTTATTCAACCCTGCAAGTAACATCAACCTTCCACCAGCGGCATGAGTTAAGGTTACAGTCTTATACCTGTATGACACGCGAGATTCATTAAGATGCTGCCATTCATAGGTGTCTACGTGACATTAAGCATGTTGGGCTTATATAAGCAAGACGTCATCTGGCCTTTCAAGGCTAAGTTTATTCAACTTGAGCTATGTTTAGAGTCACACGAGACCTGATGCTATATCGAGCCCTCTCTCCCTGTCCATATGCTTGTAAACAATGTATTTCATTTAGAGAATCCATTCAGACAGTGCTTGAAATGTTTTAAAGCTGTTTTTGTCTGGAATCGATATTATGTATACTGAAATCGATGTGGTTTTTGTAAAGGGTTTGGGAAAGATAAATAAGTACAGATTGAATATGATCTGGAATCGATATTATGTATAGTCAATTTCGATGTGCATTTGGTAAAGGGTTTTGAGAAAGATGAATAAGTACAGATTCAATATGTTCTGCAATCGATATTATGTATACTCAATTCGATGTGGGTTTGGGAAAGATGAATAAGTACAGATTGAATATATTTGTAAATAGAATGGCATTTTCTTGACATTAAAGTATTTTAACAATAATCTTAAAACTGTCTGAATGATTAATTAAAAATGAAAAAAAAATTGTTGAATATGGATGAATAAAAAAGATTGTATATGATAGTCACATCATTTGCCAATTATACACTCTATCGTTACCAACTAAGAGGAGTCGAATAACATGTAGAAATAATTCGGCATCGCGCATCATGAAACATGGTGACATGACATGGCGTTTCAAATGAGATGTCAACTGTCAAATATATATAGAATAATTTTCACAAAGTTGTGTTTATTTATCAATGAGGTTGGGATATGGCTTCGGGTAGCTAAACCGAACATGGTACGCTCGTCTAAGTACTGCAACACGTGATTAAACACAATATTGTCTCGCAATTGTAACTTCGTTATTGTGAAATCACACTTTAAAAAGTGTCAATGCTCCTTCAACACGTATTATGAAAAAAAACTGGTGAAATAGCAAGCATATCATCCGAAATGTCGTGGTTTTTTTAAAATAAAAACGAAGTTGTTATCAAGAAAACCATGTTGTTCTCGTATATATCAACCCAACATATCCTTCAAAACCTTTATCTTGTTCTTCTTTTTGCCAAATTTGAAATCTCTTTGTTCTGTTGCAGCCTATCTAACAAGTAACTTCCACACGGATGCTGCAGGCTACATATTCGCGGGTGTGTCTATGATTCTGGGCGGACTCCTGTTCTACGCGATGCCTGTGTTCGAGCGACACGCCTCCAACCAGGTGATCATCCAGAAACAAACGGGCACCTGTTGTGGTAATGTGGCAGAGGCCGCCGCTCTGCTGGACCTTGAAGTGTCTGAGGGGGTCAACTCGAAACCCCTCAGCAACTCGCAGTGTATTGTGGCTCACTCCAAGATGAAGCAGAACGGTAAGGACAGTGGCAAGATTCAGATGCAGTGTTACCTCCAGCACAAGGAGAGGGAGAAACCCAAGCAGGTCGTGTTGTCCAAGATAGCCGAGGAGAGCAACTCTAGGATTGCTGACCTTGTGCCCAGCAACAAGCTCCCGGAGTATGCTTCCAACAAAAACGAATTTTCAGAGTCCATGACAGATGGTCCATCGGACAGTACGTTTTCCAACAACACCGACAAGTCAAGCAGTAAAGACAGTAGCAACTCTGTGAAAACGAACGATAGCAAGAAGAGCAAAAAGAGTGATGTCAGAGTTGACCTTTTTGACCCCCCGAGTCAGGAGAAAGAATCAACGGCAACTGTGTCGTATGATAGTGACCTGTACATAAACCTGTGTGAAGCACAAGTGTGACGTCATTGAGACGTCATCGTTCTGTTACGTCATTCACGCATCTGCACCGTGATCGCCCATCATCATTCATTCTTTATCCTCGTTATAGTGCAAAGCTATAACGGGGTTTCACGGAGTACATGTTCATCTGGACAAGTTTTTGGGGATATCATTTGTTTTGTCATAGTTCCTTATCCTTTTCATTAACCAAACATCTTTATGAGAAACCCATTCAATATATATCAAATAGGACAATTATCATATTCAGTATCTGACATTACCTCGTTTAGTTTATCATTCAGATAACCTTATTTCCAGTAATTGAAAATACAGTTGATGTAAGCTGATATTTGTTCATTATTGCGGTATTTTCATTGGGTAACAACAAAGGATTTGATTTTTCATTCTAAGTGCTAACTGAAACTTAACAGGATTGAAATGCATGGATAAACTAAAGATATTTGAAGATGTATGTTTTGCTACATGATGAATATCTTCTTTCGTATCACCTGTAAAATTAGAATTTGAATTTCAGATATGCGTTCCTCATTCTCTCCACGCCTAGGAAGCTCAAGTTTGACTCAGCTTCCTCTGTGGGGAAGAAAATGGCTTTTTTTAATTTCTGTTTTCTGTCTCGCTGTCCAATGTTATTCTCTCCCCATAAAGGTAGATCAAGTCATGATCCAAAAATGTTGATCCAAAAATACGATATCCCTTGTTTCCGGCAGATTCCAAAAGCGGGAAAAATTTGCACTACTTACCATTTGAAAAATGTCAGCCAATGAGAACACTGTTCGCATGGAATAGGGTAATTGTTGTTTCCTTAGCCTTTGCTATGATCCAGTAGCCGAAACGATGACCTTTTGGTGATTGCAAACTAATTTTGATTGCATCCAATATGGCTTCTTCCTTTCCAGCCCACAAACTCGGCCTATTCAAACAGAGGTTGGATCGACATGTATGACTTGATCTACCTCTGTGGGGAGGGAATGTATGTACACTGTGACTCAACGTAACTCAACGCCTTGTTTGGATTAACATGTTCTCGAAATCATAATGTGTCGTCAAGATTTTTGTCAGAAAATAAAAAAATTATCGTATGAAAATTCGCATCATGATTGTAGTTTTTACTCATGCATTCTGTGGAGGTCTCTTTTAAGTCAGGAGTCTTGATATATATACACACACTACAAAGTAACTCATTGCCTGCCGTGATAACATCAATATCACAATAAAACCAAATTGGTATAACCGCAATAACCTATGACAACCAAATTATCGTTGTGATGTCATGTCAGTCCTGTTTTTGGGAGGGAAGTCAGTAAGAGTATATCATTTTAACGATTAAATGAACATAGATTCTAATCATTCTTATGATTACTGAATTGACCACTACAACAACAAAACAACAAGGGGTATCCGTCACCTTACTAGGCGAAATCGGAGGCATCTTTCTTATGACATCATTCTATTTTAACGTGACATCAGCTACATCATATTGAACTTAATGATATGTCTATCTGAATATCCCATGACATACCATAACATAACATAATCTTTTCGTTAAACCTAAAAATAGACGCCTACCTATGATTTTAAACATTCCATTTATAAACGTTTCGAAGAAATTTAAAAGCCTGATATCCAGTCTAGATATACTAAGTGCAATTTTGATGAAGTGCCTTGTTCAAGGACACAACTCGGTTTAACGCCCAGGTCACAATATGTTTGTGTCTCGATCTGTATTCGAACCTTGAAGGTTGACCGAGCTCACCACTCACCTTGTCCACTGTGCTAAATAACTACACTGCCTTCAACCCCACTGCGTGTAGATGAGTTCTCTTTACAATAGATAGCCTAAATGTGTGGAAGTCATTCGGGATTCGAACATCGGAACTGTTTATCCTGTTTTTTTGTGTGTAGAAATATTAGCATGTACCCAACAAAAATGTCCTTCGTTACAAAATTTGATACTTAAAAATTGTGTTTGTGTTCATGAATCACAATTTGATGTTGATGAACTTATGTAAAAGACATTGCATAAACATCATAATAAGACAAAACTTTCAAAGGTTTTTATTATTTTTAAATTCCAATAGCTCTTTTCAAGAAAACAATCTTCATCCAAATACTAAATATTTACGGTACAGCAGTAGTGACATCCTGTCATCGGCGTTTGTTTGTTATCTAATTTCCAAAAATATATTCATTTAACTAAAGTATCGGAAAACATTAACCTTGGTGGAAAAATTTGATCTAATACAGAGATCATAAACACGACTTCTACAAACTCCAAATAAAAAATATAATTATTCTCGAAGCCTGATAATATAACAACAACAAATGCAAAACAGTTCTTAAATGGACATGTTTAATAGCAAGATGAAGGTTACGATGACAGAAATCTAATTTATATAAAATATGTTCTTATTGTTGTTACAAACACAGTGATAACTATGAAGCACAAACCAATGGAAGTCAGTCGAAGACAGCAGTCAAGGGCCAGAATGATCAACTATCATGTGACGTCTACACAGCAGCGATGACGTCACAGAAAGTGTGGTTGACTCTGAGGAAAGGTCACAAGGCCATGGGTGACGGTCACGTGAAGGTGTCAATGACCGCGGAAGATGCTTGTTTAGGGCACAGAGCAATTCTGACAAATAGTGATCTGTCGATACTGTAGATATCGGACTCCCAACACAACTCAACAAATAATCGATTCTCGAGACCGCTAGCGTCTGTTGACACGATCAGAGATGGTAACGTCTATATTCCATTCACATGGCGACCACCCTTTTTCTTCGTTTTTATCGACTGGTACGTCCTTGTACACGCGCCGGTATCGTTTCCTGCCCTGCGTTCAGTACAGCTGGCGTTCGGCCGCTGGTATGTTATTCAACATAGCGGGATTTCAAGCGCTCGCGAGCTCAATCTTTCTGAACACATGATATCGTACACGAAACGCAAATAAGATACGGGGAGTAATTTAACTCTTAATAGACAAAGAACCATACTCAATAGCACTCAGCGTAAGTATTTGGAAGTTAGCCTACACTCTGAGGTACCCCACCAAAAAGAAAAATATAGAACATGTAGAAAATTAACTAATATACAGAAGTTACAAAGTGGTCGACGAATGGATGAGATTTAGAAATTGCTTATATAGTTAATAAGGGTGGTCTCCTTTAAATCTTTGCAGGCAACTGACAGTTATCAATATCACTCAATATAAGTATCTGGTCTTTAGATTGTATCCTGAAGTATCCCCCCATAAAGAAAAATATAGAATATGTAGAAAATTAAATAAGATACAGAAGTTACAAAGTGGTCGACGAATGGATGAGATTTAGACATTGCTTATATAGAGAAACAGGGGGTCTCCTTTAAATCTTTACAGACAACTAACCATTCTCGATGTCACACAATATAGGTATTTGATCTTTAGCCTACATCCTGATGTACCCCTCCATGAAGAAAAATATAGAATATGTGGAAAATTATATAAGATACAGAAGTTACAAATTGGTCCACGAATGGATGAGATTTAGACATTGCTTATATAGAGAAACAGGGGGTCCCCTTTAATCTTTACAGACAACTGACCCTTATCAATATCACCCAATATAAGTATTTGATCTTTAGCCTACATCCTGAAGTACCCCTCCATGAAGAAAAATATAGAATATGTTGAAAATTAACTAATATACAGAAGTTACAAAGTGGTCGACGAATGGATGAGATTTAGAAATTACTTATATAGGGAATACGGCGGTCTCTTTTAAATCATTGCAGGCAACTGACCGTTATCAGTATCACTCAATATAAGTATCTGGACTTCAGCTTATATCCAGAGGTACCCCTCCATAAAGAATAATATAAAATATGTTAATTAAATAAGATACACAAGTTACAAAGTGGTCGATGAATGGATGAGATTTAGATATTGCTTATATCTTATATAGGGAATACAGGGGGGGGGGGGGGGGGGGGTCTCCTTTAAATCTTTACAGACAACTAACCATTCTCGATGTCACTCAATATAAGTATTTCATCTTTAGCCGGCATCCTGAAGAAAAAGACAAATATAGAATATGTCGAAAATTATATAAGATACAGAAGTCACAAAGTGGTCGACGAATGGATGAGATTTAGACATTGCTTATATAGAGAAACAGGGGTCCCCTTTAAATCTTTGCAGGCAACTGACCGTTATCAGTATCACTTAATATAAGTATCTAGAATTCAGCTTATATCCAGAGGTACCCCTCCATAAAGAAAAATATAAAATATGTTCAAAATTAAATAAGATACAGAAGTTACAAAGTGGTCGACGAATGGATGAGATTTAGACATTGCTTATATAGGGAATATGGGGGTCTCTTTTAAATCTTTACAGACAACTGACCCTTATCAATATCACCCAATATAAGTATTTGGTCTTTAGCCTACATCCTGATGTACCCCTCCATAAAGAAAAATATAGAATGTGTTGGAAATAAAATAAAATACAGAAGTTACAAATTGGTCGACGAATGGATGAGATTTAGACATTGCTTATATAGGGGGGAAGGGAGGTCCCCTTCAAATCTTTACAGGCAACTGACCGTTATCAATATTACTAAATATAAGTATTTGGCCTTTACTCTACATCCTGATGTACTCCTCCATGAAGAAAAATATAGAATGTATTGAAAATTAAATGAAATACAGAAGTTACAAAGTGGTCGACGAATGGATGAGATTTAGACATTGCTTATATAGGGAATATGGGGGGTCTCTTTTAAATCTTTAAAGACAACTGACCGCTATGAATATCACTCAATAAAAGTATTTTGACTTTAGCTTATATCCTAAGTTACCCCCACATAAAGAAAAATATACAATATGTCGAAAATTGAATAAGATACAGCAGTTACAAAGTGGTCGACGAATGGATGAGATTTAGACATTGCTTATATAGAGAAACAGGGGTCCCCTTTAAATCTTTGCAGGCAACTGACCGTTATCAGTATCACTTAATATAAGTATTTGATCTTTAGCCTACATCCTAAAATACCCCTCCATGAAGAAAAATATAAAATATGTTGAAAATTAAAGAAGATACAGAAGTTACAAATTGGTCGACGAATGGATGAAATTTAGACATTGCTTATATAGGGAATATGGGGGGGGGGGGGGTCTTTTTTAAATCTTTACAGACAACTGACCGCTATGAATATCACTCAATAAAAGTATTTTGACTTTAGCTTATATCCTAAATTACCCCCACATAAAGAAAAATATAGAATATGTCGAAAATTAAATAATATACTGAAGGTACAAAGTGGTCGATGAATGGATGAGTTTTAGACATTGCTTATATAGAGAAACAGGGGGTCCCCATTAAATCTTTCCAGACAACTGACCGTTATCAATATCACTCAATATAAGTATTTGGTCTTTAGCCTACATCCTGAAGTACCCCTCCATAAAGAAAAATATAGAACATGTCGAAAATTATATAAGATACAGAAGTCACAAAGTGGTCAATGAATGGATGAGATTTAGACATTGCTTATATAGAGAAACAGGTTCCCCTTTAAATCTTTGCAGGCAACTGACCGTTATCAGTATCACTTAATATAAGTATCTGGACTTCAGCTTATATCCAGAGGTACCCCTCCATAAAGAAAAATATAAAATATGTTGAAAATTAAATAAGATACAGAAGTTACAAAGTGGTCGACGAATGGATGAGATTTAGACATTGCTTATATAGGGAATATGGGGGGTCTCTTTTAAATCTTTAAAGACAACTGACCGCTATGAATATCACTCAATAAAAGTATTTTGACTTTAGCTTATATCCTAAAATACCCCCACATAAAGAAAAATATACAATATGTTGAAAATTGAATAAGATACAGAAGTTACAAAGTGGTCGACGAATGGATGAGTTTTAGACATTGCTTATATAGAGAAACAGGGGGTCCCCATTAAATCTTTCCAGACAACTGACCGTTATCAATATCACTCAATATAAGTATTTGGTCTTTAGCCTACATCCTGAAGTACCCCTCCATAAAGAAAAATATAGAACATGTCGAAAATTATATAAGATACAGAAGTCACAAAGTGGTCGACGAATGGATGAGATTTAGACATTGCTTATATAGAGAAACAGGGGGTCCCCTTTAAATCTTTGCAGGCAACTGACCGTTATCAGTATTACTTAATGTAAGTATCTGGACTTCAGCTTATATCAAGATGTACCCCTCCATAAAGAAAAATATAAAATATGTTGAAAATTGAATAAGATACAGAAGTTACAAAGTGGTCGACGAATGGATGAGATTTAGACATTGCTTATATAGAGAAACAGGGGTCCCCTTTAAATCTTTGCAGGCAACTGACCGTTATCAGTATCACTTAATATAAGTATCTGGACTTCAGCTTATATCCAGAGGTACCCCTCCATAAAGAAAAATATAAAATATGTTGAAAATTGAATAAGATACAGAAGTTACAAAGTGGTCGACGAATGGATGAGATTTAGACATTGCTTTTATAGAGAAACAGGGGGTCCCCATTAAATCTTTCCAGACAACTGACCGTTATCAATATCACTATATATAAGTATTTGGTCTTTACCCTACACCCTGAAGTACCCCTCCATAAAGAAAAATATAGAATGTGTTGGAAATAAAATAAAATACAGAAGTTACAAAGTGGTCGACGAATGGATGAGATTTAGACATTGCTTATATAGGGGAAAGGGAGGTCCCCTTCAAATCTTTACAGGCAACTGACCGTTATCAATATTACTATATATAAGTATTTGACCTTTAGTCTACATCCTGATGTACCCCTCCATGAAGAAAAATATTGAATGTATTGAAAATTAAATGAAATACAGAAGTTACAAAGTGGTCGACGAATGGATGAGATTTAGACATTGCTTATATAGGGAATATGGGGGGTCTCTTTTAGATCTTTACAGACAACTGACGGTTATGAATATCACTCAATAAAAGTATTTTGACTTTAGCCTATATCCTAAATTACCCCCACATAAAGAAAAATATAGAATATGTTGAAAATTATATAAGATACAGAAGTCACAAAGTGGTCGACGAATGGATGAGATTTAGACATTGCTTATATAGAGAAACAGGGGTCCCCTTTAAATCTTTGCAGGCAACTGACCGTTATCAGTATCACTTAATATAAGTATCTGGACTTCAGCTTATATCCAGAGGTACCCCTCCATAAAGAAAAATATAGAACATGTCGAAAATTATATAAGATACAGAAGTCACAAAGTGGTCGACGAATGGATGAGATTTAGACATTGCTTATATAGGGAATATGGGGGCTCTCTTTTAAATCTTTACAGACAACTGACCGTTATGAATATCACTCAATAAAAGTATTTTGACTTTAGCTTATATCCTAAATTACCCCCATATAAAGAAAAATATAGAATATGTCGAAAATTATATAAGATACAGAAGTCACAAAGTGGTCGACGAATGGATGAGATTTAGACATTGCTTATATAGAGAAACAGGGGTCCCCTTTAAATCTTTGCAGGCAACTGACCGTTATCAGTATCACTTAATATAAGTATTTGATCACTAGCCTACATCCTAAAATACCCCTCCTTGAAGAAAAATATAAAATATGTTGAAAATTAAAGAAGATACACAAGTTACAAAGTGGTCGACGAATGGATGAGATTTAGACATTGCTTATATAGGGAATATGGGGGGTCTTTTTTAAATCTTTACAGACAACTGACCGCTATGAATATCACTCAATAAAAGTATTTTGACTTTAGCTTATATCCTAAATTACCCCCACGTAAAGAAAAATATAGAATATGTCGAAAATTAAATAAGATACTGAAGGTACAAAGTGGTCGATGAATGGATGAGTTTTAGACATTGCTTATATAGAGAAACAGGGGGTCCCCATTAAATCTTTCCAGACAACTGACCGTTATCAATATCACTAATTATAAGTATTTGGTCTTTAGCCTACATCCTGAAGTACCCCTCCATAAAGAAAAATATAGAACATGTCGAAAATTATATAAGATACAGAAGTCACAAAGTGGTCGACGAATGGATGAGATTTAGACATTGCTTATATAGAGAAACAGGGGGTCCCCTTTAAATCTTTGCAGGCAACTGACCGTTATCAGTATTACTTAATGTAAGTATCTGGACTTCAGCTTATATCAAGAGGTACCCCCACATAAAGAAAAATATAGAATATGTCGAAAATTATATAAGATACAGAGGTCACAAAGTGGTCGACGAATGGATGAGATTTAGACATTGCTTATATAGAGAAACAGGGGTCCCCTTTAAATCTTTGCAGGCAACTGACCGTTATCAGTATCACTTAATATAAGTATCTGGACTTCAGCTTATATCCAGAGGTACCCCTCCATAAAGAAAAATATAAAATATGTTGAAAATTGAATAAGATACAGAAGTTACAAAGTGGTCGACGAATGGATGAGATTTAGACATTGCTTATATAGAGAAACAGGGGGTCCCCATTAAATCTTTCCAGACAACTGACCGTTATCAATATCACTATATATAAGTAGTTGGTCTTTAGCCTACATCCTGAAGTACCCCTCCATAAAGAAAAATATAGAATGTGTTGGAAATAAAATAAAATACAGAAGTTACAATGTGGTCGACGAATGGATGAGATTTAGACATTGCTTATATAGGGGAAAGGGAGGTCCCCTTCAAATCTTTACAGGCAACTGACCGTTATCAATATTACTATATATAAGTATTTGACCTTTAGTCTACATCCTGATGTACCCCTCCATGAAGAAAAATATAGAATGTATTGAAAATTAAATGAAATACAGAAGTTACAAAGTGGTCGACGAATGGATTAGATTTAGAAGAAGTTTATTCAGTATTGAAGGCCTCATGGCCAAGAGTACAATCATTTAAATAATAGTTTGCGTATGGACAGGATATCATCTAGTGTTATTACAAAATTTGTATTTACACAGGCAGGTTGCGTTTAAGAAATATTGCAACAGATTTCAATAAATGTACATTCTTTGTTGTTAGAAGTTGTTTGAATTTTAATTCGGATGGGAAGGTATGATAATAACTGGGTATATACAATTGTCTATGTACAGAATAGAAAGGACACACAAGTAGAAAATGAAATTCATCTTGCGTAACATTATAATCACATTTGTCACATAAGAGTTTACTCATTTGTGTATCAATATTATACCTTTGTTGTTGAATGTTCAACTTATGACTCAGACAACGAAATTTGCATAAAATACGAATAAGATCTTTATCAGTATTCAGTGCTAAAATGTATTTCTCAGGTTCCAGGGCAGATTTAATTTCTCCATAATATTTAAGAAAAGATGAGGATGTTATTCTAGAATGCCAATTCTGAAGTTCAATATCTTTACATCTTTGTTTAAATTCATTAACAAATACATCAATATTACCACAGTCTTGTGTAATCCATGCATATGAGAATCCAGTACGAAACAAAAGCAAGCGTACATGGGTGACCCAACTGCAGCTGCCATGATCATCTTGTTGCTTTAACATATCATAACATGCTTTCGGAAGACGATGATCATCCATATGTAATATTCTGCACCAATATGTTATACATCTGCTGAAATATTTAACACATAGATATGTTCTTCCAATTTCACCAAGTATAGCATTGGACGAAATAGTTTTATTAACACAAAGGAAACGTTTGAAAAAGAAACATTGGATTTTCTCAATATGAGTAGGGTATGAATGACCCCAGATTTCACTACCGTATAATAATATGGGAGCTATTTTACTGTCAAATATTGCTGATGCAACTTTCAAGGATATATTTGGAAAATCTTTGAACATTCTAAAAATCGGAAACGAGGCTTTCTTGGCTTGTAAACCTAGTGTTTCACATGTCTTGGACCAGATCAATTTTGTAGTAAAAACAACACCTAAATATTTATAGTGGGATTCAACATTCATTCGTGTTCCGTTATAGAACCATTTTTCTGATTTCTTAAGATAACCACCATTTCTGAATACAACTATACAAGATTTTTCAAGATTAACTTCAAAACTCCATTTTGAACAAAAACCATATAATATATCAAGTTTTCTTTGCAAGCCAATTATAGTGTCATCAAGCAAAGTAACATCATCTGCAAACAACAGCAATAAAACATCACTTAAACCATCTTTGACAAATATTCCTCTTAATCCACAATTATTCATTTCATCTACAAGCTCATTGATAAAGAAAATAAACAAAGCTGGACTCAGCATACAGCCTTGCTTTACCCCAGATGATGTGTCAAATATTTCTGATCTCCTATTTCCAACTTTAACACACGCAGATACCTTATCATACATGTCTTTTAATAGATTAAACATTTTACCATGGACACCTTTTGTAAGAAGGACATACAGGAGCTTATTTCTATTAACAAAATCAAATGCTTTTTTAAAATCTATAAAAGCTGCATAAAATCTATGTTTCGGCTTTCTTAGATATTTTTGGCAAAGCGATTGAAGTACAAATATATTATCAATCGTTGAATAATTTGCTCGAAATCCTGCTTGACATTCATGTAAAATCTCATGTAATTCCATCCAGATACGAATTCTTGAATCAAGGGTCGATGTAAATATTTTGCCCATTATATTCAACAATGAGATACCACGATAATTATTTGGTTCGTGCTTATTACCTTTCTTATATAATGGAATAATCATTCCGATGTTCCAATTGTCTGGAAATACGCCAGTATCTAATACAGCATTAAAAATTAATTCTAAATATGGAATAATAAAATGTGCATTCTTAAAAAACTCAGGTGGTAACCCATCAGTACCGGGGGATTTGCCAGTCTTAAGGGACTTGATCGCCTGTTCAATTTCAGTTCTAGTTATTGGATCTGATAAGAAATCATCGTTGTTACAATCTGAACAATCATGATTTGATACATATTCACGGGCGGTTTGTTCAAAGCCGTTATCGTTTGTATTATTGGTGGGATTGAGTAATTCCTTGAAATATTCAAGCCATTTACCAATTGGGATACAATTATATCCTCCTTGCCCAGAAGTAAGGGATTTTACCTTAGACCAAAACTTCTTACAGTCACCTTTGGAAGCTGCTATACATATCTCTTCAGCAATCGTTTCATTATACTGTCGCAATTTATCCCGACATATTCTTTTGAAGTTCCGCTTTGCATTCATATAATTATCAAGATTCTCCTTGGACCGACACTTTCTGAACATGTTTAAGCGAGAGAATTTTACATTTTTAGCTAGCTCACAATCTTCATTAAACCATCTAGGTTGGGAGCGTTTTTGTTCAAGTACCTTCGATGTGTTATGAACACGTAAATGACTACCAACATGCTGCATTAGTTCTACTAGCTTATCAGCTGCAGCATTGACATTTAAGTGAACCAAGTGTTTAAAATCATCAATTATTTTAGACGTTACATCAGACACTATATCTACATTAAATTGTTGGTCATTGCTCATGCATGTCTTGAATTTGGTGATTTCATACAAATCTACGTTTTCAACATCGTCATCGCTATTATCGAATATTCCGTGATCGACGCCGAGATCTAAAGTGCACGATAATGGTAAGTGATCGGAATCTGTCCGAGAATGCACAGTCATGTCTACAATAGTATTAAAACAATTTGTGGAGGCTAGTATGTAGTCAACAAGACTTGATCCGTTATGAGTAATACAAGTAACCAACCCCCTCTTATCTCCTTGCTTTCTACCGTTCACAATGTGCATGCCCCAAAGTTTACATACTTCCAGGAGTGCTAGACCAAACTTATTTGTTACACTGTCTTCACTTGCTCTAGGTTCCTTGAAATAGTCAGACATGTAGAAATCAGAGAGAGGGAGATAATCTGCGTCCTTATCGTTCTCAATCAGATAATCTTCATTAGAACCGACTCGAGCGTTAAAATCTCCAAAAAGTATAATTGGTATATCTTCGCCATACTTTGTTCTAATTGATGCTAGTTTTGAATCTAATTCGTCAATGTCATTAGAATCAGCGTCATTATAGAGCGGCGAACCTTCAGGTAAAATATACAGGAATCCTATGATACAAACATCATTCATATTGAAGAATACACAATTTTTCCAAGCAGAAAATATTCTTGCATATAAATGGTTAAATGTGTTTCTAATATAAACGGCAACTCCGCCAGAATATCGTCCGAAACTACGTAATCTTCTCGCAGGCGAGAAATAACATACAAAATCAGCAAAAAGACTTTCAAGTTCACTCTCTTCACATTTCATGGTTTCTACTAAACCAAAAATGTCAAATTGTTCACAAAATTTCATGAAGGATATATCATGAAGATGGGAGTGCATGCCCTGCACATTCCAAACACAGATATTCTTGACACGGTTGGCTGTTGTAGACGTAGTTATAAACGTTGATGGTGGATCCGTTTTCAGAGATTGGCCACGGCCGTCTTCCTATGCTGAAACTGACGCCCCCTGGGTACCCCCGGTGCCGTCCCCCCAGGGCCCAAGAGGCGTCCCTCCATGGGCCCCGCGGGAACTGCGACTCGGTGTGCCCCGGTGGGCGGTAGAGGGTCGATTACTGATCTTTCTTATGGCATCATTCTCATGGACATAAACATCGCCCTCTATCACGAGCTTATCATAAGAGAGAAAGGCAGTCTTATCATTTTCACGAGCCTCTACCATATATGGAATAAGAGAAGCTCTAATCTTTCTTACTTTCTCAGTGTAATCATTTGCTACATGAAACTGTTCATTACCTCTAAGCTTACTTTTTGCGAGATCAAAGACATTGCTTATATAGGGAATATGGGGGGTCTCTTTTAAATCTTTAAAGACAACTGACGGTTATGAATATCACTCAATAAAAGTATTTTGACTTTAGTTTATATCCTAAATTACCCCCACATAAAGAAAAATATAGAATATGTCGAAAATTAAATAAGATACTGAAGGTATAAAGTGGTCGATGAATGGATGAGTTTTAGACATTGCTTATATAGAGAAACAGGGGGTCCCCATTAAATCTTTCCAGACAACTGACCGTTATCAATATCACTCAATATAAGTATTTGGTCTTTAGCCTACATCCTGAAGTACCCCTCCATAAAGAAAAATATAGAACATGTCGAAAATTATATAAGATACAGAAGTCACAAAGTGGTCGACGAATGGATGAGATTTAGACATTGCTTATATAGAGAAACAGGTTCCCCTTTAAATCTTTGCAGGCAACTGACCGTTATCAGTATCACTTAATATAAGTATCTGGACTTCAGCTTATATCCAGAGGTACCCCTCCATAAAGAAAAATATAAAATATGTTGAAAATTGAATAAGATACAGAAGTTACAAAGTGGTCGACGAATGGATGAGATCTGGACATTGCTTATATAGGGGAAAGGGAGGTCCCCTTCAAATCTTTACAGGCAACTGACCGTTATCAATATTACTATATATAAGTATTTGGTCTTTAGCCTACATCCTGAAGTACCCCTCCATAAAGAAAAATATAGAATGTGTTGGAAATAAAATAAAATACAGAAGTTACAAAGTGGTCGACGAATGGATGAGATTTAGACATTGCTTATATAGGGGGGAAGGGAGGTCCCCTTCAAATCTTTACAGGCAACTGACCGTTATCAATATTACTAAATATAAGTATTTGGCCTTTAGTCTACATCCTGATGTACCCCTCCATGAAGAAAAATATAGAATGTATTGAAAATTAAATGAAATACAGAAGTTACAAAGTGGTCGACGAATGGATGAGATTTAGACATTGCTTATATAGGGAATATGGGGGGTCTCTTTTAAATCTTTACAGACAACTGACGGTTATGAATATCACTCAATAAAAGTATTTTGACTTTAGCCTATATCCTAAATTACCCCCACATAAAGAAAAATATAGAATATGTTGAAAATTATATAAGATACAGAAGTCACAAAGTGGTCGACGAATGGATGAGATTTAGACATTGCTTATATAGAGAAACAGGGGTCCCCTTTAAATCTTTGCAGGCAACTGACCGTTATCAGTATCACTTAATATAAGTATCTGGACTTCAGCTTATATCCAGAGGTACCCCTCCAAAAAGAAAAATATAAAATATGTTGAAAATTAAATAAGATACAGAAGTTACAAAGTGGTCGACGAATGGATGAGATTTAGACATTGCTTATATAGGGAATATGGGGGGTCTCTTTTAAATCTTTAAAGACAACTGACCGCTATGAATATCACTCAATAAAAGTATTTTGACTTTAGCTTATATCCTAAGTTACCCCCACATAAAGAAAAATATACAATATGTCGAAAATTGAATAAGATACAGAAGTTACAAAGTGGTCGACGAATGGATGAGATTTAGACATTGCTTATATAGAGAAACAGGGGGTCCCCATTAAATCTTTCCAGACAACTGACCGTTATCAATATCACTATATATAAGTATTTGGTCATTAGCCTACATCCTGAAGTACCCCTCCATAAAGAAAAATATAGAATGTGTTGAAAATAAAATAAAATACAGAAGTTACAAAGTGGTCGACGAATGGATGAGATTTAGACATAGCTTATATGTGGGAAAGGGAGGTCTTATTCAAATCTTTACAGACAACTGACCGTTATCAATATCACCGAATATAACTATTTGGCCTTTAGTCTACATCCTGATGTACCCTCCATAAAGAAAAATATATAATTTATTCAAAATTAAATAAAATACAGAATTTACAAAGTGGTCGACGAATGGATGAGATTTAGACATTGCTTATATAGGGAAAATGGAGGTCTTATTCAAATCTTTACAGACAACTGACCGTTATCAAAATCACCGAATATAACTATTTGGCCTTTAGTCTACATCCTTATGTACCCCTCTATGAAGAAAAATATAGAATTTGTTGAAAATCAAAGAAAATACAGAAGTTACAAAGTGGTCGACGAATGGATGAGATTTAGACATTACTAATATAGCGGAAAAGAGGGGTCCCTTTTATATCTTTACAGGCATCTGACCGTTATCAATATCACTCAATATAAGTATTTGGCCTTTAGTCTACATCCTTATGTACCCCTCCATGAAGAATAATATAGAATTTGTTGAAAATTAAATAAAATACAGAAGTTAAAAAGTGGTCGACGAATGGATGAGATTTAGACATTGCTTATATAGCGAATATGGGGTCCCCTTTAAATATTTGCAGGCAATTGACCGTTTTCAATATCACTTAATATAAGTATTTGGTCTTTAGCCCACATCTTGAGGTACCCCTCCATAAAGAGAAATATAGAATATATCAAAAATTAAGTAATATACAGAAGTTACAAAGTTGTCGACGAGTGGATGAGATTTAGACATTGGTTATATAGGGGAAGAGAGGGGTGTCCTTTAAATCTTTACAGACATCTAAACATTCTCAATGTCACTCAATATAAGTATTTGATCTTTAGCTTATATCCTGATGTACCCCTCCATAAAGAAAATATATAGAATATGTCGAAAATTAAATAAGATACAGAAGTTACAAAGTGGTCGACAAATGGATGAGATTTAGACATTGCTATATAGGGAAACAGGGAGGTCCCCTTTAAATCTTTACAGGCAACTGACCGTTATCAATATCACTCAATATATGTATTTGATCTTTCGTCTACATCCTGATGTACCTGTCCATAAAGAAAAATATAGAATATGATGAAAAATTAAACAAGAAACAGAAGCTTCAAGGTGGTCGGCGAGTGGATGAGATTTTGACATTGCTATATAGGGAACAAGGGGGTGTACTTTAAATCTTTATAAACAATGGGCCATTTTCGATAGCACTAACTATAAGTATTTGGTCTTTAGCCTACATGCTGAGGTACCCCAACAAAAAGGAAAATGTAGAATATACCGAAAAATGAAAATGAAAGGTACACAAGTTACACAGTGGCCAACAAGTGGATGAGATTAAGACATTGTTAATATTGTTAGAAAAGATTGGTCTACTTTAAACCTTTATAGATAACTAACAATTCGGAATATATATTTATATACATCACATTATCTTTACATATTATTTAGATACTAACCTCGAACAAATGACCTTAGCTTTGTTATCCATATAACATATAATTGACTCATTCCCACAGATGAAATGATACATCATTACTCAGAACAATTAGAGTTACCCGCCCGTCACTAGCCCACTAGGTTGCGTGACCTGTCAACCAATCAGCTTCATTCACAGTACAGAGTCATTGTTTTTCAGACGTGTTTCTGTTCCCTGATTGTGTTGAGCTATTTAACATATTCAGGAATTCTTGACTCTTCTCTCTTTATCTTTTTCTTTCTTCTTTCCCTATGGAGTTTTCAATCCTTGGGTTGAATACTGTGTATTAGGAAGGTGTTCTGTTGACACAGCGGCTGTGTCAACTTAGGGCAGATTTGCTGCGTGTTGTGTCAACTTCGGTCGGGCTGAACGTACAGGGCAAGTGACGGGCGGTGGCCCGATTTCTCTCTTTGGTCGCCACATACTTCGCGTGCTGTTGAATGCTTCAGGCACTTACTATCAAGTAGGTGCTTGCTTGGACGGGTGCCTAAGCGTTTGGGCGCCCCTCGGGCTCGTGTGTCTCTCTCTTAACTCAGAGGAGCGTCCCTGTCTATTGGTAGGCGTCTGACGCTTAGGCTCTCGGGACGGAAGGTGAGGCGCACCAGGCGCTCGCACTCTTCATGTCCACCTTGGATTTGTGCCTGCCCTTCAGGCGGCGATCGGTTAGCGGGCAAGTCGCTCAAGACGCTCTCCCCACTTCACTAATCTTGGTTTGTGCTTGTCTCTTCAGGCTCTTACAGGTAAGGTCGAGGCGTTACAGGCGCTCTCTTCTTTCCTGTTTGGACTGGAACTTGTGGTTGAGTCGTCTTGGACATACTCCCCTTGTTTCATTGGACTTGCTTTCGGGTTAGGACGAGGTCTTCCAGGCGCTCTCTCCTCTCCTGTTTAGACTGGAACTTGTCGGAGACGTCTTGGACGTGGTCTCCTTGTTTCATTGGACTTGCATATCATGCTAGTGGTCGAGGCGCTCCAGGTGCTCTCCTCTTAAAGATTCTAAATCATACTTGCAATATTTTTAAAGTATTTTTAATGTATACGTTGTATTTTTAGAAAAATTTAGCGACCAACCTTGAGGAAATCGGACCAAAATTCATCAAATAGGAAATAATTGACCAAAAAATACCGAAACAGCAGTCGACATAAGGGCGAATCAAGTGTGACCATTTCACAACTTCCTGTTTCTAATTGTACGCTTGAAAACCGTCTTTGTCGCGCTCTACTAGATTTTATATTCTTTTTCTCCAAATTAGGTATTCGTTGTTGTCAAAGTTGATACCCATCGAACGCAATTACGGTAGTTGAGACACGATGTACATCCTACAAGCATAATGATTATGTCATCGAAAGCGGGTTCGCAAAATGACATGCCCTTTCCAGGAGGAGTACTGTGCTTGAAGTGTCGAAATAAGTATGTTATTGTTGATTAAACAATCTAAATATGGTATCAAAATTTCGACGAAAGATTTTTCTACAAAGTGATGTATTTGATTTCTCAATAGCTAAGTTTCATCCTGAACCGCTTGCAAGTATGATACAGCATCTTTAAAGACTTGGGATGGATTTGATCCCGTGCGACTTGGCTCACCTTGAGTCTGGCTCTTCCACCAGCGCTCTAGGGCAAAGAAGCTGAGTGCTAACTCCTTGATGACGACCTCCGTGGCGCCCCCCTCATTATCTCTGAGGACGCCACAGAGTTTGAGGAAATCTCCTCCCTGGTTCCTGGGCAGTTGCGTCGCCAAGATGCAACTCCACAGGATCCACTGGCGCTATGGTTTTCAACCAGGATGCGTTCAAGGACAACATCCTGGCTTTTGTTTCGGGACATGGTACAGTCTCTGATCAGTGTTCGCCCTTCACAGCAGGTCGAGACTGGGTCAATCTCTGTTTCCACAGGTTCTGACAGGAGGGATCACCTCCCCATCCATCTTCTCCTGAAGTGTTTGAGCCTTCCTCACCAGGCTCCAAGGTGGAGGACAGAAGCGAGTAGTGTCTTCACTCTGCTGTCTTCCTCCTCTGGCGGCTCACGGGATGAGGAGGCGCATGTCCAGGTCGAGTGCATGGGCACCATTGTAGACTGGTGTCAGGTCAAATTTCAGGAGACAGGTGAGGAATGCTCTCAGACCAAGAAGGTGCGGAAAGAGGAAATAGCGAGTCGGCACAGTGTGTCTCTTCCTGGCAGCAGGCAAGGATCATGAGACTCATGTCTCCTCGGCAGCTCTGGACTGTCTTCTCCCGCCTCTAGTGATCACTGATCGCCAGAGGTCGGGACTCCCAGTCGCTTCACCACCCATCTTTCTCTCTGAGTGATGAGGACATCATCGCCCACTTGGTGTCTGACGGCCACTTGTCCCACCTGGTCAAGGAAGCCTGAAGCATGTTGGGGATGGCAAACTCAGTCGCCCATGCCTGCCAAGTCATGAGCGACTTCGCCAAGCAGGCGGGAATGGGGTTGGTGCGTAGACATTGTATCGGCGTTTGGGTTCTGTGGCAGGGAACCTGGCCCAGATAACGCTGAGCGCCTCCCAAATGTCAGCAGAGATCACCAATCTGGTTTCTGTCGCACACCAATCTCCCTGCAAAGATGTGCTCTCGTTTCAGAAATGGCCCAGGAATGTCAGCAACGCTCTTTGATGGGCAGGTCGCAGAAGCGCAACAAGAGCTCACCAAACGCCTAACACCTGGAGGTGGCAGGGTCTCCTGCATAGGCAAAGCAATGCCTAAAGACCTAAAGGGAGCTCGCCCGAATTGCCGGCAAGTTGTAGGACCGACATCTTTTCCTTTCATGAAGGGGGGTTCCAGGCAAGGGTCCCAATCAATCTCAAAGCAAAGCAAATTTGTGACGGGCAGGGACAGGCCAGTAGGAGGTCGTCTTACGGGGCTACCCCGTGGTTTGCAAGTATCTCCGGTTCGTTCTGGCGGGACGTCACTTCAAATGGAGCGTCCTACCGTTCGGAATCTCAACAGCACCATGGCTGTTCACTCGGACCAGGCAGTCGTTCAGTTCTTGCACAAGCACGACGTGCAATTTGCAATGTATCTGGGCGACGTGTTCAGCAATCATCACTTCCCATCTGTTCTTTCGATACAAGGAGACTTTGTAATCGATCTGTTCAGACGCCTGGGTTGGCTCGTCAACTCAGACAAGTCGGATCTTGTACCAACTGCATCAATCGTCTTCCTAGGCGTCTTGCTGGTCACGGCTCAGGACCAAGCCTTGTCACGGAAGTACGGATGGGACGCTACAAGAAACTGCTAGGGTGCAACACAGGGGTGGAAGGTTCGAGGCGATTTGTCTTCAGTTCAGGGAACCGAATGTTGACCTTTTAGCTGGTGGCCAGCGCAGTGGCGAACTCTCAGCAGTCATCCACGAGCAAACTGTACGACTTCCAATGGTCTTCCTTTATGGCATTTTGCAAGGTGGAAGGGTTCGAGGTGCGAGCAGTGAGAGTACCTTAAGGCCTCTTCCATCAACATGAACCTCGCAGCCATTTTGGCCGTCCTTCACAAGAAGGATCACGGGTTTGATACAGTCTTGCAACAGATTTCATATCTGCGAGAACAAAAGCGCCAACAAACGCAGGAGGACGTTCTTACTGCCATCAATTTCCCCTTCCATCAAGCCGACAGACAAGAAGGAATGTCTCCTTTGTCTAGATGTCCCTTTTTCATATATAACCTATGTCTAAATCTCATCCATTCGTCGACCACATTGTAACTTCTGTATTTTATTTAATTTTCAACAAATTCTATATTTTTCTTTATGGAAGGGAACATCAGGATGTAGACTAAAGGCCAAATACTTATATTAAGTGATATTGATAACGGTCAGTTTTCTGTAAACATTTGAATAAGACCTCCCTTTTCCCTATATAACCTATATCTAAATCTCATCCATTCGTCGACCACTTTTTAACTTCTGTATTTTATTTAATTTTTAACAAATTCTATATTTTTCTTTATGGAGGGGTACATCAGGATGTAGACTAAAGGCCAAATACTTATATTAAGTGATATTGATAACGGTCAGTTGTCTGTAAAGATTTGAATAAGACCTCCCTTTTCCCTATATAACCTATGTCTAAATCTCATCCATTCGTCGACCACTTTGTAACTTCTGTATTTTATTTTATTTTGAACAAATTCTATATCTTTCTTTATGGAGGTGTACATCAGGATGTAGACTAAAGGCCAAATACTTATATTAAGTGATATTGATAACGGTCAGTTGTCTGCAAAGATTTGAATAAGACCTCCCTTTCCCCCTATATAAGCAATGTCTAAATCTCATCCATTCGTCGACCACTTCTTAACTTCAATATTCTATTTCATTTCCAACAAATTCTATATTTTTCTTTATGGAGGGGAACATCAGGATGTAGACTAAAGGCCAAATACTTATATATAGTGATATTGATAACGGTCAGTTTTCTGTAAACATTTGAATAAGACCTCCCTTTTCCCTATATGAACAATGTCTAAATCTCATCCATTCGTCGACCACATTGTAACTTCTGTATTTTATTTAATTTTCAACAAATTCTATATTTTTCTTTATGGAGGTGTACATCAGGATGTAGACTAAAGGCCAAATACTTATATATAGTGATATTGATAACGGTCAGTTTTCTGTAAACATTTGAATAAGACCTCCCTTTTCCCTATATGAACAATGTCTAAATCTCATCCATTCGTCGACCACTTTGTAACTTCTGTATTTTATTTAATTTTGAACAAATTCTATATCTTTCTTTATGGAGGTGTACATCAGGATGTAGACTAAAGGCCAAATACTTATATTAAGTGATATTGATAACGGTCAGTTGTTTGTGAAGATTTGAATAAGACCTCCCTTTTCCCTATATAAGCTATGTCTAAATCTCATCCATTCGTCCACCACTTTGTAACTTCAATATTCTATTTAATTTCCAACAAATTCTATTTTTTTTCTTTATCGAGGGATACATCAGCATGTAAACTAAAGGCCAAATACTTATATATAGTGATATTGATAACGGTCAGTTTTCTGTAAACATTTGAATAAGACCTCCCTTTACCCTATATGAGCAATGTCTAAATCTCATCCATTCGTCGACCACTTTGTAACTTCTGTATTTTATTTAATTTTCAACAAATTCTATATTTTTCTTTATGGAGGGGTACATCAGGATGTAGACTAAAGGCCAAATACTTATATATAGTGATATTGATAACGGTCAGTTTTCTGTAAACATTTGAATAAGACCTCCCTTTTCCCTATATGAACAATGTCTAAATCTCATCCATTCGTCGACCACTTTGTAACTTCTGTATTTTATTTAATTTTGAACAAATTCTATATCTTTCTTTATGGAGGTGTACATCAGGATGTAGACTAAAGGCCAAATACTTATATTAAGTGATATTGATAACGGTCAGTTGTTTGTGAAGATTTGAATAAGACCTCCCTTTTCCCTATATAAGCTATGTCTAAATCTCATCCATTCGTCCACCACTTTGTAACTTCAATATTCTATTTAATTTCCAACAAATTCTATTTTTTTTCTTTATCGAGGGATACATCAGCATGTAAACTAAAGGCCAAATACTTATATATAGTGATATTGATAACGGTCAGTTTTCTGTAAACATTTGAATAAGACCTCCCTTTACCCTATATGAGCAATGTCTAAATCTCATCCATTCGTCGACCACTTTGTAACTTCTGTATTTTATTTAATTTTCAACAAATTCTATATTTTTCTTTATGGAGGGGTACATCAGGATGTAGACTAAAGGCCAAATACTTATATTAAGTGATATTGATAACGGTCAGTTGTCTGTAAAGATTTGAATAAGACCTCCCTTTCCCCCTATATAAACAATGTCTAAATCTCATCCATTCGTCGACCACTTCTTAACTTCAATATTCTATTTCATTTCCAACAAATTCTATATTTTTCTTTATGGAGGGGTACATCAGGATGTAGACTAAAGGCCAAATACTTATATATAGTGATATTGATAACGGTCAGTTGTCTGTAAACATTTGAATAAGACCCCCCTTTTCCCAATATGAACAATGTCTAAATCTCATCCATTCGTCGACCACTTTGTAACTTCTGTATTTTATTCAATTTTCAACAAATTCTATTTTTTTCTTTATGGAGGGGTACATCAGTATGTAGACTAAAGGCCAAATACTTATATATAGTGATATTGATAACGGTCAGTTTTCTGTAAAGATTTCAATAAGACCTCCCTTTTCCCTATATAACCTATGTCTAAATCTCATCCATTCGTCGACCACTTTGTAACTTCTGTATTTTATTTTATTTTCAACAAATTATATATTTTTCTTTATGGAGGGGAACATCAGGATGTAGACTAAAGGCCAAATACTTATATATAGTGATATTGATAACGGTCAGTTTTCTGTAAACATTTGAATAAGACCTCCCTTTTCCCTATATGAACAATGTCTAAATCTCATCCATTCGTCGACCACATTGTAACTTCTGTATTTTATTTAATTTTCAACAAATTCTATATTTTTCTTTATGGAAGGGAACATCAGGATGTAGACTAAAGGCCAAATACTTATATATAGTGATATTGATAACGGTCAGTTTTCTGTAAACATTTGAATAAGACCTCCCTTTTCCCTATATAACCTATGTCTAAATCTCATCCATTCGTCGACCACTTTGTAACTTCTGTATTTTATTTAATTTTTAACAAATTCTATATCTTTCTTTATGGAGGTGTACATCAGGATGTAGACTAAAGGCCAAATACTTATATTAAGTGATATTGATAACGGTCAGTTGTTTGTGAAGATTTGAATAAGACCTCCCTTTTCCCTATATAAGCTATGACTAAATCTCATCCATTCGTCGACCACTTTGTAACTTCAATATTCTATTTCATTTCCAACAAATACTATTTTTTTCTTTATCGAGGGGTACATCAGCATGTAGACTAAAGGCCAAATACTTATATATAGTGGTATTGATAACGGTCAGTTTTCTGTAAAGATTTCAATAAGACCTCCCTTTTCCCTATATAACCTATGTCTAAATCTCATCCATTCGTCGACCACTTTGTAACTTCTGTATTTTATTTAATTTTCAACAAATTCTATATTTTTCTTTATGGAGGGGTACATCAGGATGTAGACTAAAGGCCAAATACTTATATTTAGTGATATTGATAACGGTCAGTTTTCTGTAAACATTTGAATAAGACCTCCCTTTCCCCCTATATAAGCAATGTCTAAATCTCATCCATTCGTCGACCACTTCTTAACTTCAATATTCTATTTCATTTCCAACAAATTCTATATTTTTCTTTATGGAGGGGAACATCAGGATGTAGACTAAAGGCCAAATACTTATATATAGTGATATTGATAACGGTCAGTTTTCTGTAAACATTTGAATAAGACCTCCCTTTTCCCTATATGAACAATGTCTAAATCTCATCCATTCGTCGACCACATTGTAACTTCTGTATTTTATTTAATTTTGAACAAATTCTATATTTTTCTTTATGGAGGGGTACATCAGGATGTAGACTACAGGCCAAATACTTATATTAAGTGATATTGATAACGGTCAGTTTTCTGTAAACATTTGAATAAGACCTCCCTTTTCCCTATATAACCTATGTCTAAATCTCATCCATTCGTCGACCATTTTTTAACTTCTGTATTTTATTTAATTTTGAACAAATTCTATATTTTTCTTTATGGAGGGGTACATCAGGATGTAGACTAAAGGCCAAATACTTATATTAAGTGATATTGATAACGGTCAGTTTTCTGTAAAGATTTGAATAAGACCTCTCTTTTCCCCCTATATAAGCAATGTCTAAATCTCATCCATTCGTCGACCACTTTATAACTTCTGTATTTTATTTAATTTTCAACAAATTCTATATTTTTCTTTATGGAGGGGAACATCAGGATGTAGACTAAAGGCCAAATACTTATATATAGTGATATTGATAACGGTCAGTTTTCTGTAAACATTTGAATAAGACCTCCCTTTTCCCTATATAACCTATGTCTAAATCTCATCCATTCGTCGACCACTTTTTAACTTCTGTATTTTATTTAATTTTCAACAAATTCTATATTTTTCTTTATGGAGGGGTACATCAGGATGTAGACTAAAGGCCAAGTACTTATATATAGTGATATTGATAACGGTCAGTTTCCTGTAAAGATTTGAATAAGACCTCCCTTTTCCCTATATGAGCAATGTCTAAATCTCATCCATTCGTCGACCACTTTTTAACTTCTGTATTTTATCTAATTTTCAACAAATTCTATATCTTTCTTTATGGAGGGGTACATCAGGATGTAGACTTAAGGCCAGATAGTTATATTTGGTGATATTGATTACGGTTAGTTGTCTGTAAAGATTTGAATAAGACCTCCTTTCCCCTTATGTAGGCAATGTCTAAATCTCATCCATTCGTCGACCACTTTGTACCATCTGTATCTTATTAAATTTTCAACATAATCTATAGTTTTCTTTGTGGAGGTATAAAAATGTATAAATGGGTAATATTGAGTAATGGTTCGTTGTCTATAAGCCTAATGATTTAAAGGAGACGCCGTCTTTACCCCTGAATAACCAACGTCTCAATCTCATCCACACATTGACCACTGTATGTAAATGACACCACTTGTTTACATTTTAAATCCATTGTTTATCTGGAAAAAAAGATTTTATATTTGTGTGTTACTTTCCGTTTGTGTGTTACTTTCCGCTGCAAGCTATAGACATACTCTAACTGCTTATGTTGAGTATATCTTCTTGAAACTATGATAATGCAGCACTCCCGTTCGTATTTCGTCAGCGCTCGCGATAGTTTTAGCTTCTGAACGCATGTTTTGGGATTTCTATTTTTAGAAGTCGCTATGCAATAATACGCAAGGTCGTACCAGTCGATAAAAACGAGGAAAATAGGTGGTCGCCATGTGAATGGAATATAGACTTTACCGATCAGAGATAGGCATAGGATAAACTGGTGTTGTCATAGCGCAACGCTGCGCTCTTGAAAACACGAAATATCCGAAATTTCATCCTGTTGAAAGTAAGGTTTCTTTGATTTCACCAATTCTCTGTATTCAGACGACCCTTTATTTGCACATCTCTGTACTTCTGTTGTAAAAATGGGTTTTGAACTGCTAAGTCGCTCAAACAGAGAACATCTAAAATGCTCTTCGCTTGTACCACTACAGTTGTCTTTATGAAACTCGCAGTGAAATTTAAGTCCCTTTGGTCATAATTTGAAAAAAAATAACCCAACGAAGGTTCTTTGGAAAAAGGTGTCTCGTTATCTTGTTTCCTAAAACTTTTTAGCGCATGCTAGGGGACTTGGATTCAAACTGTCAATGGAAACTTTGCCACCGGTTAGCTTAGAACACGAAAATGAGAGCTAAGATCTGGGAGTGCAAGTCAATTTCCTAAAACCAAGACCAACTTGTATTTTGAAAGGTTCACAGGTCAAACTGACATAGCAATTCCATTTGCTTTCTCAAACGAAGTTAAAACATTTTTTATGAAAGGTCCACACGAAGAGCAACAAAACTTTCTTCTCTGATTAAGAAGCCACTCCGTGAGTTGTTGAGCCATAGGTCCAACTTGTCAATAGAGTCATTTTATAGGGAACTACCCAGTTTTTGCAGAAAGGTATCATTTAAACCTAAATCTAAGTAGCGTATAACGACAACAAAAAGGTATGAAGTCGCACTTGTGATAGAAAACCGGACATTTGCGCGCGTCATTGAGCCAAACGTTATTTTATAAACTAAACTAAGCAGTTAAATGACAGTTACGATTGGATCATATTTAATAAGTATTTTAAGTACCATTCATGTAAATTGGAGATGTGATTTCTGATTCAGCGAATAAATGTGATTGTTTAAATATTTTCATTGAAAACAACTTTTTATCACATATTTTTGTCATTTAGGAGTGAATTTGTAGGATTTTAAAAATTAGTATTAACAATTATGGCATTTAGATTCTTATCAGTGGCTTTTAACCGAAAGATGCGCACCAAAATAAACAATCACAATAATGATGCGGGTGTATCTCGCAATATTACAATAAACGACAATACTTAGATGAATAGAAGCTGTGTAAACCGCAGACATTTCAATAAATGGTGTCGTCCTGGTCAGTTTAGACCAGGCGTGAATCACTGACCAGCCGTCTTGACCGATTGGCAGCGTTCGTCATAGCTCTATATATAGGAACTTTACTCAATATTCTTCATACCATGTACACGCTGGGGTCAAACATCTAAATATAGCACACCACTTTCATCTACACTCTTGTTGCCATGACAATAACACGACTTTATATGACGAGAGGCTGAAAATAACCGGAGTAATTTTACCATCAATTAATAGGGAACATAACATGAACAAGTTCAAGATGCGTAGTTGAACGTGTACACATAAAATGTATATAATAGTTGCATGTAGTTAACAGCTATGGTAAGGAAGATTGAAGATACATTGAAGAAAGTCATGAGAGGAACGTGTGATGCCGAAACAATCTCAAAAATTAAAAGCACGACATGATCTGGATTTATTATTGTTAATGAAGAAGATAGGGTTTCTTAATGAAACTCCAACTATCCATATAAACTACAGGGCAAAAGAAAGACACGTCACAGATTCGAGTTATTTAATACCACCTGAAGGAGTCGATTATGACACGTTTGATATAACATATATTAGCAATAGTTTGAATAACATAATAACTGTCTGGTTAATGTTCAGCTGAAATAAAGTTTGATAGGATACAAAGGGGATAAAATTAGAATTAACACAATTATAACACCCTACCACTGCTATTCATGTGTGAAAAATAGGCAAACGTATTGACTGCTACATTGAATATGATGAATATTGATGAATTGATGAATATTGATGAACCCGGTGTTATATCCAAAGAAATGTTTAAACAACGTATTAATAAAAAAATAGATTTTTAAATTAAAAAGCTTTGTATTCTTTGAAATCAACGCCTGAACTTTTCAATTTTAAAAAACGACGTCTAAATCTTGAAATCTTTGTAATTGAAAATCAAACATACCATAAATTCAACTGAGATGTGTACCTTTTTGGTCTGGTAATATAGAACTGTACCAAGTGGGAGGTATTATAGTAACAACCATCCCACAGGTCAAAGTCATAGAAGGACCCTACACTAGCAAAATTACAATACATTAAAAATATAATTTCACCACAACCATTCAACTACATTCCATTTCAAACACCACTCTCTAAAACTCTCTTCCACAAATCATCAAAATATAACTAAACATTAAAAGAACAAATATTAAATCTACACAATGTCTATGTTTTTATCAGTTTCAGTAACCACGCCATGTCACAATGCTGTACAAAACAAGGAAAAAGTGAGCACAGCTCACATACCCCCGCTGTAATTTTACCGCCATTTTATAACAATGATAAATTTCAAACATTCTTTCATTCATGTGAAAATGTGAAAATATAAATTTTTCAAAAAACGTGCTACTACCTCTTTAAAAGCCTATGTATTGGTACTAGTTTGTACCATTTTTTATTGTAATGAGGTAAGTATACAAGACGTTCATAAATGACCTGGTGCCTTTTGATTACACGATTGCTTCTATTGGTTTAAACTGGAGATAACGTAAAAATTTCTCCTTCCATTCAATGAATCAAAAAGCGAATATAAACTAAAGCAATGTCCAACGGTGTACCAAATTATGTCATATTTGACTTTATTCCCATTTACCTACATTTAATTTTTGTATAGCACAAAACAAAATCTTTTTGACGTGGATTCTGCGTTTGTCAAAGCGTCCTCGAAATCCACTGATACGGTTTATGTGCGCAACAGAATTATTACGTTTTGACTTGGTACAATGGTACCAGAGCTCAGTATATGATATGTTTTAACCATTTTAGCGCTTTTAGCTATTTTATTGTGTTTAGTGTCTCATAGGCCATTGTTGGCCGGACGGCGTGCTATATTTGCCGTTTATAATATCTAGTCTGAAGTATATGTACGCTGTGTGACACTTAAATAAAATATTTTTCTTCTTCTTCTTCTTCTTCTTCTTTTATATGTTGATTGATTTGTGATAAATCTAAACGTAACGTCTAACAGGGTGTGTTATGACGATCTCGATACGCTCGATCGCGCTTTTGTACGTTCTTATACGCTCTAATGCACTCTGCCCCGTTGTCACACCCTACAGCGCTGTTCTACGACCTACAACGATCACTAAAACATTCGGCATAATCGTGGCAAAATATAATGTTTATGTTTATTATTTTGCCACGATATAAGCGATGCCTTACCATCATGGAGATCGGTTGCGATCGCCGTAAGTTCTATCTGCACTCCCTCACGCTTCATAAGATGAATTACGATTTGTATACAATAAATTGTATCATGGCCATCGTGGCCTAATTGTGATATAATGCGAACGCAGAATAAGGAAAGTCTTTCTCTTCGACACAGAAGAGTTCCAACCTTAGCTGAGGTTGCATCGTAAAATCCTTCAGAGATAAAGCTGCATCTTAAATTCTTCAAGAGATAAGGTTACCGTAAGGTTGTTTCGTGAAAAGGCGAAACTTTATCAAGGTTACCTTTAATGTTGGCCTAAGTAAAGGCTGTTTTATGAAAGGAGGCCAAGACTTATTATTTTCTATTGTTAGAAACTTGAACATTTTGAAAATAGCAAAGTTAAATTTGAGCTCAGATCCCGCGTTTAAGTAACGATTTTACTTTAATATACCTTACCGTAAACCGTGTATTCTTCACTTCAAAAAAAGATGTCATTAAATTAAGCATTTTTGGAGGATTTTTTGTGTGTGTTGGTTCTTCAACGTTAATAACAAGATGTTTCGATACTCAATTGTCTCATAATTATAATTAACGTTACTTAAGGCCCAAAATATTATGACTATGACTATTTAAATATGACCACATGCAGGTGCACATATCACTTTTGCCTAGCAACAACTGTGGTGGCGCGGCACCCGTATAGTTACATCTATGACGACAAAAAACCATTTTTCGTGACGTCAATGTTGCCGAGTGTCGCAAGGGGAGCACGTCGTTTTCAGATATTTCAAAGATAATAAAATTGAATAAAATCGGTAATAAAGAATCATTAGCAACTAGGTGACGCATTCGTGATGTATCAACCTTAACCATGACACTTTGGTGAGATTCTCTATATATACAAAACTCATTCAAATAACAACAATTGTTCCAATGCAACTACTTAAAAGTTTCACACTTCAAAATTCGTAAAAAATATTTAAACACCAATTATTGGAAATACATATATTTATAAACATCATGATATATAAGATACAAAACAACCTTAATTTATTTGGCACTTTGTTATTTCATGGGTATTTGAATCATATCTTCGCGAAATTAGTAACCATATGTTCATGAATAATTGTCAAAATATACAACTAATATTTTCTGTTAAACGTTACACTCTGACTACGAATATATTAATATGTATACTTTCAGGAAAGATTCAAACCCACTAGACAAGGAAATCTTTCTGACATAATACAGTCAATGGAGGATATTGATTTATTCTTTAATGTTTAAATATTCTATATGTAGAGAGAATATTCTAAATTGTATCATATCCTTTCAATGTTCAGATTTGGATGTTTTATCTATTTATCAAACGATAGATTGTATTGCATTTCTTTGTTTTCAGATTAAAGTGGTTCTGTTACGCAATTGCTCAATTAAAAATAGATTGATTTGACAATTGAGAAAACTTCACACATATCTATCTAAATGTGATATGACATCAGAGGCAAGGAAAAGCTGGTTCTTTCTGTAATCTTAAACTGTGCCTCTCTAGATTCTATTTTGGACACCTCCATTTCCGTTTTCAGAACCAGAATTAATTCCAAGAAAGAAAGTACAAAAGCCTTCACGTACGGAGCCATGGCTGTGTGTCACTAGGGCAACTGACGTGGAGTCAGGTCATACTAACCGATATATCAAGATGAAGCGCTTTCGTAAAATATGTGTTAAGAGGACAACTTCACACTGTGTGAAGTAAGAGCGGATATGGTATAACCTACTTCAGCTTCCCGTGATCCATTTATAGAGCCACTCGTGACGACCCCGCGTAATCGTAAGAGGAAGTTAATGATGTCTTAATGACGTCTTAGTCAATAGGAGGTGTCACAGACAGACAGACAGACAAAAAGACAGACAGACAGAAGATTTATGAATGCGAATGGCCACGAGGCTACTTCTAGACTACTACTACCACAACTACTACTACTACCGTCACGAATTCTACTACTGTCACAAACTACTGCTACTACTTCTACTGCCATCACTACTTATACTTCTCCTGCTAACTCTACTACTACTTCTACTACTACTATTTCTACTACTACTACTTCTACTTCTACTACTACTAGTAATATTGGGTATTTATAAGGCGCACATTTCCATCCACCAGTGCATGCTCAAGGCGCGACCAACTGATCTAACCTAAACTAACATATTTGTCGGTGGAGGGTCCCCATCAACACAACCCTTCAACAATTATCCATTTCCTACTGGGTGAACAGATGCACATTTTAGATAAAATCTCTTGACAAAGGTGACCATTCTCTCCCCACAGAGGCAGATCAAGTCATGTTGATTTAGCCTCTGTTCTATTACGCCGAAATCCGTGGGTTAAGGCAGTTTCCCCTGGCGGAAAAAAATCGCATCACATTCATTTTGAATTTCTTCATCAAATTACAACGCTTCTCGCATGGAAAGGGTGGTTCATATCACAATGCTTTTGCCTTGATTCAGTAGCCAAAACGATGATTTAAGAACAGCATCGCTGATTGCACAACTAACTTTAAATGCCTTTAATCGGGCATCTCCTATTCTATCCCACAAAGTCGGCGTAATAAAACAGAGGCTAAATCAACATGACTTGATCTGCCTCTGTGGGGAGAGAATGAAAGGTGACACAAAAGTCTCTCAACTTGTGTCGCAGTGTTGCGCAGGAATTAAACCCTCAGAGTATTCAGTGTTGGGTAAGTAACCCACTCATATATGGAGCCGCGCCCGTTGTTGCTTAACTGTGGTGAAAGCGGTCGTTTGAGCAGTGCACAGGACAACGTGCCATCACGTGTGTGAACAATGCAGATGAGTAAAAGACATAGTGGACAAAAGAGAATATGGTATCATTGCTCCTAGTAGGCTCACACATGCTTGTGTTGGACCATCGCAAACGTTACCTGAAGTTACGAAATAAACGACGAATATAATAGTGAGATAGCCTGAACTAAGAAAACTTTGACGGATAGGACCAGAGTTGCTCCACTGTTTTGGAAACAGTCATTGACAAATGAACTTGTATATATTGGGAACATCCACAAACACCTGTATCAAGTTGATGGGTATTGTTACCACTTATATGTATACAGAGAGCAGATAAATAACTCTTTCATATCTGCATGGAACTCAATAAATCGATATGTTGGGAACGAAAATGTGTCAATAGGTAACGGGAGATTACTCTATCGCAATAGAGTTACGTCCCTTTACCTATGGACCATGAGGCTGGATGCAAGTAACGAAATTGTCATTCTCGATAATCCAGAGTTTACGTTCCGATAATATCTCCACTAACCTCTGGAACCAATATGGGCTCAATACGATTCATTTAATAACCTTAGTGGCATTTCGTCCAATGAGGTATCGATAGATCTACGCTGCCTCCAGCATGGCCTTTGATTTTCATTATGAAAGAGTGAGTGAGTTGGGATTAAACGTGCTGTCAGCAATATTCCAGCTAAATAACAAGTGGATGCTGCCATCTAAATTTAAGAGAGTTGACAGATCCGAGAGAGAAAAACTGTGTAAGGAACTTACAACATAATTATATTATGTTTCACATAAATAATCGATGGCAGGTAGTTTTAGTAACTTCATGTATTTTGGAATGTTTTTGACTTGATCATATGTCATTCCACTTGACTCAAAAGCTTATTGCGATGTGTTGACTTGTGTGCTTCACCCTTGGAGCTTACCAGACGGAGCTCACATGCTCCTGGTAGGGTCAACCCAGCTTAATGGTCAATCGGTAGAAACCAGACCAAATTTGTGTCATTCAAAACCCTGCTTTCTATCCCTCTTTTTCGTCTGTTCTCTCATCCTGTCGAACTTCTTTCTCTCCGATCTTCTCTCTTTTTGATGGCAACATCCACATGTTTAATAGCTGAAAAATTGCTGATTGTATGTTAAACCCCAACTCACTCACTCACCGTTTATCTGCCTATATGATTTCTTTCCTATTTCTGACTCTGACTAAAGGCCTATCTGATTGGCTAATGAAAGAAATGCAACTAAGGGCAGGTAATTTATGAATTGCATGGAGCCTATATTGGTTCCAGAGGTTAGTGGGGATATTATCGGAACGAAAACTCTGGATTATCGAGAATGCGAAAAGGTAGCCCTATAGCGATTTTCAAGATATCAAGGCATATTATTACCACAAAACTCCTACACACTACAATCAAGTACTTCGGGTTATATTATGTTACAAATTTAACATGAACACTCCCAAAGATGACGTCATATGAATTTTGTAATAAATGTTCAAAACTTCACAGGTTACGTTTAGTAGTAACACCGTTAGCTAGAAAATAATCTTGACTTGACGGTATAATTGGTTATAGTCTATGGCTATGCTGGCAAGGTGCTTGGTTCAACATCTAGGGCTTGGTAATTAAACGCTTAACATAATATATAATGCGTTGTGGTGCAACAAGGGATTAATCACATATTCATAATTCAAATAATATATCTTCGGTAAGATCCGTACGTAAAATATCTGAATCCTCAGAGGCGGATCCGTAGAATTTCTGCAACTGAATTGCACTGATAAAACTTTCATAAGACAAACTAAGTCGTCGAGTGTCCTCTCGTCACACGGTAGACCGGGTTTCGATTCTCTGTCGCGTCATACCACCTCGAATATCCGACGTGTACATTTACTGAGAATAATAAAGTGTTTTTGATAGAGGATACCTAACGACCTCCCCTTAAATACTATTTTCATAAAACGAGATAATGATTGTGTTTGAGACGAGAGAAAGGGAAGTTGATACCAAATCATTCACGAGTTTAAGACAAATAGTGTTAAATCGAAGGGAGTTTAATATTCTGTTTATCAATTGCCCTTAAACATCAAGCCAAACAGCGAGAACATTTCCGCGACTCCGCAGCCATCGTGACGGCGTGCTATCACACACTAATGTGACGTCATACTTCAATGTTCTTATTACACTAGTTTAATATTGCCGTATAAATATTACACGATATCGTACGCGGGTAAGTAATAATTATTATTATACCGGTATTCGTCTGTTTTACTAGATATTGATAAAAGATGGTAAATGTTTTTAGCGCCATTCCACGATGTGTGTTTTTATTGTGTTACGGTTTTGTTAAAGTTCACATAAACACAAACATATTTCACTATTTTCTTTGGAATATATGAAAGTCTGATTACAATATTGGATAGTACGTCAAAGGTCGCTACTCAAATATGTTCAGTTTGGTAATGAAAGCCGTTTTTGAAAGCCACTTTTTATGGGCCGCTTAGACCTCTCTGGCCACAAATCAGTGAATGCGTGACTGGTCACGCCCCTTTTTGTGACGTCATAAACAGAATCAGCCATCTATACATCTATGGAAACAATTCCATAAAAAAAAAAATAATAATAATTTACGATTTTCAGAAAATGTTTCCACTCAGGTAGAAACATCATTTGACGATGTAACACTACTAAGCATTTGGTGTCCACATCAATGGTAATTAAACAATTATTTAGGCGGTATTTCAGTTGAAATAATGATGCGTTACTCTGTATAGTCTGTTTATTACGTCACAACCGCGCGAGGTTTATGGCCCGTAACCCAGGTGGGTTTTTCACAGCTAATAATTACGCTGTCTTAATGAAAGGCTAATTTGAAGTGTGTATTGAACAAATTAACAAAAATCAAGCCCAGTTTTTATTTTGTTGAAAAATCTTTGAACGTAAAGTCGAGGTTGCTAGATGTTTAATCTAAAATTATGCCAATATAGTTATCAAGTGAACATAGGCATACGACAAAATTAACTATTCCAAACCAAGGTTATTGTCCATGACTTCTCATACTTGAAGTACCACATCATATACTGTCTCTCAAACAGAATAAACGTCTTGCCTTCAAATTCACAATTCAGTAACTGTGAGTCTTTACTTGAGACAAACATGTAAACATGGCCATTTCTGTTGGCAACGTTCACTTACGTCCTGCAATCAAATATCGCTTATTAAAAAAAGTGGTTTATAGAATGGTTACTCAATCTACATTTTTAACTCTTCCGTTTTTTTCTTTAAGACTAAAAACTGTGCATTAAAAGAACATACAAATACCTAAAAAGGGCTTTGATTATTGGAAACTCAACATGACTTAAATTTTTCGTTTTTGAAAACTAAAGCAAAATGTTTTCTTGAGAATATGTTATCCTTGAATTCAACACGACCGCCCGATTCCCTCAGATCATCATCATATCATACTGTTTGGAGATGTATTCCCGGAAGTTCTCTGCCGGCGGAAGTCGTTTTCTTCGTGGTCTCCTACGTGGAGTCTTTGCCTGGTTGTCTCCCCTTGGTCTGTCATTGTTGTGTGCCTATACGAAAACGTTTATGAGTTTACTTTATTTAATGACTTCAATGGATGTGCATGTGCATGTGCAGAAGTCAGTTTTGATTAGATATATTCTATGATCAATGAACCCTGACAGCAAGGGTAATTTTGTTTGATTAAGGTTAGTTAATAATCTTAAGGACAAAATTCCGTTCTTAATTTGGAACCACCGAAGCCCTTAAAGTTCATGATCAACTTTTAAATTTAAATAGATGGTAAATCTATGCCAAACTAAAATTTAATTCTCACTAATCAGCTTCACATGGCAATAATAGATACTCAAAGGAATTAAATAACCAAAACAAAGAGTATATCAATCTTAGTAAACCCAGCCTCAGTAATACTTGCTTCCGACCCGATATTGAGTCTAGCAAGATGTAGTAGCGGGTCGCGTCAACCGGTCTATCGAATTGACCACAGATAACGCTGGAGGGTCATAGGTCGGCGGAAGGTCGGCTGACTCGACCTGCTACTACATCTTGCTAGACTCAATATCGGGAGTAAAGCGAGGATTACTTAGACTGAGAGAATATAATCATTGAGTACAAACCCAGCATGCTATGACGAGGAAGCAGATAACAGCACAGACAGTAGCCAGGCTGATAAACACGATATACACCAGGCGGATCGCGAACTGGTGGCACACCAACACTGGACTGAGGGACAAACGTTTTGAACAGGTCTTTATATAGAAATATATCCCAGTTAACATAACATATTGTTATCGAAAGCATTAATGTGGCAATGATTCAATGCTTAGCACTGGTCTGAGGGATAAACATTTTGAACAGGTCTTTATATAGAAATACACCCTAATCATAACATATTAATTGTAATTGTAAACATTAAAGTAACAATGGTACATTGCTTGGATATTGGTCAATACGTTTTCATTCCTCGCTTTATACCTAGGGTAAAATTTTCCGATGCTTAACACGGTTTATATCCGCTTGGACTTTATCATATCAAGGGTGGTTAATTCCAAATTTGTCTTTTCCTAATGAAAAATCCTAGGGATGATATATTGTAGAGCATCGAAATTCGGCCTGAGGATTGTAATTCAACTTTAAACAAGCACACACAAAATCATTGATTTTATGTATTACTACTATAACTTTTCGCACATATTTAACATTTCTCAAATCAAAGACAATGATTGTTTCTAAATCGCGAAATAATAAAGCATACAACAAAATTATTGTTACTGTAGAAATCTTGAAACTTTGAACAGGAATTAAGGATTTTTTATAAGAAATATCGATACCAATATAATTTAGAAATGCACTTTTCTGTCAGTGAGTAATAAGTAATGACATCAGTAACATCGATGACCTTTCAGAGAGACCATTCGTAACTATAAGCGTATACAACCACATCTTGAGTTTTAAATCAAATCTCTATTGTTTTTGTAAATACCTACGTAAGATTACGTCTGAGACCCGAACCACAGAAGCAGCTGTAGCTGGCCGTAAAGGAACAGTCGACGTCACCGACGTTACCAACTGTCATGGCGTCGAGACACGTAAGCGTCGCACAACAGAGAAAACCGGGCACGGTGGTGATGAAGTGCAACACACGTACTCCCTACAATAAATCAAAACTTTCAGAGATGCATTATTTGCGATAAGACAATTTTGGTAAAGTTTTCTTGATAAAAGTAGATGTTTCAGTCAAACACTGAGAAAACCAGGCACGGTGGTGTTAAGTGCAACACACGTACTCCCTACTATAAATCCGAGTTTCAGAGTCACTATTTCAGTAAGAGCTATTTTTGTAGAACAACCATTCTTTTTTTTCTTTTCGAAAAAGCAGTTTTTCGGCCAAATTTATAGCAATTTATAATTAAATCTATGTTCAGTAAAATATCCAAAAGAGCAAATGTTTTAAAGTTCACATAACCACTAACATATTTCACTATTTTCTTTGGGATATAGAAAGTCTGATTACAATATTGCATAGTGCGTTAAAGGTCGCTACTCAAATATGTTTAGTTTGGTAATGAAAGCCGTTTTTGAAAGCCACTTTTGATGGGCCGCTAAGACTTATCTGACAACAAACAAGTGAATGCATGACTGGTCACGCCCCCATTTTTTGACGTCATATACAGAATCAGCCTCGTTATCTATACATCTATCGTAACAATACCACAGGGGAAAAAAACTATAATTAACGATTTTCAGAAAATGTTTTCCACACAGTTAGATAAATCATTTGACGACGTAACACTACTAAGCATTTGGTGTAAAAAAGATATCCACATCAATGGTAATTAAACAATTATTTAGGCGGTATTTCAGTTGAAATAATGATGCGTTATTCTGTATGGTCTGTTTATTACGTCACACCCGCGCGAGTTTTATGGCCCCTAACCCAGGTGGGTTTTTCACAGCCGATAATTACGCTGTCTAAATGAAAGGATAATTAAAGGTGAATCGAGAAGTGGTAAGTTCGAGGTTAGTTGTTGTTTAATGGAAGCTCTAGTACAGTTTACAATCAAGTTATTGTTTCAGCAAAACAGTGAAAAAAATATATCCTCTGCGACAAAGTAAATACTTTAGGGAAGCACTCGTAATACTTGCCAAAAACATTGTTTTAGAGAAGCACTTGTAATATGTGCATAAAAGGTAATGTTTTAGAGAAGCACTCATAATATGTGCATAAAAGGTAATGATTCATAGAAGCACTCGTGATATGCGCATAAAAGGTAATGTTTTAGAGAAGCACTCGTAATATGTGCATAAAAGGTAATGTTTTAGAGAAGCACTCATAATATGCGCATAAAAGTAAATGTTTCAGAGAAGCACTCATAATATGTGCATAAAAGGTAATGTTTTAGAGAAGCACTCGTAATATGCGCAAAAAAGGTAATGTTTTAGAGAAGCACTCGTAATATGCGCATAAAAGGTAATGTTTTAGAGAAGCACTCGTAATATGCGCATAAAAGGTAATGTTTTAGAGAAGCACTTGTAATATGGGCATAAAAGGTAATGTTTCAGAGAAGCACTCATAATATGTGCATAAAAGGTAATGTTTTAGAGAAGCACTCGTAATATGCGCACAAAAGGTAATGTTTTAGAGAAGCACTCGTAATATGCGCATAAAAGGTAATGTTTTAGAGAAGCACTCATAATATGTGCATAAAAGGTAATGTTTTAGAGAAGCACTCATAATATGCGCATAAAAGTTAATGTTTCAGAGAAGCACTCATAATATGTGCATAAAAGGTAATGTTTTAGAGAAGCACTCGTAATATGCGCATAAAAGGTAATGTTTTAGAGAACCACTCGTAATATGCGCAATAAAGTCAATGGTTTAAGAGAACCACTCGTAATATGCGCAATAAAGTAAATAATTTCAGAAATACACTCGTCATATGTGCAATAAAATAAATGTTTCAGAGAAGCAATTGTAACTGTAATGAAGTAAATGTTCCAAAATTGCTTATAAAATTAGAATTTAATCTAAGGACAAAAAAGGTAACATGATGTAATAAAGTGATCATGAATGTTTCGAAGAACTACAATTCTCTTTAAACAAAGGAAGATCAAGTCAGAAAAGTTAGGAGTTAGGAGAGACGAAGGTTTAATAAAGATGACTTGAACTACCTCTGTGGAGACTACCTATTTCGAATTTAAGATAATGAAAGGGTAATGAGAACAAACTAACCTGCCGCCGTTCCTTCCGAACTTTAAGAAGGGCGATACCAGTTAGGGCCGAGAAAAATGTCTGAAATATATATAATATTAACTTAATAGTAACAGTAAACAGTAAGCCATTTCGTTCTCGCACCTTAATTCTAAACTCACGTACTTGGAGATATCGCTTTGAAAATGTGATTTTTAGCAATGCCCTGCAATCAGAAAGAACATGATATCACGATATCAGAAAACAATTGGGTCAGATCCTCTATTTACTAGGTGAAAATAATGTAACATGCACATCATATAGCAACATATTATGACTAAAACATACATTTTGAACCTGGTAGCACAGGATGCAAATGGTATGATGGGGTGAAACCGTTATTTATCATGGTGAACACGGAGTAAACTTGGATTACAGGGTGGACATGGCATCTAACAGGAGGAACATGGAAGTCAAAGCAAGTCACTTACTCCGCAGAATATGATGATGATGACGACATATAGCGGAAAGTCGGGCTTGATGAGATAGTGGTTGATATCCACCCCAGTCCCATTGTAGATAGACGAGCTGTACTTGTCGTATGTGATTCTGCTGACGATCACCAACGAGCTGCAGATTGCACCTTTATAAATACAGGAAATGCCACAGTGAGAATTTTTTTTATCTCCTAATTAGGAGATACTATCACCTAATTAGGAGATACTAACTCCTAATTAGGACATAAGTAACTCCTAATTAGGACTTATCTATTACGTAATTAGGAGTTAGTTATCACCTAATTAGGAGATACTAACTCCTAATTAGGAGATACTACCTCCTAATTAGGACATAAGTATCTCCTTATTAGGACTTCAATCAATCAAAACTTTATTCAGCATGGAGGTCATTCAAAAGTTAACCTTTTTTACTTATATACACGCCCACCTGCAGACCTATATATTTTTATCCTTTTACAAATATTTACAATGTAGTTTGATAAGTTGAATGAAATAAATGACATTATAAATTGACTGGTGATGAGGTCTATACCTGTTTTATGGACCCTAGGAAAACAATATTGACCGAGGACAAAGTTAATGGATTTGAGGAAACAATATTGACCAAGGACGAAGTCAGAGGTCAATATTGTTTTCCTCGGGTTCATAGAAAGAGGGCTGGACCGAATTCACCAGTTCACAGTTATTTTATTACGCTTCGATACAAAAAGGAAAATACGAAAAAGACTACGTGATCTACAGCAATAAGGTTCAATTGCTTTGGGACAAGTGGACAATGACGTCATGATCAGAATCGAACCAAATTCCCGTAGTTAGCCGTAGTTTTTGTTGTCTTTTCGTTTTTGTATCTCTGAATAATAAAACAATTATGCAATGGTGAATGTTTTATTGATCTGAGGAAAACAATATTGACCTCGGACTTCGTCCTCGGTCAATAATGTTTTCCACGAGTCTATAAACTTTCTCCTAAACTTGTATTATTATATGAAAGACAAAATATATTATGATCTTTAGTGCTTTTGTGAGTCTTTTATAGCATAGATCATGTATAATATACTTTTAAAGTATGGGCGTTATCGGTCATTAGAAGTTAGACCAAGCAATCACCTAATAGGTAGATAATAAGTCCTAATTAGGTGAAAGCTAAGTACTAATTAGGTGATAGCTAATTCCTAATTAGGACTTAGTATCTCGTAATTAAGACTTAGTTTCTCGTAATTAGGAGTAAGTATCTCCTAATTAGGTGATAACTAACTCCTAAGTAGGTGATATCTAAGTCCTAATTAGGTGATAACTAAGTCCTAATTAGGTGATAACTAAGTCCTAATTAGGTGATAACTAAGTCCTCATTAGGTGATAACTAAGTCCTAATTAGGTGATAACTAAGTCCTAATTAGGTGATAACTAAGTCCTAATTAGGAGTTAGTATCTCCTAATTAGGAGATAAAAAAAATTCTCACTGTGGCACTAGGATGCTTCCGTATGAAGGACCTTCCATAAATATTTGAACTTGTTTCTAAGAGGCTGCTGATAAACCTAAGCTCATCTGTTGATACTGTAAACGGAACTGTGTGCATACCTGTCTGTCTACTTGTTTTTCCATATGATTGAACATGAAATACAGATTTATACTGAAATGAAGCAATTCTCAATTATTTATTTACTTGATTACCTCAAGAACCACTGGAATACCACTCAAACAACATTTAAAGGGTGGTAAAGGAAAATATCTAAGTTCCATCGCTTGCTTGAAAGCCGCATTACAATCAAGTGCTTCTGAAATAAGTTATTGTTTCTTCTTTGTGTCTTCTATGTCACCATTTGAATGCCCCTGCACACTATAAAAGCTGTATGTATTATCATCAGCGAAGTATAGATTTAGTTATATGAGAAATAAACGTTATATTTCATTTGAATAAATTTGTAAGGAACTTTATTCTTTTCTCTTGGATACAAGAATTTTAAGAATAATGTCCTTTGGAACAATAATTTGAGTTCTCTTTACGAAATAAAGAATATCTGATTATGAAATTTATAAGATATTAATTATGGATATTCATATATTCTATAACGTTACATTTCAGACACGTGAAGAAAAACTATTTTGAGCAAGCAACTAGTAGAAATTTATACTTATCAACAACGTTTCATAAATTTCCGGGGAAACTATATTACAAGTTCTGGTATATGATGTTGTAACATAATGCACTATAACATTTGGGTAATGTATTTTGGTCAACTCAAAAAGTTATATAAGTAAACAAGAAACAGTGCATACTTACATATAATCAACATGAACACATACAGAGTTACAGTTTTCTCCATGGTGCATATCGTTCCGTAACCATTTCAATACTCATGTCCAAATGATATTCGTGATTAACCCGACGTATAAGATATGATTTGCAAACGATACATACGATACTCATCTCTTGGCATATAACTGTAGTCCGTGAACGTAAAACGCTACAGACACTGATGATAGTGGATAACCATTGTAGCTATTCAGCTAGTTTCGTGCACCTGTGTAGAAAACCTTTAGGGCATAGAAATAACGATATATCACGTTCTTCAGGTTATTCCATTGAGTTCACTACAAGTAGGTTGTTAAACAGGAACTCTTATAACTTTTGTTTACTTTAATGTATGGTCATGTTCCAGAATTTAATTCAGGTGTAATAAATGTTTTGTAAACTAGGAAACCGCGAATAACGATATAAAGAGCACAAACAGATAATGTTTGTTATGCCAAATGCGTAGATATATATCTATATGGCTGGTTAACATATACCATTAGTGTTATAGAAAGGGGAGGCTACGTTCATTGGCCACAGTTTGGAATTAAATGGAAGGGGCTTCTTTTCGGATACATTTGGCTACTAAACGAAAGGACTTGCTTTATGAAAACCCCGGTTGATGATATTGGATAACCATTGTAGCTGTTCGATTGTGTTTTGTGTCAAAGAAGAAAACAGTTCGGGCATAGAAATAAAGGGGTTGTTTTTTGTATCCAAGAAGATTGTTAAACAGAGAGTATTTTATAAACCTGCTGTGGCTTATGAATGCATATGTTATACAATTGTAACACATTCCGAGGGTAATAATATACATAACGGTAACGAATATGCTCAGTGGCACTTTAATCGTTTTCAATGAGAGAATACTGGTCTGTAAAACTACTGGACAAAATTGCGGGTTCAACCTCTCTGAAGAGATGAAGTGCAACTCAAGAATATTAACAAATATATTCAATTCTTTCTAACTTTGTTGAATAAAACCAATTTTTATCTGATCATTTAGTGATCTGAATAGCTAATAGCTAAATAAAATGATATAAAAAATATGTTATAATAATAATATTCAAATTTTATTTGCCCGTGAATCGAAACTTTATTAAATATGTATATAATGATAAATGCTAAAGTAGATTCTACACTGATTAAAATACTAAAAAATTAATGATTGCAATTCAGATATAGTTTTACCTTTATCAGTCAAATAGCGTTATAGCAATATGTTGCATATAAAATGATATGCAAAATATGTTATAATAATAATATTCAAATTTTATTTGCCTGTGAATCGAAACTTTATCAAATATATATTATTTAGTTACTAACCTCCGACAAGTGACCTTAGCCTTGTTAGCCATATAACATGTAATCGACTCATTCCCACAGAAGTAATGAAAACATCATTACGCAGATCAATCAGAGTTACCCGCCCGTCACTAGTCCACTGTGTGGCGTGACCTGTCATCCAATTAGAATCATTCACATTACAGAGTCGGTAGTGTGCAGACGTGTTTCTGTATCTCTCCCGATTGTATTGAGCTATATTATTAACGTGTTTTGTTGTTTCTGACTCTATTGCTTACCTTATTTAAGTATCCCCGCTGTCTTTCGTCGTGTTCATTCCTCGTGAGTGAATTCGGTGCTCTGACAGGGGTGTTTGTAGTTAACACAGCCGTGTTGACCTGGTTTGTTGGAGCGCGGGTTGACTTGCACGTGCAGCCCGTGCAGCCCGGGGGTGGACGGTCGCTCTACCCCTCTGCGTGACAGCTTCGGTTGTCGTGTGCGCCTGCCGCCTGCCGTCTTCTAGGCGATAGTTCGCTAGGCGCCTGGACGGGCGCTTGCCGCCTGCCGCCTGCCGCCTGCCGTCTGCTAGGCGATAGATCTCGGAGGCGTCTGGACGGTCGCTCTACCCCTCTGCGTGACAGCTTCGGTTGTCGTGTGCGCCTGCCGCCTGCCGTCTTCTAGGCGATAGTTCGCTTAGGCGCCTGGACGGGCGCTTGCCGCCTGCCGCCTGCCGTCTTCTAGGCGACAGATCTCTTAGGCGTGTGGACGGGCGCTTGCCGCCTACCGCCTGCCGCCTGCCGTCTGCTAGGCGATAGATCTCTGAGGCGTCTGGACGGGCGCTTGCCGCCTGCCGCCTGCCGCCTGCCGTCTGCTAGGCGAGGGATTTCTTAGGCGTCTGGACGGGCGCTTGCCGCCTGCCGCCTGCCGCCTGCCGTCTTCTTGACGGGGTTATTGGATAGGCGCGTGCCGCCTACCGCCTACCGCCTGCCGCCTGCCGTCTTCTTGACGCTCGCGCGCTAGGGCCGCTTGTCGCCTCACAGGAGATGGACTTAGTTCGCTGCGACTCAGCGACCCCGTACCGGGCGTACTGCGGACGGTGCGGGTCACGCAAGTCGGCGAGCTACGACCCTCATGTCGTCTGTCGCCTGTGCAGGAACACTTGCCCGGCGGATAACGCTGTTCGACGGACAGGTCGCAGAGTCTCTGCGACACCGCCAGGAGACCCAACAACAGGAGCTCACCAACCGTTTGGCAGCGGGAGGTGGCAGGGTCTCTTCGGCGGTGACGACACCGAAGAAGCGGAAGGGTGGCACTCCGCAATCCCCCGCCGGCTCTAGGACCGGCGGGGTTTCCTTTCGGGACGGGGGCCGGCCAGGCAAGGGCCGCGGCGGCTACAACGCCGGCCCCTCTCCAAAAAGGACACCCAGCAAGTTGCAGGGTAAGGGACGCGCCTATGGAGGAACCCACAAGAAGAGGTGACTCCTGGGCGCCTCCTCTCCTGCCGCCGGCAGCGGTAGAGGTTCGAGACGGGGCCGTTGGAGGCCGTCTCTCAACGTTTGTGGCCAACTGGAGGCAGTTGGGCCTGGACGAGTACGTCTGTCAGACACTGGAGCGTGGGTTTCGTATACCCGTGCACACCCGCCCCCCTTTGACTTGTTCGCCAGTGGAACGTCCGCTAGAGCCGGAACAGCTCGCGCGCACACTGGAACAAGTGGAGATCCTAATCACCAAGGAGGCGGTGAGCGAGCTTCCGCTCCAAGGTCTGACACCGGGGTTCTACTCTCCAGTATTCGTGAGACCGAAAAAGGACCCGAAAAAATGGCGGCTGATTCACGACTTGAAACAGTTCAACCGCTCCTACCTCGAGCGGCCGCCATATTTTCGGCTCTTGACCGTGCGGTCTGTCATGCGGTTGCTACAACCATACAGCCGCATGGTGTCGCTGGACCTCCAGGACGCGTACCTGCATATCCCAATCTGCCCCGCGGATTGCAAGTACCTCCGATTCGTCCTGGCGGGTTGTCACTTCCAGTGGAAGGTGTTGCCCTTCGGGATTGCGACAGCCCCTTGGTTGTTCACCCGGGTGACCCAACCCATCGTCCAGTTCCTTCACAGGCACGACATCCAGTTCGCGATGTACCTGGACGACGGGTTCGGGAGCCACTGCTCCCCGTCAGTTCTGACCGAACAAAGGGACTTTGTGATCGCTCTGTTCAGACGCCTGGGTTGGCTTGTCAATCTGGACAAGTCGGACCTAGTACCGACGACGTCGCTCGTCTTCCTAGGCGTCCGTCTGGACACGACGCAGGACAAGGCCTTTGTCACGGAGGAACGGATGGGCCGTTACAGGGAACTCCTAGCGGACGCGTGTCGCGGGCCTCTCTCGCTCCGACGGTGGCAACGTCTGCTAGGATTCTTGACCTCAGCTCAAGACTTCACGAGGAGGGGGAGGCTTCACCTCCGGCCCCTCCAAATAGTTCTGAACGGGCACGTTCGGGAGGTATCTTGCGGCCATCACATCAGGATGCCGCAGGACCTCATTCACCACCTACGATGGTGGCAGGACGAGAGCAACGTCTTGGCGGGGGTTCCCCTCCGGCAACCCCCCGCCGGGAGCCAGTTGTATGTGGACGCCTCTACCCAGGGGTGGGGCGCGCACCTGGGGACCGACCAGGCGGCGGGCGTGTGGTCGCCGGCGCAAGCCGAGCTTCACATCAACTTCCTGGAGTTGAATGCCATACGTCTGGCGATCGATCACTGGTCGGATCGTCTGGAGAACCAGGTGCTGTGTGTCCACACAGACAGTTCGACGGCAGCCTGGTCGATCAACAAGCAAGGATCGACCAAGGCGGGATCGTTGTTACAGCTGGTGATGGAGCTGTTTCGACTGGTAGACGAACTCAACATCTCAATAAGAGCGGTGCACATCCCGGGAGCAAAGAACGTCCTTGCGGACGCTCTTTCTCGCCCGGACAAACCTCCCTCCACGAAGTGGATGTTGCACCCTCGAGTGTTCGAGGCGATCTGTCTCCAGTTCGGCAGGCCGCATGTCGACCTCTTCGCGACACGGCTCAATCACCAGCTGCCGGTATACGTATCCCCAGTGCCAGACCCTCTGGCATGGGGATTAAACGCGCTCGCGTTAGGATGGGAGGGGATGGACGCTTACGCTTTCCCCCCCCCCCCCCGCCATTCTGACTCAAGTGGTGGCAAAAGTCCAGGAGACGAGACGCCTGCGTCTGCTCCTGGTCGCACCGAACTGGCCGGCAAGGCCGTGGTATGTCCCCCTCCGGAGACTCTGCGCTCAGGAGCCGGTTCCCCTGCCATCCAGGTGGGACCTTCTCAGGAGCAACCCAAGCAGACGGGTGCACGAGAACCCTCAGGTTCTACATCTGCACGTATGGGTTGTCTCCAAGACGGAATGAGGAGCGCAGGGTTCTCGGAAGAGGTAGCCAGCGCAGTGGCGACCTCACAGCGGTCATCCACGCGCAAGCTGTACGATTTCCAATGGGCTGCTTTCATGACCTTTTGCGAAGGGAAGGGGTTCGATGTGCGGTCGGTAACGGTGCCCCAGGTCGCGGATTACCTGGTCCACCTACGCACAGTGAGGAAGCTTAAGGCTTCCTCCATCAACACGAACCTCGCGGCCATTTTGTCCGTCCTTCGCAAAAAGGACCCCGACTTGAACACCTCGGTCCTTAAGGAGCTCATTAGGACGTACAGGAACGTGGATGGCCGCCACAAACTGAGACCGCCAGAGTGGGATCTGGCGATAGTTTTGAATCACCTCAAGTCTGAGCACTATGAGCCGCTGACGGACACGACGCTGCTGCGTCTCACCATTAAGACTTGCTTCTTAGTGGCAATGGGGTCAGCGGCCAGAATATCAGAGTTGCACGCGCTGCAAGCTGATTTGCTCAGGTTTGAGGTGAGAGATGGAGGGTCAGCGACTTTGGGTCTAGCACCGGAGTTCTTGTGTAAGAACCAGGGCGCTGACGAGCGTGGACGGACGTTCACACTGCCGTCAATCTCCTCGGCTATCGAGCCCACGGACGAACAGGAACGCCTCCTCTGTCCGGTACGCGCTCTGCGCATCTACGTGGAAAAGACGCGCACGCTGAGACAGGGGAGGCGCAGGCTCTTCTTGCCTCACTCCCAGACAAGCTCAAAGGAGTTGGACAAGAGGCAGCTGGGAGTTTATCTCAGGTCGGCAGTAGTGGACGCCTACAAGGCGGCTGGACTGCCGGCGCCGGCGCGGACCAACCCGCATGAGATCAGGGCCATATCGGCGACTATGGCCCTGCACAGCAACTTGTCAGTGGCGGACATCATGGCCGGCTGTTTCTGGAAGTCGGGCTTGGTGTTCGCCAACCATTACCTGCGCGATGTCTCCACGGAGGACCTGGAGGGCGTAGCCCGTCTGGGGGCGCAGGTCTTTGCCCAGCAGCGAACCACGGGGGCCCCCCCTGGCAGGGGGCGCAACCATCCACGCTAACGGGGCCTCACGAGTTGAGAGGGGCTCTTAACCCGTTTAATAAACTTGCTTGTTGAATGGTTATAGTGGTTTTGTGGTGTTTTAATTAGGGATCGTCGACCGCGAGAGGTCAGACAATTAATCCTCATTAGAACGGCCGCTCGCTAGGTCGCCGATCATCAGAGCAATCTTGAGAGTTACCGCTATGCGACGAATTCTACCCGCCTCCTACAGTGGTATCAGGCTAAGGTCACTTGTCGGAGGTTAGTAACTAAATAATAGTACGTTTTTGATTAAACGTCATTATTTTTACTTACCGTAGACAAGTGACCGTCGTCATACCCGTCCCGCCTCCCCTCTTACGCATCCGTCGTTAATTGGGACTCCTAGGTAATGTGAATGATTCTAATTGGATGACAGGTCACGCCACACAGTGGACTAGTGACGGGCGGGTAACTCTGATTGATCTGCGTAATGATGTTTTCATTACTTCTGTGGGAATGAGTCGATTACATGTTATATGGCTAACAAGGCTAAGGTCACTTGTCTACGGTAAGTAAAAATAATGACGTTTAATCAAAAACGTACTATATAATGATAAATGCTTAAGTAGATTCTACACTGATTAAAATACTCAAAAATTAATGATTGCAATTCAGATATAGTTTCACCTTTATCAGTCAAATATGTCTCAATGAAGATTGTTAAAATGATTCATATTAAATATTTGAAGCATTTTGTTTTTCAAGATATGGACAATATTGAGAATATCAAACAAGCCCGAAACAGCCATAACCAATGCGCGTTTACATCATAGAAACTGATATCGTGTTGAATTAGACCACCTTGAACACTCTATGCAGATGACACCAATGACGTGACACGCTACAGGCCGGTTTAGTGCATATACCAGGATATGATGAATATGTTGGATTAGGGCTATTCGATTGTCGACTTGACCTTAATATTGACCATCTATATTTTATGATATGTTATAATGTATGGATTCTCGTTTGTATGTAAAGGTGTACATATCACATTACCAAAACACCAACACACTAACAAAACCAAACGTCTCAAAGTATGCATTTCTTCAACACAACTATTTTATAATCAATATGTTTCCAATCATTTTACAATCTCGCAAAGAAAATAATACTTGGTTTTTATTTGGTAGTTAGTTTATAACTTATCCCTACATAACCTTAACAACAACAACAACAATAACAACAACAATACCTTAACAACAACAATAACAACTATAACAACAACAATACCTTAACAACAACAACAATAACAACAACAACAATACCTTAACAACAACAACAACAATAACAATACCTTAACAACAACAACAATATCAAAAACAACAACAATACCTTAACAACAACAACAACAATAACAACAACAACAATACCTTAACAACAATAACAACAACAATACCTTAACAACTATAACAACAACAATACCTTAATAACAACAACAACAACAACAACAACAATACCTTAACAACAACAACAATACCTAAACAACAACAACAACAATAACAACAACAACAATACCTTAACAAAATAACAACAACAATACCTTAACAACTATAACAACAACAATACCTTAACAACAACAACAACAACAAAACCTTAACAACAACAATAACAACTATAACAACAACAATACCTTAACAACAACAACAATAACAACAACACAATACCTTAACAACAACAACAACAATAACAATACCTTAACAACAACAACAATAACAAAAACAACTATAACAACAACAATACCTTAACAACAACAACAATACCTTAACAACAATAACAACAACAATACCTTAACAACTATAACAACAACAATACCTTAACAACAACAACAACAACAATACCTTAACAACAACAATAACAACTATAACAACAACAATACCTTAACAACAACAATAACAACAACAACAATACCTTAACAACAACAACAATAACAATACCTTAACAACAACAACAATAACAAAAACAACTATAACAACAACAATACATTAACAACAACAACAACAATAACCACAACAACAATACCTTAACAAAATAACAACAATACCTTAACAACAACAACAACAACAATACCTTAACAACAACAACAACAATAACAATACCTTAACAACAACAACAATAACAAAAACAACTATAACAACAACAATACCTAAACAACAACAACAACAATAACAACAACAACAATACCTTAACAAAATAACAACAATACCTTAACAACAACAACAACAACAATACCTTAACAGCAACAATAACAACTTTAACAACAACAATACCTTAACAACAACAACAATAACAACAACACAATACCTTAACAACAACAACAACAATAACAATACCTTAACAACAACAACAACAATAACAATACCTTAACAACAACAACAATACCTTAACAAAATAACAACAATACCTTAACAACAACAACAACAACAATACCTTAACAACAACAATAACAACTTTAACAACAACAATACCTTAACAACAACAACAATAACAACAACACAATACCTTAACAACAACAACAACAATAACAATACCTTAACAACAACAACAATAACAAAAACAACTATAACAACAACAATACCTAAACAACAACAACAACAATAACAACAACAACAATACCTTAACAAAATAACAACAATACCTTAACAACAACAACAACAACAATACCTTAACAACAACAATAACAACTTTAACAACAACAATACCTTAACAACAACAATAACAACAACAACAATACCTTAACAACAACAACAATAACAATACCTTAACAACACAACAATAACAAAAACAACTATAACAACAACAATACATTAACAACAACAACAACAATAACAACAACAACAATACCTTAACAACAACAACAATAACAACAACAACAATACCTTAACAACAACAACAACAATAACAATACCTTAACAACAACAACAATAACAAAAACAACAACAATACCTTAACAACAACAACAACAATAACAACAACAACAATACCTTAACAACAATAACAACAACAATACCTTAACAACTATAACAACAACAATACCTTAACAACAACAACAATAACAACAACAACAATACCTTAACAACTATAACAACAACAATACCTTAACAACAATAACAACAACAAAACCTTAACAACAACAATAACAACTATAACAACAACAATAACCACAACAACAATACCTTAACAAAATAACAACAACAATACCTTAACAACAACAACAATAACAACAACAATACCTTAACAACAACAACAATACCTTAACAACAATAACAACAACAATACCTTAACAACTATAACAACAACAATACCTTAACAACAACAACAACAATACCTTAACAACAACAACAATACCTTAACAACAATAACAACAACAATACCTTAACAACTATAACACAACAATACCTTTACAACAACAACAATAACAACAACAACAATACCTTAACAACAACAACAATAACAAAAACAACTATAACAACAACAATACCTTAACAATTACAACAACAATAACAACAACAACAATACCTTTACAACAATACCTTAACAACTATAACAACAACAATACCTTAACAACAACAACAACAACAATACCTTTACAACAACAACAACAATAACAACAACAACAATACCTTAACAACTATAACAACAACAATACCTTAACAACAACAACAATACCTTAACAACAATAACAACAACAATACCTTAACAACAATAATAACAACAATACCTTAACAACAACAATAACAACAATACCTTAACAACAACAATAATAACAACAATACCTTAACAACAACAATAACAACAATACCTTAACAACAACAATAACAACAATGCCTTAACAACAACAATAACAACAATAACAACAACAATACCTTTAAATCATTTTCAATTACAAAAAAAACCCGTTGAAATAAAAAATATCATCGCATCAAATTAGTCTTTATGGAAAGACAAGAAACAATGTTCATTTTGTTTGACCGTGTATTTAATTTTCGAAATGCAAAGATTGAAGCAAGCCTATGCTTTACCAAGCAGTCTACCGTCAATAGCCAGGGATCATATTTCCCCTACTGTGTTGCGTACGTATTAAGATCAGATCCCCCTGACAAAAGATAGGAATTGTACGCACGAACAATTTAGGCTAATGCTAGATTTTTGGTAGAGAATTTACGGTATGCAGACAAAGCTTCCCTTGTCGACTGGAAGGTCCTAGCAGTCCCAAACATGAAGTTTCCATATGTACTGGGGCTCTGTCTTCACTTGACGCTGCTAGCAATATGTGAGTAGTCAAAAGGAATTAATAAGTTACCAATCATTTGTTAAATCTTAAACATATTTTTCGACACACACGTTTTAAAACTAGACCATTGCTGTGAAATTGTTTATGCTCTGTTTAGTAATGCAAGTATTGGAAAGGACTTTCGTAAACCGATCACATTGTTTCCGAAAAGAGTGAAAAAGTCTATATTTTTACCTGGACCTGATCTAAGCTTTCTCTACCTCGGAGTTGAAAAGATGGAAGTTTATACTCTGTTCGAGTTGTTCTGTTGCTATATTTAATAAATTGATGAATATGCAAAATAGACCTGCTTACGTTCTATTATCTAGGTTGAGAACAACAATTACTTTAAAAGACTGTTAAAGAGGAAATAACTTATCTAAATTGAAAGTATGGCTACGAAAGAATTTATTTTGAAAATAAAGATGTTGTTCATTCATAGATTTACTTGTCTTCCTTATACCACCAACTTCTAAATTGCCAGTAAAACAGGTAATTCAAAATAAATTTAAATCTTGTCTTAAACACACTTAATGCAATTAAGCATATTTTTTCTGATTGTCTTATTGTCTTCTTTGAGTGGCATTTTAGTCGACGATAACAATACAAGAATCTGTATCGAAACGTCGCACTCTGTGAATAAAGAAGTTGTCATCCATAAATGGTGTCCTTATATGTCTTATTGTGTTACAAATATTGTAATATAAATGTTATATTCCAGGTTTAACGACAGTTATATTGATGACGATGATTAAATCCTTCCTCTCAGCTAACAGAGCGAGCGTCTTGTCCACATCAACGGTGGATATAAACGGCTTACAGCTGATGCCAGATATCGGTGTTGGCTTGCATGCTCTCGTTCTCGCTTTAGGGGTGAGTGGTACTTCTACAATAAAACAATAACAAAAACAAAAACAAACCCAGTCTGATTAAAATTGATCGCTGCTGAGAAATAAAATTGTAAAGATATTGTCTCTTGACTTCGAACTAAATCCAGCTATATCGTTCCGCCACGGTCTGAATGCAGTCAACCTAACCGCATGTTGCTGCAACCAGTTCAGCGCAGACAAAACCAAGTCAATAGCAATCCAATCACATCGTCGCTTTTGAATGGCGTTTAGCGGCGATCATGTATAATATATTGTTCACTTGAGTTACCTCCTCCTATTATGATATCGAAAGCTTTTGCCGCCGTCCTAGCCATTGGTTTGATGAGCTTATGTCCGGGCATGTGACAAAGGTGGGTGCGGTCAGACCATGGCGAAGAGGATAACCCGGCTGGATTAAGTTCGAACCCCGATAGCACGGTCGATTTAAATCTGTCTCTTACTCAAATGATTAGGATCTATATGTACAGTATTCATTGTATTCATATATAACGTCCTGAACTGTCAAAGATCTGATATTGGCCGAGGGCTGTTGTAGATTGTGATATGAATCCATGTTAGTTTTACAAAACAAAATCATATACAACGGAATGATAAAGTTCACATAAGCCTATCAAATAACATATAAGAATTTGTGATTAACCGTTTTTATGAAACCCTTAAACGTACATTCTCTCCCCACAGAGGCAGTTCTGGTCATGTTGATTTAGCCTCTGTTCTAACTCGCCGAATTTGTGGGATAGAATTCGATTGAGTTGCTTGTTTGGAGGCAATCAAAATTAGTTGTGTAATCATGCGACGCTGTTATAAATTACCATTTTGACTACTGAATCATGGCATAAGCATTGGGCTATGAACCACCCTTTCCATGCGAGAAGCGTCTTCATTTGCTAACATAGTTCAAATGGATTGTGTTGCAACTATTTTTTTCTCGCCAGGGGTAACTGACGGAGCCCACGGATTAAAACAGAAGCTCAATCAACTTGATCTACCTCTGTGGGGAGAGAATGTTAAACGTAGTATTACGTTGCTAGTGAAGAGGTTTTTATCATTCAAGCATGACTTTGTGTCAACGATGCAATGAAAAGATTACAAGAATTACCAGGAAATTGGTGTTTTCCTAACAAATTAGTTATTTTGAATGTAATGGTTTCGTTGTAGAGATATGAATGATTTAGAGACTTCTTACGGAAAAAATCTTTCAAAGAATATGAAACCTTTTCCCTTTGTTTCAGATGTTAATTCCATCTCTTACTGGTTTATTCTACACCTGCATCAGTCATGGGAAAAGGGAACATTCGGTAATTCATTTAAGATTCAGATAAAATGATATTGACTGCTATGTAAAGTCTCACTTATATGAATCTTCTAAACGCAAATCCAATACTTTGGATACAGATATAGAGAACCTGTAAAAATAAAGAATTCGGTTTCAATGAATTGAATATTATGTTCCATTTTTTTTTCAGAAATCATTTCCTTAAAAATCTACGTATCGCAAAACAATATCTTCCTAAGTTCCTAATGATGATGAAAAAGGGTTTCCAATATTTCAGAAATCATTTTGAAAAATCTACGTTGTCTACATCACCTTCCTTATCAACAGCGTTGAGTATTGTGTTCCAATTTTCCAGAAATCCTTTCTGAAAAGTCTTCCATTTGCCCATATCACCTTCTTATCGCCAGCCTTTAGAATTGTGTTCCATTTTTCAGAAATCATTTTGAAAAAATCTTCGTTTTGTTTCGTAATCATCACCGTTAATAGTCGTGTTCAAATTTCTCAGAAATATCTTCCTATTCGTATTGCCCATGCCATCTTCCTTAGATATATAATTGGTGTTGAAAATTGTGTTCAAATCTTTCAGAAATCTTTTCGGAAAAATCTTCGAATTGCCCACATCACCTTCCTTATCATCGGTGTTATCGCAACGTCCGTGCTTTTCTTCTCACAGGCTGGTTACGTATCAGACAGTGTCAACTGTTACATGGACAGATATTGTATCTGTAACTGGGTGAATACAGTGTAAGTATCAGGGGCTCGTAACTCGAAGCAGTCGTTAAATTCTCTTTAGTTAAGGACAGGCGTTAAGCATACCTTGTTTTAACGTTGTGTAACTGGAAGTTGTCCTTAAAGTTAGGACAATCCTTAAAAGAGGAATTTAAAGTTAGGACAATCCTTAAAAGAGGAATTAGCGACTATGTTTAAGGTCTACCTCTGACCAGCCCTTAAGCAGTCGTTAACTTGCGTGGACGTATTCCATGTGAACGTTTTCAACCTTAAATTATAAATGTATTAAGATAAACAAATTATATTGCTAAACGTTGATTCCAAGATAGAAATAATACCCGCTAAAGCAGACAAAAGTCAGATACTGATATCAAAGGTTAATAAAGGTTGTTTGATAAGATGTCTGCGGTTGTCTAAATTTCAGCCTCAAGATGTGTCAGCGATGATTTCAAAGTTATGTTGCAATATTTTCCAAAACAGAAATGAGGTATAATTTAACCATGCGATTTCATTTTTAAATGTGGATGGTTCTGTAAATGGTTAAATTATACCAATGAAGGCCTCAAATATGATGAATATTTGTTTGCGTCATATCATAGCATTGTCAATGGGAGTCAGCTGATCAAATATTATGTCAGTATGCTATTTTAATCATCGAAATATTGTAAATACTGCATACTAAACTCACGGGCAAAATAAACTGTTCAACTAAGCTGAGTGTATCATCAAGTTTGTATACTGTTCAGTTACAAATAATATTCAGATTTTGACGTAGAATTCTAAAACTGAAAAGTACAGACCGTTATTAATCAGTCTATCATCTTATTTCTAAATAATGTTATTTGATTAAATTTGATATTTTTCCAAATCTAATTTGGATTAAATACATTGTGTATAATGAAAATAATATCTTGTCTAAAATAATAAATATGCTTTGTTTTTCACACACTGACAGCCTTTATAATATGGTAGCTATAGAGGATCTGAGTAATTTTGGTGACCCTTGATGTCAATGATGACAGATTGATTAGTAGAAGTCAACGACATTGGAATGATTGTGCGAAAATGACATTAAAGCATGTACATGTGATGTATTAAGCTTGCAAGAAACATTTATTGGATTTAATATATTCGTTTGGACGATTGCAAAAGTTAAGAAATTTTACAGTTCGCAAACTCATATAAAACTTATAGAGTAATATAGATCACAGAATACTCAGTACAATCGAAGTTCATGGGGAATCCCATAGACTTTAACCTTACTTTAAGCTATCGATGTTTCGAGTTAAACTTCCTCAAAGACTACCTAACGAATGGTTAAGCATTGTTTAACGACTGCTTCGTGTTACACTACTAAATCTAAATAACGATTATCTTTAAGTGTTCGTTAAACATGCGTTAGAAACAGATTTAACGACTGCTTCGAGTTACGAACCCCAGTTGATTTATTTCTTAGTTGTGTCACTCATATATTGTAACCTAACGGGTTACGACGTAGATACAGCTCCCGAAAAGGAGAAAGTTCTACATACGCTTTGTTTCATCGTAACGCGCTTTTCTATGTAGGGTTCAAGTTTCCCCTCGGGTCATACACAGTCTGTATTTTAGTTATGAATTCGAGATCGACAGTCTGTATTTTGATTTTGCACGCGAGATCGACAATTTGTATTTTGATTATGCACGCGAGATCGACAATTTGTATTTTGATTATGCACGCGAGATCGACAATTTGTATTTTGATTATGCACGCGAGATCGACAATATGTTTTTTGATAATGCACGCGAGATCGACAATTTGTATTTTGGTTATGCACGCGAGATCGACATGTATTTTGATTATGCATGCGACATAGACAATTTGTATTTTGATTATGCACGCGAGATCGACATTTTGTATTTTAATTATGCATGCGACATAGACAATTTGTATTTTGATTATGCACGCGAGATCGACATTTTGTATTTTGGTTTTGCACGCGAGATCGACAATTTGTATTTTGATTATGCACGCGAGATCGACAATTTGTATTTTGATTATGCACGCGAGATCGACATTTTGTATTTTGGTTATGCACGCGAGATCGACAATTTGTATTTTGATTATGCACGCGAGATCGACAATTTGTATTTTGATTATGCACGCGAGATCGACAATTTGTATTTTGATTATGCACGCGAGATCGACAATTTGTATTTTGATTATGCACGCAAGATCGACAATTTGTATTTTGATTATGCACGCGAGATCGACAATATGTTTTTTGATAATGCACGCGAGATCGACATTTTGTATTTTGGTTATGCATGCGAGATCGACATGTATTTTGATTATGCATGCGACATCGACAATTTGTATTTTGATTATGCACGCGAGATCGACATTTTGTATTTTGGTTATGCACGCGAGATCGACAATTTGTATTTTGATTATGCACGCGAGATCGACAATATGTTTTTTGATAATGCACGCGAGTTCGACATTTTGTATTTTGGTTATGCACGCGAGATCGACATGTATTTTGATTATGCATGCGACATCGACAATTTGTATTTTGATTATGCACGCGAGATCGACATTTTGTATTTTGGTTATGCACGCGAGTTTGACAATTTGTATTTTGGTTATGCACGCGAGATCGACATTTTGTATTTTGGTTATGCACGCGAGATTGGTTATAAATATGATGAGTTATATTTTTGAGAAACACGCGACGTTTTTATTATGTATTAGATTTCGATTTCGAGACCACGTGGAGGGATCAATATTTGGGTTATTCACTCATTCGACAAATAGGATTAGGTTTTTACAGGCGAGGTCGATAATTTATTATGTGGTGTAAGGTTTATTTTCAAAAGAAGTGAGCGATAATTAAATGAACGATAATGTTTTTATGATGCAATGGTTGACATTTATTTCACACTTTCAGATCAAACAACGTATGTGCAGTGAGGGATTTAAGGCATGCGTATTTCTCTTTTCTTACAATGTACATGGCTGGACTAGTCTTCGGAATACTGTTTGCTTCGCGATTGGTTTGTACCTGCTTTTATTCTGAATTTAAAGAAAAAAAATTCTTATTCAAAACACTGATTGACAGCAGTTTCATTGTTTACACTGCTATCTTAATTTACTTTTCTCTAAGTCATGTTCCTTGTTCGTAGGTCTTTTTTCTCGTTCGAACTCTACAATGTTCGTTTTCAATTCAACTTTTTTCGCTTCTATCTTTTTCCCTTTCCCCTTTTTTCTAATGTGTTATTGTTTCCAAGCATTACACACATATACCTCTTTTTTTCCCCCATTTTTTGGATATCTTGTCTTCTTTAAATATCAAGTTTACATTTTTTCTCGTATTAATTCGTATATCATTTTTGCTTTATTAATCTCATCGTTTTTTTTCTCGTTAATTCGTCGTTATTCTTTACGTATCCACACTTTACTTTCCCAATATTTGTGTGTTTGATTATACCGATCAAATCATAATTATTTTCTCTTCCTATCCACGGTCCACCTAGGTTCCTGTACCAGACCACTGCTGTGCCCGGGTGTCCCAGGAACCAGGCAACGATACCCAGGGATCATAGGCTCTCAGCTCATCACAGGACGGAAACAAATCAGCGGAGAAGAAGAGATTTCTCACTTCCATACAATTTGTATAGAACACACTTGGAAATATAGTTACACCAAAATCGTAAACAGCCAATCGCACAGCGATTATGGATTAAATATCAAATGAATATGTTATAAGACAAGGTACTTGTACAATCAAATGGAATCAACAGTATCAACTTTCATTTTTTCTAGAAAACATTTCAAGGGATATGCCAGTTTATTGTATGGTATATATTTCATTGTACGAGGTTAGTGTTATCTGTCTAGAAATAACGATGACTATGTGTGAGGGTATAAGCTATAACGGAACCCTTAAAATGGTACAAGCTTTGGCGAATTTGAGGCTCAAAAAAAAAAAAATAATAACAAGATAATATAAATGATTGCTGCTTGGTACATTGTTGCGTGACGGTGTACAACACAATCAACCTTCGCTTGGTCCGCTCAACTTTAATAACTTGTTCTGTTCATTATTTGATACACAAAATTTGTAAAATATAGTCATTATTTTATCATCTATTTATGTTGTTATCTTTTCACGTATGGTGTAGGGAATCTAATGAGATTTTTATTTTCAATTTATCTAAGTTCATGTATCGTTCTTGTATCTATCGTTCACAGTTATTTGTTTTTATTGTATATACATGTATAATGTCCACGTCATTTCTCAACGTTTTGTTTTTCTAATCAATATTGTATTTAGATAATTTAAATCAAAATAAACTGTATCGTTTTCTCAAAACAGTAACTCTTGTTGATTTCAAAAAGAGGATATTATATGAGTGTCCATGACATACTTTGCTACGACACGAGTGCCTAAATATTAGTATTTCCCGAGCGAGAGCGATGGGTATACTGATATTTAGCCACGAGTGTCGTTAACATAGTATGTCATGGGCATGAATATAATATTCTGTTTATTACCGTAGTCGCAGTAGAGAACTGTTCTACACACAGGTTTGGGTGCAATGGTACACTGAATTTCAGCGCAGTACCACCCATGGTTCGCTTATTGCAGCCGATGCTCGCAGGTTTCACCGCAATACAAAACCACAATAGTGTTGCGGGCGTTCTTCCTGCAATAACACTAGCAGCCGCGATATTAGTGAAATACTCTTGAAAGCGGCGGTAAACCACTATCACCTCACCTCACCGTAGTCGCAACATTCAACAAAAATAGTGGTCATCAGGTTTCATATCAGTTTTTCTTTAGAGTGTGGCAAATGTGCCCCCCCCCCCCTCCCTAAGTAGCGGCCATAGGGTCACCAAAAGTAAAATTTAGACTTTATTGTCCTAAGTACATCGGAAATTTATTTTGTGTCCATGGCACCCGGTAGCCACATTGCAGCGCCAGTTAATGCGTTGTTCTGCCTGTACAATGCTGAGTGTCAAGCAAGACAGCAACAACTCCCATCTTTTGACGTTTTTTGGTATGACGCGACCGGGAATCGAACCCCGGGTACAAGCGGACACTCTACCAATGAGCTACTTTCCCGGTAAACTTAAACTCCACTTTAGTAAAGGAGTCTGAAAACAACGTTTCAGCTTTCTATGCCTTATTCTTCATGAGAGGAAGAGGAAAACAGGTTTTAAGGATGTGGTCCCTGTGGCCCAAAGCTATAAATTGTAATCCTCACTTTTCCAGGAGTAAGTACACAAGGGTTCAGCTATCTAGGCCTTATGCTTTTGGAGAAGAAGATGAACATAGGTTTTAAGGGCGTTGCCCCTGTGGCCCTTATAAGGGGTTACAGGGTCACACAAGCTTTAGATTATAATCCTCACTAGTCAAGGAGTATGATCAAGGTTTAAGCTTTCTAGGTCTAATGCTTCTGGAGAAGAAGTCGAAAGTGCACAAAGTTTACGGACGGACGGCGGACACCATACTATGCCATAAGTCCATCGGGCCTTTCAAGCCAGATGAGCTAAAAACTCAAACTCTACTTCTCAGCATAGGCGGACTAGCAATTGACAGTTATTAATTTAAGTATCAAACTAGATCATCATGCGGTGATCGTACAAAAATCGTACACTTAAAGGTTTTACAATCTCCCATAATCACCAAAGTTAAACCAACATTAAAAGTAAAACTCATCAAAAAGGTCAACAAGTTGAATTTCATAAAGGAAGCTAAAAGCCTATATTGTCATGACAATGAAAAATAGCTATAGACGGCGGGCCACTAATGCAATTGGGAGGGTACAGGGTGATTAAAATATAACTTTCTGCCCCACTCGATGAGATAAACATGGTTATCATATATCTAACAATAATATGGGGTGTTTTGCATGTGTGATAGAGGCAAGGACACAACACCCATATTGCCACCCGGTCCGCAAATCCATATCAGCCATATCAGACCGGTCCGCAAATCCATATCAATATCGGCCCGGGGGGACTTTTGGTTAGTTGTACGTTAACTTCGTTAAAAAACGATGTTGTTGCCGCTTTTAACTGTAGATTTTATTTTACAACATCAAATGATTCAATATTCTAGTAATTTGAATAAGTGGAGCTGTTAAAAGCATGGTCGTTGAAAATTTTGTTATGAAAATAGGCCTTCATTTCTTTTTGAAAACAATATATCCATAACTTTTTTAAACAATTTGTTTGTAGCGAAAAAAAAGTTTGATATATGATAAAAAGGTTACAAAATGTCACTTTTCATATCATACCTAATATCAGCCCTCGACCCATATCAGCCCTCTGGCCTACGGCCCTCGGACTGATATGGGGGTCTCGGGCTGATATTAGGTATGATATGAAAAGTGACATGTTATAACCTCTAATAATTGTCAAGAAAAGATAAATAACCTATAATAACCCCAAGCATGACGAATTATGTTTGGGGTAATAACAAGTAATTTTAAAGCTCTATTAAGAGCTAAGACAGTCGTAACTTCCATACATAACATAACATATTAGTGAAAAGATATCTTCGGAAATCAAGACCCTGCTTGGCTATTATATTCGTAGATACGCAGAGTAAACAGAAGCTTAGATTATTCTCAGATATCAGGATCAAAAGGTCCTGGGTATGAATTTCGACATTAACTCGATAACGTTTTCTTTTGTTTTACATGATTGCGAATGCATAACTATAATACATTAGTAAAAGAAACCCGCTACCAGTCAACAGATCTAGTATACCTTAGTCCCACTGCTTGGACTTAAATTATCACTGATCAAAGATTAATGTTCAAGAAACACGAAATAATGATCTGGCGCAGAGAAAATTCTTAAGGGGACATGTATAGTATTTTCAATAAATTTTATTGTGCTTAGATAAGTTCCAAAATACCATATGTAATTTTTAAAGCTCAAATCAAGTCAATCGACTTACATGCATGTATTTGTCCCCGGATTGATTTAATATTAACTATGTTTTGAAGTCAAATGTGACAAACGATATCAATAGTTATATATGTTATATATATATGTTATCTACATATACTGGCTTAACAAAATTAAAATAACATTTCAAAGCTGTTCGATTCAGCACAGTTGCAATATAGTTCAAAATCGTGATTTGATCAAACAAACTAACAGTGTATAATTATGTATCCCGTGCACTAAAGTAATGGTTCTATAATCTTAAGCCAAGCTCAGAGGTGTAACAACAATAAAGAAGTGATGACGAATAACGATGAATAAACTCCCCAGTAATAATGATAAAAAAAAATAATATCTTAAATCTCAAATCCGGATATGTAAATATCATACAATATTGAATGATATCGAATACAAGAAAGAATCCCACCGATAAGAAATAAAGTAACAAAGCATGACTTAAGTGTCGTATTTATTCCCTACATTTATCATAGCGTACATGTAACTTAAGACAATCCTCACTCAAGGTACGGGCAATATTATCAGCTCAATGAATAAACACGACATGCTTCATCAAACCTTTTGTTCAGAATAACTTCCTTGTCTTGCAGAATATCCCCCTCCCACATAGCAGACCCCTCCCCCACCCCTCAAATTCCTCCTTTATAAATCACTACCGAACATTTCTTCTTCAAGTAAGACTAAACAATTCTACCACAGCACAAATACAGACATTGGAAGATATACCTTAACCTCCCCTCCGCCATATTTAAGAGGTCCAAACCCCCGAAACACCAAACACACTCCCCGCTTTCATAACATAAATCACTCATAACACTCGATACCTCAAGCATAATGACACACGCCATACCTCGGCAGGGACATGAAACCTATAAGACTAAATATGATCTTGTTCAGACCGAGAGGGCGTACGGCTTGATAAATACGGTCGTAGACTAAGTCCTACGAAGAGCATAGTGGCCTGGCGAAGAAGACTTTTCTGTTACTCAAAATGTGTTTTAACAAAAAGAATATGGATAAAAACATCGCTGTTGCTACAATGGCTTCGCTGCTGTTCATAGGTAAGAAAAACTTATAGAGATGAAAAGATACTTGCATTCACAAACATAAGCAGACATTGCCAATACATTTTATTAGATAGTTTGTATCGTCATATGACAATATTGCATAATATGACTACCAGTATAATGAACACTTGTAGTAGCAGAAATATAGCTAATTGATTATTGTCAAAATAGTAGAACTTGTTATATCGGCAGTAGTAGTAGTAGTAGTAGTAGTAGTAGTAGTAGTAGTTGCAGTTGTATTAAATGTCACTTCTTTACCATATGAGAAATGGTAGTAGTATACCATATGAAAAATAAAAAAATATTAAAAGTTCATGTTGTCACATTGCCATCATTCTTAAAGCCGTCTTCTTAACCTGTTGTCGAATTGTCACACTCATCCCTCCAGCATCATCATCATCATCATCACCATCATCATCTACTTACAATTCTGTGTTATTTGCAGGGATTATAACTGTGATTATCCAAGTAATCAACTACAGCTACACCAACAACACAGCTATTCTGAGCGTCTTCATCATTGAACCAAACGTCCCCATATCTGTCTCCGTCCTCATCCTCGTTGCTGTGGTAACGCTTTAAAATTCTTTCAAATGTTTTTTTTAAACGTAAATTACAATGGAAACATATTCAAATAGCATTCAACCTAACGGGTTCGTCGCGCATCATTATAATGTTTTAGGTAAGGACGTCTTTAGCACTCTGGGAAGACCTTTTGGTTTTCCATTTGTGCGCACTGACCCTTGAGTCCATCCGTTAACCTGTAAGCACAATCTAGATAATCTGAAAGAGTTAATGATCACCAATAAACAATAACAATATGTGGCCTATATCACAATATCTTGTTGGTTTTCATAAAACAAACGAGAGTAATAATGTAACATTCGTGCCTTACATTGGTGGAGTGACATACCATCCTAAAACTGACTTCTTGGTAAAAGTTGTGTTTTATATCTGATAAAACGTAGTTTATTACCAACAGATATGTGAATGATAATCAAACTGTTGTTAAAGGGGCAGTTGCACGTTTTTAGGGGAATTAAAGGTGATGTCAGGAAAAGGAAAATGTATGGTTCCAATTGAAAGACAATGCATTTAAACTAAATGGAGCAGTTATAATTCAAATATATAATGTAAAGTTTAGCCATGCGATTCCTTTTTCTCACCAAAAATGAATAAAAGGTGTTCACACAAAATGGCCGCCCATGGATTTTAGGTGAATCTTCATACTTTGTCCTCTGACTATGGATGATTGGCCTGTGTACATAATGAGATTTTTGACACTGTCAAAGTAATACATTCAGCATCAACTAACAATTATCAGTGAAAAATTGAAAATATAAAATTGTCAAAAAACGTGCTACTGCCCCTTTAAGATATGCGTTACCTTCTCTGTTTAAACAGTTCATTGTACCAGCGATATCCGCTCTGACTGCTGCTTTGAAGCCATCAGTGTTAGTGGTATGTTGTCACTCTATCTTTTATCTATAGTCTGAATTCATCATTTCATATCCCTGTTTATAGAACTTGGTCACTGACACCACGTTTTTGAAAAACTTTTTCCTAAGTGTTCATTATCATAAGATTCGCAAGTAGTAGGTAAAGTTGAAAACCTTCCATGTGGACCAATTGGTATGTTTTTTTTAGATTCAATGACATTTTTTATGATTTTTTTCAGAGAATCGTCCATCTTGTTATTGTTTCTATAGCAACCACAGGACTCCTTGCAGTTCTGTGTCAGGAAATGTGGACGTTGTCAAATGTGGGGACTTCTTTCACTTGTCAGTGAGTATTTCACGATACATTTACGATAGAGTTTTCCATATGAGGCTATGTGTGTTTTTAAATGATCGACACTATGTTTGTTACAAATTGATATTCCGAATTGAAAATGTCCTGTTTAATGAAAATATCTCAAAATGCTCTTTGTGTTTTTGTTTCCTTCCATTCAATATCAGACACGAATGTGCATGTGAGAGTATTAAATTGTTACAAAGAAAACAAGCCAAATGTCAGTTTTGTCAATGACCACAGAGGTCTACAAGTTCCAAACGCACCATGTTTCCATTTCATTAGATAATTCGGCCTCTTCCCGTTTGACATCAGCAGTCTTCAGACGCTCTTTTGCAAAACAATGATTAACAACAGGACTTATCATTTTCAATTTCAGAAACGCCGCTAGCGAAAGCATCAACTCTATTTCAGTATGCAACGCCCGAGACACGCGGATCACCAACTTCGTGATGATGTTGTGTGGAATGATCGTGCTTGTCGTCAACCTTATCTTCACTGGGATCGTCTTCTGTTTCTCCAGACAGCCGCAGGTAAATATCAGATATAACATCCACTTCCATGTTGTGCTATTACTGATAATGTAGTACCCAGTTCAACAACACAGACTAGTATCAGACGATATTATACTATCAATTTAGACGTTATACTATCAATTATAATGTGGTAGCTGATATTCACCAATGCAGGTTTAAATGTTGTACAACACTGATAATGAAGTCCTTTATATACACCAACACAGGTAAGTGTCAAATAATATCAAATTATCCAGTTAAATGTTGTACTATCACTGACAATGAAATCCATCATACACAAATACAAGTTGATAGTTTTCGTCTCAGGGTAGATCATAAACAATAGAAATAAATCACATGAACAAATGTTAAAAAATTATATTCTAAAACACACTATCTACAATAACGCAAATTCTTGATAAACTTAAGTTAATACGATTTCTAGTGAATAAACATTTCTTCATCTGTGAACAACTATCTATCATTTCAAAAACATTTTTTTAGAACTTTACTTTTATTCAGACAGGTAACAGTGACGGAAATTGAAGAGTGAAAACAGACAGATCATTCTCAATCATTTCTCAACAAATGGAATGCACAGTGGCTCTCTAAGTGTTGTGTGTGAGGTTCAACAGCACAGTATCAAGTGAATGCTGCAGATAGAGCTGCAAGCTTATGTACATCCTGCTTGGAAAGATTTCCTTTAGCGGACTTCCCTCAAATCTCTACCTTTTGCTTATATAAATATATTCTCAATATGAGCACTTGTGCACATATCACTTTTGCCTAGCAAAGATTGTTGTAGTGTAACTCCCCATGCAAATTTGTGTGTAACCTTCTCTCCTGCTTGGGTAATACAAAACATTCACATTTGTTACGTAAAAAACATATGACACATTTCCTTGGGTTACAATCTCTATCTATTATCATTTACGGAAGAAAAGTATTTGTTAAAATATTTGATCTAATAAAATAACATTTTCAATCATACTTGGTTAATGTCCACGTTGTGCACCAATTAGTGGCAATAACCAAGAATAATATCCTGATACTTCATTCAGAAAAAAGGACATCATTTGTGAACCTTTGGGAACAATTCTACCACTGGACATAGGACCTTGCATTCTCTCCCCACAGAGGCAGATCAAGTCATGAAATGTTCATCAAGCCTCTGTTCTTGTTAGACAAACTCTGTGAGTTCCGGCAGTTCCAGCAAATTTCCCAGCACATTTTGTTTGATCTTGTTTATCAAATGACAACGCTTCATTTATGGAAAGGGTGGTTCATATCACAATGCCTTTGTCATGATTCAGAGGCCAGAATGAGGATTTTAGGACAGCATCACTGATTGCACAACTAACTTTGATTGCTTCCAATCAAACATCTCCGATTCTACCCCACAAAATCTGACTAATTAGAACAGAGGCTTGAGCTTCATTTCATGACTTGATCTGCCTCTACGGGGAGAGAATGAGGACCTTGTCACAGCATCAGCATTGGTCTACAGGTTTCATTCTGTGAAACCAAAATCATTACACTCACGGCTGAGAGACTCAAGAATAAACATTCTAATTCACTAGACAACCTGGACATTGTATTAACTTATATTTAAGATAATAAAGATATCCTCCACTTCTGTTTGCAATTTACCCTGTGGACATCAAGTAAGTTTGTAACAGTGATTATGAATCATTATCTATTCTGGCATAAAGAATTGAAAGCAAGGGTCTGTGCTTTGTACATGTTTATTTATTGCACGCAATTTACATTCACAAACAACCAATCAGCACTGGTCTTATCAATTCATCACCGTAAATAGACATAATACAACAAAAAACAACAATCACATGGGTAATTTGTGACAAAATAATGCATAGTAAGTGTAAAACTTTAGGTTCAATTACTTAGTAGGTTGTGGAACAATGAAGAAATACCATTCAAAATTATAACTTTTTTTAGAATGAATCAATAGTCACACTGTCATTAAAGACAGGACATGAGGTTTCTTTACCTTAGTTCATACAATAAATGAAGAGTTGGGAACTATTTGTGACGTAGAATATGAACGATCAATTAAATTATTCATCGTCTCCTTATCTGCACAAGGTCATCCATCTTCCTACGCAAAGCCTTAAACGAACTGTCAGCTTGATGCCTTGCTGCCGACCCTTGTTGTCTGTTGTCTGTGCTTGCTCTCTAGCTTACTATGAGAGAAAGCCATAGTCCAATCAGAAAGTAACTGGAGGTTGCTAACAATCGCCTATCGGGACGCTGATATAAGCACAGAAAACTCAAGGGTCAGCAGCAAGGCATAAAACTGACAGTTCGGAAACTGGCGTTTTAGGCTTTGCGTAGGAAGATGAAGGTCATCGGGACGTACTCTCATACTAGTCAATCTTAGAACAAATATAGAACTGTTGATCTAAATTTATTTGGATTTGGTAGAGTTATTTCATATCCTGCTCTTCTGCTCATTCTGTCATCGTTCCAATATTAAATAATGTTAGGAAAATCATTTTACAATTCAATTGTAACAATATATCAGTAAGGAAAAGGTTCAACAATTCATTGATGTATCAACAATATGACAAAGATATCCCAATGCATTTTTCACAGTCACAAAGTTGCTAATACTTTACTGAGACAAAATTGTATATTGATCAATCATTCAGAATTTGATATCTTAAACATTCAAATTTGGGTGCTCTAACTTAAAAAATATATTCATATTTTAATTTCAAGAAAACATGTTATGCCTAAACTTAGCGGCATTTTTATTTTCAAATTTAACACAATGACCAATCATGAATCAGTAATCTAAAATTCTTCAATTACTTTAAAATGTTTCTATAACAGATCTTAACATCAAATACTTGAACCTGTGTCATTTTTCTCATCATCATTTCTTGCTATCCACAACAAAATTTATAAATATTCTGACAAACTTTTTATGTATAATTGAATCATAAGTAAAAAGAAAAGCCCACTAGCAGTGATGACTGAGAGCAAGTCCATGTACTATCTTCTTGACGGCATATAACAACAGCTAAAAATCTCCTTTGACAGTAGATGTTAGCTCTCCACTACATGTCTGTTTACGATGCATATATGTAAGAAGTTGTCAGGATAGCTGCAGTGCTCACTCAACCATGGGATTGGACTCTCTAGAGAGGGTTCTATTCCTTGAACTAGAACCCGGGAGGACTTTTCAATATCTGAAATTTATTTGATATATTTAGGAATTATAACAAACAGTATCATGAGCAAACAAAACTTTATAATTGTAGGAAATCCATGGACAATCTGACAATCAATTTCCTTAAAGGGAATCAACAACCTAGCTTGTGAAACCTAATTGATCATCGTAATGGGATCATCCAGACAGGTAAGGGGGGTCACGTGACACAAACTTGGTACTGGTTGTAAGCTGTAAGCGGTTCATAACCGTACGATTTCTTCCCTACTGATTATTTACGACTTTTTTGGGGCCCTGCTAATAAGACTCTGGACATTGTGAAGTTAGATCATTTCAAATATCTAATATCTTTCTTTCTATTATTTCTTAGATTTAACATTTCATTATCTTTCAACATCTGAAATTTATATGAAACATTGCAAGAAAAAAAAACTTGTAAAGAAAAGTGAAATATTTGTATAAAACATCGCATGCCTAGTGAGACAACATAATCTCCTATTTCCAAGTTGAAAACCCCAAAAGGCATACCTACACATGTTGACTTATCTAAATATCAAGTTTCAATGAGCAAGTCTATAAGTCTTAAATTTGTTCCGGAAATGGAATAATAACAGACAGGGAGCTGAGTTTATCCAATAGTATTACATACCGATGGGGAAAAAATGCAAAAAATTCAACACTTTACTTCATATATTTCTTGGACGTGAAATTTTTTGACTTTACATTTATGACATATCTAAACATAAAAATAATTGGTATAGACTAAATTCATTATTTCACACAACCTAACTTCAGTTGTATGTATACCAACCTTCAATGGACTCCTCGGGCAAAGACTTTGTCAGCAGACTTCTTAACGTTTCGACCTCACCCATTTCGTTGATTGGCTTGAACAACTTTTGGATAAGTGGTTTGTCAGGCTGAAGTTTAAATATATTCTTACTGACAATGTAACTTTCACAAATTAGTCGAAGTGTTTCACTTTAAAAGCATGCAGGTGTCTATTTTGAGCATCAACTCATAAAGTATCAATCTTCATTATAAAGCAAAGCAAATCAAGTCTCCAAAATACCTTATCAAGTCATGTTTCAACATTGGCATAATAATCAAGTCTCCAAAGATAATATTAATTCATCAAAATCAGCATGAAAAGGGTGATAACACTTACCAGGTATATTCTATATGGAATGTATTTAAAGGGTTCTTCAGGGTTACTTTCCATCAACTTCTTGTTCACTGACCAAAACTGCTCAAACTTATCTGTAATAGAAACAAGACTCAGTTAGATAACAGGGAAATTGCTGAGACTTATTTCTAAAGATCATGTGCTCATAAAATTATTGTAATCTGGTTGGTCACAGAGAAAGTGTCACATTTTAACTAATGTTTATACAGCAGGCTAACCATGACTTGCAGATATTTTCAGTAAAGTATAACAATTAATAAATATAATGATTAAGATATTTATATAGCGCACATATCCACACCATGCATGCTCAAGGCGCTCCCTGAATTATCATCCTGGTCTAACTCAAGCTGCCGATTAAACGCTTCATGTGTCACCTCCAACACAACTTTCACCAGGTACCCAATTAATACTGCTTGGTGAACAGAGGCACATTTTGAATAAAGTCTCTTGCCTAAGGCGACACCACAAGTTATTCAACTCGTGTCTCAGTATGAGGAAGGGAATCACCCTTCAAACTCTCAGTTCATTCAGTTATGAATCGGGTAACCCACCCATCCGGCAAGCCATGCTAGATGTTGCTTAACTACACTGATAGCGGTCAAGTAAGTTAGCATAGGACCACGTGCCACCACAGGAATCATTTTTGTAGTCCAATCAGTTCTGTGTGTGAGTGAAAAGCTCACACGGAAGACCGAAAGATGAGAGAGAGACGACTGTCACTCGGCCATTTCACAACAGAATCAGAGGAATTCATCCAGACAACCAGAAGTTTACAGAGCTCCAGATAATGTGACAGGTTCCCTCTCAATGGTCATTTTGGTTGTTATCACTTTAAGTTTTAAAGTATATAGTGGTAGACAATCATATTCTTAAGGAAATAAAAATACTTTCAGCACACTACCATTCTGTAGTCCCATCCAGAGCTGTTTGTGATCCTTCTTCTGCATACCGTTGACCACCTGACTCCGATGTTTGAGTGCGTCTGCTTCTTTCACCACCGACATGAAGTGGGACTCGACTGCCTCTCGATTCGGACAGTGCAGTAGCTCATCCTCGGGGAAATTCTGTGGAAGATATGTGTTTCACTGCACAACACTATTAAGGAATAATGTGATCAAATGTCATGTCCAATCGAGATAATGCTTCTGGGTAAGGTAAATGACAAACTAGATTGTTACTACCGTATGATGTCATAATTATGTGCCAATAAAATGAAATCACTCTGAACACTGCACAAGATAGCAGGAATTTCATGCTTACTTTGACATTTTATAGACAAGTGTTGATATCCCTACTGCCAAGTGAACTTTTTTCAAGATTTTGACAATGGAACTGCAAAAAAATAAATATTAACACTCAAAATAAAAGTGTTGTCCAGGATACTAGTTACTTCAAGGTTGGCTAGTGATTTTTATGTACTTGTTTAGTTAAAATACCCACCTGAAAGTGAACAGTTACACTCCAGGGTAAACTCTGCTCTGATCCAAATAAGTCAAACAATACACCAATGGGATAATGCCTGGAACAAATCATGGTATTCAGTCTTCATCACTTAAATATATGCAGTGTGCTATAATGAGAAAGTAATAATTCATAAAATCATGTAAAAACATTAAACCTGCACAATTTTGTAAAAGAAATAATTTCCAAATTCACTAACAGGATAGAAAGAATCCTGTTTGTATATTTGAAATCTGATTGTAATGTATGATAAATTAACTAGCTTTCCATTTCATAATAGCTTTATTTGATTTGTTGTGTCATCTGAAATCGCTTCAATATTGCATACAGAATACAAAAGCATAATTAGGATGCAAAATGGCAGTAAAACATATTAAATGATCCTCATAATCCATAGAGGATCAAAAGAAGGGTTACCTCCTGTTCAACTCCAATCCCTTCTTTTGGAAATTTCTTTCAAAGATCACCAGTAGAGCAGACCAACCCCCCTCCAAACCACCAGTAGAACAGATCAACCCCCCTTCAATTCACCAGTAAAACAGATCAACCCCCCTTCAATTCACCAGTAAAACAGATCAACCCCCCTTCAAATCACCAGTAGAACAGATCAACCCCCCTTCAAATCATCAGTAGAACAGATCACTGATCACCCCCCCCCCCCCCCCTTCAAATCACCAGTAAAACAGATCAACCCCCTTCAAAATGTCTCGACCTGTGGTTTACAAAATGAATTGTTAACCAAAATTTGTTATCATCATAACCAACCATTTCAAAGGCTGTCCATCAACTTCAAGCCAGAGTTCTCCTTGTTTTTCTGCTTCAATACACTTCGAGAAGTGTTTCTGTACTTTGTCGTTCACCAAGGGGAAATAACTCTGTCTTGGAACCAACAACTGAAACACATAGATAATTAGAATAAGAACATTTGAAATATCAACAGAATCAAACATTTTAGCATACAGCTAATTAAATCTTTTTCTCTCTACAATGCAAGAGGATTTGTCATTTTCTAAACTGGGAATGGAAAAGGCAAGGCCCATGGGTGATTGAGCTTATTGGAAGACAAACTAAAATTATGTATGTTAATTATTGATACAAGGGCAATGGCCAATTTAATATTCAGAAAAAATATTAAAATTGTTGAAAATGGTCCATTTTCAAAAATGTCTTTCCAAATCTCTGCTACATATCACCAGTGATGTCTAGAATTAATACTCAGACATCTTAAGTATCTGAATAATAAAACCACACCATACATTCCTTTGAAATTTCCTGATGACTTATTTTAGTGTATTCATTTAGGATGAAATTTAAGAAAGGATCAAAATTTCAAGAAATGAGGTGGATAGTCAACTCCTGTTGCAGGTTTCATGACACCTTGCATTTTAATTTCACTGATTGGCAGATGAAATTTTGAAGAAAACATGTCAGAAAAATGCTACAAAGATGGGTGCGGTCATACTGTGACAGAGAACATATCCCAGTTCAATCAATCAATCAATTCTCTATTTCAGTATGTAGGCCATCGGGCCCATATACATATTTTCATTTATCATCATAAACAAATATTTAGAGTTAGAGGGAGTTTAAATCATGATACAGTTAATATTTTTACATAATGGTCGACATTAATCAGACTAAGACCTCTGACGCAAATATATTTACCCAAACAAGACAAAAGTATCATTATAGTATGTTATAATGATTATGCTTTATTGCCCAAAGGCAATTTTGTGTACACCAAGAGTTTAGAAAATTTAAAAAAACAACATCAAAGACAGGCAACAAGAGTGAGTGACTTTAAAATACAACATACCCTCACATTGTAGTATACAATACCATAGGCAATCTATAATGGATATTCTAAAGTAAAGATTAAGACTTGTTTAAAACGGATATGCCAACAGGTATCAAAGTGTCATTCCCTTGATTTGGCTCCATGTTATATGCCAAGCTAAGGTCAACTCTTGTATACTTACATAGTAAGGGTCGGGCTGTTCAACAGTTTCCACTTCCTCTTCAGCCAGACTGAAGCATACTGGGATACGTCCGTCCCATACTTCACGCAGAATCTCTCGATCTTCAGCCATGATCAATTTTGCTGTCCTTCTTTAAACATAACACCGGAAACAGTTCAGCGTTCACTTTATCGATATCACCATAAAATGAAAATGATTACCATAGTCTTTGTCAAATGAGACAAGACCCACAATTTAAACTTGAAACAAGCAAAAGTCATCCACAGTATACAATGTTTAGAAATACTATCTCTACTAACTACTGCATCTCTCCTTAGTGATTTGTTGAGCTTATAACACACCTTATATTCATTATTTGATACTTTCACTTACATATTGAAATTGACAATAGATTATTCTACATATGCTATTATTCAAAGTAACCCATGCATTGATAATGCAATCGTGTTTCAGTTTTTTTCCACAGATAATCCATGTAGATTTGACAATTCAATCCTGAACAGGAACTTAATTCAGTCATTATCTAGGCTACTTTACAAACTCATATTTGCAACATGAAAAAAAATCTCCTTTATAAATCAGTCATAAATAGTCATATATAATGATAAGTTTACTTAACCCGACAAGAGTTAAAAAACATATATCCCTTGGAACATGAAGTTTGCTGAACAATGGAATGTCATTTATTCTGAAGACTGGATCAGCTGATTGCGACATAAAATAATTAGCATAAATTTTGACTTAATTCTTCATTAAAGGCAAGCTTTCATGACATCTTTAAAATCAAGATATTCTTATCTTACAACTGTACATCGTAAACCATCACATACCTGATTGCATTGGTCGAATTTCTAGATTAGTTGTGTTGAAAAGGCTGATCGTAAAGTTTACTTCCTACCTCAGACAAGGGAAATAACTCTTCGAAGTAGATGTAATGCATACCACGTGTGAAATTTTTTTCTAAATAGAAGCTAAGGGACGAACTTCCAATCTCCCCCGGAAAATGTCTGAACCTGCCATAAAGTTTTAACTTTAAGAAGAAATATTTTCTATGATAAATAGATATGTAAATATAAATAAATATGTTTCACTAACATTTTGTTCATTTGTTTCTTTATCTATTTTCTATCATAAATCGCTGAATGTATTACACATGTGAGACGCTAATAAAACATTGTGCTTGTCTTGTCTGAACGGCAAAACAATAGCACATGTATTGATAGGTAATCATCCAATTTTGAACAACAAAGAAGATTTAGATATGTTGGGATTCAAGTAGAAGGATTTCGTGTAAAAAAAAACTTTTATATTGTCTTGTATTCTAGACTTTTTAATCAAACGAAAATTAATTATATACTCACATAATGATCTCATACAGTTTATTTTTTACGGCTTTTGCGAATAATGTTTACATTGGGACTACTAACTGCTTATAAAAATATGAACCCAATCATAAGCAATTTTAATCATCAATTATATTCACCGTTTACCAAATTTGTTCGTTGTATATCTTTACAAATATTTATATATAAATAACTGAGCTCTTACAACAGAAAAACATGCAGATTTAATTCAGATTTCAATATAACACAACAATTGATTATTTTAAAAAATCGCAATTATAGATTCTAACCAAGATTCATTCCTAATGAATATTGATATTGTTTGTATCTTTCAAAGTTGTATATTAGTTTATATCAACATCTTTGGTAATGTTCTAAAAGGGAATTTTTTTATGACTGTTAATATGGCAATGAATTAGGAATTAGATTAGGATTTGTCAAATTCTTAATTTCAGGAATGCGATGTTTATGATTTAGGGCAATTCATGGATACAGTACTCATAAATCCTATGAATATCAATGAAAAATTGAAAAGTTTTATGATGACAGTGATGCAGATAAATGTTTAATAATAATTATATCGGATAAATCGTATTTATGCAAATGACAATGTAGTTAGAACTAGCTGTAATGCATACGTTACATGAAACGTATGACTTATGGGACGCATAAACTACAGCTGGAAACTAGAAATGCCGAAATCGCTTGAAAATTGGATGTAACGGGGTTACCTCCCTTTGTAGAACTCTTCAACCTATGACTTTCACGTCCAACATGGCGACCTTCAGGACTGTTTGTACCGCTGGGAAGTTCATTCGCCCTGTGTTGTCAACAAGATCAGTTAGAACATCTGCCATTGTTGCAAGTAAATAAGAAACCTCGCTTTTTAATTATCTATGTATAATTTATAGGTGACCGTTGTCTCTAGCATACAAATTATTAACAAATATTTATTTTCCTGCATGCAGTTTGAGTTCAAACAGTGAGTCGAGTGACATTATTTCCTTAGACTTGCATGTAGAATCAATGTAGCATGAATAATTTTCATGCATTTATTTTCTGTTGGATCCTGTTCAATTTTTGCACATTTGTATCGAAATTATCTTGGCTACAACCTCATTGCTCATAATGTCTGTTAAATGTAACTTATTATGTTTCATTTATCATCTTAGGAATGACAGCAATTTAATCAAATTATGTACATAGTTGTGAACAAGTTAATGATTGTACTCTATGACACATGTTTCCAATTTATGTACATACATTGGTATATCTGGCGACATTACATAAAAAATCATTAGACAATAAAACAGCATTTATGATCTTTAAGCTGAGTTGATTTCAATTCAACCTGCAAAGTTATAACATTATCCAACTCAAACTTTTTTAATGAAATTTATTTATGTTACACTTATTTAACATGCAAGTCTATGGAAAAATGTCACCTTACGAATATAACTAGCACAGGTCTATATGTTGAATACCATTTGAAATCCTTGAACAACATAATTTTGTAGACCACAGTTCATTAGCTATCAACCTTCAAAAGCAGAACACTACATAGTCCACTAAACGTTCAGTCCATGTTTTTCTATAATGCCTTTCCTGCCATCATTTGTAGAAAACCTGTTAGACTGAATTTATCTAACGTACAGGGATTGAGAAAGACATCTTTAAAAAATTGGCCATTTTCAGGGTTTCTGATAATTCTTTGAATTTTAAATGGGCCATTCCCCATTAGAATAGATCAATAGTAAACTTCAAATTCTTAATGGGCCATTTGTTCGATTATAGGAAAAAAAGTCCTTGGAAAAAAAGTACCGGTAAAAAAGTCCTCCGGAAAAAAAGTCCTATTACTATAAAAACAGGTTAAATAGACATTAACATCAAAGATATTGTTAAGAAAACATGAATTGTTTGTACTTGAGGTATCAATATGGTTTAATTAACTTTAAGTCTTTACTTTAAGAGGCATTTTGGATTAATTAAGAATTAAGAAAATGTGAGTTTATCTCAATCTATTTAGGATTAATCAGGGATTAATTAAGCACCAATCAAGAGTATATGTGATGTGAGTCTCATGTGATTTTTTCTGAGTGAATGAACTCAACCTTTGTTATTGTAAATGAAAAAACTGGCTTCCAACTGAGGCTATATAAATGCAATGAAAGTCAATATTAACCATTACATCATGGAAGTAATTCAGATAAACAAGGGTGGGTTAAAGCTGGTGTTAGATGGCTACATGTACACCAAACATGCAACTCGAAAGTCCAAGATTGTTTGGAAGTGCAGTTGCAAATCCAGTCTGAACTGCAAGGGCCAAATTTGGACCAACCTGCAAAATGAAAATCCAGAGATCACCAAGGCACACAACCACCCACCAGATGAGTCTCAGATCAACCTCACCAAACTCCGGGTGTTTTTATCACTTTACTCAGGCAACCTGGAGGCATGTCCAAGGCCTAGGACTTGCAACCCACTACAACGAGAGTGAGGAGTTTCGTCTTTTCTGTGGCATGTTGGATGGGCTGGCATTCTTGCCATTAGAACATGTTACAGAGGGGATGGAGTATGCAGACCTGCCTACTTGTACACTTTTGGTGTATTTTGTACAATTTTGAGCAATAAAATATGACTATACACCCACTTTCTAAATTATACACCAATCACCAATTACTACAGGAGTCTTAAAGGACACTGATAAGTCTGATAAGTGTAACTGATTTGACATGTTTGAAGCATTAGCCTTTGATGAACAGTATAGTGTGATGTACAGTACTTGTTTGAAAAAGTTTGTATTAAAATGTTGTCTCATATAATTTATTGTTTGTATACTTTGAATGTGAAATATACAAATTGAAACATACTTTGTACACTTTGAAACCTCAGAATACACTTTGAAATGTTAAGTATACACTTAGGACCGAAAAGGGGTAGGCAGGTCTGAGTATGTCAAAAAAAACAAATCCATCTTTGTGAAGATGCAAGCTCGCTTGCAAAGACTCTGTAATGACAGTAGGTCAGGGAGGAAGTCCGTCCCTGAATTCCTGAATGGGGTTTCTAGGAACATCAGACTGAATAAACTCCAGTGAAGCAGTCAGTCAATCAGAAGTCAAGTACCCAATGATTATTGCATTGTTACCAGTGCTAATTAATGTTGTTATATCTGAATAAAGAGATCAGTATCAGTAAACAATGTGTTACCAGTGCTAATGATTATTGCATTGTTGTATCTGAATAAAGTGAATTACAACAAAAATTTATTATTTTGTCATACTTTGTTACCTAAAATCTAAATAGGACTTTTTTTCTGGAGGACTTTTTTTCCTAGTTGAATTTAGGACTTTTTTTCCGGACACCATTTGTTCATCCAATGTGCAAAATGGCCCAGGGCCCCTGCCTTTCTCAATCACTGAACCTATTACTATGAGCAATTTTCTTTCATGAATCTCCTTTTAAACTCTATCTCTCTTAAAAACCCTGTCCTATCGACTTCCCATCTGTGATTGATGATGTTTTTCTTTTGAAAGGAAACACTGTAATTTGATTATATTTTACTTTTTGTTGAAAATCAACTCTTTGTATTGATAGTCTGATAGAACATCCTCACCTTTTTAAATTAATGACTTTACAACAAGGTTATTCGACTATGTTAGTTAAACTAACACAAATTCAAACACTAATATACTCCTTACTAAAAATTTGGAACATTAGCACCTTGTCTAATATGCATGTGATGGTTGGGTGTTGAATTCAAGCAATTTGATCAATAAACAAATTCAAGATTTTATCTCCTTATAGTTATTCTGCCTACATTATTTCTTAATGTATGGCTACCTTGAACGTGTACTCATTTTTCTGAACAAATCTCCTTGATGCTTAATTTTTTGTGAGGAGTATGTTTAACAGAATCAGACCATCATGAAGCCCTGCTCCAGTCCGACATAAATAATAATATATAATAATAAGGAATGAAAGGAAAGAACAATAACCCTGTAAATGCAATCATTTTAATTGTCAAACAGTATATTTATAGATGCAGCATAAATGGTTTTAAACCAAAATTAGAATATGTGAAAAATAAAATTGTACGTTACTATGATTTATCAAAATTTGTGTTTTTGTCGTCAGAAACTGAAGAAAAGTTCTTTAAATATTGGTCATCTCTGCACTTACTGTTCAAGAATAGTCCTGTTTGAAAATATTGAATTGTTAAGAAATAGTCCTGTTATGCTTAACTTATGTATTTATCAGCCAAATGAGGATTTATGTATTTGTACATATGTGCTGTGTGTATAATGTTTGATTTGCCTGTATCACAAATTATGGAAAATAAAAAAAATAAAAAATAAATAAATAATTTCAATTTAACTTTTTTGTATTATTCTTAGACTGGAACAAGGACTGGAAGCCGGGTCCATTTCCCCTCACTCCTGAAGAGCGGGCGAAGGCAGCCAAGAAATATGGCTTGAGAGTGGAGGACTACGATGTCTACACTGATGACGGTACTGGCTATGGAGACTACCCCAAACTTCCACCAGTGTCGGGCGATTCCAGGGATGCTTATGTAGACTGGGACATACCGGAATTAAAGAGAAACTATGGAGAGCCGGTAAAATAATAATAACACTTTATTCTTTGCTATGATACAGTTTATTTAGGAAATAATTGTCACTTCATTGATATAATGATCTTAATGATTCTTTTTAAGAATTTTATCATAAATGAAATGTATTTTGGTCTCTCTGAGCAACTGTTACTATCAGTAAATGTGTAAACTTAAAGTAACTCTGTGTTTGTTGCCAAAGGTAATATTGGAAAGCCTAACAAAAAGTACAGTTAAAAAAATACTCTTCTCGTTTTTTATTGGTATCACATCTGTTAATCATGGTTAATATGATATATACATTTGAGCATCAAGAAACTAAAACCTTTTTAGTTGACTAGTACATTTGCTACAGAAGGAATCTGGAAAACTTACTTTGTTTTCTATTTCAGCTTAATGTAGATCACGACATGTATGGTGAAGACAGATATAATCCAAACGCTCGTCCCAGATATTCATAGTGAGTGGAAACGATTTTGATTTCATGACAGTAATGGTCTTTCTATCTCTTGTAAATACATTAAGATTTTCTAAGTTTATCTTCTTAACTTTAGAAACATAACATTCAATAACAAAGATAAGCATCTGAAAATTTAAAGATTGCTTTAATTTATTGTGATTAAAATCAAACTGGTTGCTGTCTGACATGCCTTGAAAACCAGTGTTCAAAATAACTTTTCCCTTTAATCTGACTTCTTTTTCTTAATTTCTTTACATCCACAAGTGAAGATAATGTTGAAAGTTTCCCATGTTTCTTGTTTTCCAGTCGTACAATGTTCTACACTACTGCAACATTTATCGGCACTCTGTTGACGTTGTATCTCGTGACGTTACCTTACCCCCACTTTCTACCCGTTGTGAGTATTTTATATTTGTTTATTTCAGAGGTGCAGTCTAAGTAAACCTAGCCTCAATAATATTCAGTGAAGTCCGATATTGAGTCCAGCAAGACGCAATATTCTGGTTGCTTCAGCTGACTTATCGAAATAACCAATCAGGGCCTGTCTTACCAAGCAGCAATAGTCTGCATTCGAACATATAACGTTAGGCCATAGGTCGCCGAAAGCTTCGCTTACGCAACCTCTAATTGTATCGGGCTAACCCCAAAATGGTTTACACTGTAAGATATACAAAGATACATGTATCTATAGCTGAGAAACTTCACTTTGAACAGAACCCTAGAGGTGTATTCTTTGAAATAATTGACTACAACAGCTGTCTTTATACAAAGATAATCATAACTTACCATTTGTAGGGTTATGGGTATTTCAGTCACATTTGTATTCATTTTGTTGGGATATTTTATAAACTTACTTAGGGAATCCTAACCTGAGATTACTTTAATTTGTACACTTCTCCATAAACAGGATTGATCGATAAGATTACAGAATTTGAAAATCAAATTTCATTAAAGAAAAATTTACAAATATACACCATTTCATTTTCAGCTACCAAAACAACATCCTTTTAATGATCTCTACATAGAACGAGGCGGGGAACCTGAGAAAGAAACTGAAGTGAAACACTACACGTTTGAGGCTGCAGATTGAGGATTTATCAGACTAGAAGACTTTGTAAATAATTATTTATCTGTGCCATGTTGGAAGATCTTGTTGAAATATCAAATGAGTGAAAGTGTTGAAGAGTCCAGATGAAGCTGTGGTGTTGCATATATCTGCTCAGTGAATGCTGCAACTCATTCTAGTGCTGCAAAATATTATTAAAATTTTGTGTCCGACTTGATTTTTCTGTCTTAATTTTAACATGACATCTTGCAGACATGCTGCATGCTTAGACTAGATGCCGATTCGCGGAGCCAGAGGGGGGGGGGGGGGGGGGGGGGGGGGGGACCATCCCCAAAGAGATTTCCAATAATAGTAACTTTTTAATTATATTTCTCAAGTATCAAATTAAGTATAGAAAAAATAGAGCCATTGGCTCTGTAGCTCATCAGGCTTCATCATCAATTATGCTGTAGGGTGTGGCCAAAGTGATTCCTTTGTAGAGGCCACAGGGGCACCAATCATAAAATTAAGTATATAGGCTACAAGTTTCAGTTTTCTAGGCCTTATACCTCAGAAGAAGATGATGAAAATAGATTTCAGTGTTGTTCCTAGAGGTCACAGGGCCACCAAAGCTACAATTCATAATCCTCACTAGCCAAGGAGTCTGTACACAAAGTTTCAGCTTTCTAGGCCTTATGGTTCTGGAGAAGACGATGAAAATAAGTTTTTAGGGCATGGCCCCTGTGGCCCTTATTAGGGGTCACAGGGCCACCAAAGCTACAATGTATAATCTTCACAAATCAAGGAGTCTGCAAACAAAGTTTCAGCTTTCTAGGCCTCATGGTTCTGGAGAAGAAGGTGAAAATAGGCTTTTAAGGCGTGGCCCCTGTGGCCCTTATTAGGGGTCACAGGGCTACCAAAGCTACAATTTGTAATCCTCACTAGCCAAGGAGTCTGTACACAAAGTTTCAGCTTTCTAGGCCTTGTGGTTCTGGAGAAGAAGATGAAAATAAGTTTTTAGGGCGTGGCCCCTGTGGCCCTTATTTGGGGTCACAAGGCTACCAAAGCTACAATTTATAATCCTCACTAGCCAAGGAGTCTGTACACAAAGTTTCAGCTTTCTAGGCCTTATGGTTTGGGAGAAGATGAAAATAGGTTTTTAGGGTGTGGCCCCTGTGGCCCTTATTAGGGGTCACAGGGCCACCAAAGCTACAATTTATAATCCTCACTAGCCAAGGAGTCTGTACACAAAGTTTCAGCTTTCTAGGCCTAATTGTTCTGGAGAAGAAGATGAAAATAGGTTTTTAGGGTGTGGCCCCTGTGGCCCTTATTAGGGGTCACAGGGCCACCAAAGCTACAATTTATAATCCTCACTAGCCAAGGAGTCTGTACACAAAGTTTCAGCTTTCTAGGCCTAATTGTTCTGGAGAAGAAGATGAAAATAGATTTTTAGGGCGTGGCCCCTGTGGCCCTTATTAGGGGTCACAGGGCCACCAAAGCTACTATTTATAATCCTCACTAGCCAAGGAGTCTGTACACAAAGTTTCAGCTTTCTAGGCCTAATTGTTCTGGAGAAGAAGATGAAAATAGGTTTTTAGGGTGTGGCCCCTGTGGCCCTTATTAGGGGTCACAGGGCCACCAAAGCTACAATTTATAATCCTCACTAGCCAAGGAGTCTGTACACAAAGTTTCAGCTTTCTAGGCCTAATTGTTCTGGAGAAGAAGATGAAAATAGGTTTTAAGGGTGTGGCCCTTATTAGGGGTCACAGGGCCACCAAAGCTACAATTTATAATCCTCACTAGCCAAGGAGTCTGTACACAAAGTTTCAGCTTTCTAGGCCTAATTGTTCTGGAGAAGAAGATGAAAATAGGTTTTTAGGGTGTGGCCCCTGTGGCCCTTATTAGGGGTCACAGGGCCACCAAAGCTACAATTTATAATCCTCACTAGCCAAGGAGTCTGTACACAAAGTTTCAGCTTTCTAGGCCTAATTGTTCTGGAGAAGAAGATGAAAATAGATTTTTAGGGCGTGGCCCCTGTGGCCCTTATTAGGGGTCACAGGGCCACCAAAGCTACAATTTATAATCCTCACTAGCCAAGGAGTCTGTACACAAAGTTTCAGCTTTCTAGGCCTAATTGTTCTGGAGAAGAAGATGAAAATAGGTTTTTAGGGTGTGGCCCCTGTGGCCCTTATTAGGGGTCACAGGGCCACCAAAGCTACAATTTATAATCCTCACTAGCCAAGGAGTCTGTACACAAAGTTTCAGCTTTCTAGGCCTAATTGTTCTGGAGAAGAAGCTGAAAATAGATTTTTAGGGCGTGGCCCCTGTGGCCCTTATTAGGGGTCACAGGGCCACCAAAGCTACAATTTATAATCCTCACTAGCCAAGGAGTCTGTACACAAAGTTTCAGCTTTCTAGGCCTAATTGTTCTGGAGAAGAAGATGAAAATAGGTTTTTAGGGTGTGGCCCCTGTGGCCCTTATTAGGGGTCACAGGGCCACCAAAGCTACAATTTGTAATCCTCACTAGCCAAGGAGTCTGTACACAAAGTTTCAGCTTTCTAGGCCTAATTGTTCTGGAGAAGAAGATGAAAATAGGTTTTAAGGGTGTGGCCCTTATTAGGGGTCACAGGGCCACCAAAGCTACAATTTATAATCCTCACTAGCCAAGGAGTCTGTACACAAAGTTTCAGCTTTCTAGGCCTAATTGTTCTGGAGAAGAAGATGAAAATAGGTTTTTAGGGTGTGGCCCCTGTGGCCCTTATTAGGGGTCACAGGGCCACCAAAGCTACAATTTATAATCCTCACTAGCCAAGGAGTCTGTACACAAAGTTTCAGCTTTCTAGGCCTTTTGGTTCTGGAGAAGAAGTCGAAATTCCATAAAGTTTACGGACGGATGGACGGATGGACGGACGGACGGACGGACGGACGGACCGACGCCGGACACCATGCCATGCCATACAAAAGGTTTAGGGTTGAGAAACATCATCCCACCCAAAACATCCTGGATCTGCTCCTGTTGTCTTGGCATAGATTTATAAAGTTCTGCTGGAGTTGTGAAATTTTCAAGATGAACATGATCTTGGTCGATGTTCACTGTGTCATGCAATTTAAAACTTTTTAAAAACTCTAATCCCCACAGCTAAAGGTTAAAATATGGCCCAAGTGGCGATTAACTCTTACAATCAAACTTTGTGGGGAAAGAAGGAAATGGTTTTCAAATAAGTTCAGTGGCAAGAGGCTTGGAAAACCTAAAGTAGCTCAAGTATTCTACATGCAGACACTTAAGGCTTGCAGTTTTTCATTTTCAGGAAAAGAGTGAAAAATAAACGTTGGAAGATGTTAAATGCCACCACACATGATGGTAGTTCCCTATACCAAATTTGAACCAGTTTTGTATTTTCATGACAACCCCAAATTAAAAATAGGAAGAAGTTTAAAATCCCAAAAGGAACCACTACATGATAAAAGCTCCAGATGCCAAGTTTCAATGAGCTTGACCATACCGTTTTTGAGATGTGGTCAGGAACAAAATAGCCTGCACGGATGAATGGAAATCATTTCTATATACCGGTATATAATATCCCTTAAAAACGTCTTTTAGCAGGGGAATAATCCACCTACTGGCTCAAAACATCCAATGGCCACCAATTTGATTTAGAGAGTGAGTTTTTGTTTTATGCTGCTTTGGAAATATTTCAGCCATTACTGGCATATTTGATTTAGAAATTCTCTTTATAGATATAGTAACAAGGATTCATTTGGCAAAACTGAAAATGCTTTATTTGCCCCTGAAAATGTAAAAGACATAATGGTTTTAAACTATTTCAACCTCAAGATTCAAAGACATGTCCTCGAGTTTGTCAAACTATATTGAAAATATCCATTTATGAAAGAGATATTCCTGGAGTTATTCCCCTTCAATCTAAACTCCTCACAAAAAAATTAAGCAACATGGATAATTTTTGTGAAAAAAATGATGTACACATTCTAGATAGCCATAAATTAAAAAATAATGTAGGCAGAATAATATTTAACGATACATAACTTAAACTCAGTTCACGTATCATATTGATTGAATACAACTACCCTTATTAACATGCCATTTAGACAGTGCACATGATCCAAATTTTACATGTCGCTAATTTTTTTGTGAGGAGTATAAATACTGGTAACTATTGAGAAATCATTAAAAGAGTTATTCATCTACATGCAAGGTGATCACAAAGATTTATTATGTTCTTTGATGTTTGTCTTACTGATTACTTTAACATAGTGTTGAAATTGATTCAATACTTTAGTCACCATAAACACTCATCTTTAGCAAAATAAAAATAAGGTTCATAACCTTTGTGATAAATTTAATTGGACACATGCCTTTCAAACTTCTTACAAGGCTCATATCATTTAATGATGAATCCATCTGTACAATGAAATAAGTACAAATCATTTGAGACTCTTTCCACATAATATGAAATCACAATACACAAGGTCTGTCTTAAAATCCCTCAAAAGAATTCATTTAGTAACAACATTATTGCATATAAAATCTTAAATGCGTCATTTTGAAAACAGATTTATGTGAACTTTTATGAGGGGGAAATTTATAAATTTCTTGTTGCAAATAAATAATCATACATCAATGATTTATAGATTACCATAACAGGACTTTGTAATTTCCTTCAAGTTTTGATTAGAAAATAATTCTACAAACTTCAATTCTCTTATCAAGCAAGTGTTAAACACAAGGAAACAGACTTTCAAACAAATGTTTTCCGAATCATTTCAAACATCATTAACAGAATATTGCATCAAAAACGGCTAGACTCAAATGACAGACATTTGTGGTAACTTTAAAATAATGAATAATGGTTATGAATTGATCGGCTGTCGGCACAATACGAGTTTGACAAAGATGATTCTTATCTCTCTTTTGACAAAATCAATTAACATATTGTATAAACAAAAGAAATTAACAAGAATTTAATTGACGAACATTTAATGGAACCTTGTAAAAGGAAACTTGATCAAAACCATAATGTAACAAGTTATATTTCTTGATCTCATCCAAACAAGAAGAAATCTCACTTGTGAATAATAAATAATTAAACATATTCAATCATAATTAACTGAACTGAAATGTAAGTTGATTATACCCCCAACCAACTGTTGAGGACATATTGTAATAAAAATTATTCCTTTTCCTTCCGTCCGTTCGAGGACATTTTTTTTAGACATATTGCGTAAAAACTTTACATTTGATTCTTTTCAAATTTGGCATATGTCTACTTCCCTGTTAAGATGGTGCAGTGCTAAATTACAAGCAATTTTGTTATTTTTTAATATTATTTCCTTGTCATGTACAAGGTCATATTCTAAGTTACAGAAAAAACATTTATACCATTCTTTTTAGGGGGCTTAACAACTATTATTGTGGAGACATTAAAAACCTATGAGATTAAAGTATACAATGCCAAGGAAGACACATTTAAAGAGTTTTTAATATCTGCCAGCAGAAAAACTGAGCAAAACTACCTGTATTTCAAGTTGCATTTCATGGCTCGTACAAAAATAATATATTAGGAACACTTTTAATGATCTCACTGGCAATAAATGCTTTTGACAAACCATTAGTCATAACAACACAGTTCTTGTTATATCTTTTCTGTTAGTTTGTTAAGAGTTTTTCAAATTATCAACTCTTTACATACAATAACAGCGAAATGTCATTACGAAAAACTTTTTTTTTAAAGTTGGAAACATTGATAAATCTTCTGAATATACATGCATTGAAATCACCATTAGTTCTTTCATATAAAATGACTTAATGACTATTGTCCTTGTAACAGAGATTTTACAAAAACTTGATTGCTTATCATGTCAATCAAGTTGGATTGACTTCCAACCAACATCTTCAGCAATAAATAATTTACAAGGTTTTGCAAAAAATTTATAAAAACGAAGAATTAAGTTCTACAAACCACAAGTTCTTTCCAAAAAGATGTTTCAAATTAAATGTAATTGTGAAGGATTCTTTAAGTTTTAAAGTCTACTTCTGAGAACCATGATGTCCATTGAAAGAACCTTGGCGACTAAGTAAACTCTGTGCAGGGTTGAGTACAGATTTTTAGGCTTCGGCCTTGATGGGAATGCAAGATTCAGAGTTTGAGATATTGTCCTCAGGCGTGATACACTTCCACAGTCCGTACGTCTTCCCGACAGTTGTTTGCCAAAGTCGAAGAGTTCCATCCTCGCTTCCACTTGCGTACAACTCGCCGTCGGGGGAAAACCTTACACAGTGGATGGGACCGAAGTGACCCTTGAAAGACTCTGTTGAGGATGAAGATCAATTTAATCGTTTATTTTTTTAAATTATAATTTTTAAGATCTCAGAGAAAATGTAATCTGAAAATAACTTTTAAATTATTATCAGCTGGTTTGAAAAGTTAGGAAGAAATTTACTTTGCTATTAGTCGTTTTTGAGTTAAAAGTTGACTCCGTAACAGAATTCAATTCAAAGTTAAAAGTGAGATAACAGTTCTTGAAGCAGTCATAAAATCATTTCAACCTGCCTCATCAAATTTGTTCTTTATGCATTAGATCCGATTGTAATTTGTAACCACATTTATTTTTAACCACAGAGTCATATCACTTAATTTATCATTCTGTTGCTCATTGACCTGTTGGTACAGTTTTGCTACAGAGATGCCATTCATTTCCCCACACCAATATTGGTCTACACATAACTACATTCACTCTCCACACCAAACTAGCTTAAGTCATAATTCCCTGTCTTGACTTCTATTAAAAGTCAAGCACTTTCTGTGATTGGTTCCAATCTGTGAGAGGTTTTTCTAGAATATTTGAGAACATGAAAAGGGATGAAGATCATTTGCTTTTTTTAAGCTATTATATAGTTTCGACTTAAAAGCTTACCTAATTCCTCCCCAGTTTCATAGTCGTACTTGTACATCTTGAAGTCCTCCCCGCCACACACAAATATATTCTTGGAGGGATGGAGTGAGGAAGAGTTGACAGGGGCAATCGACTCGCACTCCTTTATCTTCTCAAACCTGCAATAAAACTCTCTAGGGTTATTGTCTTTCAGAGATATGACTGTATTCTACAAGTAAAATATTAGAACGTATTAGTTAGCAGTGAGCACACTTCAGATTAAGATATTGCTCTTGGTCAAATTTATCAAAATAGTTTTATTCCTGTACATAGATAGATGTTACCAAAAACAAAGACAAGTTTTGGGAGGGGCTAATTCTTGGGCTAACTGAAAGTTCAGATGCTTGGTGGTCATATTGATAATGGACACTGGGCAGTGGTAAGTTAAGAGAGGTGTACTGTCAAATATACAATCTAGCAGAGATGTGCAGGAAGAAGATGTGCAGGAAGAAGACGCCCCCGAAGCGTTACTTGAGGTAAATGGAACCTATCTCTGTATGGTTGTCTACATGGTTGGATTGTACATCCTCTAACCAGATACAAATCTAACAACATAATCGTCTTTTTTGAGAGGCATTTTAGAAGCTGGTTAGATGATGAAAAACAAATTCTCATGAATAATCAACTTCTTTATTGCATCTTTGATCCTTTCTATTATTTGTATGAATGCGAAAAGGCACACATAATGATGGAGCTTGCGCAAATGACTCTGTCAACATTTCGAATCATACAAGATATCTAACTGTACCAATATAAACTCCATAAGAGTTGGTTCTTCTTAAACATAAAAGTCATAGATCACAAGTCGTCTTGACAGAACACTATCAGATATCAAAATAGCTGATTCATGGCATATGAGTATGTCACAGAAAGCAATGTATGTATTGAAGAAAGTCGTGAATATTTTACCAGGCCGGGACCCCAGTTGCCCATTGATCAGAGAGTTACACAGTACAATTTCAACTTCCTGATAGACAGTACGTACGTGTCGAGGTTGAAGAAACATGTCTTGTAGCCGTAGGTTACCAGAAACATGCTCCCATCCCTGGCTATCTCCAGACTAGAGGGTTGAGCAGGCAAGTCAAACTTTTTAGTTTCACAACAGTTCGTTACGTCCCATAACCTGTGAATAAATTTAAATATTTTTTATGTTTTCACTCAAAGTACTGATAGAATGTATCACAAGAGACTGCTTCAACTCCACAAGATGTTTAGAGTCACATAACACACACATTATCGATGGTGTTATTCTATTGAGAAGTAATGAAACTTGCAGAAAATATTATTTGGTTACACGTAATAAAGCAAATAGTGGCATTTATTGTATGATACTATACAAGGCAATTGTTTAAGTTTTATAACTGGCTTATTTTTGGCGTTTATAATATTCGGGTGACATATTCTTTAAATAGACATATTCTGTCTTGGCAAGTACCAAAGCAAAATGAATGTATGATATCCCAGTTAAAGCAAATAGGGTTTGTAAATTATTTCCAGGGTCAAATTTATAGCTTATTCAAGGTATGGAGCAAAATCAAGGTTAACATATCAAGCAAGTAAGACCAAGAATGATTCTCATATGAATGTAAAGAGACACAAAGTAATGTAGGTGGCACAATTGACCCTGTCAACATTTGGAATCTCACAAAGATATCTAAATGTACCATTATAAAGTAGAAACTCTACTATTTCTGTTGCATGAACCACATACTAGTAGATTTTTTCAAAAATCTATTAGATCTTTAGTAGTGAATTCAAGGCTTATTCAAGGCTTTCTGGAGCAAAATCAAGGTTAACAGATCAAGCAAGTAAGACCAAGAATGATTCCCATATGAATGCAAGAAGATACACAAAGTTATGGAGCTTGCACAATTGACCCTGTCAACATTTGGAAACACACACAGATATCTAGATGTACAAACATAAAAGTAGAAACTCTATTTCTGTTGCATCAGCAACATACTACTTGAAGTTTTAAAACATCAATGAGATCTTAAGTAGTGAACTTAAGGCTTTTTCAAGGTATTTTACACGTTTCTAGCCTTTTTAAGGCCAAGTGTTTAAATTCCAGGCTTTTTACAGGCTTGTACGAACTCTGGCAAATACTAACCAGACCTTAACTTACTGTAAAATGGATGGTTGGATCATCCATATATAACTTACCTGACAGTCTTGTCGTCACCTATACTGATGATAGACTTGTGACCTTTAGTAAACAGCGCTGATCTCACGTTTGATGTGTGGCCACTCAGGACTGCTGGCTCTGAGACAAGACAAAGAACATTGATATATGTAGATAATTAGAAATAGATTATGGCTACTGGTAAATTGATATGTCAGAGATTTATTGTAAATCTATTTGTAGTAGTGCTCTTGGGACTCACAAAATCTTATTAAATCAAAACTACACTCAAATTTTCTCATTTTAATACTGCTCATTAAGGGTGATGTAAAGTACCTTGGAGTGGAGAGGACCTATCAAAATAACAAATTTGATTCTCAAAGTAAATATTTTAAAACTTCTTTTCTCGTACATAGGCGGATTTGAATAATATTGTAAGCAGAGGGAACATTGAATTTATACAAAACATAAAATCCTTATTAAGTGGCCATATAATAGCATTTATCCCACAAGAACAAAAGTTGAGTAAAGATCATTAACAGCATTCCATATTTCAAGTTGATTGGAGCTTAATGTTTTAAATACCTGCGTCTGTCTTGTTCAAATCGAAAATTCGTAGATTCTTCTCTTGTGTGCCTGTGAGGAGGTAGTTGCTATCATCAGAGAAATCTACACATTTGACGATGTGAGGATGAGAAAACTCGTGAAGTTCTTCCCCCTTCTCAGCATCCCACAATTTGCTGCAAAGAGAAGAGCCAGTTAATATTCAGGACACAGGAATATCATAAAAGTCAAGTGACCCTTCTTGTTATGTTCTTTAACCCCCAAAACAGTAAAATGACAAGAGAATGACCTTGCCTTGTTTCTGTTCCTTTTCCAAAAAGCCTTAGTAATAACAAATGAATGCTGTATGATCTAATAGAAAACATTTCACCATTATATAATAGGGGTGAAACTGTACGCTTGAGGTTCTGTTCGGTACGTATTGCGGTACAGAACCCTCGGTTCGGTACATTTTCGGTTCGGTACAAAACCAAGAATGACCGTCGCCATTTTGATTACCTTTGAACGAGATCTCACGATATCAAGTCATTCAAACACTTTTGTTTATATTAGGCAATCACGAAGTCATTCACACACTATCGTTTGTAGAGAATAAAAGGTCCTATTTGATTGTTTGAATGAAGTATGCATTCTATGGGGTGCCAAACGGGACTTTAATCGCTATTTAGTAAGCTTACTAAATCGAATAAGTAACCTTGATAAATCGAATTAGTGTGCAGATATTTAGTAAGCTTACTAATTCGATTTAGTAAGCTTACTAATTCGATTTAGTAAGCTTACTAAATCGATTTGAATTATTAAGCTTACTAAATCGATTTAGTAAGATTACTAATTCATTTAGTAAGCTTACTAAATGAATTAGTAAGCTTACTAATTCAAAATGATTTAGTAAGCTTAATAATTCATTTAGTAAGCTTAATAATTCGGTCCATTTAGTAAGCTTACTTATTCATTTAATAAGCTTACTAATTCATTTAGTAAGCTTACTAATTCATTTAATAAGCTTACTAAATCGGCCGATTCAAATATTTTGGGCGTATATGGTTCTCAAATCTATTTATATATATATTTCATCGTGGATCGCCTCTCTCATCATAGAGCAGAAAGTATCAGTAACACATTACATTTGCGGCGCCCGTGTCACTAGGTTAAGTTCGAGTTATCTCCCTTTGAAAAAGATAGCAATATTGTCTATCGGTGTTTGTCAATGGTTTCGCAAAGGGATTTGATTTCAAAGTTAATTTGTATGATTGTTTGGTTCAAAGATGACATATGAATATCGTGAAGGTATGATATTCATTAAAAACAGTTGTTTGAGTGTCTGAACGAAAATAGGACAACTATCCTATTCCTACTCTTCAGACGGTTCATGCTCGCAGTTTTGAGAGTTCGCTCGTTTCACATTTAAAAAAAAAGTAAAATCCTTCATTACTGAAAAATACTATCAAAAATGGTAAATTAAATTTCTTATTCACGGTTTTAATATCCAAAATGTACAATACTTTATTTTGTTCTAGGGAGCAGTCATTGATTTACATTTCAACGACTCGGATGTGATTTAGTAAGCTTACTAAATCATCAAATAAGAAGTGAATTAGTAAGCTTACTAAATGAATTAGTAAGCTTACTAATTCATTTAGTAAGCTTACTAAATCGTTTACATTTAGTAAGGTTACTAAATGAATAAGTAAGCTTACTAAATCAATCGATTTAGTAAGCTTACTAATTCATTTAGTAAGCTTACTAAATAGCGATTAAAGTCCCGTTTAGCACCCCATAGCATTCGGTATATGTACCGAAAATTCAAGTTAATGTACCGTATACCGAACCGAAAGCAAAATACCGCGGTTCAACTACAGTAGTTGTCAACCGTTTCACCCTTATTATATAATTTATATTTGTGTTTAACAATTCTTGATCTTACATGCATCAAGGTACCTAGCAGTAGTCTTAGGTCCTTAGCTCTGAATTTAAACCGAAGGGGTCTTAAACTAAAGTAGTTCAACAATTCAATAACACTGAGTCAGGGTGATGATAAACTTCCATTATAAATAGGACCTAGCACTGTCCATGTTCACCATCATTGGAATATAACTAAAGGTTCCCGTTTTTTTATTTAAGATAGTTAAACTTCTTACGCGGAGAAGTCAGCAGCTCCAGTGGCAGCACGTGTGGCCTCTTTGTTTAATGTGGCTCCCCAGACAGCTCCCTTGTGACCCTCGAAAGTTCCAATCCAGTCACCTGTATCTCCCTGTCGAAGCATGGGTTTGCCATCTGGAAACATACAAAACACCTAAATGCTGGAGAAGTAATTAAGGGAATACAGCACTTTACCAGTCGCTAGTGATAATCCTCTGCCATGGTTTACCAACAGGGATCCAATTAATGGTAAAAAAAAGGACAGATAGTCAGCAAATATCTTAGGGCAAAAGAAAACAATTTTAATGCTAATCCAAGGGGTAATTAGATAGAATAAAATGTACACATAAGATAAGATAAGATATTTGTCAATATCTGTTTTTACAGAATTTTAGCTTTCATTTCTCTAAAACAACTTCCTTTGAAAAAAGGAATTCATGTAAATTTATTGTCATTATTTGTTCTTTTATCAACCAAAAAGAAAGCAAATTTATATCCGGTCAAACGGTGTTATCAATCATTAATTGGTTTATTAATTCAGATAAAACTGCAAATTTAACACTGACAGATGCTCCGATTCAGACGAAATGGCCTGTGCACGTGCCCATATTGACGTTGAATTTACATATATTTTGTGTATAAAAAAATATTCTGGTACACAATGTTACTGTACCTTTACAAGCACTAATAGAAAAATAGCCAAAGGGTGTAATATCACTGAAGTTTAAATAAACAACCGGTCTTGTATGACCACTGCAAGTTAGCGGTGTTTGCCTCAAACTCGACATGTTGGCTGTTTACTTCCGGGATTCGAACGCATGCGTCTGCAATAGTTTCCGCCGGATGACAACTTGACGCCTGCGCACTAAAACTGAAATGGCGGGTAAAGTAAAAAGTTCGAGAGTTAGTAGATGTCAAAGAAATCTTATCATTTGCCGGTTTCTAACAGTGATGTAAGGAAACAGTTTGTAAGTTATGACAACAAACCATTGTTTTACAATATAAAAAGATTGATGGTTGTCATTTTCAATAGTAGAGTAGATAATTTTCAAATTATATTATTATATTTTGATTTGTGCAGTGCAGGGGGAGCAACTTTACAGTATCCTTGTGTAATAGGTTTTCAGTCAGATAAGGAATAAAGACCTGTATTTGAAAAATTACCACAGGTATTGATGAGAAATTACATTTATGAAAACCAGTTATATTTAACATTTGTACAAAATAGAATGCTTTTAACATAACTTTAAAAAAATCCTGACTTTGGTAGTAGTGTCATGTGTTTTCAGTCACTTTCTTGAACCTCTGTTATTTAGAATATGCAGGACAGTTTTTCAAAGTTTATGTTCCATAATGACACAGAAAGTTGACAAAAGTCTGACTAAAACTATTTAATTGATATTTTTTAAGTAAATATTATTCTAAATAAAAAATCTTTGATTCATCATATTTCATAATGAAAAATCGAAAAACATGAAACACTGGGTTTAAAGGGTGACCTAACTATTTCTCCGACAGGAATATCAGTTCTGATTGTTTAAGGTGCTTTGATAAAAGCTTCTCTTGTTTGTCCATATTTTAAAAAAATGTATTGTGCACTATTGGAAAATCATTCAATACCACTGAGATAACTTTTAAAGTTTTGAAAATAAATTTGATAAGAAATAACACTGATAATGATGAATATATTTTTTCTTAAAATGGCAAGTGACAATAAATATTATCACATCAAGACATCTCATTATGTAAAGAATTACAAGGAAATTAGGTGGACAGTTATTAGAGCAAGGTTTGAAAAAAATAAGACTTTCTTTCCCATTGAAAATTGGTATTAGAAAATTTGCTTTAAAATGTGATGTTTTTTTATGTTTTTGCCATAATATTTTTTCTTAAGCAAATTATATTTTAAATGACTATTCCTAGATGCACTTATGAACCCTCTGCTGCAAATAATCCAAAAGATACTTTAATATCCCTTTGGATATGTTCACAAAAGGGAGTCAAAATGACTGACCGAAAACACATGATGACTGAAAACAGATGACTTGACGATATATGTTCGTCATTTTTTCTACAGTACGTTACCAAACCTAACACTAGACAAACTAACCTTAAAACTTTGTCGATACGGATCCAAAGTTTGAAAATAAATAGTCAACAAATATCTAAGTGCTAAAAAAATTGGTCTTGCGCGAATCCAAGGGTTCAATCCCAAAATATCTTATTTAGTGGCGAACATATTCTAAAGTTGTACCAAGCAGGGCTAAGTATGCTATTGTATTGTGTAGTGCAAATCACCTTTTCTTTAAGGAAATATCGTCATCTCTGGATTTTTATTGAGATTTACCATTGTATTCTCTGTATTTGCAGATATAACAATAAGATAAGATAAAATAAGATAAGATAACACTTCATTACCCAGAAGGGAATTCTTCTCACATCCGACAGAGCATGACATGATACATGTAAAACTTAACAATGAGAATTCAATACTATACAATACAATATAGATACAAAAACAACACACATACATATTTATATAATTACACAAGCCGCACAAAGCAGTTTTGAGAACTCTTGTTTAGAATTGAAATACTCGAGGGTATGAATGATTTCCTGGTTCGATTTGACCTATGGTAAGGAACAGGGATGCAGAAATCGGTCTATTTGCCGGACATGTCCGATTGGGAATCCAGTTTGACCGATTGGAAAAGTGACCAGTCGGACATTCAAAAAGTCATTTGACCGATTGAAGATAATCAAAGATTTACTAAACAAACAGATAAACAAGCCTGAGTTGACCGACAAGCAATCAATAAAGGCCAAGTGCCCCGCTTGTATCGGTCATAATTGTAATGAAAACACGAACCGGTCATCAATGAAACAACTAATCCTGTATTCAAACGACATAATTACCTTGTTATCTTTAATTATTGGATCATCTCAGTGTCATGTATTGAGTAAAAACATGTCAATAAATACACGTTTCAATGGTCACACAATCATATCACAATGTTACTAAGGAACATTAAAACTTAACGTTTTCCAGATGGCAAAAGAGGATATTCTGAGTGTAAGACATGTGTTGGATCAGAAATAATTTTCCGGGGAGGTAACGGGTCAAAACGCCCCAAAAACTGCCCATACAATAACACCCAAAAAGGTATGCCAGATCGCTCTGGTGAAAGAATTGTTGGTTTTAAATGGTATAAGAAGGTATTAGATATTAATTATTATCCCCCGCCACGAAGTGGAAGGGGGATATAGGTTTGAGCTCCGTGCGTCCGAGTTAAAGGAGCCAATTTTTCTCAGAACCCGTTAAAGGTAGGATTATCAAATTTTGTGTGTGCCTTCAGGGTATCAATAATTTGATGGAGTTCGAAAATCAGAACCGCGCAAATATTTTGTCCAGAATTATTGCCCTTGTTACGTTTTTTTGGGACTCTGTTCGAGGTGTCTTCAAAGGAGCCAATTTTTCTCAGTAACCATTTAAGATAGGATCATCAAATTTGATGTGTGCCTTCAGGGTATCAATACCTTGATGGAGTTCGAAAATCAGAACCGCGTGAATATCTTTTCCGGAGTTATTGCCCTTGTTACGTTTTTTTGGGACTCTGTTCGAGGTGTCTTCAAAGGAGCCAATTTTTCTCAGTAACCGTTTAAGATAGGATCATCAAATTTGATGTGTGCCTTCAGGGTATCAATACCTTGATGGAGTTTGAAAAGCAGAACCGCGCAAATATTTTTTCCGGAGTTAGGTGTCATGATATTTTTAAATACACTCAAGTATTTAGGAGAAGGTTCTGACTTAATTTAAAATAAGAATAAATCTGGCGGGGGATGTTGATGACTATGTCTTCTTGTTTAAATCTATCTCGGTTCAGATCGCTACAGCCAAGCCGAAGACGTGAGTGGATAATTTGGCAAAATCTAGACCCAGTGTTGTTCCTGGCTGATCAGCTGAGGGGGTCATTTTGGCCTATTCTGAGAATATTGGACCCCTTGTAATGGTAGAGGTATCCTACTTCTACAAATTCTAAGGGACACCAAGCCAAAAAGGTGGGCAAATTTCCCCAGGGCCCCCTCTAGGAACAACACTGTAGACCCATCAAAGATGTCGAAATACAAAACTGTGTTTTGGTGATAGGGGAATGAAAGTTTGAAATGCCTTACTGAAAATCAGTCTAAGTAAACCTAGCCTCAATATTACCTGTTTCACTCCGATATTGAGTCTAAAACCCGGTCTAGTAGAGGGTCGTGTCAGCCCACGTATCGAATTGACCAATCAAAACTCATCTTACCAAGCCACAATAGTCTGCCTTCGCACGTGTAACGTTGGAGGGTCATAGGTCGCAGAAAGGTCGGCTGATGCGGCCCTCTACTAGACCTTTCTAGACTCAATATCGAGTGAAACGGGTAATAATGATACTAGGTTTACTTAGACTGTACTGAAAATTTGCAAGTAGAAAAACTTGTACGTGACTTGTGCACAGTTGTATCTAAATATGAGCAGTTAAGATCGGATATCATTTTCGGTGTCTAATATTTTATACCGACTGTATCTCTTATTTCACATAATTAACAGAGGTACGAGTATATAATATATACAAACCTTTCATTATGTATTAACATGTTGTACATTTGGATCATTTTGCATCTGGTGCGTTTTGACCCCAGGCTTTCTGGTATGGGGCATTTTGACCCAGAAGCCACAGGGATATATCGGCCTCTGGCTTGGTGCTATGTGGAAGGCAATATTGCACAACACCAAGCGAGAGGATGATATATCCCTGTGTCCTCCCCTCGCCTGAATGGTGTAACAAATCTTAATGAATGTTTAAACAAAATGCATAATGATATTTAACTGAAAAGAGTATAAAAAACTATGTCAGCAGACTGTTTTATTGTAAGAGATAATGTCAAAAGTCAGCAATCAAAGGTCATGGGTCACAAGACGGAAGTGGTGTTTCCAAAATATGCATCAACAGTCGTGTCATTGGTCCTGCTTAGCCAAAGGAGTTTGCTGTATAAATAAAGTTCCCGAAGACATCCTGCTACATCAGCGTATGTCTCCGCGTTATGCTCCAACCTATCCCCTGGCATCTTTCTATTGAATTCTACCGTATCGCTGACGGGTGGTTACTCAGGGCTATTTATGGACTGTCTGTTTTCAGTCAAACTATTTTGAACTCCATACGCTCAAGAGGGTGATATAATCAGTAGTTATCCAGAGTCACGTGAACCAATCAGAGATCGAGATTCTTACATGAGGTAGGGTAAAGAAGTATTTCTGCTCTGCTCAGTGCCTACAGTCTACAAGTTACTTTCTGTCCTGTTTTCAGTCACACAATTAATAGTTACCAACATGTTTATTGAAAATTAAGTTAAATGCATCAACAAAATAAATCTTTTTGATTATTTTTATCATCTATGGTTTTTACTTTTCAGTTTATTTTGATTTGACTGAAAATCAAAAGATATTATGTGGAAATATCTACTTTAATCCAGTCTATGTAAACCTAGCCTCAATAATACTCACTACACTCCTGATATTGAGTCTAGATAGATACAGTAAGAGGTTGCATCAGCCGACCTATGACCCTCCAACGTTATACGTGCAAAGGCAGACTTGCTGCTTGGTAAGCCAAGCCCTGATTTGTCAATTCGATAAGTCGGCTGACGTGAGCCGTTACTTTGTTTTGCTAGAGTCACTATCGGGAGTGCAGCAAGTATTATTAAGGCTAGGTTTACTTAGACTGACTTTAATCATGACTACCTGTCTAAGGAACTTATATTTGTGATTGTAGAATATTATATTCATTAACAGAAATCCAATAAGGTCTTTAAATTTATGCAAATGAGGTCAACAACTATTAAAATTCAAGCTAAAAAAAGACACATATGCATGATAATTGTTATTTACAGTTAATTTTATCTCTTAGTGAGAGAGCTGTCGGTATAGCAAAGAAAATATATAATTTTCACTCAACACAAAAAAAACCCTTCACTGTTGTCAATATCAAACACTGCCATTGACCTCCCAAAATCAAATTACCTGTAGGAGACACATTCAGAATATTCAGATTAAGAGGTTGTAATGGCATCACTTACTCTTAAAAGTTTATTCTTATCAAAATGAGACAACAACCTTGCTTATTAATACTAAATAGTGTGTTGACGATGTTTATTCAATGAAATTAGGGATACTTAATCTGACAATACATATATAATGATACAATGTCTGTAAAGTGATGCGTATTGTTGAGTTTAAAATTGTTTATTTAACCTCTAGTCTTTATCATAGAGTAGGGAGGTGCATGACGTCATGGCTAATGTAGACAATGGCAGTTTTTCCTAAAATATCACCTTTTCTAATTTCTCATTTGACTGCTTTCTGTTACAGGTACAACTTTGTAAACTTGGTAATAAACTTTATTATCACTACTGAACACGCTTTCACTTATATATTTCTTTTGTTTATCGTAGTTCTTGTGTGAAAATATAAATTCATTGCAGATGCAAAGCGCAAGGATGACGTTATTTGCGCTATGGTGACCCTAAAAATTACGTGTACATCGATTTTCAAACTGATTTCCGCAATATCGCCAGTGTAAAATGTTGGAAAATATTTTTGAATTTACGTAGGAAAAATCGTCTTGAAACCAAAATTCTGTGTTTATTATCAAAACTCGGTCGCTTTCTAGGCAAAATACTAAATCGAAATCTTTCCTCAAGAAGCAAATGCATTTCTCAAAAAGATTTTGTCAATAAACAACCAGTATCCAACAGAAAAATAACTTACCTACAGAAATTCAATAATTTTAACGAGTTAGTTACTTGGGCGATATTGCGGAAATGGCATCGAAGATTGGACATCGTGGCGATTTCCCCTCATTTTGTTGTCAAGTCGTACCAAAACGGCTTTGTAGTGAAGAACTGTCATGTCGACAGTTAAACAAAATGGAATGAATAGGATATAAAGGCGATCTGCTTATGGTAGATCTACATTATGTTTCTTATTATTTAATAAATTCTTCGTTGTTGTGGGTTTTAACTTCGAGTCTGAGTCTATTTATATCGTAGGTGAAGGTCGTGACACGGCATATTTGCAAGGTTATTCTGCATGGCAAATCAGATCAACCCGTAGAAAAAAAACGTCGACCGAAGTCAGCTTTTCTAAAGAAATATCATTTAAAATAGGCCTATAACATATTGCATAAATTTATGTGACTTAAATGTAACTATGAAATATTTTTATCGTTCCTTAAATAATTCATGATAGAGCACATTTTCCAAAATATTTTTGTTGAACAATCAAGCAGCTTTCTTAGTTTTGAATTCCCAAACGCGAGGGTCAGGTTGCTCCCTTGCCTAATTAGTGCATTAACAACATGGCGTCTTGTTTGACCCCAAACATATTTATCGGATATTTTAGCAACATTGTACACAGGTTAATAGATTTCAGCTTATTTTCACACAAGATAGAGAGAGCAAAAAAAGGGGTTTGTCTAGAAAATTAACATCTCTTTTATAATATCAGGTCTAACAAGTCATTGGATCAAAGACAAGGTGTGTCTGTTTGTTTTTAGTTAAGACAGATTATACGTTTTGATGATCAATGAAAGTGTTCTCTTGATATTTGTTACATTCTATTTTAAAATGTTGTCAATTTTCCCTTTTCAGATAACCAAAATGGGCTAGGCCATATTTCTGAAATATAACAGTAAGCAGAGCGTGAACCAATTTTCCGAACTAACATTTACCAAGATGGATTCTCTCGACTTGTATGATGAGATGTTGTGTGAATCAACTGACACAAAACTCAAAGCTTGCAAACCTGAGCCAGAGGAAGAAAGCATTGATATGTATTCAGATTTTGATGATGGTGTTTCTGCCCAAGATCATGAAGGAATTAACACCCTTGAAACAGAATCTAAACCCATCAAAACCTCAAGAAATATCGCCCAAGAGAAAGAAAGTTTGGACCTGTATTCAAATTTTATGATGAAATCAAACACGAATCAAACATTCATACACAAAGCATCATCCCTTAAGCCAAGCAAGCCTCCTCCAGCCGAAGAAAGTTTAGACTTGTACTCTGATTTGGTCAAATCTGATGCAGACCATTCAAATGTAAAGGCATCTCTAAAACCAAGCAAGCCTCCTCCAGCTGAAGAAAGTTTGGACTTATACTCAGAGTTTGTAGGAGTAAAGTCAGAACACATACGACCAGAGACCTTGGTAAGCGATGTCAAAATGGAGTCTTCATCGACATCAAGTAGAGCCTTGAAAGACGAGGGTGGGGTGGATCTAGATCTGTTTACAGAAGTCCTCGCTGATGAGTTGCAGCACAAGCATGATTCACATGTTCAGGTAGGTTGGTTTTATGAAACAAATCAGCAGTTAGTAAGTCATGGACTTTGAGAGCTGTTGCTCATTTAGTCCCACATCAATGTTTGGAGTTAATTAGGAGATAAACATTTTGTGTTTGGAACTCAGCTTCATATATAACAGAATTATTATAGCTCTAAATTTAATTTGTATTCCGTATTTCGATTTATTATCCCCAGCCGCAACGCAGAATAGGGGACATAGTATTCAGCGATGTCATCCGTATGTCCTAATTCTTTGTTAACGCAGTAAATAGGGATGAATATCTATTGTACATGAGGACTCTGACACAAGGGTTCATACAAGCCTGAAAAAGGGCAAGGGAGATAACTCTTGACACTCCCACGTTGCTTGTTACTATGGGGGCGCGTGGCCCAGTTTAACATATCTAAATATACCTACGGCACGTGACCGGTTTTGACCAATGGTAAGCCGACATTGCTGTGCAAGTCGAGATAAAGGCACTTGACCTTAAGAAACCTTGACCTTGAAAACCTATAAGCCTTAAAAAGCCTTGAAAATGATTAAAAATCGTGGGAAAAGCCTTAAATTCCCTGATAAACATGGTTAATATTTAAAGTTGCTTATGTTTGGTGCCAAAAATAAATAGTTATACCTCTATATATATCAATTCATCCAGAATCTTTGTGTAATTTCAAGGTAACTTATTGTTGAATTGTCCATTGTGTAAGGTCTATTGCTTTGTGTTACCTATGAATTCATATGTGAATCATGCTTGATCTGCCCTAATTTTGCCCAAAAAGCTTTGATAATGGTCTTAAGATAGCCTTAAATTTTGGTCTTGAGAAATTGTTAAAACCTGGCCATGCCACTCTAACTTTTGTCCACTTCTTTATTATTTCCAGTTGGCCAAGAAGTTGACTGTTTCCGAAGCAAGAATCAAAGAACTAGAGTTGGAGCTGAAAGAAGCCAAGGAGAAGCAACTGAAGAGTGAAGCAGAGAGCATCGTCGTCAAGAAGAACATGTCATCCCTCCTCCTCACTGCCAGGAATGAACTCAAGCGCAAAGATAACGAGATTCGCAGATTGAAGTGAGTAGGATGGAACAATAGTTTCACGCTATAATCATTACACCATGGAAGGCAAAATTAGAAGTTTAATACTAGTGAAATGTATCAACTGGTAGCCCGACTGACGTATAAAGGATAACAAGATCATTTCAATGTTTTGGTCTAGCTGGAATTGCATTTTGGCTATTTAGCAGCCCCGTCTAAGGACGGGGCTGCTATCAGTTTTTATGAAGTTTCCATCGCCGCCGCCGCACTCGTACTACTAGCTATAACTTTTTTTCACTAAGCTTTCCAGAACTCTAATTCATACCTTACTACTCATACCTCGGGGGAACGATTTTGACACGTTCACTTTCAAGGTCAAAGGTCAAGGTCACGAGATACGTATTCACTCTAAGATTTCCTTGTAAACGCGATAACTTGAAAAGTTTTTGTGCTATGAAGCTCTTACTTGGTATATATCATCCTTGGAAAAGTAAAAAAAATTGAAAAGGTTTTGGCTACAATCCGTCAAAGGTCAAGGTCACAGCAAGGTCATGACGTAAGCATGTTTTAGCGAAAATGCTTTATTTTAACTATGAACACTTTTAATCAATACATGATTGTTATACTCAATAAAAAGTGTTCAATGATTGTGTGACCTTGAAGGTCAAGGTCATGAGATATGAGTTATTACAAAATGCACTAAATTTGGGTATAACTTTATCCCATTTAGCTTTTCAGAACTCATGAACATGTCTAAATGTTAATACTTCCAGGGAATCATTATGACATGTTCACTTGTAAGTTCAAAGGTCAAGGTCACGAGTTATAAAATCACCGCAAAATTCTTTGTAAACACGGTAACTTGAAAAGTTTTTGTGCTATGAAGCTCTAACTTGGTATATATCATCCTTGGAAAAGTAAAAAAATTTGAAAAGGTTTCGGCTACAATCAGTCAAAGGTCAAGGTCACAGCAAGGTCATGACTTAAGCATGGTTTAGCGAAAATGCTTAATTTTAACTATGATCACTTTTAATCATTATATTGATTGTTATACTCAATAAAAAGTGTTCAATTATTGTGTGACCTTGAAGGTCAAAGGTCAAGGTCATGAGATATGAGTTATTGCAATTCCTTGTAAACACAATAACTTGAAAAGTTTTTGTGCTATGAAGTTTAGATTTTGTATATATATTATCTCTTGAGAAGTACAAAATTTCCAAAAAGTTTTGGGTACGAACTGTCGAAAGTCAAGGTCACAGCAAGGTCAACATATATGGAGAAAATGGATTGATTTAATTTTGAACACTTTATTTCATTACAATAATGTTATACTCGATGAAATGTGTTCATTGATTATGTGACCTTGAGTGTCAAAGGTCAAGGTCACGAGAAAATTCCCAATTTGGTGAGGCCTGTAAAAGGCGGAACAGGGTAAGGCGAAACCCCAAGTTCAGGGGCTGCTCTGCTTTTGCGGTATCCCGCAAACGCTAATCTAGTTGTTTTAGAAATCCACAAGCCTGAATGGCTAGTAATGTGAAAAAACTAATTTCCACCCCTGCTCAAGCATGAAATTATTGAATATTTAAGTGTGTGTGTGTTAATCTTTGAATTTATGAAATTTGACATCACATCAGGCTATATTGCAGCAAATGGTATTGTAACATTTCATATGAAGTTAAGAGTAAGTCAAACAGTCACTGTTGTGTGTTGTCTTTTATTTGTGAGCATAATCACGTAGTTTCTATTTGTTGATAAAAATATTTTCCAATCAGAATTTTAATATGTATTTTTCTAACGTCAATAATCCATTTGAATTATGTGCCAGTCACTACACATTATTTGATGCCAATGAAACGATTGTTTGCTCTCATTTCAGTTTGATTTTGGCCAAGAAGAAAGTGAACAGTTACGGCATGAGGCAAGACAACAGTAGGCATCTAAATGAGATGTCTCCAAGTCATCGCACTCAGACCAGAGACAGAAGAAATCATCATGCGCCCATTTCATCCAGACAAGACTCGGATTCAGAAACCATCAAGAGAAAAAGAGCAGAGCCAGTTGATCAGGGAACACCAAAACGCCAAAAAGTAGATCTTGACAGGCAGTCAAGAACACCAGATACCAAAAATAGAAAATTAGACTCAAGAGGTGAAAATAGCTATTCAAATAATGAAAAGAACAAATCTGCAAATAATTCAGGAAGAAATGACTCGAAGGAAAAATTTGCTTCTGAAAAGAAAGACTCTGAAAGAAGGTCAGACAGGAAAGTTTGCGAAAATAGGTCAACTTCTGAAAGGTGTCGTGAAGATAGGCCTAAGGCAGAAAGGGGTAACGGTAGAAGGTCAAGTGCAGAAAGAAGTGACAGAAGTAGGTCAAGTCCAGAACGAGGTCGTGGAACAAGGTCAATTACAAAGAAAGGTCACAGAAGTGGGTCAAGTGCAGAAAGAGGGGAGGGAAGTAGGTCAAGTGCTGAAAGGTGTGTCAAAAGTAGGTCAAGTGCTGAGAGAGGTTCTGGAAGTAGGTCAAGTGCGGAGAGAAATATTGACAAAAGGTCAGTTAGGGACAGAGTTGATGAGAAGAGAACTAAGATAAGAACAGAAGATAAGGACTCAAGTAGAAGCCTTGATAGAGTTAAAAACCAATCCAATCAGAGTGAATCTGATAGTGAGAAGAGGTCAGGAGAGAAAGATTATGACAGAAAGAAACTTAAAGATTCTAGTCAGAAAAGTAAGAAAAAATCCTCTGTTCTTGACTTAAGAGACAAACTAAGGAATAAGCAATCAGGAGAAAAGGTTGATTCGGGTAATTCAGACGACCAACAGGTTCAAAAGAAAGTGATACTCAATCGTGATGCTATGGAAATGAAAGGAACTGCTGACAGAAAATTGGAAAGAAAAAGTGAACATAGAGATTTTGAACATATGGAGATTATTGAAGAAACAAAGATGTCAAGAGAGAATGAAAATACAGGAGACCAGAGTGAAATTTGTCAGGATGTTAACCTGGATTTCAAAAAGGAAATAAAGATACAACCCCAAGATTGTGCAGATGAGGAGAATAAACAGCCTGAAGGAAAGAGACAGGAATCTTTCAAAAACTGTAAAACTCAATGTTCAACGTTTGAATCATCTGGAAGTCCGGCTGTTTCAACAACATTCCAAACATCAACCAATATGTGTCCAGAAAATGTGAAGACTCCAGTAGAAGTAGTGGACCAGTGCAATAATCTTACACCAGCGGATCAGAAAGCAAAAAGACGTATCAAACCAGTCATGCTCACTGCAAAGAAAAGTGACTCGGCAGACAGCATCAAGGGACAGTCCTGCTTAGACAGCGTCATTGAAAACATTGAGAGAAGGGAATCCTTGGAATTTGCACAGGCTAAGGTGGTTCATGTGGACACCAGCCTTGAGAGTTGCAGTTCCGCATTCTCTTTATCTAAGTCTCCAGATGCATATTCCTCCAAATCAAGTGTTCTTGAATCTATCAGTTTTACTTGTAGATCAGATCTTGTATCAGAAAAATCTCAGAAGCATCCAAGAGATTCTGGTTCTCTCCCCTCACTGACTGTTTCCAAACATTTGTGTTCTGAAAGTTCAGAGATGATACTTAAAAGTCATTCCAATTGTGGAACCAACAAGAGTGACTCTTTTTCAAAATACTCAGATATAAGTTCCATTGCACCTTCAGAAAGTGCTAGTTCTCATGTACAACAACAGCATCAGTTTATGGTAGGAACTCACTACTCTGTTGAAAATGAACACCTCCTTCTGTGCACAGCTAACCCATTTCCAAACGCCAGTTCAACATGTCTTTCCCATGTGTCAACAGAAAGTGGACCTGACACTATCGCTAGTGATATTTCAGAACGGGAATGCTCCCTAGGATTCATTATAGAGGATGAAAGTTGTTCCAGAACAGTTCCCTATAGCTATGAGAAAAGTAAAGAAAAGAAATCGGAGACAAAAGATGATAAATCTGATATTAATTCTGGGAAGAAGTCCAAGAAGAAGAACAAATTTAAGGAAAAGGAGTATGATGGTAGTGAAAAAAAGAGAGATGAAACTGAAAAGTGTCCACAAAATCTTGATGGAAATGAATTAAAATCTACTCAAACGACGAGCCCTGGCACAAACTTTGATAGTATAACTGTAGTGAATTGTAACATTCCAAACGGTCTTGTCCAAAGAGATGACTTGCTGAAAGAATCATCCAGTTCACTCTCAAAGAAGTGTCAGATTGACAATAAATTAGCCTGTGGTCAAAATCCTTCTGACAAAAGCAGTAATGTTTCCACCTATCCCCCTGTTTGCCCTGACACTGTTCCATGCATTGACTGTCGTCTCAATGGACACAAGAGACCACCATACCATGTTGAACCCATAGAGTTCACAGGCTTTCCTCAGTCTTATGCAAAATCTGAAAGTGAAGACGATGACCGACTTGTGATCAATATGCCCGAAGCAGTGGAAATGGATTTTCAGAGCAGTGATATGGATACCAGAACTGACAAGGTGGCATTTGGAAATCCAAAGCCTGTTAATGTTGAGATGTTGCCAAAAGCAAACCTTGAAAATGAAACTTTAGAACCACAGTATTCAATGAATCAAAAAGACAATTCTGAAATTTCTTCAGGATTTAAACCATGTATGAATAATCTAAGCACAGAAACTCCAGTCTCTGGAGTTGAGTCTCTTGAACCAGTATTGCCAGGATCATCTTTGGACAAGCAATTTGATGAGAGAGGGTTCAGATCATATGGAAGACAAATGTCTTTGCCTGAGACAAATTCACAGAATTTGATAAGAGCAAGAAGTTCTTCAGTATCATATGAAGGAGTTCACCAAGTTTTCCCCGATAGACCAAAATCCACTCCTCTTCCAGTCTACCATCCAATTGATTTGTCTGTAAACTCTGATACAGAAAATACTGCTAAAACACCAACAATGTCAGACTTTTCAGTTTCAGAAGATGGAGCTTTGGATTTGTCCAGAAGGCAGGTATTCATTGGTTCTAGTCAGCATTTGAAGCCAGTGCATCTGAAAGAAGAACCCATAATGAGAGACTCAAGAGATGAAGCAATCTCAGATAATGCAAAGGCTTTCACTAGTGGTTTCAAACTCTACAGACCTCCAATTGTTCCACAAAGATCTCGACCTGAGAAAATGGAAGTGGAAGAAGAAATCTTGATAGATGCTGGCAAGCCCCAGAGTCAATCAGTTTCAGAAATGAGGAAGTCATCACAATCAAGTGACAAAGATATGACAAAAAAAGGAGATTACAATTTCAAGATTGATGAATTCAAAGAAAACATTAACAGAATTCACTTGACAACTTTAAAAGTAGAACAATCAGAAGTGCACAGCAAAGAAACAGTTATGGATGTTGATGAAGATTCATCAGCCGATGGACACGGTACTTCTCAAAAGAACTCGAGCATTTCCCTACCTAGTGTTAAAGCCTGTAGTGCAGTGCAAAGCAGTACTTCAACATCTCTAGAAAAGGACTCAAATGAGTTATCTTCAGAATCAGAAAGTGAAGACAGTCGCATTAGATCACCAAATAATCCTTCCTACTCTACCAGTGTCAGTCATAATACATCAGCCTCTCAATCCACACAGTCACTCAGTTCACAAGCTTCTCCAAAAAGTGATCGAGCCTTTAGTTCTCAATCATCTGCAAGGAGTGACAAAACTTCGAGTTCACAAGAGTCTTCTAAGAGTGATAAACCGTCAACAAGTTCACAAGAGTCTTCTAAAAGCAATAAAACCACTACTTCTTCCGACCAATGTGATAAAACCTCAAGCTCACAGGAGTTATCAAAGACTGATCAAGACTTGGCCAGTTCTCAGGTCAGCCCAGTCCAAAGTTCTTCAAAACCTAGTGACTATTCTTCCTTTTCTGATGAGGAGAGTGCGCCAGATGATGATGACTCCTCCAATGAGGACTCTGATGTCTGTGTTACAGATAATGACGATCTTGATTGTGAAAGCTCACAGAGTCAGTTACTGGTCAAGAGCATATCCATAAGAAATATTCCAAGCTCAAGCAGAAGTTTTGATCTTGTTCAGGATCTACAGATTTCTGATGATAGCAGCATCAGCTGTAAGGAATCACCTGAAAGTATGTTGGCAACAAAGACAACATCTTTCACTAGTTTTGAAGAAACTGACTTTAAATTTCCAGACATGTCTAAATCTTCATTTGGAAAATCACCAAAATCTCCCAAACTGTCCAAAATCATTTCTCCAGAGGTTCCAAGAAAGCTTTCATTTCCTCAGGATGAGAATACTGTGTTGTCAATTTTGGCTGACTCTTGTGATGGTTTTGATTGTGAGTCTGGTGACCACAAAGAAGACTGTAGAAAGCATATACCAGAGTCAGCAGCAGAACCAGATCCTGATCTTAAGGATGAGGATGAGGATCTCCAATGTGCCAAAGGTTGTGATGATGATGAAGTTAAGAGTGAAGATTCAGAGACTTATGCAGAGGATGGAGAAATAACAGAGGATGAAGTCCCAACAATGTCAACTAAAGGTCCTGTAGTCCATGATGAAGAAACTCAGGAACTAATGGAACTCCTGAAAGCCAAGAAGCTCCTTGAGGAAAAGATTCTTGGCATTTGTGGCAGAAGTGAAACCAACTCAGATGATCAAAAAGGGCCACGAGCAAACAATAGTAGAGGGAAACAGGATCGAAGATCACACCACTCATCACGCGATGAACGTAAGGATAACAGATATACAAGAGAAATTCATAGAAGTGACCCAAGACTTAATTCTAGACACCGTGTTCGTGACAAAGATGAACCAAGACACAGGACATATAGTCCATCAAGTCGACATAACAGACGACATCGGGACAGGGATTCATCACCTGTTGGTCGTCGAGACTCGTCACGAGATAATGACAACCGGAGAGACCAGGATAAACGGGAGAGGTATTCAAGGGATGCTGAGAGTGACAGAAAGGGTAGAAGCGGTCATTCTTCGCGTCGGAGAAGTCGAGATGTAAGATAGTGTTACGTTGTTGTGTTATCTGAATTTATCATCTTTTATCAGCAGCTTTTCCTTAAATATATGGTAAGCGTTTATCCTTAAGTGTTATCATGAGATTGGTACTAATGCATAATTATGTTATATTTGAGTGACTCTCATAATATGCATTGTAAACAACGTAAAATTGAATGCTCACTTTGCAAAACTTATTTTACTATTTTGAGGACAATATTATAAATTCTTCATCCTGCTACATCAGCGTATAGGTCTCCGCTAATGCTACAACCTATCCCCTGATATCCTCCTATGGTCTTCTGTCGTATCGCTGACGGGTGGTTGCTCAGCGCTATTTATAGCCTCTCTCTTTTCAGTGAAACTATTTCGAACTCCATACACTGTTGTCTAGTGATGTCGCACGTGGAAATCTAAGAGCGAGCGATTTGGAGCTTAGCGGGAGACTGCAACGAGAATCAGATTTATTATCTAATAGCACTCCCATTGGTTAATTTGCATCACGAGGTGAGCACGCGGAACGAAGCCAAGAAACCAGTTTGCCGCTATCGCTGAAAGGGCATCATTTGATTGACTTACGATACGACAGAAGACCATAGGAAGATATCAGGGGATAGGTTGTAGCATTAGCGGAGACATATACGCTGATGTAGCAGGATGTAAATCCTTCAAACAGATGACATTTTGTCTATCCTGATTTCAATCTGTCAGATTGATGCTTTAGAACTGTTTCCCTTAGGTGATCAAACATTTGATTTTTAGCTCATCTGGCCTGTAAGGCCCGATGGGCTTATGGCATGGCATGGTGTCCGGCGTCCGTCCGTCCATCCGTCCGACCGTCCATCCGTCCATCCGTCCGTCCGTAAACTTTGTGGAATTTCGACTTCTTCTCCAGAACCATAAGGCCTAGAAAGCTGAAACTTTGTGTACATACTCCTTAGCTAGTGAGGATTATAAATTGTAGCTTTGGTGGCCCTGTGACCCCTAATAAGGGCCACAGGGGCCACGCCCTAAAAACCTATTTTCATCTTCTTCTCCAGAACCATAAGGCCTAGAAAGCTGAAACCTTGTGTACAGACTCCTTGGCTAGTGAGGGTTATAAATTGTAGCTTTGGTGGCCCTGTGACCCCTAATAAGGGCCACAGGGGCCACACCCTAAAAACCTATTTTCATCTTCTTCTCCAGAACCATAAGGCCTAGAAAGCTGAAACCTTGTGTACAGACTCCTTGGCTAGTGAGGGTTATAAATTGTAGCTTTGGTAGCCCTGTGACCCCTAATAAGGGCCACAGGGGCCACACCCTAAAAACCTCTTTTCATCTTCTTCTCCAGAACCATAAGGCCTAGAAAGCTGAAACCTTGTGTACAGACTCCTTGGCTAGTGGGGATTATAAATTGTAGCTTTGGTAGCCCTGTGACCCCTAATAAGGGCCACAGGGGCCACGCCCTAAAAACCTATTTTCATCTTCTTCTCCAGAACCATAAGGCCTAGAAAGCTGAAACTTTGTGTACAGACTCCTTGGCTAGTGAGGATTATAAATTGTAGCTTTGGTAGCCCTGTGATCCCTAATAAGGGCCACAGGGGCCACGCCCTAAAAACCTATTTTCATCTTCTTCTCCAGAACCATAAGGCCTAGAAAGCTGAAACTTTGTGTACAGACTCCTTGGCTAGTGAGGATTATGAATTGTATCTTTGGTGGCCCTGTGACCCCTAATAAGGGCCACAGGGGCCACGCCCTAAAAGCCTATTTTCATCTTCTTCTCCAGAACCATAAGGCCTAGAAAGCTGAAACTTTGTGTATAGCCTCTTTGAAGAGTGAGGATTATAAATTGTAGCTTTGGTGGCCCTGTGACCCCTAATAAGGGCCACATCGGCCACGCCCTAAAAACCTATTTTCATCTTCTTCTCCAGAACCATGAGGCCTAGAAAGCTGAAACTTTTTGTACAGACTCCTTGGCTAGTGAAGATTATAAATTGTAGCTTTGGTGGCCCTGTGACCCCTAATAAGGGCCACATCGGCCACGCCCTAAAATCCTATTTTCATCTTCTTCTCCAGAACCATAAGGCCTAGAAAGCTGAAACTTTGTGTACAGACTCCTTGGCTAGTGAGGATTATAAATTGTAGCTTTGGTGGCCCTGTGACCCCTAATAAAGGCAACAGGAACGTCCTTCAAATCTATTTTCATCATCTTCTCCACAAGTATAAGGCCTAGAAAACTGAAACTTGTCGCCTATATATACTTAATTTTATGATTGGTGCCCCTGTGGCCTCTACAAAGGGGGTATCATTGGCCACACTCTACAGCATAATTGATGATGAAGCCTGATGAGCTACAGAGCCAATGGCTCTATTTTTTGTGCCAATGCTATACAAAACTTCCATTCTTTGTTTAATAACTCGTAGTACAGGCCTCGCTCACCACCCTAGAGTGAAGTAGAGCAGTTCCATGCCAATGTTCAAATTTAAATTACCGGTAACTGTAAATTATCTCTTTTGACAATCATGATGTTTCCTAACGGTGTCTGTTGAGTGTATGCAAGACATCAATCACCTCTGCAGCCTAAATGTATTGCCTCAATTTATGCAAAATGGTGCATTTTGTATGTGAGTATTGAGCTGTCAAACATCAGTTGTGTCAATGAGTGTGGTTGGCTGCTAATTTGGGCGGGAAGGGAATAAATAATTATATTTGTCTATTTCAGGCAGGTTTCCAGCTCTTGAAATGACATTTGAAGGCTAAACAGCATAGATGGCATTGTCAATAATGAATGAGATTTTTGGGCAAATTTTAATACTGTGGCATTAAGTCAAAATGTGATATTCATCATACTCACTTCTTTAAGCACTTCTTTTGTTTATCCTATGAACCAACAGAGACATATTACTGAATTCCTGAGTAGGCAATTTTGACCAGTACAATTGAATACTACTCCAAAGAAGTGATGGGTCAAAGCCGTTTTGCTTTCGTCTGACCATGGCGTAATTTCAGTTGAAATCCTCATCATAGTAATTTTAGGTTTAAATTGTTCTTAGAAGAAAATGCATGACACATTCAAAGACATAAGCACCTAATGATGGTTTCACTACATTGGCTTCGGGTGATGCAGACAGTATCATGGACCTTTGAGCGTTAATTGGTTGATTTCTCAGGAAACTATTGTACTTTTATATTAATATATTTGACACAATTTTATAAGATATGTTGAAATCATTTCAACAAGATTTCTTTGAAGATAGTTATTCATAAATTGTCTATGCATAGAAACATGTAGCAGAAAACAATTTTGACCTTGAGCTTTTTTTGAGTAGTATTATATGAGATGATTTTTTTCTTGCACTCCTAAAAATCTATTGATAATTAAAAATTTCAAAATTAGAAATCATGAGAAAACTGAAGAGATAATAAGCCATCAATTAAATTTCATTTGGTTCATCATTTGTTTTGATTTCTATTGAAAAATTAACCATTCCTAATCAAGAACATTTAAATTCCATTTATTAAAGTCGGTTATATATCTGAAATTTTTTTTCGCTGGTGATTGAATTATTAGCAGCCCCGTCTAAGGACGGGGCTGCTATCAGTTTTTGTGAAGTTTCCATCGCCGCCGCCGCACTCGTACTACTAGCTATAACTTTTTTCCACTAAGCTTTCCAGAACTCTTATTCATACCTTATTACTCATACCTCGGGGGAACGATTTTGACACGTTCACTTTCAAGGTCAAAGGTCAAGGTCACGAGATATGTATTCACTCTAAGAATTCCTTGTAAACGCGATAACTTGAAAAGTTTTTGTGCTATGAAGCTCTAACTTGGTATATATCATCCTTGGAAAAGTAAAAAACTTTGAAAAGGTTTTGGCTACAAACCGTCAAAGGTCAAGGTCACAGCAAGGTCATGACGTAAGCATGTTTTAGCGAAAATGCTTTATTTTAACTATGAACACTTTTAATCAATACATGATTGTTATACTCAATAAAAAGTGTTCAATGATCGTGTGACCTTGAAGGTCAAAGGTCAAGGTCATGAGATATGAGTTATTACAAAATGCACTAAATTTGGGTATAACTTTATCCCATTTAGCTTTTCAGAACTCATGAACATGTCTTAATGTTAATACTTCCAGGGAATCATTATGACATGTTCACTTTCAAGTTCAAAGGTCAAGGTCACGAGTTATAAAATCACCGCAAAATTCCTTGTAAACGCGATAACTTGAAAAGTTTTTGTGCTATGAAGCTCTAACTTGGTATATATCATCTTTGGAAAAGTAAAAAATTTTGAAAAGGTTTCGGCTACAAACCGTCAAAGGTCAAGGTCACAGCAAGGTCATGACTTAAGCATGGTTTAGCGAATATGCTTTATTTTAACTATGATCACTTTTAATCAATACATGATTGTTATACTCAATAAAAAGTGTTCTATTATTGTGTGACCTTGAAGGTCAAAGGTCAAGGTCATGAGATATGAGTTATTGCAATACCTTGTAAACACAATAACTTGAAAAGTTTTTGTGCTATGAAGTTTGGATTTTGTATATATTATCTCTTGAGAAGTACAACATTTTCAAAAAGTTTTGGGTACGAACTGTCGAAGGTCAAGGTCACAGCAAGGTCAACATATATGGAGAAAATGGATTAATTTAATTTTTAACACTTTATTCCATTACAATAATGTTATACTAAATGAAATGTGTTCATTGATTGTGTGACCTTGAGTGTCAAAGGTCAAGGTCACGAGAAAATTCCCAATTTGGTGAGGCCTGTAAAAGGCGGAACAGGGTAAGGCGAAACCCCAAGTTCCGGGGCTGCTCTGCTTTTGCGGTATCCCTCAAACGCTAATCTAGTTTTTGTTTGTTTTGACAATCATTATGTAAGAAACTATTCATTAAAATATATTCTTTTCACAGTTTTTGAATTGATCTGTTAAATTGTTTCTGAAAGAGAAAGTACAAACATATTTGTAAGGCACAATTGCATGCTTATCCCTTGTAAATATACTTTAAATCTCACAAAATAATCATTGTAAGAGTAAATCCTGTTTTGTGCAGTGAATACCTTGATTACCTTTCTCAATTTATTTACAAGATAGTTTTAACAAATAGTTGGCCAGCAATAAGTAGTAGTTTTATGTGCCTGAAAATGAAAAATTTGGAAAAGTGTACAATTGTGCCTTTATTATTTGCTTGAAGATCATGTTACTGAAAAAACATAATAATTTGTGATGAAAGCTTTATTCCATATTGTTTTACATTGAATAAATTATTTTCAACAAGTATAACAAAGACCTTTCCTTATTAATTATGGTTCTCATTTTATCTTTATGTTTGCAGTACATTCAATTCATATATGATAATATTGAAGCTTACCATAGTTTGCTAAGACTCACCAACATTTAAAATACATTTATTATCAAGTTTTGTAAAAAGAAATTGTGTAAGTTTGGAACAAGAGATAAATGATGTTCATCGAACAATTCTAAATAAGGACAAGACATTTTTATTCATAACATTACTAAAGCTTATTGTATAGTTTCAAGTGTAATATAAGTAGCTGTAACAGTAAATTAAAAGTTGGCAAACAAGAAATCTATAATGTGTCCGAAAAAAATATTGAATTCTATGCTAGATTCATTATCTAACAATATGACGAGGAACAATTCATTCAAATAAGGTTTCACGTCTTTTGGATATTTGCATTTTCAATTTGCTGATAATGTGGTCTCCAGCAACAAGTATAGTTATACTGTGTGTGTAGTGAAGTGGGGTAAAATCACTGTCAAGTGAACTTATCAACCTTGTTGAGTAACGCCCCTTTAACAAAAGACGCCTTTAACAAAAGACGCCTTTCAGCAAAATGTCTACTTTTGGGAAAAGATTTCGATAAAGCTGCCTTGTAAAGAAAGATGTCCCGATTTCTTTCACTCCTTTCTTTAATTTTAAAGGCCTTAGTAAAAAAACAACGTTTCTTACAAGCCAAAACAATCAAATTACGTTTTCACGTTCAGAATGTAGTAAAGATTTGTTCGTGGTACTTACAGAGTAATGCGAGTTGATTTAAAGATACTTCAATTGTTATTTATTCAACTTATGTCCGAATACAACACTAACTTAAGTCCACAGTCGAATTCAATCATGAGTCCATCGACAAAGAAAAATATTCTTAAAATTTAAATGTATTTATAAAACAGAAAAAACAGCAAATACATTCATACTCAAATTACACAATTCTAATATCTGCAAGGCTTCATCTTATGCAAAATAGAAGCTTATATAATATATACACAAAGAACTTAATTAAGCACCACACCCCCCCCCCCCCCCCCCCCCCCCCCTCCCTCCCCACTTTTTCAAACAGGAAAAACACTGCTGAAAATAAACAAAACAAATGTACAATTAAACAATAAGAATTATTGAATAGAACGATCATCTAGAATTGTTGAAACAATAAATTCATTCGGTTTATGATTCACTGTCGCTGAATAACTGGTTTTACAAAACTATTTTTTAGTCAAAATCCAAGTTACCTTAAAATGGAAAATGAAAGTCAATATTTTTTCCTACAATGTTATTATCATTCTCTTGAGTGAATTGATGACTTTTTAGTTAATAACCTCATAGCAATAGTCAATCGTTAAAGCAGTATGAACCTTCACAATTATCAAAACTCGAATTTAAAGAAAACTGCACACTAATTGGCCACTGTCATAATAATTTCTTATCTAAAGGAAGAAGAAGTGTTTGATCAACAAGTTCAACTCAAGGAATCTCAAATTTAAGATTATAGGCATTTTATTAATTTTTGATGAAAAGAGTACTGAAAATTCAATGTCTTGATAGCCTCTTCTCATGCATGATAAATAGAGGTTATCATGAGAGTGTGTTTTGGGATCGTAAATATCCTGCATTAGGAATAAACATTGTATTTTGCGAGCCTAAAAATGTTTAGGTATCTCAGTATCCCTGACGAAAGGATTGTACAGGCGACTTCATGCTTGACTTGCATGCGTTGAGGATATCATGATATGGGAAGTTCCCTTAAAGAAACAATTACAATGCCTTATGATTGAACAGAGATTATATGCAAATCTTTAACATTAAAGATCCATTGAACACTGTGAAAGTCCAAAAATGTTTAGGTATCTCAGTATCCCTGACGAAAAGGTTGTACAGGCGTCTTCTTTTTGCTGGACTTGCAGGCGTTGAGGAGGATGTCCAGGAGAAGCTCCACGATCTCCAGGAACGTCAGCACAGAGAAGCCCAGCCACAGACCTCCAGATCCTCCTATGTCTGATATCAGCTTCTCCTCCTGCAATAGACACACGATCAATTAGACACGACGGAAATATAACATCTAACAAGCTATATCCAGGAGAAGTTCCACGATCTCCAGGAAGATCAGCACAGAGAAGCCCATCCACAGACCTCCAGATCCTCCTATGCCTGATATCAACTTCTCCTCCTGCAATAGACACACGATCAATTAGACACGACGGAAATATGTTATCTAACGAGCTATATCCACAAGAAGTTCCACGATCTCCAGGAAGATCAGCACAGAGAAGCCCATCCACAGACCTCCAGATCCTCCTATGCCTGATATCAACTTCTCCTCCTGCAATAGACACAGGATCAATTAGACACGACGGAAATATGTTATCTAACGAGGTATATCCACGAGAAGTTCCACGATCTCCAGGAAGATCAGCACAGAGAAGCCCATCCACAGACCTCCAGATCCTCCTATGCCTGATATCAGCTTCTCCTCCTGCAATAGACACAGGATCAATTAGACACGGCGGAAATATATCATCTAACAAGCTATATCCACGAGAAGCTTCACGATCTCCAGGAAGATCAGAACAGAGAAGCTCATCCACAGACCTCCAGATCCTCCTATGTCTGATATCAGCTTCTCCTCCTGCAATAGACACAGGATCAATTAGACACGGCGGAAATATATCAACGAGAAGCTTCACGATCTCCAGGAAGATCAGAACTGAGAAGCTCATCCACAGACCTCCAGATCCTCCTATGTCTGATATCAGCTTCTCCTCCTGCAATAGACACAGGATCAATTAGACACGGCGGAAATATATCATCTAACAAGCTATATCCACGAGAAGCTTCACGATCTCCAGGAAGATCAGAACAGAGAAGCTCATCCACAGACCTCCAGATCCTCCTATGTCTGATATCAGCTTCTCCTCCTGCAATAGACACAGGATCAATTAGACACGGCGGAAATATATCATCTAACAAGCTATATCCACGAGAAGCTTCACGATCTCCAGGAAGATCAGAACAGAGAAGCTCATCCACAGACCTCCAGATCCTCCTATGTCTGATATCAGCTTCTCCTCCTGCAATAGACACACGATCAATTAGACACGGCGGAAATATATCATCTAACAAGCTATATCAACGAGAAGCTTCACGATCTCCAGGAAGGTCAGCACAGAGAAGCCCATCCACAGACCTCCAGATCCTCCTATGTCTGATATCAGCTTCTCCTCCTGCAATAGACACAGGATCAATTAGACACGGCGGAAATATATCATCTAACAAGCTATATCCACGAGAAGCTTCACGATCTCCAGGAAGATCAGAACAGAGAAGCTCATCCATAGACCTCCAGATCCTCCTATATCTGATATCAGCTTCTCCTCCTGCAATAGACACACGATCAATTAGACACGGCGGAAAGATATCATCTAACAAGCTATATCCACGAGAAGCTTCACGATCTCCAGGAAGATCAGCACAGAGAAGCCCATCCACAGACCTCCAGATCCTCATATGTCTGATATCAGCTTCTCCTCCTGCAATAGACACAGGATCAATTAGACACGACGGAAATATGTCATCTAACAAGCTATATCCAGGAGAAGCTTCACGATCTCCAGGAAGGTCAGCACAGAGAAGCCCAGCCACAGACCTCCTGATCCTCCTATGTCTGATATCAGCTTCTCCTCCTGCAATAGACACACGATCAATTAGATACGACGGAAATATGTCATCTAACAAGCTATATCCAGGAGAAGTTCCACGATCTCCAGGAAGATCAGCACAGGGAAGCCCATCCACAGACCTCCAGATCCTCCTATGCCTGATATCAACTTCTCCTGCAATAGACACAGGATCAATTAGACACGACGGAAATATGTTATCTAACGAGCTATATCCACAAGAAGTTCCATGATCTCCAGGAAGATCAGCACAGAGAAGCCCATCCACAGACCTCCAGATCCTCCTATGCCTGATATCAACTTCTCCTCCTGCAATAGACACAGGATCAATTAGACACGACGGAAATATGTTATCTAACGAGCTATATCCACAAGAAGTTCCACGATCTCCAGGAAGATCAGCACAGAGAAGCCCATCCACAGACCTCCAGATCCTCCTATGCCTGATATCAACTTCTCCTCCTGCAATAGACACAGGATCAATTAGACACGACGGAAATATGTTATCTAACGAGCTATATCCACAAGAAGTTCCACGATCTCCAGGAAGATCAGCACAGAGAAGCCCATCCACAGACCTCCAGATCCTCCTATGCCTGATATCAGCTTCTCCTCCTGCAATAGACACAGGATCAATTAGACACGGCGGAAATATATCATCTAACAAGCTATATCCACGAGAAGCTTCACGATCTCCAGGAAGATCAGAACAGAGAAGCTCACTCACAGACCTCCAGATCCTCCTATGTCTGATATCAGCTTCTCCTCCTGCAATAGACACAGGATCAATTAGACACGGCGGAAATATATCATCTAACAAGCTATATCAACGAGAAGCTTCACGATCTCCAGGAAGATCAGAACAGAGAAGCTCATCCACAGACCTCCAGATACTCCTATGTCTGATATCAGCTTCTCCTCCTGCAATAGACACAGGATCAATTAGACACGGCGGAAATATATCATCTAACAAGCTATATCCACGAGAAGCTTCACGATCTCCAGGAAGATCAGAACAGAGAAGCTCATCCACAGACCTCCAGATCCTCCTATGTCTGATATCAGCTTCTCCTCCTGCAATAGACACAGGATCAATTAGACACGGCGGAAATATATCATCTAACAAGCTATATCCACGAGAAGCTTCACGATCTCCAGGAAGATCAGAACAGAGAAGCTCATCCACAGACCTCCAGATCCTCCTATGTCTGATATCAGCTTCTCCTCCTGCAATAGACACACGATCAATTAGACACGGCGGAAATATATCATCTAACAAGCTATATCAACGAGAAGCTTCACGATCTCCAGGAAGGTCAGCACAGAGAAGCCCATCCACAGACCTCCAGATCCTCCTATGTCTGATATTAGCTTCTCCTCCTGCAATAGACACAGGATCAATTACACACGGCGGAAATATATCATCTAACAAGCTATATCCACGAGAAGCTTCACGATCTCCAGGAAGATCAGAACAGAGAAGCTCATCCACAGACCTCCAGATCCTCCTATATCTGATATCAGCTTCTCCTCCTGCAATAGACATACGATTAATTAGACACGGCGGAAAGATATCATCTAACAAGCTATATCCACGAGAAGCTTCACGATCTCCAGGAAGATCAGAACAGAGAAGCTCATCCACAGACCTCCAGATCCTCCTATGTCTGATATCAGCTTCTCCTCCTGCAATAGACACACGATCAATTAGACACGGCGGAAAGATATCATCTAACAAGCTATATCCACGAGAAGCTTCACGATCTCCAGGAAGATCAGCACAGAGAAGCCCATCCACAGACCTCCAGATCCTCATATGTCTGATATCAGCTTCTCCTCCTGCAATAGACACAGGATCAATTAGACACGACGGAAATATGTCATCTAACAAGCTATATCCAGGAGAAGTTCCACGATCTCCAGGAAGATCAGCACAGAGAAGCCCATCCACAGACCTCCAGATCCTCCTATGCCTGATATCAACTTCTCCTCCTGCAATAGACACACGATCAATTAGACACGACGGAAATATGTTATCTAACGAGCTATATCCACAAGAAGTTCCACGATTTCCAGGAAGATCAGCACAGAGAAGCCCATCCACAGACCTCCAGATCCTCCTATGCCTGATATCAACTTCTCCTTCTGCAATAGACACAGGATCAATTAGAAAACGACGGAAATATGTTATCTAACGAGGTATATCCACGAGAAGTTCCACGATCTCCAGGAAGATCAGCACAGAGAAGCCCATCCACAGACCTCCAGATCCTCCTATGCCTGATATCAGCTTCTCCTCCTGCAATAGACACAGGATCAATTAGACACGGCGGAAATATATCATCTAACAAGCTATATCCACGAGAAGCTTCACGATCTCCAGGAAGATCAGAACAGAGAAGCTCATCCACAGACCTCCAGATCCTCCTATGTCTGATATCAGCTTCTCCTCCTGCAATAGACACAGGATCAATTAGACACGGCGGAAATATATCATCTAACAAGCTATATCAACGAGAAGCTTCACGATCTCCAGGAAGATCAGAACAGAGAAGCTCATCCACAGACCTCCAGATCCTCCTATGTCTGATATCAGCTTCTCCTCCTGCAATAAACACAGGATCAATTAGACACGGCGGAAATATATCATCTAACAAGCTATATCCACGAGAAGCTTCACGATCTCCAGGAAGATCAGAACAGAGAAGCTCATCCACAGACCTCCAGATCCTCCTATGTCTGATATCAGCTTCTCCTCCTGCAATAGACACAGGATCAATTAGACACGGCGGAAATATATCATCTAACAAGCTATATCCACGAGAAGCTTCACAATCTCCAGGAAGATCAGAACAGAGAAGCTCATCCACAGACCTCCAGATCCTCCTATGTCTGATATCAGCTTCTCCTCCTGCAATAGACACACGATCAATTAGACACGGCGGAAATATATCATCTAACAAGCTATATCAACGAGAAGCTTCACGATCTCCAGGAAGGTCAGCACAGAGAAGCCCATCCACAGACCTCCAGATCCTCCTATGTCTGATATCAGCTTCTCCTCCTGCAATAGACACAGGATCAATTAGACACGGCGGAAATATATCATCTAACAAGCTATATCCACGAGAAGCTTCACGATCTCCAGGAAGATCAGAACAGAGAAGCTCATCCACAGACCTCCAGATCCTCCTATGTCTGATATCAGCTTCTCCTCCTGCAATAGACACAGGATCAATTAGACACGGCGGAAATATATCATCTAACAAGCTATATCCACGAGAAGCTTCACGATCTCCAGGAAGATCAGCACAGAGAAGCTCATCCACAGACCTCCAGATCCTCCTATGTCTGATATCAGCTTCTCCTCCTGCAATAGACACACGATCAATTAGACACGGCGGAAATATATCATCTAACAAGCTATATCAACGAGAAGCTTCACGATCTCCAGGAAGGTCAGCACAGAGAAGCCCATCCACAGACCTCCAGATCCTCCTATGTCTGATATTAGCTTCTCCTCCTGCAATAGACACAGGATCAATTGGACACGGCGGAAATATATCATCTAACAAGCTATATCCACGAGAAGCTTCACGATCTCCAGGAAGATCAGAACAGAGAAGCTCATCCACAGACCTCCAGATCCTCCTATATCTGATATCAGCTTCTCCTCCTGCAATAGACATACGATTAATTAGACACGGCGGAAAGATATCATCTAACAAGCTATATCCACGAGAAGCTTCACGATCTCCAGGAAGATCAGAACAGAGAAACTCATCCACAGACCTCCAGATCCTCCTATGTCTGATATCAGCTTCTCCTCCTGCAATAGACACACGATCAATTAGACACGACGGAAATATGTCATCTAACAAGCTATATCCACGAGAAGCTTCACGATCTCCAGGAAGGTCAGCACAGAGAAGCCCAGCCACAGACCTCCTGATCCTCCTATGTCTGATATCAGCTTCTCCTCCTGCAATAGACACACGATCAATTAGACACGACGGAAATATGTCATCTAACAAGCTATATCCAGGAGAAGTTCCACGATCTCCAGGAAGATCAGCACAGAGAAGCCCATCCACAGACCTCCAGATCCTCCTATGCCTGATATCAACTTCTCCTCCTGCAATAGACACACGATCAATTAGACACGACGGAAATATGTTATCTAACGAGCTATATCCACAAGAAGTTCCACGATCTCCAGGAAGATCAGCACAGAGAAGCCCATCCACAGACCTCCAGATCCTCCTATGCCTGATATCAACTTCTCCTCCTGCAATAGACACAGGATCAATTAGACACGACGGAAATATGTTATCTAACGAGGTATATCCACGAGAAGTTCCACGATCTCCAGGAAGATCAGCACAGAGAAGCCCATCCACAGACCTCCAGATCCTCCTATGCCTGATATCAGCTTCTCCTCCTGCAATAGACACAGGATCAATTAGACACGGCGGAAATATATCATCTAACAAGCTATATCCACGAGAAGCTTCACGATCTCCAGGAAGATCAGAACAGAGAAGCTCATCCACAGACCTCCAGATCCTCCTATGTCTGATATCAGCTTCTCCTCCTGCAATAGACACAGGATCAATTAGACACGGCGGAAATATATCATCTAACAAGCTATATCAACGAGAAGCTTCACGATCTCCAGGAAGATCAGAACAGAGAAGCTCATCCACAGACCTCCAGATCCTCCTATGTCTGATATCAGCTTCTCCTCCTGCAATAGACACAGGATCAATTAGACACGGCGGAAATATATCATCTAACAAGCTATATCCACGAGAAGCTTCACGATCTCCAGGAAGATCAGAACAGAGAAGCTCATCCACAGACCTCCAGATCCTCCTATGTCTGATATCAGCTTCTCCTCCTGCAATAGACACAGGATCAATTAGACACGGCGGAAATATATCATCTAACAAGCTATATCCACGAGAAGCTTCACGATCTCCAGGAAGATCAGAACAGAGAAGCTCATCCACAGACCTCCAGATCCTCCTATGTCTGATATCAGCTTCTCCTCCTGCAATAGACACACGATCAATTAGACACGGCGGAAATATATCATCTAACAAGCTATATCAACGAGAAGCTTCACGATCTCCAGGAAGGTCAGCACAGAGAAGCCCATCCACAGACCTCCAGATCCTCCTATGTCTGATATCAGCTTCTCCTCCTGCAATAGACACAGGATCAATTAGACACGGCGGAAATATATCATCTAACAAGCTATATCCACGAGAAGCTTCACGATCTCCAGGAAGATCAGAACAGAGAAGCTCATCCATAGACCTCCAGATCCTCCTATATCTGATATCAGCTTCTCCTCCTGCAATAGACACACGATCAATTAGACACGGCGGAAAGATATCATCTAACAAGCTATATCCACGAGAAGCTTCACGATCTCCAGGAAGATCAGCACAGAGAAGCCCATCCACAGACCTCCAGATCCTCATATGTCTGATATCAGCTTCTCCTCCTGCAATAGACACAGGATCAATTAGACACGGGAGAAATGTTATGGAACAAACAAGCCTTTGTTCAGTAACAGGTTGTTCTTCTCGGTATCTTTCTTTAAACATTGAGTTTTCGTTCGCTTCCAACCCGTGAAATTTCTTGTCACTAAACTTAAGGTAGGAAATGTATACACAACAAAACAAGTATTGCTTCCTTGGATTTCCTGTTATGACGGCCCCACGCAAGATATAACTTGCGCCAACATCAATCACAGGCTGCATCAAGTCATGTGACAATTGAACCAAACTCATCTTCTTCTCGAAACTTAATAATCCCCAATAAACTTACTGTTACTAATGCATACATTTTAGTTATATGCTTATTTAGTAAGTGGTTGAGATTGACCCTAGTTATGATTTATCAGGGAAGTTTTCCTCTTTACTGTTTAATGAACAATTTCAACGGTGCACCATTGTTCACAAATATCAGTTAAACGAATCCTTAATACATGAAATATGGACGATTAACTGCTTATAATGCTTTTGCTGACTTTCGGAGTTTTTTCCTGAAAGGATTTCAAGAGAAATTCTCAATACTAAGGAAATTCTTGTCAATCAACTTCGTTGTTGCAACGTTGTTAAATCGGCATAAGTAGACTTATTTGTTGATATCAATAAGTTCTGGAGTAAATCGAAATTTTACAAGTAGTTCATCTAAACGTTTATAGATTATTGATTACCTCGTTAAAATCGAATCTATAAATTGATTAACATGTTTCATTCACATGTCCTAATGGTAAATGATTATCTGCAACTATTGAAATAATGACTATGTGAAACTATTGAATAATGAATGAAGTCTTTCAAGTAGTCTAAGCAAATAATCGTTGAAATATTGCCAAAAGCGTTGAACAATAACCTATTCATTTAAGAACTTAACACTACGCTAAAGCATTTAGCATTGATCACGATCACGAATGCTTATATCACGCTACGAAGTAATACATCAATGTTATAAGTGTTTGTATTGAAAATTTGTATATGAAAATTGACCGATTAAAGAAGATAAGTGTTGGGATACCTTCGATCACCTGATCATGACAAGGATCAATAATATGTTATGCATGCCTAAATAAAATTCTAATTGAAAGGAGTAGCTAACTTGCTCATGAAACAACATGTGGTCATTGTGTTGTTGTAATAGGCATAAAAATTTCGATTTTCAATTGTCTAAACTATCGGAGAAATCAATAATTTTCAATAACATGCTCCTGAATTGTAATCATATTGAAACATTTTATAAAATATCAATTATCTTCTCTTTTTCTAAACGTTAGGGATGGGTTTTTTCCAACTCAATGACAGGTGAAATAAATTCATTGAACACTATGCTTTCAATGTGAATGGTTCCTTTGCAAAATGCTTAACTGTTTTTTTTTGTCCCCTCGAATCATTAAAACAGTTTCATGTGACATTACATCCCACTTAGACCTCGTCGTCCATGGCAACCATTCATAAAAGTGTCCTGTTCATTATCGATATCGGGAACTCTTAGGTCAAAGAGTCCTGACATCTGATGCAAGGACACTTTTGTAAACCTTTCCTACACAAGGTTTAAAACAATCAATCAACAACATAGACATAGAAGTGGACTGAAAGTATCAATAATCAAATAAAACAAGCTGGAAAACAATCATAATGATTACACATTTTGCGTGAATCAAAATATTTTTAAAAATCACCTAATAACACTGTAGACTTTAGTTTGCACTAGATAAACCGATACCAAGAAATAAACATTATATGATTTGTGTTGCACCAAAACTTTTGTTATGTTAGAAAGATAAGTCTAGAGATATCCAAAGTAATTTCATAATGATACATAATGAATTTATTTCATAGATAAGATATTTTTTTTTTTGGCTAAACTTGTTATGGAAATGATTATAGTTCCTTTTTACTAGAAATCCAAGAAAAATGTTTCATAAGTAGAAACCACTGTCAACATTTAGCTGTCTATGAGGACTCTAATAACGCGTCTTCTACCTTCAAAATCGAAACAGAAATGGACAACCTGTGAAACTTTGTCTTGAAGCAGTCTCATATTCATGGAGTGCACGAAGTCAGCAAGCCCAAAACATTTACTTCGTGCCTTGCGCTTTGACACGCAAGAAGCACGTGCCTTGCGCTTTGACAAGCAAGAAGCACGTGCTCGTACACCATTCATAGTACTACAAACTTCATTCATAAAACAATGAAGGGTTGGAAGGTTATCGAAAATTGAAATTTTATTTAAAACTATTAATTTTGTGGTTGATTGTACTCGGATTAAGTGAGATGTAAGTCAGTTATTAGCATAGTAAATTGTATGCATCGGATAACAGCAGGGACACTTTATCCTCGAGCCAGTACTCGGCTCCGCCTCGTACTGGCCTCTCGGATAAAGTGTCCCTACCATTATCCGATGCATACAATTTACTATGCTGAAACTATTACTTATCACCCTGAGAGATGTTGAGAAATCTAACCGCGTAAATCTAGAAACCTAGTACTTTGTTTCTGGTGTAACTGTACTTACATCATACGAAGGCTCGGTCAGAACAACCTGGTGGTTCAGGAGTTTGTAGAAGATGTGAAGCTTCAGGGTGTTTCGGCTAAAACAGAGGAAATAAAATATCATTGATAAAACTTTTCAATATGGTAAACTCAAACTCGAGACAGCACAACCTTATCAAGACACTGTTTCATCTTTTTGTGGTTTGTTGTTTGTTTTAAGTTTAATAGATTTTTTTTCAAAGTACAAAAGGGTAAAATATAACTGATTAACACGGATGGTAAACTCGATAATAACATAAAGACAGCACATCCTAATAAAAACACCGTTTCATCTCTTTGGGATTTGATTTTTGTTAACATTCCCAATCAAATAGTTGACTTTGCATTTTTTTATTTTCACAAGAGGCTAAACAAAATTGGTTAACACGGCTGTCCATGGACGTTTATAGGATGTCTGGTAACAAGCGAAAACTGCATGATGTCATTTTAGTGTGAGCACCGTTAAACAATCGAATGGGGGAACTTGCGAAGCTTTACTTAACGTGGTATATTTGTTGTATTACTTCTATAAAGTTATAAAGATTGCCATGCAATTAGAAAGACTTGCTTTTTTTTAATTTTTCTATATCCAATATTTTCCTTCGAAAACGTGCTAAATGTAAGATATTATTTGAGATAAAATTAGATTTCATTAAAATAAATTCAATGGGATAATTGTATATTAACACTAATTATTTGAAGAAAAACAGAACGCCACTGCAACAAATCTATTTGCAAAGATCGACGATGAGCGTTATAGCCGGTTGGATCAAATTAACTGACAACCTTGAAATGTAAACACATTAAACTTTACGCATATCTCGTATATAACGAGGGTATTAGTGCAAAACACTGCTTCAGAAAATCGAAACAATAGAATACACTATGAATATGAATCGAGTATCATTACCGACTCGAAGTTCAAACAATGAACCATATATACAAAGTATACTCAAGTCGAATGTTAAAGATATTGCGATTTATTAAATTGTCATTTGACACCTGTGAAAAGAAATATTTTCTCAAATTGAACTCTCAATTTTTTTAAACCCTGCCATTGCTAAGAAACATTAACAAAAAACTACATAATCACTATTAAACCACAAAACATCATCAATGAATATCAGACCATCGACGATTAACCAATTATCATAAATAATTTCCTAGGCAAAGATAACCCACCAATCATCTTCCACATTCACCGATCATCATCAATGATCCTCAAATCATTGTAAAATCATTTTCTTTTAATCACAATAATTCATCAAAAATCATTTATCATTCTCCATCCACCACCCCCTAACCATCAACTAATCATCACCCATAATCAACCAATCATCTTCTATCATTCATTACTCATCACCAACCAATCACTACACTCATTCGAGATCATATAAACATCATCCATCAACCATGTACAATCCCCTAATCATCCGCCATCAACTATTCAAAGTTATCAAATCAATATTCATTAACCATCATCCATCAATCATCAACCATCTATCTATCACAATTAATGACGATAACAAATCATAACAAACCAATCATAATCAACCATCCATGAAACATCATCAACTATAAATTACCCCACCCACGAAACAACAACCAATCATCAACTATGAATTACCCCCTCCCCCCCCCCCCCCCTGCGAAACAACAACCAATCATCAACTATAAATTTTCCCACCCACGAAACAACAACCAATCATCGACTACAAATTACCCCACACACGAAACAGCAACCAATCACAAACCAATCAACTACTTATGAACCCACGTGATGAACTCCTACGAGACATCTGCAGTAGAGCTGTACTTTCCCTTGCTGCCGGTCACATTGTCACGAAACAACAACCAATCATCGACTACAAATTACCCCACACACGAAACAGCTACCAATCACAAACCAATCAACTACTATGGAACCCACGTGATGAAATCCTCCGAGACATCTGCAGTAGAGCTGTACTTTCCCTTGCTGCCGGTCACATTGTGCAGGTTGACTATTTTCTGCTTGGTGTGTTCGATAACTGAACTCGTTGGCCACAGTCCAGTCGAATATTCGCTCGGGAAGGATGTCTCACTGGTAAAGACAATTAACTATAATGTAGAGCGATGATTATACGTCTTCACATTGAATGGTTTAAACACAACTGTAAACCTGTTTTATTTTAACCCTTTGACAAAAACACGTCTATTTACCGTGACCATTGAGATATTTATTCAGATCGAAGAAAATGATTGATTTATAGATTGCAGGCCATTGGTCATCCTCGAGAATCGAGAGTCAACGTTCCGATAATAATAATAACACTTTATTGTCCTAAGTACAAGGAAATTCGGATTGTGCCAACTGCCAAAGCACCCGGCAGCCACTGTGCAGCGCCAGTTAATGCGTTGTTCTGCCTTTTCAATGCTGAGTGTCAAGCAAGACAGCAACAACTACCACCTTTTAACGTCTTTTGGTATGACGCGACCGGGAATCGAACCCCGGTCTTCCGGGTGACGAGCGGACACTCTACCACTGAGCTACGTCACCTACGTCTCTACTATCCGAATTTTGACTCTTGATTGTCGAGGATGGCCATTGGCTTATGTACCAGAACTATGACGATACATTTAGCATGTACAATACAGTCAGATTATTAACAACATTACTGATATGACAAACGTATAATATCATGTAATGAACAATATGTTTTTCAAGGTGAACATGCCTCTTCATGTTAACAATATGAAAAAGTATAAAATTAACATTATGATTCATATGATAAACTTTGAAATATAACTTGAAAGGTGTTTGCCTACAACATCTTTGCCTGCAAATGATAGACATTTTATTTTCATTCAAATTATATTTATTTCAAAGGAGAATGCTAAATAGCAAATATATGATTCACTAATTCATTGAGAAAGGACAGAGTACATCCTTTCTAAATACGTGAAGTCATCATAAGAATGGTGAAAGTTGCTGTGTTAAAACACAAAACGTACAATTATTTGGTAGACAAAAATAATTTGGGACATAGGTAATTTTTGAAATTATCAGAAATGACCCATCTCTTTATTGACACTCTGTAGGAAAACCCCATAAGGTTCCAATATCTCCAGCTGGTTTTACATTCGTTGAATATGTTCGTTAATGAACTGTGTATATTATGTCACCACGTACTATGTAAATTAAGAAAAACACACCAGTAGTATATTATCCGTGTTTATCATATCATATCTATGTTTGTTTATTTTCACATTTATATGTATGCAAACTCTTGTAAACCTCATCATGCTACTTTGTAGCCTTGAGTGAATACATTATTCTCAATTCTCAACGCTTAAATTGACCTTAAAGTGACGTTTAAGACATATTGATACATAGATATCATCTTCATCTTGACGTAACTCAGCAGAATTTGAAATTGTAAATCGGTTAACAAGTTAATTGTATCCATTAAGGTCAAAATTTCCAATGACAATATTTTAATCTGATAATTATTCATACCTACAACCAATTATTCATTTTTGATCGGTCATATCATAAACGGCTTATGTTAATGAACAGTTCTGAATTTTGTATATGGCCAATCGGAGTCACTTCCGTTTAGAGTACCCGTCAGTGTACAATAGTGTAGCAATATGGCGTGTGTCCGTCCTATAGCGCTGCCTATTGGTATAGGGTAGGATATATATCACTATCTATATTCAAGTACACTTTTTGAGATTTAATATTCCCAGTGGAATACGTCACCTGCAGGGTGGATTGCACGTTTTGGAGCATCCCAACTCGTCTTCAACGTATTTCCTAAAGACATCAACCGTACACTCCACTGAAACAGATTTTAAAAAATTAAAAACAAATAATCAAGCTAGATTTGGCGTGGAATTTTTTTCCGTTTTTTTTTTTGTTGAAGTTGAAATATTATCCTAACGTAACTAATGGTGGTTCATGAACTCTGGTGCGCTGAGAAGATATAAGAGCTGAATAACTGTATACACCATGGTGATTTATTATGAACATCATTACGTTGACAGATTGAACTGAAAACCAAAAACCCTGAAATACGGAAAATAGTAGTGTTAATTTAACTGAGAATTGTATTTATTACTGCAGAGAACGATCTTCTGCAAGCCAACAATTAACCCTTGTGATGCCGAGGACGGATTATACGTACTGTCCCTATTCTCTTGTGCTGTTGGGGTCTTTACAGAATCGAGACTGCAAAGTCTAGATGTGACGTCATTGTTCTTCAGTACCTTCTGAAAGATCTTGTCACTACACGGCAGAATTGGGTTGCAGCAGTCGCAGCGTGTTATTGTGTGGATTTGCAGACACGCTCGCATGCAAGCCTGTTGCAAAGGGATAAGATGCAAAATAGAAACGTGAGGATTATCTAAAAAGGTAAAAAAAAGACGTTGATTAGAAGAAATGCATTCGTCTGAGAAATCTACAATCATTTTGCACAAAACTATCGAAATTTGGTAGCAATCAATTTTTTTTAACTTGCTCTTTGTATCACTAGTGAAGGCAGCTACACCGATGTCGGAATTCAATGGGAAGTGGGTACAAGCTGTATGATCGCATGGACTAACTGAACCTATCCTGTTGGAATACCGGAAGTGGGTACAAGCTGTTTGATTGCATGGACTAACTGAACTAACCCTGTTGGAATAGTGGAAGTGTTGTCCCCAGCCTCGGATTATCTCCATAACTTCTTCTTTTGGTTCAGTCTCACAGTCGCCGTGGGGTGGTGATGCTCGTATGATTTGTTGCTGTGAAAAAAACAACTTTGAATTAGGCCACCCTAAATTTCGCTTTCTTTCTTTTTGTCACCTCAAACCACTGAGGTAACTTGAATTTAAGGTCAAATGTTTCTGGCTGCGACAGCCCTAAGTAAGGATTCACAAGTGGAAGGTACTCGGGACCAAACTTAGGAGGAGGAAAACAGTTTCTTCTTGACCATTATGAAATTCTTTTTCGAGTGTACCCCCTCTGAACCGACATTGCTTTGGACCAGGCAACAATTAGGGCTTTAAAGAGACACATTAGAAAAAACTCATTTTGGAACATCTGTTGTTTAAGGGGAGTACCTTTTTACTGGAATGTTGGTTAAGAGGGAGCGTTGGTTAAGTGAAGTTATTTATTAACAACGATGTTGGTTCAGAGGAAGTGTCGAATTACAGAAGTGTTGGTTAAGAGAGAGTATTTTTTAACACCGATGTTGGCTTAGAGGAAGTGTTGAATTACAGAAGTGTTGGTTAAGAGAGATAGTATTTTTTTACACCGATGTTTGTTTAGAGGAAGTGTTGAATTACAGGAGTGTCGGTTTATTGAAAGTATTTATTTACACCGATGTCGTTTTAGAGGGAGCGTCGATTGACAAGAATCACCGTTTTAAAGGTGGTATCTATATAAAAAGGTTTAGAGGTAGTATCGAATAACATGGATTTCGTTCAGTTTAAAGGGAGTATTGGATTGAAGCGATGTTGGTTGAGATGACTTATTTAGAGAGAACGTCGGTGTATAGGAGTACAGATGGAACTTAATTATAAATCTATTTAAATCGTACTTTAAAACATTGATCAGAAGCTTGTGAGTGTCCTGTCGAATTGAAGGTCCGTCGGCGTTGAAAAAGTTTAGTTTTTAAGTAGTATGATAGTAATTTGACAAAAGTAATTCTATGGATGAACAACTTCTTTATTTGACAGTAGCGATGTTTCGGTATAGACTCTTATACTGTTTTCAGGTTTTCAGGTCAAATAAAGAAGTTATTCATCCATAGAATTACTCTTGTCTTCCTTATACCATCAACTTCTAGAATGCCACTGAAACACCTCACGTTAGTGATTTGACTGTTCAGAATAGACTATGTGTGCTCCTACCATGCTGAGCCCGATGTGGGTGTCCTGTCCCGGGCCCACCACCAGCCCCTCGTCGTCAGGGAAGGGGGCCTGACTGGGCTCCGTCACAAGCACCTTCATCCCCACCGTGTCCGCCAACACCCCGATGTATTCCGCTTCGTCTATATAGAACTCAAGGATCAGGCCTGGAAGTAGACAGTGGCGTTGTAAGAGGTATGTAGTGCCAGATCGGAAAATGACAAAATTAAGTTCCCTCATCATATTTTCGCATTTGAAGAATCCCTTCACATGACTCTTTGACTAATGTAATGAACCTTTTAAAAGCGGGGTTAAAGAACCTTTGCTTTTTCATCTGCACAATATATTCCCCACCCCCTCAGGATATTTATCAACTTCTCCAGAACTTATTTTGAAGCAACTCTTTTGAAGTTTTTCACATCTTCTCCATCAGTTTTGTTGCTAAACCTTTGCGTATTGGTTCACACTTTTGCTTCTTAGTCACCAAGTGAGTCAGGAAACGTGGAAACGAATATGAAGGGTAATTGGTAAACTCTCTAACGTGACTGGTGATGGATAACTGTTTGGGTAACTGCATGTTCTTTAATAGGCTTTTGATCTCTTGCCCAACATTCGAACTGGATTTGATAAGAAACTGTGAGATGTTCTTGTATTATATGAGACAATGTTTACTTTGTATAAGCGGCTAAAGAGTTCATTTTCCTCAGAACAAATAGCCCCAGAATGATGACTTCTTGATGACAGAATGATGACAACATAGGTTAATGAATTGTAAATTTTGCACCAAATTAGAACTTCATGGCATATGAAATACACAAGAAAAACTGATATTTTAAATACGCCAAATGAACTATCATCTTAAAAGGATGGTTCTAAAAGTCAATAGTTGAAGATAGAAATGTATTTGCAGAACAGTGGACCATTAAACAACAGTAACGGTGGACAAATGAAGTTGTGTTGTGTACCATATTGAGGTCCTGTCTGACTGCTCTCCGACAGACCCTCCGAGTTGAAGGTGAAGCAGTTGCCGTACTTGTCGTTGTAGGCGTAGTCAAAGTCGCTGCAACAGACGGATATGTAACGGATGTAATGAATGAATTACTCAACTACGTGCAACTTCCCATTCAAGGCATATATCAGGGCTCCCAGAACGCTGGCTCTATCGCGTCATGCAACATTGCGGCAAAAATCGTGACGTTCTCTCCCGCGGTAAATAGCAACCTCAATACTTTTGATGTCAAGAATTTTTGTAAATGTTTGAACAAAACTCCTGTTACTAATTAGTAACACAAGCGGATGTATCATATTTCTATCAAGCGAACTTGATGGTGGTTGCCCACTGGAACACAATAATGTTATTGCCTAGAAACAACTTTTTTAAAGCCATTGGCGGATTATCACTAAAGCCGCAAACAAATACATCACTGTATACACTAAGTTCCTTTAAAATAAAGGGAATACGTTTTCAGTTAATGCCTGGAGGTTGAACAATGCGCATCCCAACCAAGATCAAGCTTACATGTACACAACTTAGGGCTAAATAGAGACTTAAAGATACTTTGAAATACTCTATGAACTTATTTCGATAAATGAATTCAAAAATAAAATTACACCTAATTATAAAACTTCTTTTTGGTTTGATATTAACAATTAGATTAGAATACATGCAGTGATTTAAATGCACATAAAGTGAAAAGATTCATATCGGATGATCCATCATGCACTTGTGGCGGTACCTATGTCCAAACTATACTGTCATTAGAGACCGTCCATTATATTTCAAATATGGGTATAACATAAATGACGCTATGTATGGAAACCTATCAGAATCTGTAAATCTTTGCATAATCAACTCTGTACATGATTTTATCACCGCATCAAAGCGGTTTGGTCTATTTTGAGTTTTACGTATTATATTCTTGTCCTTTACTGAACTAACACCGGTTTGGAATAAGAATGATTATATACATGCACATATTGTGATTGTGTGCTTGTTATTATGTATAATTTTGAGACTTTATATACGTTGCATATATGTTGTTGTCATGGTGAGGCATTAATATAAGTCATTGACTTGTTTGTCAATCCATTTTCTGTACGTATCTTTATAAAAATAAATATGTTACCTGGCTGAGCAGGCTTCCCCTGCGAATTGACAGAAGAGCATCATGTCCTCCAGCTGGTGTCCCATGTCCTTCTTGGACTCAGCGTCCATACCCGAGATTATAGCGGCCACCAGGTTGGCTATCGTGAACTGATCGTCTGGGTCGATGTTCGTGAACTCTTCAAGGAAGTCTTCCTGTTCCTCAGCTTCTTCAGGACCAGCAGGTTGAGTTATCTGGAACCGTCATACAATTCTTTGCATGCATATGAATAAAGAGATTGTTACCCAAAGAAGTGTGGTATATGACCTGAACGAAATGAGTGTGAATTTGTGTATTACCCGAGGGAGAGCGAATGTTCTACACAAATTTGCACGAGTTTCGTAAAAGACATATGACACTCTTCCGAGGGTATTACTTTCTTTATAACCGATTCCATTTCTTTTTATTTTCTTAGAAATATCAAGAAATACCACCTTTTTTAAATAACATGGACATTTGTCCTCGAATTACACATTTAGACCGTGGCACGTAAACAGTTCAACGGTTTGTAATTTGTTTTTGCATTAGAGGCAATGTTACGGGAAAAGGTTTCATACCGTTACCAAGCGTATACGAATAGACACCCAAGCGGAACTTCTTATGAAATAAAGAAGTTGTATCTTATATATTGGTATCCGTTAACTTGTCACCTACAATGTTGGTTTTTATGGCGCAATATCCAGGCCTCAGTACCGTCTAATATCTTTCTCTATATTTCCCTGACAGAAGTGTGACCAGTCATGTGACGTTGTAGCGACAGGGGTCGCTACCTTCAGTCTTGCTCAATGTACAGCAACTATACAAAGGGCTAGGTGCGACCATGTGTGTCGATTCTTCCTTTTTTAAAATGTATAAAATGGTCATCATAGTAAAATAGCTCAGTTGTAGAGCGTCGGGAGGACCGGGGTTTGATTTGATTGGTCGTGTCTTACCAAAATACGTAAAAAGACAGAGATTGCTTCATTGTTTGACACTCAGCATTTGAGGAGACATCATTAACTGGCGCTGTGGCTGCCGATTGCTAAGGCACAAACCAAATATCCAATCTTGTATCGTGGTGTCAAGTAGAGTTATATATCTGACCCTCTTTATCTAACTTGAGAGGCATTTTAGAAGTAGGAAGAACAATAATGAAAAGAAATATATGAATGACAACTTCTTTATTCATTGTGTATACCATCAATAAAGAAGTTGTCATCCGTAAATTCCTCTTCATTATTGTTTTTATCAATGATACCTTTTCCTGGAGTCCCAGGATGACAGCCAGATCAATGAGAGCGGGAGTGGAGGTGTTGCTGAACTTGGACTTCCGGACAGGGTTGAGGTTGCAGAAGGTGATGGACGGGAAGCGCAGCTTGGTGTTGTGTTCTATGGACAGGACGGTAGCCACTGGGCGCGACATGTACGTCTTCACCACGTTCACTATGTTGTACGTAGCCACCGCTGCATGCACACAATAAGATGTATTTTCATAAGAAAAAGGAGCATTGTGATAGTGATCTAATGTTATATTTTATCAATTTAATATTGGATCACACAATCTGTAATAGCAATCGTCCCTGTCATTTAAAAGGTTATAAGAAAAAGGAATATTGTGATGGTGATCTGATGTAATATTGTTGTCATATGGGATCACACAATCTGAAATAGTAATCGCTCCTGTCCACCTGTATCCATGCCCTGGTGGTTATGTGAGAAAGGTGTCGGTACATTCTGTGCTTATATTCATGAAGGTGTGAGTTTGATTTCTGCTTGGAACCCGACTTGTTTGTAGATATTGTGATCCCAAGAATGACAATATATTATTTATTTCAATAAGGATAGCACATAATTTAAAGCTATGATTAAGCATACAAATAATATTTCAATAGAGACAGGTATGTAAAATGGGGACTTCCAATGTCTAAAACATGTCTGAGTGAAGCAGGTCACCGGTCAAGTCTATAACTGATCCTAATGTTGCTGAACTTCAAGTGACAGTGGACAACTGAGCTGTGTACTGGACAGATGAAGTAAAATGTATACTGTCTTTGTAAAATACCAATTAGGATTGTGATCCTGGTTGTGACAAAGCTTATGTTTAAATAATATAAATAATATAAAGATTTCAATGATGATGACGTTGATGATGATGATGATGGTGATGATGATGTGTTGCTGCTAATTATAACGGTGATACTTTTTTTGTTGATTATGATGGCGATTATGATGATGATACGATTTTTTGGTTTAAATTAAAGTTCCGTTTGAAGTAAATCATTGTAAGTTAATAATGTGAATATGAAACTGACGAAGGAATCTTCTTGATTTTATTGATATTCTGCAAGTTATGCGGATTTTTTTGGTACACCAATGATTAATGATTCAATTAAAACTATGTTTCGTTAGTGCAGGACATACATGGCATATTGAAAATACAATATGCTCTCACTCTTTTTAAAATATTAAATTGCGTTCACATGTACCTTGACTGATATCGGGGAGGTTGATTTGATGATGCAAACATCGATGACGTCGGCAGTGATAATGGCGTCATTGATGATAATACAAATGATGATGATGATGATGATGATGATGATGATAATGATGTTGACGATAACGATAATAATAATAATAATGATGATGATGATGATGATGATGATGATGATGATGATGATGAGAATGATTATGATGATAATGGTGATAATGATGATGATGACGTCGGCAGTGATAATGGCGTTGTTGATGATAATACAAATGATGGTGGTGATGATGATGATGATGATGATGATAATGATGATGATAATGATGATGATGGTGGTGGTGGTGATAATGAATTTGATCATGATGATGATTGTGATAATGATGATGATGATGATGACGTTGGCAGTGATAACGATGTTGTTGATGATGATAACGATGATGATGATACCTTATTAATTTTTTCTTGTAAACAGAATCAATGATTGCCTAATCAATCGATAAGCACTATCAATGATGATCATTGATCAAATAACATTAGTATCTTCTCCGCAATCCCCTTAAAATAAAATATTCGTGTATGATCCTTTCTAAATAGTAATGTTGAGAGATGAGATGTGTCATAGTAGCTAAGCAGCACAAACACTGCGAATTCAAATACATCATGATTTATGAAAGTAAGATAAATACCATGCATTCAAAGATTGTTTTCAATAGCAATGAAGAACAAATGCAATTAAACGGTATCTTTCTTTGCTGAAATTAGAATTCTGTTTGAGATGTAGCAATATTCAAGTGTTTCAATAAATTAAATATTTAACTAGAGAATAAATGGAATAGATTAGTTCACGTCTTTACTGAAAGTAATCTTGTGTCTGAGATGTATCAATATTCAAGTGTTTCAATAAAATCAACAATCAACTAGAGAAGGGCCCTTCACGTGAGAAAACCATGTTATACCATCGATATGCTGCAAGTAATGATTTGTTTGGCACGCTATTGATTTCTCTTCCAATAATCGGCTGCACCCATTGAGTTCGTCGTCATACTCAATGGGATGTCATATTAAAAATTAAAACGATCTCATTCTGTTAGGATATGTACATGTATTCTCGTATGGATTGAGCGTGACATTAACTCTGAGCGTCACATGACTTCACTCGAAGTCGAGATGGTATGAACAGATATGTCATGAGGCTGATATCAATTGCGCCTTTGGTTATTGGTGCTTTTAAATATTAGTAGTATAGTATAGTATAGTATAGTATAGTATAGTATAGTATAGTATAGTATAGTATAGTATAGTATAGTATAGTATAGTATATGAGTCGTTTTCCAAAAATGCAGAAATTCGTGTCCTGTATCATGGTTTACAGGTTTTAATCAACAGTACTTTGAATATCTTAAATGTGTCACTTTTTGCTGTCCCTCAGTAAATTGTTGTCAAGTTTTCATCTCTGTACAAAAAAAGTCTTGTTCGTTTTTAATTGTTGGGGTTTTGTTGAATACATATGTACTGCTTAGTTCATTGACACCTTAAATAAAATATTTCCAACTTCATAAATCTTAGATATAACATTTTTGTAGCTGTCCCTTAGGTTTCGTTCTTTCCTGTAACAAACACTTTAAACTTGAAATACTGTATGGTCCCTGGTGCTTGGTTAACCATATATATTGTCATGGCGTTTGACAATTCCCAACGTTACTTTGTACCATGCTTTCAAGGTGAGGTGGGTGAGAGTTGTAGGAAACAAATAAAAATATAGAATGTTTGAACATATATTTTTAATGAATCTTTCCTGTAACACTCCTCTAGCATTGAGATTCCATTAATGCTTAATATTGCATTGGAATTTTGGAACACCTTACACAGTAGGACAGTATTGCTTGAAAAGGTCTCAATTTACTAAACATAATTAAATCATTGTTGATATTATGTTTCCACTTAAGTTCAGTTAAACAGTAATAAGCTGTAAATCTTTCGATAACATAATGTCACACTAGTTTGAAACTCATGTATTTGCTTTAACTGTTACAGTAAAGACTTGTTGTTACGGGAAAGAATGTCTTATATGTTATCTGAAACCATGCATGGACATTTCTATTCTATACTGCATTCAACCAAAAGCATTTGGTAAAAGTACATACTGGTAGAAACACTACTCAAGTTTCTAGTATGGTAAATGATGCAATATTGATGTTATCTGAAGATATAAATTACATATATTACTAGTAGTCTTACTTTAGCATAAAACAACATAACAGTTTCTGCTGTACATCAATGAATCTTATACATAACTTTCCATATTTTAACAGAAGAAAAACAGCCAATTTGGCATTCAGAATCAATGGTGTAAGAAAGATTACAAAAGTTGAGAAATTATTTTCTATGAAAAAAGGCAGTCTTTGTTTGAAAATGGAGAGAACTATAAGAGAAATCAAAAGTCTCTGACCTTAACGATGCAAAGATATCGCCACAGACTATGATATATTTGGGTGCTTTACCTTGCATTCACCATGGTTCCAAACTTAAATTGGATTATGATCATGTCAATTGTTGTCAGTGCATTAATACCTAAACCACAGCACATCACTGCATACCCCATTGATCAACCTAAATTGGAACAATAAAGTTTTTAGAAGTTTAGCACAATTTATAAACACTCTTTGAAAATTTTAAGTTTGTTATTCTTGAGTGATCGTTTCACAGTTTCAGTTAAAATGTGTATTCTTGATCAAATGACATCAATGATTAAGTTATGATAACATATGACATGTTACGATTCACTTATTCTTGAATATTCTTATTCCAGCTGTGTTACAGCTGTGTAATTTAAACATTAGCCAAATTTTTTACTGTAACAACTTATTCTATACTGTAACATAATAACAGCAAGTGTTTAAAGCGTTTTAGACATTGTCTACCTCCCAATCCTACTAGATTAGATTCTTTTTTGAATTTAAGAGTTACTCATTAGAATGCTTTATTATGTTTTAACTTCAATATTCATCAATGGTGTGTCAAAAGCAACAGTATCTTTCCTGTAACAATTTGTGTTTTTCCCGTAACTGACACTTCTTTACTGTAACAACATTAGTTTGTTAAATTTTAATTGTTTTGTTTTAAATATAATTTCATTTAAAAATTATATCACAAAACGTACAAATGATATTGATATTTCTCATATAACAAAAAACATTTTAACTACAGTTTTTTTCAAAAAATGGATAATTGAAACATAAGTCTGTGTGTCGTTTTTATAAAAGTTCGCATACAATGGTGGTTGGGCAAAAACGCACCTGCATCTTCCCACATTTCAGTGAATGTTCTTTGAATAGAGGTTACTCCTTATGTCTGTACTAAAATGTTATTTATTTTGACATATTACCCTATCTTAGTGTTGTTACAGAAAAGAACGTTATTATTGAGATTAAAGACAAATGTTAGATTTTTGGAAAAACAAATTGTAATTAAGGGTCAATTCTTTTATGTGAAGAGAGATTAATAGGGAAATAATGTAATGTAAATTATGTTTATTTAAAAAAAAAAACGTCTCAATCACATAATACCTACTTAAACAGAAAATGAGTAGAAGACCAAAATTTGATAAAACACGGTTGAGATAATGTTGATTTGATTATGCCTCTTGTGATAGTTGTGATTAAGTTGGTGTTGAATACAACAACAATGATAATAATGGTGATATGGATGATGACGATGATGATTTTGATGTCGATGAAACGATGATGATTATATTGATATTGATGACAACGACGACGATGATGATGTCGATGATGATGATGTTGTTGATAAAGACGATGATGATGATGATATTGATATTGATGACAACGACGGTGATGCTGATGATGTTGATGGCGATGAAACGATGATGATGATATTGATATTGATGACAACGACGGTGATGCTGATGATGTTGATGACGATGAAACGATGATGATGATATTGATATTGATGACAACGACGGACATGCTGATGATGTTGATGACGATGAAACGATGATGATGATATTGATATTGATGACAACGACGGTGATGCTGATGAGTCATTCTCAAAAAAAGGTGCAATTCTGGACACAAAATTTAAAAAAAAATTATGAAACATTTTGGTAATTAATTTTCGCAAATGGGTAAGTGTATATCAAAGACATGTGAAAAATACAAAATTAATGCTTAATGATGTTCAGGAAGTCTGTTGCTGATTAATTAATTAGTGTATGTGATCATGAGTGTCTTTCCTGTAACAATACTGTTTTGACCAAGAAATCTGAAATTAATGTTATATCTTAAATTTTTCTATTTAGGTCAAATAATTTTATTCTTTTACACCACTTGCAAATAATAAAACTTAACATAAAATTACTTTAAGGTTTAGATTAAGGGAACAACTGTGTTCATATGTAAACAGAGGACCAGTTTACACTTTCAAAACCTATAAATGTCAAAATAAATGATTTAAAGAAAATTATTTCAACTGAATTGAACATGTTATCATTATTAATTAGGGCCTATTTAAAAGAATTAATGGAGTTACAGGAAAGACATTCATGTTATGTGAAAGACACTTTATGTGACTGGAAAGGCAAAAAAACCAAAATATTTATGAAGTGTACTGATATTTCAAAATATTGTGTAGTTGTATTAGTTGAGAACATTTGTTTATTGCACAAATTTCTCATGATATCCTTTAGTTATCAATAGAGTGTGATTTTGAAAAAAAGTTATGTCGCCAATAATTGTTACAGGAAAGACATCAAATGTTACGAAAGATATGATTAATTAAGTTTATCCATTTTCAAAGTGACTGCATTGATAATGACATGTAAGACTACCATAATATATCGAAGAACCAATTCAGGTAACAGTTTGTAATCAGTTTGTACCTTGTTTGATGGTAAATATGGTAAATTGCAACTCTCAGTATTTACAATATATGCAGAAATAATGTTAAGTCTTTACCGTAACAATAAAGTCTTTGCAGTAACTAAAATCAATTATTATTTATGACCCTTAGACACTGACAAATAATAAATAATTATGCTCCTTATCTTTTTGGGGTATTTCTACTATTAATTATCAGCTTATTAACTTCAAGATTTCTCCTCTTTGTATTTTTACACCAGTAATCATGCAAACATTCTTTACTGTAACGGAGTCAAGTCTTTGCAATAACAAGTTCTGATATAAGTCCATGTTGTGTAAATATATGCCTTCTATCTTACAATATGAAATAATGAACATTAAACTAATACTTAATGTTTTTGAAATATGTGATGAAAAAATAAATGTTAAGTTCTTTTATTCATTAAATAAAACAAATAGTGATGAAATGTCTTTACTGTAACAATGTTATCTTTCCTGTAACATACTTTTGTTACAGGATAGACTGTTACATTAAAGACAATATCTCTTTGACACTACAATTAAAGATAATGACTGATCCCTCAAGCGAGCCAGACTTAAGGCTTGTGTTGCTTTCGACAACCCAGATTTAATGAACTGGTGATAAGTTACACAAACATAACAGCAGTTTTGAAATATGTGTTACAGTAAAGACATCGGCAATTTCTACTCTCTAAAATCTGAACTTCAACTAATTTTTTTATAAAAAGTATATTGTCTGAAGCCCAGATTAAAGTGTTTGCTTTGTCAATCAGAAACTAACATTGAGCATGACAAGAAATATATTTTCCAGAAATCAAGGGATCATCAATTATTTCATGATAATATGGTACTGTTACAGGAAAGACATAATTTTCTGTGACAGACATAAAAAGTGAAAAATAATATGAAAATTTACTCTATATAAGGTTTGATTAATGTAGGGAATATCATAATAGATGTTTCTATCAACAACCAGTGGAAAAAAGTACATCCCAAACTCATTCACCAAATGACAGACTCTTGTAGGTCTAAATTCCTTTGCTGGGACATGGGAAATTACGTCTTCTGATTTTGTAAAAATCAAATAAAAAAATAGATTGAGCATTAATTTATATTTGAAAGTGTTCTTTTGTGTATCAAATATATAAGCTTCAATCTGAAAGTGAAATCTTATCAAATTTAAATGTTATTTATTAAATAAAGACGGTAGAAAGTGGCGGACAGGAATTTCACAAACTTTTGAGAATGACTCTGATGATTTTGATGGCGATGAAACGATGATGATAATATTGATATTGATGACAACGACGGTGATGCTGATGATGTTGATGGCGATGAAACGATGATGATGATATTGATATTGATGACAACGACGGTGATGCTGATGATGATGTTGATGACAACGACGGTGATGCTGATGATGTCAATGATCAAGATGATGTTGATGAAGACGATGATGATGATATTGATATTGATGACAACGACGGTGATGGCGATGATGATGATGTTGTTGATGACGATGATGATGTTGATGAAGACGACGATGATGGTATTGATATTGATGACAACGGCGGTGATGCTGATGATGTTGATGGCGATGATGATTATGATAAGGAGGAGGATCCTATATTAGTTTTTTGTTTTTGCAAATGAAATATATGATTGCATAATTGATCAAGACACCTAAGTGGTTTGTGCATAATGCCATTTTTATGCTTATTAGTGTTTCTACACTTTAATGTAACCATATAAAAGAATTATATTGTTTATGCTGTATAGTTTATTCATTTACGAAGCTGTGCAAATATTATGACTTCAAATATCAAATCATTTATTAAAAGAAGATAAATAGTTTTAATTGAAGGAACTCTTTCAATAACATTAAACTAGAAAAGAAGTGATTCTTTCTTTGTTGCAACTACAATGCCATTTACGATGTAAAAATCATATTTATGATTTAAGCATATGTGTTTTTCGTACTATATGAAATCAGAAACTTCAAATTAATAAAACTTTCCTTCTATATCTACCAACCGAGCAAAATGATTTTAACTTGATTTAAGAATGTTATTCTTAATCTGACAAAGTGTGTTTACTGTTACAAATTGAAAATTGTCTGTAAAAAAAGGTTCCATTTCAAAACGTCTGTTATTTATCAATCTAATTCTAATCCAAATACAATTCTTCAATTCATATCATATTCTTAAAAAATGCAAAGTGAAAAATAGTTAATTACCAGAACGAGCAGATAAACTTAACTGTAAGGCAAGATTAATGTTTCATACTATGATCTAATGATAATTTATATTCTTTATCATTCCCTGGGAAGTAGAGCAACAAACAGCTGTAGAGTGAAAACGCTCAATGTACCGCAAAAATAGATATGTTAAAAAAGGCGTTCTTGTGCGTCAATGATATGAAAATTGAACAAACAAAGGACACGTGATGAAAATCCTTAAAAAATCATCGACATCCCGCGAGTAACGATTTATTTGGTACACCATTGATTTATGTTCCGATGTGAGCGCACCAGACATATTCGATAAGAAGTGGCTTATTTAAAAATAAACCTGTAATCATTCTATTTATGAATAAGGGTTTGGACTGCATTCGACCAAGAAAGTCTGAAAATAACATTCTTTAATAACTAAATGTTGAAGATGTTAGTGTAATACAACCAAATAACAGCTATTTTGTCTGACCCTTAAGCCCCGTTTATATGTGCGGTTACCCCCGGGGGTAAGAGCAATTTTTTGCCCCAGGGGGGTAAATTTCGTCATGTGAACGCAATTTTTAAGAGGGGTATACTTACCCCCGGGGGCAAAGTGCGAAATATTTACCCCTGGTCTGGAGGTAGGGCAAATCAGATACCCTCGGGGGTATAAATACCCCTGGGGGCAAACCTGTCATGTAAACACTTTACTTTGTATACCCCAGGGGGTAAAACTGAATATCCTTATAAAAGTCAATATATGAAGAGAAAATAATGCCCCTAGGTATTGCAATTTCATTTCATATAAACGCAATGCAATATTTGACTTTTGCCCCTGGGGGCAAATTTACCCCCGGGGGTATAATACCCCTAGGGGTAAATGTGCGGCATGTAAACCCACCGGTATCTTAATGACAAGATCAATGACATTGCTTTTGTGACCTTTTTGTAATACGGACTTATTGGTATTGTACATGTACATGTACATATATCTAATAAAACATTGAATGTAACTCACAGAAGGCGGTCAAGGTGACCAGTAGCCAGAAGATCTTCCTGACGAGTGACCGCTTGCTGACCACCTTAGAGACTCCATGCATGCTCGTGTCCTCAGCGAAGTCACGGGCCAGATTGACCACTGATTTCTTCTCATCCCCCATTGTTATAGTTAATGTGAGCTTCCTTGGAATTATAAAAGTACTTTTCCTTGATGTGAGTGGGTTATGTATGAGTGTTGAGTCCAGTTATAAATCTTCAATTTTCATTCCACATCTTTCCAGTGAGCTGTAGCATATTACTTCAAGGGTCTTTGGTTTCATTCTAGAACATCATCGGAACGTCCTTTTGGTTACATAGAAGTTTCACAAACAGTAATTTTCTTATCATTCGATGTTAGTTTAATTTGACATGTTTCTGTGCTCTTCGAGTACTTCAGATTGGTTTAATAGTGCAGGATTCTTTTTTATCAGTGTTATCAACAATCACATATTTTCTGCATCAAAAGTTTAAATTTCGTTGAAATTCCGTAAGTTACAGTTGTGGTAATGATGTGTTTTCCATGAAACAAACTCACGTTCAGCAGGCGTGACGTATCACTGATAAAGCAATGTATTTTATATAAATTGGTTAAAGGTGCAGGATTCTTTGCAAATGTTTTTATCAGTGTTATCAACAATCATATATTCTCTGCATCAAACGTTGTGTTAATGATGTGTTTCCATGAAACAAACTCACTGATAAAGCAAAGTACTTGTAAATTGTCCAAGTGTTCTCAGTAGTATTTCCAATGAACGAAACAGCACCTTCTCAGTGTAGCTGGTATCCATAAACTGTTAGGTTGCAGACCTTTCACAGATTCATTTCATGCCCTTCTTAAAATAATTCTCGAAAAAATGAATTTCCACAAATGAATAGTTTTAATGATTGTTGAATACACATTAGAGTTCCACTCCACAAGTCAGTAGTCCGATCTGCCAAAACGTTTAAAAATGCTGTTCACTCTCTATAGGAAGTACATTTGCTGATTCCTTTCAATGTACTTAACAATGTACAGATCAGTATCGACTATATTATTCAATGTACGAATCACCATCCGTGATGTTCGCAATCCTACAACGTTCCACGAGTTTTGAATCGCTAATCGCTCCAAGAAAGATTACGATAGTTGTGTATGAATGTATTATATATTTGTCTGTTGATAATCAATCTTTTACCTGTCTACGCCAAGGAGTGTTATTGACAAACCATCGTTCCTAGATGCATTCTCTTGGTCTGAACAAGTGCCTAAATAAAAAATAAATACTAATTGATATATTGAACGTTTGAAATCTACGATAATTGGGGTTCTGTTTCATACAATTATCGAGCGATCGGTGTGGTATACAAGGTAACGGAAGTCAATAATAACGTTTGAAGTTGTCAGAGATGTACTTCGTTTAAGGGTTATATGTAATGAGTTACAAGCGTGAATGATTCTCTTGCGGATGTCTTGTTTACTTACTCATTATAACTTGTTGTGGAAAAAACTGCATGTACTAATTGAAAAGATGTGATGACAAAAGAATTGAAGCGTAATTGAGATGAATTCCTGTCACTTGGTAAAAAGTTATTGATACTTTGTCAAGCCTTTATAGAACTAATGAGATATTTACCACAGTTTATATATATGTCGATTGGTTTTGTTAAGTTTTTCACTTGAAAACCGTATATTTACTTCTGTTTTCATAACAACTTGCGCATATTATTGAGTTCTTATTATGTTACCTTTCTGAGAGTTTTGTTTCAGCATTTGGTGTTTTATAGAGGTACATGAAGTGTATTCCCAGACTAATTTGATTGTACTAATTAACAGTTTAAGTAAGTAAAACAATTTGATAATAATTGTAGACTTCATTGATTTGTTCAAGAAATCTAATAAATCACGATCTTATAAACCATTATTGACATCCTTCAGTGATGTTGGCCTTCTCAACTTTTTATTAATGAAAACAGGCCAAAAAGATGTATTTCATTACATCAATAGGAAGTTAAAGTAAGTGCTTATAATTAACATACATCAACAGAGTAACAATAGAGAGAGGCCATACCAATACTAAATCATTCAAATCATGAGTAATAGTTGAAATAATGAGTTGCATCTTGTCTTCCGACGTCATGGAAACAATAACTGTTCATGTTTATGAAAAAAAAGCCTGTAAAGAAATCGCCGTTTTTATATTTAACTGCACAAATAGAAGATTTAAAACAGGCTTGATTGATGACGTCATACAGTAATGATGCAATCCTAATGTATGCCAAAGAAGAATTTTTTTATGCTGAAAACATGGTTCTACATTTCAGATTTTTAACTTAACTGGCCCAAACATATGTTGAAAGGGAGTTTCAATCCAAAGTCTATTCATATTGACATGAAAAAATGAAGGTATCATACCCTGACAATTTACTATACATCACTGTCGTGTACCCGATAGGGAGTGGATACACCAGGATGGTGCCGGGAACAGATCAACAAAGGTAGAGGTTTGCTTTCAGTTCTCTCTCGTAACCATCGATATATTGATGGTTATCTTTAATTGTGATATTTAGGAATTGACTCCTGAATGCGTTCCTTTTGAGTTCGGGTGCACAAACTGAAAGAAATTTCCGTATTTCAAGTTAAAGTTTATATCACTTTCAATTTCGAACCGGGGAGGAAACTTTTAAATAGTTGTGTTACTGATTTCTGTGCAACTAAAACTGATTTGGTTCAGGAACTTCGAAGTTATCGAAAAAGTAACAAATAACCTGAAGCTGGGTTGACGCTCCCATAAATCGGCGGAGTCGATCCAAGAATTAGGACAGGGTGGGGACACTTTTGGAGAGGGAGTGGACATAATAGGGTTAAGAGTAGACTCCATTTCGAAATAGTAACAACTTATCTTTGGACGTCAATGGTAACTACGCAAATTTCTTTCAGTTTGTGCACCAAAACCTTACACGAATGTAATCAGGAGTCAATTCCTGAATTTCACAATTAAAGGTAACCATCAATAAATCGGCGATAATCAGAAAGAAGCACTTAAAGCAAACCCCTACTTTTGGTTATCTTTTCCCATCGCCATCTTGAAGTGTCAATTCCATATCGGGTACACGACAGTGAACATGTTCCATTCAAAACATTCAAAACATTCAAAACGTTCAAAGTTGCCTTTCGCTGTCAGAACTATTTTGATTGTTACTCTGTTGCAAGTGTGGTCGCGTTTATTTGTACTCAGTTTAAATACTATGAACTCAAAACCGTCATTTTAATACGCTTAAGAGAAGTTTCCTCAACTCATTTCACTTTTAACAAGAAAAGCCTTTAAAAAGGCATGTTTGGTGCCACATAGGCAGATGAAGGAGATTGTGATGTATGTGATAAGTGAAATATACAACACTGGATAACAGCACTAATATTAACACGAGTTTTAATCAAAGTTAATTTCACAAAGTTAATTTCTATCAACACGAGTTGATGAAAGTTATGAATATTTTTTACATTCATCAACGATTGCTGGTATATTTCATATCAAAATACACGAGGGTGACAATCTATTTATCATCCAAATTAACTCTTTTTGACATCTCAGAGAAAAAAGTAAATCTCTGAACACAACAACACTAGATTTTCAAGACAGTGATGTCATTGCAAAATGAGGTCTCTATGTTTATGATGTTTTGGCATTGTGATGTAGTTACTTGAAGTAAAAGCACTGTGTTGCCATGTAGCGTTGACAATGACAGGAAATTGTGCAAAACGTACTGCCAAAACGATATCTCCTTGTCATGATGGTTAATTATTAACAGTAGTATAACATACATGTATATTAAACAAAATACTTTCCGATGATCTGACGGGATTTTAACCCAGGTCCGTTATCCGCTGAGCTAAGTCGGCATTATAGTAAACGTATGGAACCAGCGATGTAGGTCATATTCTAAATATAGCACGAGTCAATTTCAGTAGCTCTGATAATAAATACATGTTTACAACGTAAACATTTTGTGACATCGTTAAGTATGACTTGTCACGAGGTCATAAATGGTCTACCTATTAGTAAACATAAGTCTTATGTCGATGTCACCATCGTACTTACAGAAACATTACTTTTGTTTCGCCAGGCGAGCCCAGCGTGAAACTAAATCGCGTGGGTTATAAAAAAATGGATTCTGCAATTATTGAATGCGAAATAATGCTCTTATCTGGAAAAAATGCAGACTCTTCTTCAAACCTTAGATGTTTTAGATTGAGTCTGTTAACATTTATCAGCGTCTTTAATAGAAAATAGTGTTTCTCTTTTAACATGACATTTAAAGCGAAATCATATTCCACAGTTTAATATGCCAAATATTTTGAATTACCCACATGGTGACGTAATGCATTTTTTGCTACAGCTCTGTTCATTGGTCTTTTGATTTGGATACAACACATGTGATTGGCGCGGCTTCCCTTTGAAAATATCAAGAGTAATATAGAGAGAATTCAGAAAAGTTTTAGAAAAATCAAATCATAATGCTTGGTGCCTTTGGGCACCAAGCAATAATGACAAGCGTCATTCTCTGGTTTTCTATCAGAATCGCAACTTCATACTTTCATGTTGTAATTCTACTCTGCAGATTAGTGTTGAATCATATTTTGACAGTCCGTTTCCCTTAAAAAATGACCCTATTTAAAAAGTTGTCATATGGGACTAACAAGTTACAGAAAGCCCACCTGCACATACATCTACACATAAAATGACAGGCAAAGGAAAGAACACACTGCAGTCGAATTTATCATATGAACTATTTTAAAATTAAAATATTTTGCCTGGTAGTTTACTATCGAAGGTTTTAATTTGCAATGGTTGAGTGGTTACCAGTTGGGAAACTAATACTCATGGGTTCGATGAAAACAAATACGCTTCATTGATTGAGGTCCTAATCGAGAAATATCAATTATTGACAAGGCATATAATACTACACTATAACACTAAGCAGTAGATATTCAAGGTAGCGTCCATAAAATATACGGAAATGAGCTCGATTTTCTTTCAAGAAGAAGTTGTCCCACGATATCGATGCACATATGGTATGGCTCACATTCAAGCACTCTAAATACCTTTATATATAAATAGTATGTGCAGTGAATATCATGTAGATTATAAATATTTATAAAAAAAACTCGTGATTGGAGATTGACATTGAATTTATTTGTCATGTTAAGTATCAAAATATTATGTTTCACAAGCCACATTTCAAATACAATTAGTTTCGTTACGCAAACAACATTTTTATACGCCAAGGGGAATCAAAACTCAAAGATATATTAAGATAATACAACATCGAGTCTATAAAGCAAAATAATAAAAAGATTTCAATGTTCATACATCGTGACTTTTGCTAACATACCAGTAGATAACGAATTTCCTTGTGCTTGTATACCAATTTGCATAAGCCCTTTAAACCTGCTAACAAACACATTTGACTTTTTCATAGTCATTTTCATCAATTCAACCATGAAAAACTTTCAGCAAATAGATACTTTGCCATGACGTCATGTGGTGATATACGAGAATGGGCGCTCTAAAAACAATACCCGTGCAATATGAAGCATATGATGAAAGTTTCAAGTGCTTATAGACTATGTACACTTTACCTTCAACCTAACCAAAATAACACTGTAGTTAAAATGCAAAAATATTAACATTTCGTAACAGGGTCAAGTGTTTAATCGTTAACAAATATAACAATCTTTCGTGTACGGTATTGGCTTAACAATAAAGGGAAAGTATCAAATATAATGTCCTTTATTCCAAAGAAGAAATTTAGTTCAAAGAAGGGTAATTTTCGAGCATAAAACAAATCAATTAGAAACGCATTTCTTTGCTTTCAAAGCAAACGAGAAAACGGGCACATGCATCTCGCTTCCACTTGTTCTATTATTCCCTTAGTGTTTCACCATTGTGTTGGTTTAGGAGCAACAGGGTTGACTTGCTGTGGGGAGCAACAGCAGCACTTCCGGAAACACGTGACTATGACGTCAACAAGCAGTTCGAGGATCTCGCCGAGGGTCAGCAGGGAGAAGCCGAGCCATAGTCCGGCTTGACCGCCCAGGTCAGAGAGTAAGCCGCTCCACTAAAACAGAAGTGAGAACACAATGATAACGTGAACACCTCTGATAAATATTGATGGTGACACTTGGTCCTGAACTATATTCAAAATGACCACCTGTTCTTCCAGCGATGCAAATGGGTACCTGTTAGAAGTTGTGTTGGTGGTGACACTTGAGGGACTATGTGTCAGCCCGGGTTAGACCAGGGTAGAGGAGCATAGATGGCTTTGATCACACAATGTGGGGATTTGGCGCTATATTAAAGCTATCCATTATTATTAATATAATTATGATAGAATATTCTAGGAATGCCAATGCATCAAATGTCGTTTGTTAATGCTCTGCGATTCAATGCAGTCCATGCTTTCACTGGATTTCTTTGTATCGCCTATAAATAACCAGCCAATGATGTGATTCAGAATCAAGCAACATTGACAGTGTCCAGTTAAAGACAAAAGCTCCATTTTGGTATAACTGGCTATCATAACAGTCAGGAGCGATATTAGAAAATCAATTAATGCCAAATAGGACTTTGAAGGACCGACAAACTCTGACACAGTTGGTTGATGTTGGTAAATGGTACAACGACTATATAAGTACTATACGAGCTTAGAAATATAAAAGAAAGCCGATATTCTCCTTTTTGGACTTTACTATCTATCATTTTTAGCACTTTGGAGAAATTTGCCCCTAGAAAAATGGTTTGACTTTTAGCAAAAATATAGCCTTGTCAAACTTCCCTGAAACCCCTCTGGAGAAAAGTCACGTTTTTGTTCTAGGGGTGGTTTCTGCTTATTTAGCCGTGTGTAGTTCTCTGCTGGAGATATAGGCCATTTAGACAAATGTTTCAATGATTTATTTGGGAGCACACTATCTTCAATAGTACAGATTCTTGTACTTTTTCGGGCAGAGTCCCGAGTACCAACTAGCCCGTTACGCCATGTCAGCTGCTGGTATGATCATTGCTGGCGGTGTTGCCTGACTCTGAGGGTGTGGATTCGGACACCACAGGGAACTCGGCCCAACTTTAAGAATATGTTGTGTTAAAACTAGTGTGACCCCAAATATTCCAATGTTACAATTCTTTACTGGACTAAATTTTCTATTCGAATTTTTTTGTCTAAAACTATTAACACGACCAAAAAAACAACGTTACAATCAACTTACATCAAAATGATGTGAAAAAATCTATATAGATTTATAACCCTGCCATCATGAATATTAAAGATTTATATGCAGAAATACTTTGATCTCCATTTTCACAAATATCTACTTACATCATAGGCTGGCCTCGTTTCGATTCGTTCGTAGTTCAACTGTTTGTAATAAACGTTCAACTTTAGTACATTTTCTCTGGAAAGTAAACGAATATATATTAAAACACAATATATATCTTGAATAAATGATAATTTCGTAGTTAAGAACTAAAACACAAAGTAGTTTTGACTTTTTAAATTATTTTTCATAAACCTAGTTGTCAGGTTCTGCATTTGCATTTGCATTTGTTCATTCACAAAATATCCAGTTTACAATAAAAGAAAGAACAGCTTCCGCTATGTTGTTAAAATCGTTGCCTTTATATCTTTATCTAATGAAGCTAGTGCTTCCTCCAGCATAAAGAATGGTTTCTGTTGTTTCTCGCCTTGATGTCCTTTTAAACATCGGTTTATAAGTAACAAGAAACACTTTATTTGCAATTTTTCATAAAAGTTCCTTATGTTATTTCTGGCATAGCAAAATTATATCAAATCAATTTCAACATCGGTTTATAAGTAGGAGAGAACACCATACTCCATCGTGAATGAGTTTAAAGGGTTTCTATTCTTTCATCATGAAACTGATATATTCCTATTCAACATCAACTGGAGGCTTCAACTTTTGTAAACCTTACCTGATAAAAGTTTTCTTTTCATCAATGGTTGATGATTCGTTGATTGGCAACTGTATTCCTTTTGTCTCCGCCCTCTCGATTATGGCGTTGACGATAGACTCGACCTTCCCACTAGCCGGCCAACGAGCAGACGAGATCTCCAGTTGATGGGAATCGTCACTTCCGGTAAAAAAGTCAAGGTCGTTACGTTGGCAACGCCAAGATTTGAATACCACGTACATAACAAAAGACATACTGCTCCATCAGCACATATGTGTCGAGCAAAATGCCAAGAACAACATCATAAACATATTTAAACTTTTCTAAACATTTTTATCTATACACAAAAGCAGTTCTCTATTAGAATGATATGCAACCACTGTTTTCTTCCAAAGGTTTACTGTACATTTGATCCTGTAATCGTTATATATCTAACAGGACTCTACATGTTCATCTGCAAACAGATTTTTCCAGCGACGTCAGTTAAATAGATTTTCATGTATATTAAGTGAAGCATATATGATTTCCGAAAAAGGAGTTTTTGTTTGATCATTGTTAAACTTTGTAGATTGAATTGAAATTATCCGTACAAACAATATATATCATGGATATACAGCGGCGTACCTCAAGTATGTTCCCCTGCTTGGGATCTTAGTGCAAATAACATATAATTTGAGTTAATAAAATAACCCCAGGACCACTTACAGGAGATCACCAATTGTCCATGTGTAAAATAACCATTTCAAAACCATATTTCGAGATCGTCTTGTCACTGGTGCTGAATGTCGACATTTGGCATTGTTAAATAGACAGATGGGGTCATATTTGTGAAATTCGGATTTTCTTAAATTTCGATTCAAATGATCAATATAAATCTTGTATGAAAGAAATCAGCATAGTTACATTGCCTTAGCACAAATGAACACTTATAAATAATATCTAAAGCTGTTGATCACTTATGAATGATTTTGTAGAGCAAAATAGAAATAAGTGTTTCGAAATTTTGACCCCTGGTTGCTTCAATGACCTGCCAAATTTGTTACAGCTATCTGTTAGGTATGGCATACGAATATGTCACCGCAAACTGAATCTTAACCTATGCAGTGAAATTTTATCATTATCGGTTTCATTTTTACAATGATATTATATCTCAAAGACGTTACAAAGTACATGATATTTGCACTAGAATACGAAGGTAAGTGAAAAAACTTAAGATACGCAGCTGTAGATAACGAATTTCCTTGTGCTTGTATACCAATTTGCATGAGCCCTTTAAACAACGTGAACGAACTTAAGATATGCAGTTGTATATCATATATAAACATACACTATTAGGTTGTAGCTTTGATGATTCCCAACAATTGAACAAAATATTACCTAAATCAAACCAGAACTTATTTTTTATAAAGAGAGCCATTGGCTCTGTCCCTCAACAGGCTTCATAATTATTTTTAGGGTTGGCTAATGTATGCGATTTGATTTTAGATACCGGTAATCAAGCCAGAAATGGAAATTGCTCAAATATTCAATTAAGGGTATAGGATACAAAGGTTCACCAAGTCCTTCTCATGAGCAATCGGGCTACCAAAACTGTATATTATAATCCTCACTAATAGGAGTCTGAACACAAGATTGTTGCTTAATGTGAAGAATATGAAAATAGGTTTACAGAGCGTGACCCCTGTTGCCCTTATTTTGGGAGCCACAGGATCACCAAAGCTATAAATTGTAATCCTCTCTAGTCAAGGATTCAGTACATAAAGTTTCAGCTTTAGGCCATATGCTTCTGGAGAAAAGACGAAAATTATGCTACACTAACTTTTTATGAAGTCTTAAGAACTTACGTATAATAAGTAATAGATACATGATGACACAAGGGGTGTATACGAAATATCAGCGAGCTATCATCTCACGAGGGGGCGGAGCCCCCGAGTGAGTGATAGCAAGCTGATATTTCGTATACACCCCGTGTGTCAATCATGTATCTGTTTTATCCAATGGGCAACGTCTTGCGATCTTTCACCCGACATCAACATTCCCTGCATGACCAACATTTAGATTAGTCTAAAGGAATCGTCCAGCGACGAATGACCCAATTTTCTTATTTCTTTCGTAACGATGGGTTTGGATGACCAGACATTCTCTCATCCATGCAGGCATATGCAACATATATTTACTGAAATAAGGTAACACGTGCACTGATTTGTTTTCAGACTGGATTTCATTTTATAGTGAAATGTGAATTTTATTACTGGTGGTCTTATCAATATTAAAAGAATTGTTGATTTTTCACCAACGTATTTATGTACCTTTTAACTACTTATTTGGGAGGGGGTTGACCTTAATTACCGAACAGTTTGGATTAGAAATGTCAGCTCGAAAGTTCGACATATTTCTATATTTTTCCGCGCTGCCAATGAATTTCTGTAATCGTTGGTACTTTTCAACCTGATTTTTTTTCACTGCATTACATATTATGGTCAGCTTGTTATGTTTCTCATTTAGTGACTGGTAATGTTAATATTTTGGTCGCCTGAGCGGTTTCCATTCCTTTGATCTCGGCTACGTGTTTGAGGATGCAACAATGTTGAACTTTCTCAAGGTCGTCGGCCCGATTTTGCTTGCTCCGCCCTAAAATTGCCTCTCTCCTTTATGAATGTCGAATCAGGACGTCAGAAATAACTGTGGTGATATTTTCGTGACGTTATAGATATCAGCTTGAGTTTTCTTGGTGCATGATTTACAACTGCGAAAAGATCAAAGGAAAATATGCCGCCCATTGGATAATGTCCGAAAACATTGTGCACGAGTGTGTACTTACAAGCAATTAGCAAGGCACCTCTCATGACAGCCAGTCTGCAATTTCTCAAATTTGGACATCACATCTTTAGCACACGTATCTGAAAAATATATAGTTCTTCTAACGAACTTCGTCAATCTTTAGTCTTTCAAAGTTATAAAAAATCTTCAAACGTTACAAACGTTCCAGATGATTGTCAATCAATTTCCGTTATTGAGATGAATAGATATCAGTTTGGCATAGATTGAAGAAGAAAAACAATAAAATCACCTTCTTTGGTGGTGAAGTTACAGAACTGTACAGCTTCCGGTTCCATGTTTGTGAAGTTCCTGATGATGGAGTCTGTACACGGGAACTTGGTGCTACAGCAGTCACACTTCTTTAACAGCAGCTCTTGGAAACACGAGTTCTCACAAGCCTGGAAACACAAATAAGTTGAAAGTGTGTTTATTTCCGTAAAGGGGTCATCGGTCCATTATACATATTCAACGTGGCATAACCTCTTCATAGGAAGGCTTACATGATACAGAATTTTTTTATGAAGTTTAAGGTGATACAAGCTCTTTATACGAAGTCTCGCGTGATACAACCTCTTTATACGAAGTTTAACGTGATACAACCTCTTTATACGAAGTCTAACGTGATACAAGCTCTTTATACGAAGTCTCACGTGATACAAGCTCTTTATACGAAGTCTAACGTGATACAACCTCTTTATACGAAGTCTAACGTGATACAACCTCTTTATACGAAGTCTCACGTGATACAAGCTCTTTATACGAAGTCTCACGTGATACAAGCTCTTTATACGAAGTCTAACGTGATACAACCTCTTTATACGAAGTCTAACGTGAAACAACCTCTTTATACGAAGTCTCGCGTGACACAACCTCTTTATACGAAGTCTCACGTGATACAACCTCTTTATACGAAGTCTCGCGTGATAAAACCTCTTTATACGAAGTCTCACGTGATACAACCTCTTTATACGAAGTCTCACGTGATACAACCTCTTTATACGAAGTCTCACGTGATACAAGCTCTTTATACGAAATCTCACGTGACACAAGTTCTTTATACGAAGTCTCACGTGATACAACCTCTTTATACGAAGTCTCACGTGATACAACCTCTTTATACGAAGTCTCACGTGATACAACCTCTTTATACGAAGTCTAACGTGATACAACCTCTTTATACGAAGTCTCGCGTGATACAACCTCTTTATACGAAGTCTCACGTGATACAACCTCTTTATACGAAGTCTCACGTGATACAACCTCTTTATACGAAATCTCACGTGATACAACCTCTTTATACGAAGTCTCACGTAAAACAAGCTCTTTATACGAAGTCTCACGTGATACAACCTCTTTATACGAAGTCTCACGTGATACAACCTCTTTATACGAAGTCTCACGTAAAACAAGCTATTTATACGAAGTATCACGTGATACAACCTCTTTATACGAAGTCTCACGTGATACAACCTCTTTATACGAAGTCTCACGTGAAATAATATCTTTCTATGAAGTCTCACGTGATACAACCTCTTTATACGAAGTCTCACGTGATACAAGCTCTTTATACGAAATCTCACGTGATACAAGCTCTTTATACGAAGTCTCACGTGATACAAGCTCTTTATACGAAGTCTCACGTAAAACAAGCTATTTATACGAAGTCTCACGTGATACAACCTCTTTATACGAAGTCTCACGTGATACAACCTCTTTATACGAAGTCTCGCGTGATAAAACCTCTTTATACGAAGTCTCACGTGATACAACCTCTTTATACGAAGTCTCACGTGATACAACCTCTTTATACGAAGTCTCACGTGATACAAGCTCTTTATACGAAATCTCACGTGACACAAGTTCTTTATACGAAGTCTCACGTGATATAATATCTTTCTATGAAGTCTCACGTGATACAACCTCTTTATACGAAGTCTCACGTGATACAACCTCTTTATACGAAGTCTCACGTGATACAACCTCTTTATACGAAGTCTAACGTGATACAACCTCTTTATACGAAGTCTCGCGTGATACAACCTCTTTATACGAAGTCTCACGTGATACAACCTCTTTATACGAAGTCTCACGTGATACAACCTCTTTATACGAAATCTCACGTGATACAACCTCTTTATACGAAGTCTCACGTAAAACAAGCTATTTATACGAAGTCTCACATGATACAAGCTCTTTATACGAAGTCTCACGTGATACAAGCTCTTTATACGAAGTCTCACGTGATACAAGCTCTTTATACGAAGTCTCACGTAAAACAAGCTATTTATACGAAGTATCACGTGATACAACCTCTTTATACGAAGTCTCACGTGATACAACCTCTTTATACGAAGTCTCACGTGAAATAATATCTTTCTATGAAGTCTCACGTGATACAACCTCTTTATACGAAGTCTCACGTGATACAAGCTCTTTATACGAAATCTCACGTGATACAAGCTCTTTATACGAAGTCTCACGTGATACAAGCTCTTTATACGAAGTCTCACGTAAAACAAGCTATTTATACGAAGTCTCACGTGATACAACCTCTTTATACGAAGTCTCACGTGATACAAGCTCTTTATACGAAGTCTCACGTGATATAATATCTTTATACGAAGTCTCACGTGATACAAGCTCTTTATACGAAGTCTCACGTGATACAAGCTCTTTATACGAAATCTCACGTGATACAAGCTCTTTATACGAAGTCTCACGTGACATAATATCTTTCTATGAAGTCTCACGTGATACAACCTCTTTATACGAAGTCTCACGTGATACAACCTCTTTATACGAAGTCTCACATGATACAAGCTCTTTATACGAAGTCTCACGTAAAACAAGCTCTTTATACGAAATCTCACGTGATACAACCTCTTTATACGAAGTCTCACGTGATACAACCTCTTTATACGAAGTCTCACGTGACATAATATCTTTCTATGAAGTCTCACGTGATACAACCTCTTTATACGAAGTCTCACGTGATACAAGCTCTTTATACGAAGTCTCACATGATACAAGCTCTTTATACGAAGTCTCACATGATACAACCTCTTTATACGAAGTCTCACGTGACATAATATCTTTCTATGAAGTCTCACGTAAAACAAGCTCTTTATACGAAATCTCACGTGATACAAGCTCTTTATACGAAATCTCACGTGATACAACCTCTTTATACGAAGTCTCACGTGACATAATATCTTTCTATGAAGTCTCACGTGATACAACCTCTTTATACGAAGTCTCACGTGATACAACCTCTTTATACGAAGTCTCACGTGATACAACCTCTTAATAAGAAGTCTCACATGATACAAGCTCTTTATACGAAGTCTCGCGTAAAACAAGCTATTTATACGAAGTCTCACATGATACAAGCTCTTTATACGAAGTCTCACGTGATACAACCTCTTTATACGAAGTCTCACGTGATACAACCTCTTTATACGAAGTCTCACGTGATACAACCTCTTTATACGAAATCTAACGTGATACAACCTCTTTATACGAAGTCTCACGTAAAACAAGCTATTTATACGAAGTCTCAGATGATACAAGCTCTTTATACGAAGTCTCACGTGATAAAAGCTCTTTATACGAAGTCTCACGTAAAACAAGCTCTTTATACGAAGTCTCACGTAAAACAAGCTATTTATACGAAGTCTCACGTGATACAACCTCTTTATACGAAGTCTCACGTGATACAACCTCTTTATACGAAGTCTCACGTGATATAATATCTTTCTATGAAGTCTCACGTGATACAACCTCTTTATACGAAGTCTCACGTGATACAAGCTCTTTATACGAAATCTCACGTGATACAAGCTCTTTATACGAAGTCTCACGTGAAACAAGCTCTTTATACGAAGTCTCACATGATACAAGCTCTTTATACGAAGTCTCACGTGATACAACCTCTTTATACGAAGTCTCACGTGATACAACCTCTTTATACGAAGTCTCACGTGATACAACCTCTTTATACGAAATCTAACGTGATACAACCTCTTTATACGAATTCTCACGTAAAACAAGCTATTTATACGAAGTCTCACATGATACAAGCTCTTTATACGAAGTCTCACGTGATACAAGCTCTTTATACGAAGTCTCACGTGATACAAGCTCTTTATACGAAGTCTCACGTAAAACAAGCTATTTATACGAAGTCTCACGTGATACAACCTCTTTATACGAAGTCTCACGTGATACAACCTCTTTATACGAAGTCTCACGTGATATAATATCTTTCTATGAAGTCTCACGTGATACAACCTCTTTATACGAAGTCTCACGTGATACAAGCTCTTTATACGAAATCTCACGTGATACAAGCTCTTTATACGAAGTCTCACGTGAAACAAGCTCTTTATACGAAGTCTCACGTAAAACAAGCTATTTATACGAAGTCTCACGTGATACAACCTCTTTATACGAAGTCTCACGTGATACAAGCTCTTTATACGAAGTCTCACGTGACATAATATCTTTATACGAAGTCTCACGTGATACAACCTCTTTATACGAAGTCTCACGTGATACAAGCTCTTTATACGAAATCTCACGCGATACAAGCTCTTTATACGAAGTCTCACGTGACATAATATCTTTCTATGAAGTCTCACGTGATACAACCTCTTTATACGAAGTCTCACGTGTTACAACCTATTTATACGAAGTCTCACATGATACAAGCTCTTTATACGAAGTCTCACGTGATACAAGCTCTTTATACGAAGTCTCACGTGATACAAGCTCTTTATACGAAGTCTCACGTGATATAATATCTTTCTATGAAGTCTCACGTGATACAACCTCTTTATACGAAGTCTCACGTGATACAACCTCTTTATACGAAGTCTCACGTGATATAATATCTTTCTATGAAGTCTCACGTGATACAACCTCTTTATACGAAGTCTCACGTGATACAAGCTCTTTATACGAAATCTCACGTGATACAAGCTCTTTATACGAAGTCTCACGTGATACAAGCTCTTTATACGAAGTCTCACGTAAAACAAGCTATTTATACGAAGTCTCACGTGATACAACCTCTTTATACGAAGTCTCACGTGATACAAGCTCTTTATACGAAGTCTCACGTGATACAACCTCTGTATACGAAGTCTCACGTGATACAACCTCTTTATACGAAGTCTAACGTGATACAACCTCTTCATACGAAATCTTACGTGATACAAGCTCTTTATACGAAGTCTCACGTAAAACAAGCTCTTTATACGAAGTCTCACGTAAAACAAGCTATTTATACGAAGTCTCACGTAAAACAAGCTAATTATACGAAATCTCACGTGATACAAGCTCTTTATACGAAGTCTCACGCGATACAAGCTCTTTATACGAAGTCACACGTTAAACAAGCTATTTAAACGAAATCTCACGTGATACAAGCTCTTTATACGAAGTCTCACGTGATATAATATCTTTCTATGAAGTCTCACGTGATACAACCTCTTTATACGAAGTCTCACGTGATACAAGCTCTTTATACGAAGTCTCACGTGAAACAAACTCTTTATACGAAGTCTCACGTAAAACAAGCTCTTTATACGAAGTCTCACGTGATACAAGCTCTTTATACGAAGTCTCACGTGATACAACCTCTTTATACGAAGTCTCACGTGATACAAGCTCTTTATACGAAGTCTCACGTGATACAACCTCTGTATACGAAGTCTCACGTGATACAACCTCTTTATACGAAGTCTAACGTGATACAACCTCTTTATACGAAGTCTAACGTGATACAACCTCTTTATACGAAGTCTCGCGTGATACAACCTCTTTATACGAAGTCTCGCGTGATACAACCTCTTTATACGAAGTCAATCTCTTTATACGAAGTCTCGCGTGATACAACCTCTTTATACGAAGTCTCGCGTGATACAACCTCTTTATACGAAGTCTCACGTGATACAACCTCTTTATACGAAGTCTCACGTGACACAATCTCTTTATACGAAGTATCACGTGATATAATATCTTTCTATGAAGTCTACATGATATAAACACCTGACCTTATCACTGTAGCCAAGGTTGGGCAGCTCGTTGTCAAAGATATTAAATGGGAGTTCCGAGTCTTTGTCATAACGGACACATTTGCCATAAGGGGCGGACGCTCTCTCGATCTCAATCTGAAAGTAAAATTTAAAACCACGCAAAGCTGGATTAACTAAAATTCATTGTGAAATAGAAACTTGCCTTACCTTTCCATAAAACTGTATTGTATAAAAACTTCAAATAACTCGTTTCTCTGAATTCCTCAATTGTACATTTTTAGCAAAAAAATATTGTAACCTTTGTAACGCCAACAGATGTGGCCGTACCGGGTGCTATATCGAAGCCCTCGTTGTCAGGGAAAGGCATCTTGGAGGGCGAGTGTACAACCACCTTGAAGCCGACACTGTCGGCCAGACTGCTCTCATACTCGTATTCCTCCGCATATAGGGACAGCACAAACCCTGGAATATGTTCAAACAACGGATCAAATATAACACCCATTTGAACAACGGCATCACATCTCCACTTTACACCACGCCACACCTCAGCATCTTAAGCACGCCTCACCTCAATACCATATCATTATCCCAACACTGTCTACGACTCACCACACCTCAGCATCTAAAGCACGCCTCACCTCAATACCACGTCATTACCCCAACACTGTCTACGACTCACCACATCTCAGCATCTTAAGCACGCCTCACCCCAATACCACATGTACCCCAACACTGTCTATGACTCACCACATCTCAGCATCTTAAGCACGCCTCACCTCAATACCACGTCATTACCCCCAACACTGTCTACGAATCACCGCACCTCAGCATCTTAACCACGCCTCACCTCAATACCACGTCATTACCCCCATACAACGTCATTACCCCCAACACTGTCTACGAATCACCGCACCTCAGCATCTTAAGCACGCCTCACCTCAATACCACGTCATTACCCCAACACTGTCTACGACTCACCACACCTCAGCATCTTAACCACGCCTCACCTCAATACCACGTCATTACCCCCATACAACGTCATTACCCCCAACACTGTCTACAACTCACCACACCTCAGCATCTTAAGCACGCCTCACCTCAATACCACGTCATTACCCCTAACACTGTCTACGACTCACCACACCTCAGCATCTCACTGCACCTTCACACATCACACCACTGCCCGTTCAACGCACCGCATTTCATCTTTCTACACCCAACCACACAGTAACACATCAACATTCAACATGCCCGTTCAACGTACCGTGGAGAGGCCCACTCTTAGTGATGGTTCCCTTGTCCGCCTCACTCGGGTTGAACGTGTAACAGTTGCCGTACATGTAATTGTGTGACAGTGTGAAGTTGCTGAAATACAAATATACTATTCAAATTATGTTGAATCCGTAGAAATTTGAAAAAACACGTGAACAAGAACATATTAATCCTACACGTCGTGTAGGTGACATTTGACCACCGAAGAATTATCTAAACGAATACGAATTGGCGAAGAATCCGGTGTTAGCCACAGTTTTCTCAGCAGGACTCTGGACCCTCTCAACACAACTGATGCCAGACGATAACCTGTGCCTCGGGATATCAACAACGCCACGTGATGACCGTTTTTTTAAACTGCAAGCTCTCCGACACAACATCAGAAATGTCACCAAGCTGAGATCTTGTAACCGTACCACGTATGGGGTCAACGTTTCCACACAAACTGTGCGTTGATGACTTCATTAAATGTAAAACTTACGCTTGAGCTTGCAAGATTTTGATCCATTAAAACACGTATGGAACCATGTCGAAAAAAACAATACTAGACCGTGTGGTTCAACTAAGCACTAAACATGAACTCGAAAGCACTCTTTGAGGAATGAAATTGTCGCCCACATCGCAGATGCCTCATTGGCAGGGCGAGAAAACGTGCATGCTCATGCATATACATACACCCACAAATCCTTAAACTGACAGCAACCTTTCTAAAAGTTGATGCGTTCACTATGGTACTTTATATACCTCAAGGCCCATTTAACACTATTTGAAGCGAGTTTTTGTTCGGGAGAACATCCGTCGGAATGGAATTGAGAGGGCCTTAGACTGTATAACACCCCGTCGGGAGGGCCTTGCACTGTATAAGACCCTGCTGGGAGGGCCTTATACGAAATAATAACATCCAAGGAGGTTATTATTTAGTATGAGGCCCTCCATTTCGCACCTTATAATTTCAAAGACCGGTAAGGTAATCGATCTCAAAAATTTTCAGAAGCGAAACCGCGGGATTCGAACCCACAACCCTTCGCTCTGTAGCCCAAGACTTATACCATTACACCACAAAGGATTGGTGAATATGAAGGAATTGTTTTGTGAGGTCTTTGCTGCTCTCCTAGAACTTGATGATATTAAATTGCGCTCTACTGTACACTTTATACGTCAGAGATGTGGTGTATCTCTGTAACAAAAATTAATAACACCCTTAATATGCTTATGCTATAGCGTTCTGGCAAAATGTCCAAGATAAAACATTTCGTGGCAGAAAATGGGGGATTCGAACACAGAGACACTCACTTCGTAGTCCAAGATTATACCACTAGACCACAAAGGATTGGTAAGTGTGAAGGGATTGACTGTTGATATCTATTCTGCTCTCCTCAAACTTTAAAAGTTTATTTTCACTGTTCACCTTAAATGTTAGAAATGTGATTTTATTTTCGATATATGAAATTTGCAACAACCTCATCCTCTAGCTATAGCGTTCAAGAAAAATTTCTAAATGTAAAATGTAAAAAAGTTGAACATTAGGGATTCGAACCCTCAACCTTTCAAGCTGTAGTCCAAGACTGTACCACTAGGCCACAGGGGATTGGTTAGTAAAAGGTTATTGACTATTGAAGTCTATTCTGCTCTCCTCAAATTTAATGAAATTAATTTGTTGATTTTTTTCGCTTTTAAGTTAAAAAAGTGATTATTTCGGTATATAAGATAGATAACACACACATCCTCGGGTGTTATAGCAAACAGAGGCCTTTGCCTACGGGACGACCCTCGTGCGCTGACGCGCACTCGGGTCGTCCCTAGGGCAAAGGCCTCTGTTTGCTATAACACCCTCGTATGCGTGTGTTATCCATAACATACTTACTTGGGCGTGCACGGATACCCTTGAAACGAACATTCTATCATCATGTCACTCAGGTTGTGACCAATGGCGATCTGTTCCTCCCGGCGGAGAGAAGAGAACGTCCTATCAAACTCTACCCGGACTGCGTAGTCTTCGTCGTAGGTGTAATAGAAGTCGTCGTCGTAAACCAGCGTGTCCCAGTCGGGGAAGTCGAAGTCTCTATTCAGAAATCTCCAAGTATCATTGGTTTCCGGGTCCTCATTTATGCTTTCAGCCGATTCCGATCCATATTTATTCCCCTCTTGCACCTCCTGCAGTCTGACAAACAGTCGAAGCTACATTTATAAACTCGGCATAAATAGTTCATTTTCAACTCTATCCTATTATTACAAGTATGTTATGGACAAAAAATGACCAATTCGCATACTTAAGAACTAAGAAAGTTTGCCCCCTTGAATTGTCTCGCGTGGAAGGCGGGCAAAAACTGACGTCAATGTTCGCACTTCGTAATGACATTCACGGTCAAATGGTATCGATTTTATAAACCGCTAAAAAACTGTTGTAACGTTGATTTTACTGAAAGCACGTAAGAGTCATATATTCAGAAGCGCCCGTAAAATAACTCATAACCCCAAAACAGACTTATTATAATTATACATTTCATTATATACAAGGACCTATGATTATATATAGCCCTTTCCGCTGTTGTACGGTGGTTAGTCGAGTAATTGTACAGTGTTATTCCCAAAGATTGCTACAAAAGGTCTCTCAACTGATGTTGGTTGTGTCTTGTAAACATTACATACTATATTACATATTACATACTAAATTTTTACCAAATTTTGACACCCGGAAAAGCGGGTTAATTATTTTCCTAAGATGGCGGCCAAGATGGTAGCAGAAAGCTGTTACTGATGTAGTAACTATCAACACTAATGGGCCAATGTTGGTGTTGGTTTGGGATCACAAAATACATTACGATCATAAAATTGTGTTTGACTATGAGAACACATACAAACCCGATATGGCGTTAAAATGGCCGCCGAAAACTCCATATGAGTAATAAAGTTTTGGCTCAAATTAGACGATCTAGATGACTAGCCCAAAGATTTTTGGCCGCCACATTCCGGTCATCAAAATGAAATTGTACACTTATCTAACAAGTTGCTGATCTTCCACGTGTCTTAATTGGTTAAACATGGGTCTAGATTTATTCCCAGCTGGCATCCGGAGCTGGAAGCCACTCTAATCATAGACCTGTTGAATGTGACCTACTTGCTTCTCCTGGCGGGGTTGAGGTTACAGACGGTGACAGCAGGGAAGGTTAGGAGGGAGTTGTACTCCAGGGTGATCACAGTGGTAACCTCCCAGCTGATGTACGACACGACCACCTTGTGGATGTTGTAGGCTGCTACACCTGCAAACATATTGTATAAGAGATTACATGTGTTTGGTAAGTTTTAACAATGTGTCTCGTAGATGTTGTTGGTTGTCAATCCTGGAGAATAAGTGTAAAGGGGACTGATGGGTGAATTTGAAAAATTTAAAATGTGTCTCGGATATGGTAGGCCGCCTCACCTTGAGAAAGATTGCAACGGAGACTGATGGGTAAATTTAAAAAATCTAAAATGTGACTTTCAGATCTTGCAGCTCGATACAATCAGGGTGATTGATTTTGTATTACGAACAATACGAAAATAAATAACCTAAGATGTTGTAGGCCGTCAACGTTCAGAATAATTACAAAAGGGGCTATTTTTTTCTTGGGTAAAATTGAACAATTAACAATATGTCACCTTCACCCGGGGAATATTTTCAAGATAGAATTCAAGGTAAAAGGGTAAATTTGAAAATTTCAAATGTTAAAATTATAAATTTGAAAATTTCAAATGTTCCTCACAAATACTGTAGGCCGCCACACCTGGCGAAACAATACAAAAGAGACCAATATTTCTTATTAGTTATGCAGTCAGTTATGAGAGCCCCTGAGAGCGTTGTTTCAATACCAAATGCGAAATCAAACTCAATCCCCAGTGAGAGCATTCAAAGACAGGTAATTAACCCTTAACAATAGAAGCTTAGTCGTGAGCATATCAGAATCGGTTCTTCTTTATATCAATGTCAATAGGCACAGATCCAAGACCGTTCATATTCAGTCATGAGGGAACTATTTTCGATCATGCTAAACATCTTCATAAATACAATTATGACATTTTATGATGCATTGAGTCCCAAGGATAAAAGTTTGTTATAGCTCAGTTTGTTTCAAGCGTTAAATTTATCACTCCATCTTGATTCAGTTTTATCATTTTATCTGAAACTATTTACTCACATATTTGACCACATGTTTTAACAAAGGCCTTTTTTTCAACGATCCAAAATGAAGGTTAAGGTTTTAAAAAATGTGAATAGGCCTACCTTAATGTGAAGGTTGTAATTTGACCCATACTGATATTATTGTATCCCCACGTTACCTGTTTTCGAGCGTAACGTCTTTTCGAGCCCCTACAAAACGGGCCCGGGGTGCATTCTAGACGCCCGTTTATCATAACTTTCCAACGAAAAGTAGAGGGAAATGTCCTGAATTATCGGATACATTCTTTATTTTGTGTATAAATCTGAATTTCAGATTTTGATACAAGAATAAGTAATCAGTGCAATGAAAACATAGATTTCCATAAACACCGATCACAGTCATATTTCTAAAGCGAGCACAGTTCAATACAAATATTTTGAGAACTGTGAAACTCATTTTGACTGAAGAGCGTAACCTTCCAGTAAACATCATGTGATTGGCATCACGTGACAGACTATTTTTAACTTTCCAGCTGATTGACAGTTGGGGTCATCTCCTAAGCGATCAGCAAATTTTTTGCCAAGTTTCGAAGGTCGCAAAACAAACGTTAGGCTGCTGATCAATGCATACAATTAAATTGACAAAATTCTAATGAAAAAAGGCTCTTATTGATCCAAACATCCCCAACAGTAGTTATCAAAATACCTTTTAATCCATAAAAATACCAAGAATAATGTGAACGACTCATTAAATTTCCATACGCATACCGTCACTTTGCCGGTTTCTAAGGTAAGTCAACAACTCGGATTTCTCGCATATCAAATATATCAAATAAAGCAACACTGATAAATGTATGATGTACAATAATTGCAATTTTATTTAAAGTTTATGTTTATTCATTATATGTAATGAAAAAGAGAGTCAATCATACATTCCAACTAAATATTGTTGTGTTCTCTAACGTGTGAAATTCACATCTAAAACCTGCTGTACAGAGGTCAGGTGCGCGTTGACATTGACAGGATAATATTTCGGATTTCTGAAGTTCTTTCTTCACATTAAGAGAGAAAATGCAATGCATTATTATTTTAGTAAAAAGCTTAATATTAGTAATAAGTAAACGATCTCATAAAAGCTTGACAAATTTATTTTTACAAATTCAGGATGCCGGTATGGGTTGTTTACGATGTCTTCATTTGAATACATAATGTAAATGCATCATGTTTTCTTTGTGATATCTCCAATAACACATTTATTTGCAAAATATCAGATTTTGACACTTTTTATAAGTTCCTGTATGTAAAACTTGATAAAAAGATGTTTTACTTTCGAAATCGCCCCTGGAAAGCTTCCGATGTGACGACAACGTCACAGAATCTGAGGGGCTCGAAAACAGGTGACGTCATAAAATGCGCGATAAATTTGACCTCTTCAAAATAACGAGATTTTAAAGGTATTCTTACCCAAGTGGGCACGATTATTCCGGGTATTAAAGTTTGCATAATGGTCATGGGAATTACAGTTTTTCTAAAAATAACTCGCATTTTGATTGGTTGGCGGAACTTTTTTACACCCATTCATGATTCTCTTTGATCTTATATTTCAGTCGAGAGATATATATATGACAAATTTTATACCTAAGTTGCGAAAGTCACACATTACTACAACATTTTTAAGGGAAGTCAAGAGCTTTTGATGGTTTTTTTTTTGCCGTAAATACTATTTCAAATCTTCAAGGCGGCGCTGTGTGGGAGAGTCGCCAGCCGAACTGTCGTTACGTCATAGCTCTATGACGTCATTAAACATGACGTCAAACAGTTACGTTATAAGATTCCGCGCTAGGCTTGTCAAACGTAACGAAAGCTAACGACTTTTTCTCTCTGGTTGTACGCGGTCAATAAATAGATTTTTTTGTCATATGAGACAATATGTTTGTGATAAGATGTGACATAAAAATTATTAACTTTTTATAATTAGAGCGTATTTTGCGAACTACTTCGAGCCGCCCATCGTGTAGTAGTGAGCAACATTATGAATGGCGTATGAGTACAATTTGTACTTTACCGGCCGCGCGTAGTTTTTAATGTTAGACTACTCTTTTTCCCCCCGTTTTATGCATTAAAATGATCTTGGGTAAGAAAAAGAATAACCAACTCGGTGCTCGGAATTACGGATTATCTGTCCCTCGTTAATTATTGTGTCAAACTCCTCGCTGAAGCTCGGAGTTTATCGCAATAATTAACTCAGAACAGATAATCCGTAATTCCTCGCAACTCGTTGATTATTCTTATAATAATCAAGGCTATATCTACTTTAATTTGGTTTTCAGTTTTTGGTTTGGTTTTTTTAGTCAAATAAATGTTACTAAAGGTATTATAAGTATTTAGGATAAATTATATGTAATTGTAACATGACCTCGGTAAATACTCGTTTCTGATTGGTTGATTTGAAGGATTTGCCAGTGTTAAATGGCAATGAACACCCGCAAATTGGCTGAGGTGAATCACCGCGAAAGGATACATTACTTGGTCCGCCTCAACATTAAAATATTCCGATTCTCCCAATATTCGTGCCCGATTCACATTTTACTGTTGTTGTTGTCATTTTCTAACTTGCGCAATCCCGTAGATGCCAAAAATCCTTTTCTATTTGCTTTAGTTTTATGTAACTAAACTTTCTTAATTGGCTAAGTTTCTCCTAATTTGCCGCCTTGTGCCATGCGGCCGGTTTCTTTCGAATACCGTTCCCATGGCACGACGCACAAAGGCCAACGGTTATGACGTCATAATGGTCACGTCACCGTCACAATGGTCTAGGCGAGTTTAAGATATTTGTTCAGTCGGGTTTGTTCCTGTTAGTTTATGAATTATATAACTGTTTTCTCTCTCATAAATGTCACAGTGAAAACTATAAGATCTCATCTTTACGAGTGCAACTGGTTTGCAATATAAGAACACTATTTTAATGTCTATAACACTGGGAATTCCTTCTTCTTTATAGCTGCGAACACCTATAACAATAATGGATTAGTCGTTAGATCCTTTCAACTCAGAGTTCCCTACGCAAAAATAGAGTTCGCTCTTAAAATGCTTATAACTAACGGTCATGTTACAATATCGATAAATAGTTGCGTTTGTAAAATTTCCGGGATTCATTGTTATTCAACACCCGTAAAGTTAAGCGTTTAAAACCTCCGGCTAACGCCGTCGGTTTTAAACTAAATTTGCGGGTGTTGAATAACAATGAATCCCGGAAATTTTACAAACGCAACTATTTATCTTCTAATTTAATGCAAGTGCTGCCGTGTGTCTTAGGGGCTCGAAAACACCGTACGCGAGGTTACCACGTTTTAGTTATTGTATACTATTAAGGGTAATTGCAAAGGTAAAGTATCTCCAACCAGACTCGTCAAAATCTTAAACAGGTTTTCAACGCTGGATACATGTCTGAAGTCTAAAAGGTAAATCACTTTCGAAATTAACCTTTTTTTTGCAAAATGTTATGCTTTCGTGTCCTATTTCATGCTAAAACTCACAAACTTAAAGGGGCAGTAGCACGTTTTTTGATAATTTTATATTTTCAAATTTTCACTGATAATTGTCAGTTAACGCTAAATGTATAATATTGACAGTGACAATATCTCATTACACAAACCAATCACCCATAGTCAGAGGACAAAGTATGAAGATTCACATAAAATGCACTGGCGGCCATTTTGTGTGGACACCTTTAATTCATTTTGTGTAACAAAAAGCAATTGCATGGCTAAACCTTATGTCATATATTTGAATTACTACTGCTCCATTTAGTTTAAATACATTGTCTTTCAATTGGAACCATTAATTTTCATTTTCCTGGCATCACCTTATATTCCCCCCCAAAACATGCTACTGTCCCTTTAAACCTCTTCAACAATTTTACGAAAATCTGTTAATTCTGTAAAATATTGTTAGCCGCTAAATGTTCCTTGTTTTCTGGTCAATCAGACAAAAGGAATGCAATTAAGTGGGGTTTTTTTACATTTTCTCATAAATAGAAAAAATAAAACTTGATATCCCTTTCTCGGTGCAATGTAGCATCATTAAAGTTCTTGTGAACAGAAATATGTTTCTATGTTTCACTAGGCTACTGAAAAAACTTCATTTTCTTTGCCCTTTTCTACAAACGTTATTGAAGTTTTAAAACTGACGAGGGTGGAAACCAGAAACAATTTACCTTTTTGTTGGCTTTCAAATAACCCAAAATTGACAACAATCAGGTGGAGATTAACTAATTAATCGTAGTATATATTTAGATATATCAGATAAGGACGAATATTTTATGGATAACAACTTCTTTATTCTGAGTACACGACGTTTCGATACAGCTTCTTGTATCGTTATCATGCTTGAAAACGATACAAGAAGCTGTATCGAAACGTCGTGTACTCAGAATAAAGAAGTTGTTATCCATAAAATATTCGTCCTTATTTGACTTCCAACTTCTAAATGCCTCTCAAAGAAGTTAGATATATCAGGTCTTTAGATTCATATTGAAGAAATATCAAACTGTTTACACGACCTCATCTAATAAATGTTTTTCATTGTGATATTAATCAATGCTTTGAAGTTAACATTGCGTGCCAAATATTTTTCATAGTCCATGCACATCAATTAATCATCGTTACCTACACAATCCATGTATTCCACACATTTCTTCATTATTTTAAAGACATTGTGTGACACAATGCCCCCTCAAAAGCTTACATTAACAGTCTAATGGACAAATAACATAGGTTTGATACTAACAAATTAATTGAAACACTTATTACAGGCAATGAATATATAACATGACTGATTAGTTGATAGCAGCATACTTAGATAGCATGACATGATAACACAACAAAGTAAAATCTTTAATGAGGTCGGAAAACATAGAACAATATATTGTCACTGACAAGTGCTTTATTCAAGTCAAATCTATATCAGCATATATCAATTAATGCTTTGATGAAGCATATTTATTGTTTACCGATTACATCATTGCACTTACAAATTGCTTGACACACAAAAGTCATTCTACCATGATGGCAATTACAGCGTCAAGCTTTTGTCTTCTTTTTGAGGGTACGAAACTAAATAAATTACTTTAAAGTATCAAATAGCACGAAAATGATAAGATCGTGGTTTATTTGCAAGATCGTGGGCATGACGATATCACAAAAAAGAAGCCCTCAATGAATGATTATTGGTTCTGGTTAAATTCAACATTCACTCTTATCAATTCATGTATTAGTCAGTGATGCTCACACACATGATGTAATTTCCTAATTGTTTGGGTTAACCACTGTCGTGTACCCGGTATGGAGGGGACTTATCAAAATGGTGGACGGGACAGGTCAACAGAGGTAGGTGTCTGCTTTCATTGCTCCCTTCTCCTAATCGTTGAGGTTTAGGTGGTCACCTTTAACTGTGGTAAACAGGAATAGAATGTTGAATACATTCCTTATGAGTTTTGGTTCACAAACTGCAAGAAATTTGCGTATTTTAGATGTCAAGTTGATGTTTATCTCACTTTCATTTTCGAAGCGGAGAGGAGACTTTTAATTGCCCTTTTTCATGCCCTTTACGACTTTGAATCTCATACATATTGTCGCGCATATCAGTGTTTGGTTATAATAAAGATTTCTGTGCAACCTGACCTGATTTGGTTCAGAAACTACGAAGTTATTGACAAAATAACAACTCAACATGGCAGCGGAGCGGACCCAGAAGGTCGGGTAAGGAGAGGACATTTTTGGATATGGAGGGGACACATTTGGATATGGAGGGGACATCAATTTCAAAATGTACAAAAAATCCCCGATAGGACTGTCCCTTTAAGGAGTTACGATAACCTTAGGGGTCGTCGGACATTAAAAATGAAGTCTCCGAAAATTGGTTGAAATGGAAAGTTGGTGAAATATAACAGATAACAAGTATTATCACCATGTCACACCATGTCTCAAGTTGTGATATGCTTCCATAAAAGATTCACGGGAAGTAAATCTAACTTAATTTCCTGATGACCACGTTTCAATGATACATATATGTATGGAGCTGCGCGGATGGAAAAGGATGTCTGATGAAAGGTCAAGACCACAGAGCATTAAAGACACTTTATCGCGTTTTTGCAGGGGAATTATTAAATTTTACAAGAGTAGAAGAGATTTTTACCATTACAAATACTTCTTAAGGGAACGTACCAACATCGATTAAGTTACTCTAGTTCGCTAAATCAAAATTCAATGATTTCAAACTAAAATGACAGTATGCACTTTCAGTTCCAAATTTTAATTTCCAGAAAACGGTATGTAATGGTTGATACAAGTACTACAGTGACTGTTTGGTCGTTTAGCACCTCGCACTGGCATCATGAACCACCCGACTTGCACAGATGTTTGCTGGGAAAGTACGTGAAGCTAAATCTGTCAACCTTATCCTCAACCTCTTGTCAGTATTATTCATTTCCAAGACACCTCATTGTACCAATTGTCATCCCTCTTGAATATTGACAATGGGTACAATCAGCTGTATGTGCAACGAAGCATACGAAACGAGCTTCTTCAAAGTCACAGCTACCGATATGTTTATCGTGAATAATTATAAAACATACTACCAACATGTCTATCGTGAATAAAACATATATACATGTGTACTACCAAAATGTCTATACTGAATAAAATATACTGCCAACATGTCTTCCTTAAATAAAACATACCACCGATATGTCTATGATGAATAAACATACTACCAAAGTGTCCTTCCTGAATAAGACATACTACCAATATGTCTACCCCGAATATAACATACTACCAATATGTCTGTCATGAGAAAAACTTACTACCAATATGTCTATCGTGAATAAAACATTCATCCACTTTGTCAATCGTGAATAAGACATACTATATAATACCAATATGTCTATCATATATCAAATATACATGATCTTCCAAAATGTCTGTAATCAATAAAACATACTACAAATATGTCTATATTTGATAAAACATATTATCAATATGTCTATCGTGAATTAAACATACCGCCAATATGCTATATAAAGCATATTTCCAAAATGGCTATCATGAATAAAACATACTACCAATATATCATGTATAAAACATGCTACCAAAAGGTCATGATAAATAGATAAAACATACTACCAATATGTCTGTCATAAATAAAACATGGGACTCTGATATTCCTTAGACTTGGTCACGATTTTTTTTTCTCCAGTTGTTTTATATCTACGTAATGTAGTGCAGCCACATTGTGCTTTTGTTTCAATAAGATTGGGATTGAGTGACAAGCATAAACTGCATTAATCCTATTTACTGGAAACATCAGTGATCTGAAGGACCCTGTGTTAAAATCAATATAAACGTTGACTTATTAATGTTACTTGAAATCAATAGATATGCCAATATTATCAACTATAGCTTAATTTAAAATATCTTCCAAATAAGCAGCTTTTCACATTGAGAAATCAATATCCAAATTTACCCCTGAAAAGTCCAGCTTAATTAGTCAAAACATGAACGCTACGGTCGGAACCTAACCAAGTAAACCAATACATCGATTTGCTTCACAAATCTCTTACAAATCAATTTAGTTTTGTTTTATTTACCTTGACGAGAGCCAAGAATTATTAATTAGTAAACGCTTCACTTCATTAACTAATCACATTCTAACATGTATTCTAATTCCAGGTTAGTCATGTACAATGACGGATTCTTTTATGTTAGATTAACATCTCCAGTCTTGATTGCATTGTGTAACTATAGAAGTGTTCTCGTTTACTTTTTGATCCCCAGGTGTAAAGTCAACCTTTAGAGTTTAGTTCTTAATGGCAATCCAGATCCATTAAATTGTGTAAATGAAATCCTATTCAAACACGTACATGTGCATATCTCAGCAAAAAGATTTAAGTGTGCATTTTGATTAAACTGTTAATGATGGGGAGAGGGTTAAATAGTTGGACAAGCCCGTTTCACATCTGTGAATGAAATATACTACTCAAAAGAAGTTAAGGGTCAAACTTATTTTCTGTCTGAAATGTTTCTATGCATAAAAATTATATTAATTCAAATTTCCAAGTATATTTTTAAAAAATGAGTTCAGTATATCCTGATGGCAAATACTGTGGCAAAAGCATATGTCATATTAAAAAACAACGAACATGGCAGTCGCCTAAAAAATCACTAATTCCTCCTAAACACAAGGGTCCATAAACCTGTTTGCATCAGCCAAACAAAATGTGGTCGGACCTTTCTGATGTGGTTATATCTCTATAAGTGTCATATGCATTTTCAATGAACAACTTGAGCACAAAAATCCCTACAATGATGGTGATGCTTTCAACTGAAATTTCGTCTAACCAGACGTAAACAAAACGAGATTGATAGGGGTGAAATCATTATGTGGCTACAGGGTTGTTTATCAGAGAAGTTTTTCACTTGCGGAAAACAAATTTAAATGGAAGCAGTGATGCACTCCGGGCTCGAAGCCTCTAAGATTTGCCTGGCGGCTCGGGCAACATTTCTACAAAGATGGTACATCAGACCATGTTACCCGAGTGAGAAGCATACAACTTATAATGCTCTTGTATATATTGACTTTTATAATTACTAAAGGCTAAACTAAGAAACTGTCAGTTAAGCTTTGAGGTAGGTGTTTTGGTGTTTTATCTTTTGGAATGTGTAACGGTTTTCATGTTACTTTACGAGCATTGGAAATAGAAGGAGAAGAGACAGACGTTCACTGGCAATGCCATGTTTAGGGTGGTTAAGCTACTGGGAGTGTAACCTTACGAGCTTTATCGAATGAGTTTGATATATTGAATGAGAACTGAGAACCTGTAGAATACCTTCACTGCTAGCACAGAAACATGTATCTTTTACAGCTAAATCATCCACAACATCGCACTACAAGTCACAGGGACATGTTTCGCTAGAAAAACAGCGTATAAGAAAGTCATATATACTCATAGAGCTTACCCTATTCCTTCTGCATAGTATTAGGGTGGGGTCCATGAGTATATATATATATATAAATATGTCTCTCGTACGCTGTTTTTAAGCGATAAATGTCCCTGTGACTGGTAGTACGATGTTGTGGATGATTTAGCTGTAAAGTATATTACGTTTAAGTGTTATCGAATGGTTGGAGTTTATAAAAATGAGAACTGAAAATACATAGAATACGTATATAAGTAACAAGCGCTAACAAACGGCAGATAAACAGAAGGAGAGGTTTGGTGCAAAAAATATATCTATTGGATATAGGTATGTAAAGGTTACCGTTTTGAAGAAAATTATGATTTGTACCTGCCCCGCCTAGCACTGCTAGAGTCCAGAAGAGTCTTCTCAATACCCCAGGCTTCCCCACGATCCTTCCAACTCCATGCATGTTCGTGTTCTCCGCGAAATACATTCCTAAACCCCGAACAGATTCCTCGTGCTTGGTTGCCATGCTCAGTTTCTAGATTACCAAAAGAAAAAACACTTTTCTCTTCTTTTTAAATACTGACTCTGGACTCTGTGTGGAGTAGGTAAGCGAGACTTGTCCTTGCTCTCATTTCTAGCTTGCAGCTGTTGGCAATGTCCAGTCTACAATGACCAACACAGAATTCTCTGACATCTTGATTACAAGACTTCGTCTATATTATTGTGCACAAGCCAAAGAAGCGATTTTTAACGTATACGTCGTCGTAGAACACTTTCTGTAAATATGAATGTAAGTCTGTGATCTTCAATCCAAGAAACTCTAGATGCCTTTCTTCGTAATATAATAACAGAACACTTTCTGTAAATATGAATGAAAGTCTGAGATCTTCAATCCAAGATACTCTAGATAATATAATAACAGAACACTTTCTGTAAACATGAATGTAAGTCTGAGATCTTCAATCCAAGATACTCTAGATAATATAATAACAGAACACTTTCTGTAAATATGAATGAAAGTCTGTGATCTTCAATGTAAGAAACTCTAGAAGACTTCTCTTCGTGATATAAAGGCAGAACTTGTTCTTCGTTCGTTAATCAAGGATCCTTTTGTTGTCCGTTGTCCGTTTTCAGTACTCTTACCTCATCAATCGCGTCAGAACGCAAAGAACGTAATGTTCTCTGGAGCGAAACGGCCTTCTCCTCCTCGCTCTCTAGCGGTATGCTGATTTCAGATCAATAATTAATGGGTTGCAAATAAACTATTCTGTAACGGATGGCTTCAGGGGTATCTCACTTCGTTAAAAGTTGTTTGAATTGGCTCATCAATTATTTCTGGGTGTTATTGTAATATGAATGACCCAAAGGGGCAGTAGCACATTGTAAGGGGGAATATAAGGTGATGTCAGGAAAATGAATATGAATGTGTGACAGGGTGAGATATAAGCATTCCTACCAGCTTTGGCTAGAGGGATATCTCTTTGGCCGAACAGGTAGAGTGTAGGACTCTCAACCCGGATGTCCCGGGTTCGAATCCCTGGGGAGGTGGTTTCAAAATCACTTCTGTTACAAATGCTTTCAATTGAAAAACAATGTATTTAAACTAAATGAAACTGTAATATATCAAATATATATAAAATAAAGTTCAGCCATGCGATTCTTTTTTCTTACACAAAATCAATTAAAGGTGTTCACACAAAAATGGCCGCCAATTGTGTTTATGTGAATCTTTTGAAAAAGACGAGACGACATATGTAATCAACTATCAAGCCTCTGATTATTTTTTAAGCAAATACTGCCAAATAGATTGTTGAAAATTATAAATACAAAATTTCGTTGATTAAAATGAGATATTCAAAATTAAGCTATAAAGCAAAACATTGCTTATGATTGCCAACCCAAGTGCTCTCAAATATTTTGCTGAGATAAAAGTCACAGGAATATGACCCTGGCTTTACGACTCTATACTTAATTATCAAGACTTATCATAGACCTTCTTAAAGTAAAGGCAAGATTAAATATTTTGAAATAATTCTTGAACCAAGATCGAAGTCATAGGGTACAGAAGTTATGACATTGTCTTAATGATCTTATGACAAAGGAGAAAAATATAACTCCAGTGACTTTTCGAATTTAAGGTTATGGCAAAACATTTTATAGAAAATGTATGTTATGCAAAAGTAAAGATAATCATCAAGAGATTATATCCTCATTCCAATGGTTTCGTGATATATATTTTAATAATAATAATAATAATAATAATAGGACATTTCTAAAGCGCATATATCCACACATATGTATGCTCAAAGCGCTACAGTCGACAGTTCAAAGTTCGAAAGACGTCTGGAAGAGGTGGGTTTTAAGTTTGGAACGAAAGGAGGAATAGTCACTGGAGTCGCGGAGAGACTGGGGGAGATAATTCCAGGTTGTGGAGGCTGTATAAGCGAATGACCTGGTGCCATAGCGAACACTGTTTACTTTTGGCACAATCAGAAGATTTTTATCCTGAGAGCGGAGAGATCTGGCTGGTTTATATGGCACAAGGAGGCTGGAGAGATAAGATGGAGCACGACCGGACAGGCAGCGGAAGGTGAGGCACAGGAGTTTGAAGCGAATCCGGGACTCGATGGGAAGCCAATGGAGAGACTGAAGAATTGGAGTTATATGTTCGAACTTTCTTGATTTGGTGATAACACGTGCAGCAGCATTTTGAATTCGTTGAACTCTCTGGATTTGGGTTTTGGTTGCACCAGCAAGGAGGGAGTTACAATAATCCAGGCGCGTTATGATGAGTGACAGGGCGAGAGATTTTGCTGCATTCATCGTCAGATACTGTCTGATTGAACTGATGTTGCGTAAGTTTGCAAAGCAAACCCTGGAGAGTTGGGTAATATGATCATCCAGGGAAAGGTCAGAATCAATGATAACACCAAGATCTCTAGCGTTGTTGGAGAATGGGATACTTGTTCCATCAAAGTCTAGAGCATTGACTGATGACTGTGAACGACGTTTTGTGGGACCAAGAAGGATGCATTCTGTCTTTGCACTGTTCAATTTCAACTTGTTGTTGAACATCCATCCCTTTGTTTCTTCAAAACATTGCTGAAGTTCCACAAGAGCGTTACTTGCTTGATTTGGCATGAAGAGCTTGTAAACCTGGGAATCATCGGCAAAGTGATGGCGGTCAACTTGATGAGAATCAATGATATATATATATATATATATGACATTAAATTACACTTGTGACGTCATCCTATTGTTCTCTCGCTCCATTATTTTTTCAGTAATGGAGCGTTGTATTTTACATCAAGTTTTTCACTTCAAATTTCAATTTTTTAAATATTTCAAGTTATGTTTTTGAAAAGGCATTAAGTTTAGTGTAATTTAAGTCGGTTAATATCCTCGTAACTCTCCATTCTTAAATAATAATGAGCCTCGGGCCCTGGGGCCCTCGGCTCCATTATTTTTTAGGAATGGAGAGTTACTCGGACATTAACCTATACGTATCATCGACCAGTCAAAAGTGGACAAGGTTAGTGGATTGTTTTCATTTTGGAGTGATTGAATCAAATTCAAATTAGTTAAGATGTCGTGAATTTCGATCATTCATCGATTTGTTGGGGCATTGATTATGTCAATGATCCCAGTCAATTGGGACATCAATCATTAACGGGTTTTTGGATAGAATTCTATTTTACGATTAATACTATGTGGCAGTGGCATCTTGAGTGGGACAGTTCTTTGTAAATGTTATGAATTATTTCGCGGTGATCGAACCTATAAGATATTTTGAAATTAAGGAATAAAAATAATGAATACCAAATTGCATATTAAAAGTCTTATTTTTGTGTGTTTGTTATCATGTGTGATTACTACACTGTCGTTGTCTTCATGATTAAGGTACAATGAATTGGTAAAACAAAATAGATTGTTCACAAATTTCAAAATAAAGAATAGCAAGACTAATCAGAAAAGTCATGACAAAATTTTACACACTTGTTAAGCAGAGGAACTGTATCAGTTATAGTTGTCCTTGTTTGTATACAAACGAGCATCTTGTTGTCAAATTGGCAAAAATATACAACCAAACTACAAGTGAGAGTATTGACATATTTGTATAAACAAGTTCGTTTCCACAGAAATACATACATAATACCCTGACTTTGAATTCAAACCTAGACTAATATTGTCATAATACATTATTGATAAATCATATCTGCTTGTTAATTACACAGTCCATTCGCCTACTAAATGCCTTAATATCTCAGAATGTTTATCGTAGACAAAACAGGGCTTTAAACTAGCTTCTGCAGAAAAGCACTATCTCCGGTAGCATTAAACATATCTCTCCGACTTATCCATTGATCCTAGACCATTCAAATATATGAATACACAGGATTGATGTTTTGTATACATTACACCTCTTGGGCGGTTATATCTCTTCTTTTTTCAATTGGTTTTTACTCATAACTAACTGCTCAGAGGTGTTTAACCTTTAAACACATTGGGAAGTTATTGCCTTTAATTTAGTTGAATGTTATAAGCTGTAAGTTCCAATTGCGTAGGTTGCTTATCTCATAACCACCTTGGTCGGTTATAAGATTGTAAACAATCGCAAACAATTGGACTTGTAAAATTTTGATTTTTAATCAAAAAAGAAAGTTAAGATTTATGAACAACGAAAGTGGGATTCGAACCAGGGACCTCTCTGTTTTTTGTATGTAAACCAATTTAGTTGAAACACCGTCATAAAATAGTTTTTATTGTAAGAAATCAAGCGTTTATTTCTAAAACCATAATCTGGATGTATTTTAAATATTTTGTCTTATCAAGACATGATAAACCCGCGAATGATATCATTTAAACGTTTTTTAAAATTAATTGTATATAAACAAATTAAGTTGAAACCATTGCAGGAGTCTTCCGCGGGAGTGTAAGTCAAATAATAACCCGTTTGCCTCGGGTTATGGAAATAACCTCTGCTCGGGCTACGCCCTCGCGAGGTTATTTTCCATAACCCCTCGGTACCGGGTTATTATTTACTACATAACGGTGTTTGAAATATCACATTTTTGTGTCTTTTCGCCTTTGTCGAAATACAGTTTCGTTAATATCTCTTTATGCAGGCATGTTAGGTTAAAAAGCATTTGTCATACAATAGTTTAGCTGAAAAGAATTAGAGACATGCTGCAAGTGGCATGCTAAATATGTTAATGTGCCCAGAAAACACGCTTATAAGTGATTTAAACATATTTTTATTCATGAAAGCATTTACATGAATATAGATTGGCACAACAAGCTTTAAGCTTATATAAATGCCGCTCAATTAAATATTACAAAATACAGTCAATAATAAAAATCAAAGTTTACAAAGTAAGTAAAGTAGTATTTCCACATAGGCCGACAAAAAGCACAATAATAAGTGGTTAATAATCATCAAGATATATAAAATATAGGAGTTCAAGGATATTTTAATTTTATTATTTTTTAAATATGTTTGGGGCGCGTTTTGCCCTGATCTCCCCTATATACTAAACTACAAATGAAACGCTACAAAATTCTTTGTATTTTTATATATATTCGACCAGTATATGTCTTGTACAGTAGAATACACAAAATGCAACTTCTTCTCTAGTAACAGTTCCTTCATTTGGTTGCTGTTCAAACACATATGGGGTGCATAAATCACAATTTCAGAATCTTCGGCATTTTAGTTTGAAATTACTTAATTATGGAACTTACGTTAGAAAAAGGTTACAGACATATTGGACTTTATTTGACATAAATTCATTATGGCGTCTGTGCTGTAGGTCGCATTAAAACAGGCAAAAGTCTTCAATTTCTGTCTGCCTAGTTAACGCGATTCAAAATCGACGCGTTTTAAAGGCGTGTTTCTGGCAAACATGAAAAGTTAAAGTTTCAAAATTTTACATCTAAAGAAATCATGTTATATTCTTTCTGTCATTTCAATCCCCCGTGGATTTAATTATCTTGTGATTTGGTTGGTAGCGTTTCTTTGGACACTACTTTATTTGCATGAAGCTTACCAGTGCTTGTCACAAAGGGACACACAAATTGGTCACGCATGCTTGAGGCTGAGTACCCTGACGTGATCAATGCGTGACAGTGCAGGTACTTGGCTACCATGGCACAAGTTGCGCGGCGCCCAGCGCAAACATAGCGCTAATATGCGTGAATTGTCCGTACCGAAACAGTCTCTTTACTTGCGGCACAATGCTGGTAAATCTGATAAATCCGATAAATCTACACTACAAGTCCTGAAAAACTCAATGGTGGAAAACTTTACGAGGGTTTACCTCAAACGCAATTACCTCCCTTTGTAATCTGTCTTTTCCCTCATCCTTTCGATCCCTGTCTAACTGGTCTCTCTTTTGGATGGCAACTTTCACGTTGAATAGCTGAAAAATTGCTGACAACAGCTAGTTAAAACCAAACTCACTCATTCACTTGATGTCGCGAACGGTCGACTTGTTTACGCACTTGGTGTCTGCATTTTGATTCTGATTGGATAACATGTAGGCAAAGGGAGGTAATTGCCCATGGTGTCAAGGGCGAGGCGGGCAGAGTTGGAAATCTTCTCGTTTCGGCCGTGACGTTGTGAAGATGGAAAAACGCTGAGTGTCTACAAGTAGTAAGTGTCTACTCAGGGCCATTTTCTCTTTTAATCTGATCGAAAACAGCAGTAAGCCCTTTCCGTTTGATACAGTCCTGGAGTTGTGTGATTTCGTCCTGGAATTTTGCAGAATCAGATGACAGAAGCCCGAAAAGGTTTTCTAGTTTTCTCAGATCGGGACGACCTGAGTGAAAGCGGAATAGAATAGGGTTCAAGTTCATGTCTTCAAGTTCCTTTACCATCTTTCTCTTTGCATGCTGGGAATCGAGGAACGAGACAAAAACAACCTTTGCGGGGTATACTTCGTCATGGTACTTCTTATACAGGGTTGCAAAGCTGAAAATAGAAATATTTCATATCATATAAGATATCAAAAATGTTTAATACTTTGCCACGGTTAACGGAATGTCTCCCGACTATGTAGATTTCGTTTCGCCATGAAATTTTGAAGAGAGCGTGACTCCAATTATAACAATGTTACATTTGTTCACTATCTTAATAGCATCTACAACTTTCTATATTCTTACTTTTCACCATGACATTTTCCATTTTCCTCTTCATCAGTGACCATGATGAAGGTCTTCACGACTTCCTTCCTCTCATAAAATGGCCACAAACTTGCTGCTGGAGTTGTTCCCCCTCCTGCTTGGGTCGTCACAGCCAGCTCCAAAATTTCTGTAATATTTTTGGGAAGGTATGGCGCGTCTCTTGTTTCGGTGTCAAAAAACACCAGCTTAGCTGAACAGATTGCCGTTAGCAAGCTTGCGATGATGGTACTGGTTCGAACCGCAATCTGCATGGAACCGGAAGCGTCGCCAATGACAACGACAGGAGCGTCTATGTGTAGTCTTTAAGAAAAAGAATAGTTTAATGCACATTTATAGAAACATTTTCAGGGCTTTCTCCTAGTTAAAATGAAAGTCATATATGTTATCAATTATCAAGTATTTCCGTATTTGGACAATTATATTCATCAACCTCTTTGTATTTCATATTTGTCATAGTAAAGACTTGATTACGTGTACCTCACGCACGCCGCTAGGTGACTCCGCCTGTATGAAAATCTGCCCCCACTATGCGGTAAAGATTGGAATAAAGCGTAGGAAACCCGGGTAAAGCTACACTGTGCCATCTTGCTATTGGAGTGTCTTCGTATACTCATTGTAGCACTGACACTGTTAGTATCATTTTGGCAAAGTTTTTCTGTTTTATCTCTACTCTTGATAAAAAGCCAAATTGTTCGTCGAATGACAATATTCTCTGACACATGTAGAATCTAACACTTTACTACACCAAATCTTAATATTTTAAATCATAATACAGAACCATCCTTTATCATAATAAACGCCTGTGACAACAGAGGTTCACTGTGAAATGTAAGCAGTTGTCATCTAACAGTATATTCTACAGATAGTAAGAGTTCTCTCCCTTGGTCTATGTAACAAACATGGCTACCATGCTGAGCACTAACAAAATGACCTCTTAAAACGAATTTATTTTCATTAGAATATCACAAATCACTACAACCTTCAGATTTTGTATACCATAGAAACGGTCTTACATTATGTATATTCCCTATTACTCACTTCATATTGGCGAGCCTTGTGTCGCCGAGGAGCATCAGTTTTGGCAGGAAGCAAACATGAATTGGATTTTCCTTTCGCTTTGGAATGTTGTAACCATAAACATAGCCACTCATCTCCTCGGGTATCTCCTCGCGGATTATTTTCAGAGTCAATAGTCTCTCAAGCAGCTTCCCATTGGGTAATTCCACTTGATCCCCTGCATCCAGTCGTTGTTCGATGACTTTGTCAAACTCGAGAGACTGGAGATCTTCATACCACCTGAAATTTGAAAAACGTTTACATTCCTGCAGCATATAACATGTGTGCAATCATGTCCTTATATATTTCGTGCTTACACATTACGATTTTTTGTTCTCATGAACAGCTAGACCTGAATAAAGGTAACAATGTTGCCAGCGGTAACAATAGAAGAAAAGGGAGAGCAATCTCACCACAACAAAGTGTCCAATTTCCGTTCATACGTTGCCAATCTTCTTTTTGATTCATCGTTCAGGTATAGCTTATACTTTTTAACATGACTGTATGGAAAATCAAACCCTTTGATGAGCTCGTTAACGTTCATGCGATCTAATGTCAATGCCCTGCCTTTTGAAACAATTGAGTCATCCGGAGCCCGTTGGCCGTAACAAAACGGTAGAAACCAAGGGAGAGCTACAAAATCCTGGGAAGAGATCAGATGGAATTAATTAATCAAAAAGGGCAAAGGTGGTACACTTGACACATAGGTTGAAAAAAATGGTTGATCAACAATAGGATTTGTTAACTGAATTGTCAAAAACTGTAGCCCAAAATATCTGGCGTCACCGACCAAGGCCATATTTTACATAGTACAATGAATCCTTGTCTGTCAGCAATAGCCTAAAATAAGATAAAAGCTTCAGGAGGTCAATGATATGACTTCAAAGCTTAATTTTCTAAAAAATGAATAAAACCTAGTCTGATTTTACTTAATTGCTTTGATTTTCAAATGTCAGATATTTTTTACCATTTCATTTCAGAGTCCAAGTGTTATAGAAAATGAACCCCTACCTTCGGGTTGAAGTGACAGATGTCAGCAAGTTTCATCCATGGCTCCTTAGGATAATGCAGGGCATAGAACTCGAGTTCTTCTTTAGTGAAGGTCCGAACCCAGGCCTTGATGTGCTTACATACCGCTCCACTCGCCGATCCTTGCTGGGGGAGGATTGTAGTTCAAGCATGAATGATGGCCTTGAAATTTCATAATGATTGTACCATGGCCCTGACTTCAAATGGATTCTTGTCGCAAACTCGGTTTGATATTAAATTAAGGGGTAAAGAATGCGCAACATACAATCCCAAAAAAATTAGAATGGATTTATCTCCTTATTATTCTGGTGATTTATCTATTAAAAAATTCAGGTTTAACCGACGATGGACTTAAAGGTAATTTTAATTGCAGTGGTCGGCTCTCAAGAAGAAACAAACTTATGTAGCGAGTTCTTTTGTAAATATGATTACGAAACCAAGTAGACGATTCCGAAGATATCTAGCATGCATATTTCAATGCTTATTAAAGCTGTTTAAGAGGCATTCTAGAATGTACCATGTTTTAAAGTTTGAAGCGGTACAAGAATCTATACCTAAACGTCGCTATAGTGTGAATAAATAAGTCTGATATCTATAAAATATTGCTCTGTATGTATTGCTTTATGATAACAGTTTTAAATCATATCATTGTTACCGTTATCTAGTTATCTGAAAATCCCACGATCAGAGGAAGAGACATCCCTTTAACCAGCTTAACCTTAAAGGGGCAGTAGCACGTTTTTACGGGGAATATAAGGTGATGTCAGGAAAATGAAAATAAAGGGTTCCAATCTAAAGACAATGTATTTAAACCAAATGAATTATCAATAAATCACATATATAATGTAAAGTTAAGCCATGAGATTCCTTTTCTTACACAAAATGAATTAAAGGTGTTCACACAAAAATGGCTGCCAATGGATTTTATGTGAATCTTTATAATTTGATCTCTGACTATGGATGATTGGTTTGTGAAATTAGATTTTTGACACTATCAAAGGAATACATTTAGCATTAACTTACAATTATCAGTGAAAAATTGAAAATATAAAATTGTCAAAAAACGTGCTACTGCCCCTTTAAACTCAATTAAGCTTCATTGTGGCCTTTTAATGTTGTCATGGTCAGCAAACCCTTATAAGAACCAATTCTTGTTTGGTCTTTGGGTAAAGTATACCAAAACAATTGTGAACAATTCTTAAAATATCTTACGAACAGGCTTGCAATTAAGGTCCCATACTGATTCGCTGGGATCGTGAAAACAATTTAAAGGTCATCAAAATGTAATAAGCTCAAAATCTTCTCTAAAGAAGCTTCATGTAAGGTTTAAAGACAACCCAAAGCTGATTCTTAAATATCTTGCTTTCCATTCTGGTGAATTCAAAGCCTTGCTTGGATCGTAAAAAAAAGAATCAAGGTTACCAAAATGGCGATTGTTCCTTGAGATGAGTCAAAGGTATAATGTTAAATATCTAGTGACTTTGACATGAAAAAAACTCACATTGGTGAAGATATGTACAAAATATGAAACAAGTCAAGAGAACAGTATTTCAGATATATCAGAAAGAGGCTGCTATAAACTGCATTTAATTCAACAATTCCTTCGGCTTGCTTATTACAGAAAATAAACATATTAAACATCATCACTTAAATATTTTAGTTTTACCATTAGAAACTAGTTCATTCGGAATTGAAATATGGGAAAACATAAGACAGAATTTAAAGTAAAAAAATTCTTACCGGTGGTTTTATGGCATTCAAGTTATGGATGGCGGATTTGTATTTCCCCAACTTCCGTCGATTGATCTTCACCCCTGAGTATTGATATCGTTTCATTGCTTTCTCTTTAAGTCTGATTTGACGACCAGCATCAAGAATAGTAACCGCCTTCAGCACTTCGACCAGACCACATTGGTCTCTGTTCTTCAGCAAAGCGTCTGCTAGGGTGTAGTCGTGCCGTGCCCATGCAGCAACCAGTGCTCGCACGATAGCATCTGGAAAATGGTATATAATTCCTTGTCATAAAACGTGTTGTTTTAAGTTGCTCTTTGTCTGAAGATACGCAGCAACAAGAGCTCGCACGAGTGCAACTGGAAAATAATGTTTTGGATTATTCTTCTTGCAAATGTCAAAGAGGAAAATACCATGTCTCCACTCCGGCTTCCGTGATAATTGGCGGTTCCTATCATAACAAGCGATTGCATAATTTTGTAAATTTATTGCTTAAGTACATGTACTATACACGTGAAATTGAATGCCACGCCCATGTTTGGAAAAGGACAGTAGTATTTATGTTTTTAGGTTTTGATCATGAACATATCATAATCGCATCACTTGAGAATGTTTTGCTTGTTTAAGAGGTAACTCAACATGTCATGCCAAGTATTAGTATTATCCCTCCAAAGCATATTTATACCTATGTTGACAATGAGAGAACAGCTGTAGTAATACACTTAATATCCAGCGAGAATAATAACCATCGACAGAATGACCCTTCGACTGTTTCACACAAGGCTCAATATGGATGGACAACTTTTGAATTACAATGCACTATGTACAGAATGTACTATGCAAATGACAATTTTAGAATAATTTTCATTTATCAATCGAATCAGTTTGATTTACATTTAAGTTTCTTCAAAGTGTACTTGAAACAAATTTCTTAAGATTGGCCATAACATGAATTATTAAATCATTTGATACCTTTCAGTAGGTCTAATTTAGCGGTCACAAGATAGGAAGATAACCATTTGTGAACGAGTACCTACTCACTGACTTACATATAGTTAAATACTCATTCGTTAATATAGTTTAACCATTCAGAAGTAAAAGTATCTTTCATTCTCCTTTTTCTTAATTATCTAATCAGAAATATTTCACTCACTGCCTGGAACTTTCACACCATTTTGTCGAAGGACACCGAGGGTTGCCGCATATCTCTCTACATTAGCGTTCTGTCCCTGTATATGTTCAGCAACGGACGCAGTTTGTGTGAAGAATTTTTTAGGCTCGGTTTCAATGTCCAGATGCTTGGGGGAATAGTCAGTCTCGGTGCCCCCCTCATTTCTAGATCTTCCGCGACCACGACCCCTCCCTCGACCTCGGCCTCGTCCGCGTCCTCTCGCCATACGTTTTTAGGGTACCTTTCAATTATTCGTTGAAAACGTGTTGCCTGTGAATAATAAACATCTGTCCTATTTTCAGAACAGTGATATCTATCTTTCTCAATAGGGCAATGTCCGCTTGGTTTGGATTGCCTATTGTTATCTTGCCTGATAGATGATAGTCGGACCAGGGTCTTAAATCCAAAAGACAGAGACTTCAATCAGTTACTTAGGCCATTTGAACTTTATCATCTGATCATATAGGGTTTCAATGACATCAATTAGAGGACATTTGTCTTTTCTTGACAAATACCATGTTCATCTTATCGAGTCAGGAAAAAAGTTTATATTTTCACGACGGACGCAGTCATGATAACTTTTCTGTCTCACGAGATGAGATAAACATGGTATATGTCAAGAAAAGACAAATGTTCTATTTATTTTATAACAAGATTGTTGTATTTATATCAAAGCGCATTTAGGTTGAGTATGCTAAAAAGAGAATCCGTCGCCTAAGCAACAACATGACGTCATGAGCGTGTCATTGCGTCAGAGCATTTGTCCATGACGTCAGGACATTGTTGTTATAAGTCACACGTTCCATTGTTATTGTCACTAGTGACTGATAACACGGTTTATTTTCATTGATAGATCTCGGTACTTCACCGCAAATCATATAATAATCACTTATACCGCACCTCAGCTTTCGCATTTAGTTTCTTTGTTCACAGCGTAGGTGTCTTGTAGTTTCTTATATGCCTAAATCTGTTTCTCTCTTTTAGCCTACACTTTAACCATAAGCTTTTCTCTCTCAAAAACCCGAGAGGAGACGTGCCCGGGGTGTTCAGGGGAGGGTCAGATTGGACTGATAAAGAATAAGGTTTGACTTAGGTCATTACAGTAAAGAGTTGGTCTCAAATCAATCTAGTTAAAACTAGCTGTGATGTTATCGTCCCCTAAGTCCTTACGTTACATCTAGCTACTAACCCACCTGGTCCGTGTCACGCATGCGCGGAAATCAGCCAATGAAAACAAAACTGGCTGATCCCTTTGAATCGGACAATCTAGTTAATACAAGCTGTTAGAATCGGCCAATCTAGTTAAAACTAGCTGTAATGTTTATTTCCAATAAGTCGTACATTAAATCATTGATATTTATGCTCATAATGTGTAATATGCAATATAAATCCTAACGACACCCGATTCAAAGAGATCAGCCAGTTCTTTTTCCATTGGTTGATTTCCGGACCAGGTGGGTTAGTAGCTAGATGTAACGTAAGGACTTAAAGGGGCAGTAGCACGTTTTTTGATAATTTTATATTTAAAATTTCCACTGATACTTGTAAGTTAATGCTAAATGTATTATTTTGACAGTGTCAGAAATCTCATTACACAAGCCAATCATCCATAGTCAGAGGACAAAGTATGAAGATTCACATAATATCCATTGGCGGCCATTTTTTTGTGAACACCTTTAATTCATTTTGTGTAAAAAAATGTATCGCATGGCTAAACTTTAGTTATATATTTGAATTATTACTGCTCCATTTAGTTTAAATACAGTTTCTTTCAATTGGAACCATTAATTTTCATTTTCATGACATCACCTTATATTCCAACTAAAAACGTGCTACTGCCCCTTTAAGGGACGATAACATTACAGCTAGTTTTAACTAGATTGGTCTCAAATCATCGTAACGGCGTTGTTGAAAGAAAGCAAGGTCAAATATATGTTTTGCTTTGAGAAATAAAACTTCATTGCAAGATGATGCTAAAGATCATGAAAGCCAACGTTAACCCTTGTTCATAGAAAAGCAAACTGTAAGTGTTTGCAGTAACTTATTTCAATGTAGATACACTAAATCCTTAAATAGACCCTTTTTAGTACATTCATCCGTCCTTCCAAGTCAAATCTCAGACACACCAATTGTTCAAATCTTAAGAAACCTGGCATATGTCTAGGCTATATGGTCCCTATATGTGATTTTTTGGTATGGTTCAGGTATGTTCCTTTATAATATTTTTAGATATTCAACTTCTTTCTTTTACCTCTGACTTTATGACATGTTTAAAGGTAACTACTGTAAATAGGCATATAATAATATATCCCTAAATATACCTTCATATTTATAACCCTTAACGTTTGCCAAAAGTGTCAACCGAGGAACATAATCACAAAATTGGCAAGATTCAAACTTGTACGTCAACAGTATGTCAACAGTAATCGATTTTATTTTCAAATAAAGCCGATTCATGGTCTTCTAGACCGTTATGGACAATACATGTTCATCAGACGATGAAATGGTTAGTCAAAGGCAGAGTTCTAGAATTATCAAATTAACAAATAGATCAATATATAAAGAAATGATGACCATGCTCTTGGTTTAGCTGTGATGGTATCTTGATAAGTCGACAATAAAATTATTGCCAATGCTTGATATTGAATGAATGAATGAATAAAGTTGATGATGAATTAATAAATGAATGAATGCGAAGCCTACTTTTGTCCGGTTGAAGTGACATCGGTTGAAGTGACAGATGTCGGCAAGTTTCTTCCATGGCTCCTTAGGATAATGCAGGGCGTAGAACTCGAGTTCTTCTTTAGTGAAGGTCCGAACCCAGGCCTTGATGTGCTTACATACCGCTCCACTCGCCGATCCTTGCTGGGAGAGGATTATTTTGCTGTTACAAATAAAGGCACATGTTTCTTATTAATGACATTGAAGGTACTTATGAAACAAACAAAAATTCATAATTGTCTTATAGAAGGTAACTACGAATCTTCTTTGTTCAAGTCTGATTTAAATGGACTGTGTTCTGACAAAGGTGGCTTCATTCAGGTCATGGGGGAGAAGATGCGGACTAGTTTATGTTGAACCACGATATATAGGGACAATATTTTTACAATATGTTTATGCCTCAGTGGCGATACAGCTTAGGGCATAGTAGCCCTATGTAAAGGAAAATATCAACTTGTGATGTGATAATGTTAAGACACAAAAGTAAACAATCTTAGTTAGCCCTGGTTATCAATACCAATGACCCTTTACTCAGGGTACCCTTAGTATTTACGAGGACGATAAGGATATTCTTAGAAAAAGTAACATGCAACAGAAAACTGGATTTTTATTTCAAATAGTACTTTTAAAATGTTCTCTCAGGAATATTATGTTTTATTAAAAAAATAATTTATTTCATGCTAAAACAACCATCAGTTAAATTTAACTGGAGAATACTTCAAGTTCTTTATTCATAGGCCAAAGGCCAAAAAGAAACATAACATTACAATTTGTATACAGCAGTTGTGGGTGGATGATGGGTAACACAATGTGGCTTACGAATGTATCAATATTTTATACATCTCAGAAGCCTAAGTATATAACAGTTGAATTAAGAAGTTACATTTTGTTTATAATCACTCATGATGTGATAAACACATTTCAATAGATTCATAATGATGGCTTGACATGGATTATTTATCCATTGGATATATTTTACCATATAGGAGGTGAATAATAATAAATTGGCACATGACAGAAGCCTAAGTACATGTATATAGCGGTTGAATTAAGAAGTTACATTTTGTTTATAAACACTCATGATGTGATAAACACATTTCGATAAATTCAAAATGATGTCTTGACATGGATTATTCATCAATTGGATAAATTTTACCATACTGGTGAATAATAATAAATTGGTACATAGCGTTTAAGATAATTAGAATAGAAAGGGCATACTAATAACACATGATATTCATCTTCAATATCGTTTCCACAGTGACAACAAAGACGCCTTTCAAAAGGCAGTTTCATATTACTCCATCGCCCTCTTTCTATCATAAACATATGTGAACTTAGACGAAAACGGGACAATGCAAGTAAATAGCTGATACTTAACAGACACTTGGATATGTTTGTTATTATTAAATAACTGATATAAGGAGAAAAGTGCTTTAGTACTTTGTTCGGCTAATGTTTTTTGACATTCCGAGAAACTTCCAGACAATGAAAACACGATTCCCAACTTTGACTTCATCTCCTAACTGGAGGTTTTATTGCATTCAAGTTTTCAATGTCTGACTTCAGTTTCCCAATCTTCTTCCTTTCAACCTTCATCCCTGAGAGTTGAAATTGCTTCAGTTTTTTCTCATGAACTCTTATTTGACGACCAGCATCAAGCAGAGTAACCGCCTTCAGCACTTCGACCAGACCACATTCGTCTCTGTTCTTCAGCAAAGCGTCTGCTAGGGTGTAGTCGTGCCGTGCCCATGCAGCAACCAGTGCTCGCACGATAGCATCTGGAAATGGTATATATTTCCTTGTCATAAAACGTGTTGTTTTAAGTTGCTCTTTGTCTGAAGATATCAGCTTCAGGAACACATGCTCCTCAAAATGGTTGGTTTGTATAAAACCAGAGGAGTATATATCGTCCTTGAACAAACGAATTAGAATTTTTTAACAAACGATTTTTTAACAAACGAAATTCGGATTGGAATTCTGAACCTGTATGGGGAACGTGTGTTTCCCTCACTCTCTTGTTTATATTTTCAATCAAAATCTAGGAAGAGGAATGTTACCTTTACTAACACAACACCATAATTGTCTTGTTGGATTTCCCTCGTATGGTCTGAGTAATTGGTGGGTGAAATGACTAAAATCATGCATCATTGTCATTACCCGGATTAGAGTGTGTCTTAATGCTGTACTGTTAATTGTTTGTTAATTGTTATCTTTGGCTTCTTCTTCTTCCCTGGGTGGAAGTCCCGATCTGTACCAGGCTTTTTGAAGAGAAAGCGTGAATATAAATAGATGAAATCAACAGACTCCACCAGCTAGTCCTCAGTCGACTGATGGTTATGCGTTCAGTTTACAGAGCGAAGGGTTCCAGTTTCGAATCCAGCAATCTCTTCTAAAAAACGTTTAACCTTGTATCGTTTTCAATAAAAATTTTGATAGGAATTGGTTTGTAAATCTTACAAATTATTTTAAATCTCCTTTCGGGGCTTACTTTCAATTTGAACCTGCTATCAGGTCTTTCTATCAAAAATATAACTTCATACCGGCTTATTCTCGGAAGTAAAACCTCTTAAGAGGTTATTCCTAGTTAAAAGGCAACTTACAAAATAACAAACAGAATCTGTCCTAGGTTTACAATAACAGGATACGAATAATTTGTTAGGCGTATATTTCTTCAGTTGAGGAAAATAGTCAAAATCTTATCTAACATTAGCATAACCATGATTCATTAAGAAGTTGATGAGTTTTATACTTAATCAACGATATTTCACTCACTTTGAGCAATAACAACGCCTCTTTTCCGGAGAACACCGAGTGTTGCCGCATACCTTTCTTCGTTAGCGTTCTGTCCCTGTATATGTAGAGCAACGGACGCAGTTCCTGTGAAGAATTCTCTCGGTTCTGTTTCAATGTCCAGCTGCATCTCGTTAAGATTATTCTAAAACCAAGCTTCTTCGAAGGTATGAAGATTAATTTATTTCAAGTTTTAAACCACAGGCCCAAAGAACAGACATATGATACACATCGCAATAGAACTTTATGTCATGCGAATTATTTCTTTCAATACCTCCGTATCATGTGTTGCTGTCCTTTTGTCAGACCAGTGAAATTTATCTTTCATGATGGATCAAGGTTCGTTCACTGTAAGTTGTTAACAATGGCCGAGGATTGTTATCTAGCGTCAACACTATGAAGTCGGACAATCGAATTGAGTCTGGCTTAAGCCATATAGTTCAGGATAGAAGTCCTTTATGTACGACGATTCAAAAAAAATTTTTTTTAATAAATATTATTTTTAGATATCTTTTAGTAATTAAATAGCAATGTCTACATAATATTGATTGATAACATCATGGTTATTAGCTTTACAACTCTGGAATTGTAATTCATTTAAAATGTTTCTTTATTACAAATAATCGCATCACTCGACGTTCATCTTGAAAATATGATTGATCCATTCATAAATCATGCCCTAACTTTCTTCAAAAGTCAGATTCAAAATGTTTTAAAAAGAAATTGGCAAAAAATATTTATACCAAGAGAGAGATCAACATTATACAATAGAGTCAAACATTGATAAGCAATTTACAAAGATCACCGGTGTTTTTATTTCAACAACTGACATTTTTTTCAGGGACTACATTCGATTGACTATCCCAACAACATTAAAGTCGACCCTTATGAAAATTAAAAAAAGACCATGTGCAGGGAACAGATTTCAGTTTGTTAGAGGATTGGGGTCATTGCTTTAAGTTGGGACCCACATGGATTCTGTGTTCTACTTGCTGAAACTTCTCAGCTATGTTGTGAACGATTTGTGTGTGAGTGTAATGATAAAAATACTAGCAGACGTTGAGATCTGCATTCATCGTGTATACCGAGGATATTACAAAATTAAATCAATATTTGATGCATTTTATACGAAAATAAGTTCTAAAGCTGTAAATAAACTACGTTTCAAAATTGTTTAGATATTATGTAATCTTTCGTAAATAGGTCTTTATACAAAGTCAGCATTTCAAGGTTTTGGGTGTCTAGATGTACCCTAAAACACAGTAGTGGTAAGTTCTTTCGAGGGGCGATACCACAGACAAATTAGGAGAAGCCGTGCTTGTTTATGGTATCGAACAGAGAACACATCAACTAATCGCACCCTTGATGTGAAGAGGTAAGATATACAATAGAGCCATCGCATCTCTGGTTATACAAAGTAGTTTTCCCCTGATATTAACCTGATAACTGCACCACGTGGTGTATTTACCGTTACACCCCTTGGGCGGTTATATCTCTTCTTTTTTCAATTGGTTTTAACTCATAACTACCTTCTTATAGGTATTTACCCCTTACACCCCTTGGGAAGTTATTGCCTTTAATTTAGTTGAATGTTATATGCCGTGAGATCCATCCGCGTACATGTAGGTTGGTTATCTCATAACCACCTTGGTCGGTTATAAGATTGTAAATAATCGCAAACATTTGGACTTGTAAAATTTAGATTTCTTATCAAACAAGAAAGTTAAGATATATGAACAAGGAAAGCGGGATTCGAACCAGGGACCACTATGTTGTCAAGCAGTGCTCTTACCTGTTGAGATACCTAGGATCCATGCCAATTGACAATTTTGTGTGTCATGTTTGGTTTTTTATTTTCCCCTATAAATATATATTAATATTGCAATAAAATAGTTTTTAATGTAAGGAATCAAGTTTTTAGTTCTAAAACCCTAAGCAGCGGGTATTGTAAGTAGTCTAAAATAGTATTCTTATCAAGACATATCAAATTAGCAAATGGGTCACTAAAAGGTTTTTCAATTATTTGAATGTAAACCAATTTAGTTGAAACACCGTCATAAAATAGTTTTTATTGTTTATTTCTAAAACTCTAATCGGAGGGTATTTTAAATATTTTTTCTCATCAAGACATGATAAACCCGCGAATGATATCAGTAAAACGTTTTTAAATTAACTGTAATATAAACAAATTAAGTTGAAACCATTGCAGGAGTCTTCCGCGGGAATGTAAGTCAAATAATAACCCGTTTGCCTCGGGTTATGGAAATAACCTCTGCTCGGGCTACGCCCTCGCGAGGTTATTTTCCATAACCCCTCGGTACCGGGTTATTATTTACTACATAAGGTTCTTGCCATATATGACTTTAACCAATCAAAACACGTCCGTTCAAAATAGGTTCTCAAATTAAAAAACAAAGATAGATAAGGTATTTAATCAGTACTGTTATTGTCTGAGTTTTTTCACCAGTTTTATTGACATTGATATAAAGATGCATATAATTTTATATTAACAAACTTATTCTCTTTTTTTCGGTCAAAACACACTAAATTCATTAAAACCGCAAAGAACATGTCCTTTCAGGGCAAGAATATCATATATAGATACCAAACAAAAGGCTCTTTGTATTCAACTTCATTACCATCTCTCGTCAATAATTTGGAAGTGGCTTTACTCACAGCATTGCTTATAGATTCAATTGATTTGTTAAAAATTGCGAAACCTCATTTATATAAGGGTACAGTTCATACAATCTAGTACAACAAAGAGTTGTTGTTGCAAATCGCCTCTTGTGATCACCAAATCTCAGAAAATGGAGCCTTGCACCGAAACAACCTTCGCTGCAGCGTCACAAGCCACTTCTCTACTGCAGCAGAAATGACGTTGATTGCTTTCTTTCTCCAACCCCCGCAATAAAATAATCTCCTAACAAAAATACCATAGCGTATATGAAAGACACAATTCAGTATTTAAACACAAAGATGACTTTATTGTTGGAGATTAAATTATGTATATAACAAATATACAAGGAATATAATTTCTGTCACAGTTGGAGTCACAAAAGTAATATCACGGGATGCAAAATGCAAAATGCGTATACGTCAAATCGTAAATTACATGTTGAAATTAATTCATGTTTATTCAAGTACAGCTAATTTATGACAATTAACAGGAAAGAGTCTTCTAGTAAATGTCTATGCCTTCTTAAATATCTTCTAAAATAAAACAGTTTTGATCATCGCTAAAATCATCTTATCATTAATTGAGTATGTGATTTGGTATGTGATAATTAAGAAAACTATGCTGCAATATTGCCCACAGTTCTTTGAAAAATGTAACTTATTTATTACATTGTTAGGAGTTTTGCAACGGGGTGTGCTTTTATCATAAAAAATAAACATATAAAATAACATGATATATATAAAACACAAGGAGACAATGATAAGAAGTAATAACAATGAGCATTTGCATTCTCATTCAGAGCATTTTCTTTCTCGTATATGATTGTTCAGCATTTTTACATCTAGAAATCAAAGGTTAATGAGTAAATACAGCAACAATTCTCTCATTATTGTTAACACAATTTTTTGTCATAAGTCTATTACATGATTTATGCAATTCAATGTTAATATATCAGTGACTAAAGAGGTGATACACATTTATGTCACAGATGAGATGACGTCAGTGCTTACGAAAAATAAATCAAAGGTTGCAAAATTACCCATTTAAACAAGCTTATCAACATGTCATGCAGCAACAAAAAAAAGGCTTTTCGATAGATATTGATGATAAAGACTTTTTTTAAATAAATTAACAATTAGCACTTTGGTAATCAAGTCGTCAAAACTATGAAATATTTCCAGGGAGCTTGTGAAAGAATAAGATCAGTGCCCATAACATATTTTAGGCTTTGAATACAAGTGCTTTATGGTCCACTGTTTAAAAATGCAGATAAAGGTATTGCAGGTGTAAAATTTACAGAATTACAACAACAATTCAATTTCCTTATCTATGACCCATTAGCAGTTTCCCTTTTTATCTGATCAAAGACTACATTGAGCCCTTTTGATTTGATGGTTTCCTGGAGATCGGTGATTTCGTCCTTGAACTTTGCCGAGTCAGATGACAAGAGCCCGAAGAGGTTGTCCAGCTTGGTCAGATCAGGACGACTTCCCTCAAGTCGGAACTGGAGTGGACTGAAGTTCATAGTTTCCAGTTCCTGTACCATCTGCCCCTTTGCATGCTGGGAACGGAGGAACGAGACAAAAACCAGCTTCGCGGGGTACACCTCGTCATGGTACTTCTTATATAGGTTGGCAAAGCTGAAACATAAAAATATTATATTCATGTAACGGTCAAAGATCATTACAAAGAAATGCTGTTATTTTGTATCGGTTGTCTACAAAATGGGCAAAGCTTAAAGATGGACATTGAAGAAAGGTAAAGAGGAATGACATTCAAATCAGCTATTCTTAAAACAATACTTACTTTTCACCATGACATTGTCCATTTTCCTCTTCATCGGTGACCATGATGAATGTCTTCACGACTTCCTTCCTCTCATAAAATGGCCACAAACTTGCTGCTGGAGTTGTTCCCCCTCCTGCGTGGGTCGTCACAGCCAGCTCCAAAACTTCTGTAATATTTTTGGGCAGATATGGTGCGTCTCTGTTTTCTGTGTTGAAAAACACCAGCTTAGCTGAGCAGATTGCCGTTAGTAAGCTTGCGATGATGGTACTGGTTTGGATCGCAATTTCCATGGAACCGGAAGCATCTCCGATGACAACGATAGGAGCCTCTAGTTGTAGCCTTTAAGAAAAGGTACCCGAGTCAGCTATATGTGTTATAGAACTTATACAGTGTAAGAATAATCACATACTCATAACTAATAATATATTAACATATTCTTGCTCGATTGACAAAAGACATAACTCCATTAAGATTATAATGCTAGCAAGGCTTGTCACTGATTGTGCAACATCTACATATTTCAGAATTACATGCATAAGTCATCGCCTCTCATTAATGAAAATACCTTTATTTATATGTTTGTTTTGTTCCATAATTCAATTTTTTTGCTTCTGAATTGAAAACTACAAATTAAAGAACTCACTTGATGTTGGTAAGCCTTGTTTCGCCTAGAGGCAGAAGTTTCGGGAAGAAACAAACTTTTGTTGGATTTTCCTCTCTTTGTGAATCAGAGTTTCTGCTATAATAACGTCTGGTCTGAATATCCTCTCGGATTATTTTCAGCGTCAGTAGCCTCTCAAGCAGCTTCCCATTGGGTAATTCCACTTTATCTCCTGCGTCCAGTCGCTGTTCGATAATTTTGTCTACCTCGAGACACTGAAGATCTTCGTACCACCTGGAATTAATGAAAATCATATTTCATAAATAAAGCACATAGCTGTTTCCAACGTATTTCTAAAAACCTTAAAATTACTAAAAAAGGAACGTTGCCAACAGTTCTTCCTTGTAACCCACTCCATCATGAAATTACAGTTGAACACGGATGTAGCGAACTCGGAAATAGCGAAGTCCTGTTAAAAGCCCAATTATGGCGGCCAAACGCGAGATGCAAACACCGGATATAGCAAACTAAATTCTTTGGTTCCTTGGAGTTCGTTATATCAATGTTCTACTGTATAATTATCTATAGTAAAAGCATTCTACCGAGAAGAAATCGTTCTGGAGAAAATGAAGATAGGCTTGCAGAGTTATGGTCAAATTGAAAATTAAGCTTACCGTATTTCCTCGAATAGACGCCGGGTCTCGAATAGAGGCCGGGGGTATGGCTGTTTTAAGTAAATACACGCCGGGTCTCGAATAGACGCCGGGTCTCGAATAAACGTCGGGTTATAAGTTGATTAATTAAAATACCCGTAGTTGAATTGAAATAAAGTATTCCCCCTTTACACCATCTATAATATCTGTTTCCTACTAAAAAATAAATAGACGCCGGCCTCGAATAGATGCCGGGTCTCGAATACACGCCGTAGGTAAAGGGGGTCTGAAAAAATACACGCCGGGGGCGTCTATTCGAGGAAATACGGCATTCTGTGTTAAAAAATAGAGCCAGTGGCTCTGTAGCTCATCAGGCTTCATATCAATTTTGATTTAGGGTGTGGCAAATGTGGTTTCTCCCTTACTTTGGACCACAGGGTCACCAAATGTACAATTTGGATTCCTCCTTATCTAACTTAGGAGTTTGCACACAAAGTTTCAGCTTTCTAGGCCTTATGCTTCTTGAGAAAAAGATTAGGTTAAAGGGTGTGACCCCTGAGGCCCTTTTTAGGGTCACAGGCCCACAAAAGCTATAAATCATAATCCTCACTAGTCAAAGAGTATATTCACAAGGTTTCAGCTTTCTGGGCCTATTGCTTCTGGAGAAGGAGATGAAAACAGATTTTAAGAGCGTGGTCCCTCTGGCCCTTAATAAGGGTCAAAGGGCCACCAAAGCTACAATTTAAAATCCTCACTAGTCAAGGAGTCTGTACACAAAGTTTCAGCTTTCTAGGCTTTATGCTTTTGGAGAAGATGAAAATAGGTTTTTAGAGCATGGCCCCCGTGGCCCTTATTAGGGGCCAAAGGGCCAACAAAGCTACAATTTTTAATCCTCACTAGTCAAGGAGTATGTACACAAAGTTTCAGCTTTCTAGGCCTTATGGTTCTGGAGAAGAAGATGTAAATAGGTTTTTAGGGCGTGGCCCCTGTGGCCCTTTTTAGGGGTCACAGGGCCACCAAAGCTACAATTTTTAATCCTCACTAGTCAAGGAGTATGTACACAAAGTTTCAGCTTTCTAGGCCTTATGGTTCTGGAGAAGAAGTCGAAATTCCACAAAGTTTACGGACGGACGGACGGATGGACGCCGGACACCATGCCATGCCATAAGCCCATCGGGCCTTACAGGCCAGATGAGCTAAAAAGTATCATAGCTTCAACTTTAAATCCACATGGTCAATGCTCCTAGTGAAAAGGAAAACAATAACAAAATGAGGATACGTCGCTAGAAAGGCATCTTCCTACGGAAACCCTTAAAGGCCAGTGTCCGAATTGCCAGTTTTATGCCTGGCTGCTGACCCTTGAGTTTTCTGTGCTTGCACTCTAGCCTGTAGGGGCACTACAGCAGCACAAAAAAGTAAAGGGTCTGCAGCAAGACATAAAACTGACTGTTTGGAAACCGGCGTTTTAGGCTTTGCGTAGGAAGATGTTAGAAAGGGTGTAGTCAATAGACTAAATACAATTACTTGAGTAGAAGTTGTATGAAGGTTTATTCATAGATAAATGACAAACTCACCATAAGACTGTATCCAGCTTTGGTTCATATGCTGCAAGTCTACATTTTGAATCCTCTGTCAGGTTTGCTTTAAACTCTTTCACATGACTGAACGGAACTTCAAACTCTTTAATCATGTCGTTTACACTGTCGCCTTTCACATCACGACATCTAGAAACAAGGGAGTTTTCAGGTGCTGGGCCTCCAAAACAAAACGGTAGAAACCAGGGTAGGGCTTCAAAATCCTGAAAAGTGATCAGAATGAATGAATGAATGAATGAAGTTGTCAGTTCTTAAGATAAGAATAAATATTAGGTCGACACATTTGAAAACTAATGAATGGATTATTTCGTTTTGTCTGAAACACAAGCGTAGAATAATGCTGAGGAATATATGTATGACAACTTATTTGTTCATTGTATGCGACGTATGAACAAAGAAGTTGTCATCCATATATTCCTCTGCATTATTGTCATTCCAACTCCTAAAATGCTATCAAAGGGTCCAAACCAAATATCAAGATCTGTAAAGGCACTTTAAAAGATGTCGCTCAGATTGAAAACTTTATCGCGAGAAAAAATCTGAATACGTTTTGTTTTGACAAAAAATGGAAGATTCTTAGCAATGAATTGAACACTTGCTTCTGATATAATGCTTATACAAGATTTCCATGTTACTTTTTCTATAGTGTTTTAGTCCCTCATGCTTGATTGTGAAATATGCCAAATGTATGTTCTTGTACAACACTTCTTATGTATGTCAAAATCCAATTCAATCCCTATAATTTGTACCCAACTGAAGTGAATAAAAACATTTTTTTTTTAAACTTCTAAAATGCCTCTCAAAGAAGTTACAAGCGTAGAAGGGGGCTAAAGATTGCGAACAAGCCACATCCAAATATTCATTAGGAATGCAGGGTAATGCATCTTTATCTACGTTTATCCTATATTATACTTATGTCAAATTCATGTGATCAAGCACGTCAAACAGATACTTGTGCATTTAGTGTTTTGGACAATAAATTTTGAAACAGACCAATAAAAGCTGAGATCTAGAGCTTGGAATTACGCAATAAACGAATGAATGAGAAATCTACCTTGGTCGGACTGAAGTGACAGATGTCGGCAAGTTTCATCCATGGCTCCTTAGGATAATGCAGGGCATAGAACTCGAGTTCTTCTTTAGTGAAGGTTCGAACCCAGGCCTTGATGTGCTTACATACCGCTCCACTGGCCGATCCTTGCTGGGAGAGGAATAATTTTTAAAATTATAAAATCTTAAGGCCTCATTTTTGTCATATTTAATAGGCACCTAACAGAATAAAAGAGAACTCATGACACAGGAATGGTAATTGTTTTATCATAGTATAGCCGAATATCATCGTTAACAATCATAACTTTTTTCTGGGAATATTTAAGCTGACAATCGATCTTGTCTCCTTAGTCTTTGATTAAACATTTTTCTGGGTTTATTACCCGTTAGAAATATAGTTAGAACAGTTAGAATCCTGTTGCATTAATTTAGATGATTGAATCGCCGTTAGCAGTGTGAAAAGCTAGGTCAATAACTCAATGGATTTATCAAAATGATTAATTAGTCAGGAACATATGTTTTTAAAGGAATAAATGTATAAAATTATTTAAAAGAAACTGCAAATCACCAGGGGAGACATCCCCCAATACTAACCGGGGGTTTTATAGCATTCAAGTTATCGATGTCGGATTTCAGTTTTCCCATTTTCCTTCGTCCGACTTTCATCCCTGAGAGTTGAAATTGCTTCAGTTTTTTCTCATGAACTCTTATTTGACGACCAGCGTCAAGCAGAGTAACCGCCTTCAGCACTTCGACCAGACCACATTCGTCTCTGTTCTTCAGCAAAGCGTCTGCTAGGGTGTAGTCGTGCCGTGCCCATGCAGCAACCAGTGCTCGCACGATAGCATCTGGGGGAAAAAATTCAAATTAATAACATTGTTTTTATTCATATAAATGTATCAAAAACTTATTTTTCTCTAAGATATTCAGCAGTGAAGGAGTCAACTGCGATAGAATAGATTTTTTTTTATGTGAACAAGTTTCCTATCAAAAGTTCAAAGTATTCCATATGACGAAAATTGCACAAATCTTTAAACACAGTTGTAGATCAAAATGTCAAATTTAAAGAAAATCTGAATTTAAATAGATTTTATGAGCGCTTCCCTAATAAAATTGCAGGCTTTTTAAAACATTACAGCCCACTGATACATTTGCTTTCGAGGTCCTTCTTGTATACCATGACACGATATAAAATTCGGGAAAATAAAGAACTACTTTTAATCAAAGGTATAAAAAAAACTAAATTACGAAAACGTTTTGCTCTGTTAACTATCTACTTACAAAGGGCGGCTTAACTCGCCAAGCCTTTCGCCTATTCACTTAATAAACTACGACAAAGTCAGAAGTCATAGAACTAAAGCATAGTCTTAATTTTCTAAATATGTGGAAAATGTAATATTTTACTTACTTTGAGCAATAGCCACGCCACTTTTCCGAAGTACACCGAGTGTTGCCGCATACCTCTCTACGTTAGCATTCTGGCCCTGTATATGTTGAGCGACGGACGCAGTTCCTGTGAAGAATTCTCTCGGTCCTGTTTCAATGTCCAGCTGCTTGGGAGTGTGGTCAGTCTCGGTGTCCCCCTCATTTGTAGATGAACCAGCTCGACCTCTCGACCCCCCGCGAGATCTTCCTCGACCACGCCCCCTCCCGCCCGACCCCCCACGACCTCGGCCTCGTCCGCGTCCTCTCGGCATTTTGATATAAATTAAAAAAAGACGAGGTGTCTTAGAATATTAAGGTCTAAACGTGGATGGTTAGGACACTCTGTACATCGTATACTGTTAACGTATTTCCAAAACGATGATATTTATAGATGGTCTTGCACAACAATATATCAGCATAGCGTACTTAGCAACACCCGGAAGTTTCCACATGTGAAACCAACGCAAAACAAAGTAGTTCGTTATGTTCTTCTATGCATTTGACTTTAACTAATTTATATAATAAGTCAAAATTTTCAAATTTTATACGATTGTTGATTTAGAATCGGCCCTGAGGTTATATTCTTGTGTCAGTTATATCTGAATATTAAAGGTTGCTGCATAAACGCTACGCGTATGAATACACAGGTGCGCGCAGACAGGTTCATTCATAACTTTCATTATCTTTCATCAGCAAATATGCTGACGTGTTATATTCGTTTCTCTCTGTTTCAAGAATATTCTTTACAAACGCACAAAGATATTATATTTCAAAAACAAAATATATCAATGAAATTCAAATATCTACATATACATGAACAAGCTCAATATTGATTCATTTAAGTTACTGCATGATTATTTTATCGGAATTTGTCAGTGTTTCAATAAAATAATTTCGAATTACTTAGTTTGGAGATATATACTTAAACATTATTCATGACAAATCTAAGATAATTAAATCAAGCATACTGCTAACTGCGCGTTGAAACATATTATACCATTACAAATATATCGTGAGGTTAACCGCAACTCGAGCTTACCTAAAGGACCTACTCTAATATATATTGTATTAATCATTTCAGGCAGTGTTGCAATAGTAATTTTTGTCTTTTCTTCAATATTCTACCTTGAGAGATAGATATCAATGGAATGAAATATCATCAGTTCGAATGCAGTCATATGCTTTAGAAAAATGCTCTATAAAAGAGGTGAGGTGAGGTGATTTGAGGTTTAATGCCGCTTTCAAGATTATTTCACTTAAATTCACTTAAAGTATTATGCAGGGAGAAAGCCCGCAATGCTATTATGGCTGTACATTGTAGTGAAAGTGAAACTTGCAAGCATCGGCTGGAACTTAGGGAACCATGGGTGGTACCGCGTTGATATTCAGTGTAGCATTGTACCCAAACCCTACTGCGTGTAGAACAGTTCTCTACTGTAGACAAAGTTGCCGATCGAGCTCATGGTGGAATTCAAATACCTCTTATAAGAGAAATCTTTGACTTCGCTATATAACATTAAATCAATCAAATGTCTTAAACATTGTCAAGTTATTAAATTCATCATCCTGATAAAAAAATGTTCTGTCATGTTCTATTCTAATAAAACTCCTCAAGTAAACAAGATACAATCAAGCAGATCATTTACAGATGACTCGGTGATTAATGAAAATGTCAAATGGAAAGGAATTTTAAACATTTCTCGTCAAATACTCAGAATTGTTTAATCTCCATCGGAATACATTCCAAATGAAATGCAATGATTGAAATTTCACTCACACCAAGTCAAATGATTAAACATTGATATCACTCAGTGAAAAACGGAGTGATTGAATATGATACGGTTTTTTTTCATAATTTTGAAAAAACCTTTGGTAGCAAATTATGATGTAAACGATTCTCATGAACTACAATAAACGCCCAAAAAATCGTTAATTATTTCAAAATGATGAAACGTTACTGAAAGACGACGCGACACAATATTTAGCATGTTGTTCATCTCGCGTTTACAAGCCGTTGTGAAACAGGAACTACATTCATCTTGACCCCGGGTCAACCAGACTCCTCGCTACACGATTGGACAAAACCTCGATGACGTCACAGAGATACGCTATAAACAGAATACTATTTTTCCCTGTCGTTACAAACGCGAAGGCATGAAGTAAGGAAGAAGCACGACCATTCGAAGACACCTCGTTATAACGCTATTCTCACCAATACAGTATGAGTGGTCGTGGACGAGGCCGCGGTAGGGGTCGGGGCGGGCGAGGCCGAGGGGGTGCGAGAAGAGGCCGAGGGGGGCGGGACTCTCACCGGAGAATGCCGGAAGAAGCCGAAGACACGGGAGATATTGTCACGCCTGGAAAAGTGTTAAATATAGACGAAGATCCAAAAGATTACTTTGTTGGTGCCGTTTCTATGTCCGATCATGTCGACGGTCAAACCGGAAATAATTCTCGTTATGCAGCTGCAATGGCAGTGTTGGCTAAAAGTGGTGTTACAGTGGCTCAAAGTAAGTGTTATCAATATTTATTTCATTCTTCAGAGACTTTATATACAATGTTATATAATGTCTCTTATTTTATACTATTTTGTCTCTCAAATTAAAAAAAACATCAACGTATTTTTAAAATTCATATGATTTTGATATTTGATTTATATTTTTACCTTTGTAGGCATACATTTTGAGTGTAAACTTCAAAATGAATGTAAAATACTTTTTTTGAGTTATGAGAAAACGATAATATTTTAGGTGTTAAATATGATCAGGTTCAAATACGATAAATGATTCAAGCATCTAATCAACATAAACCCGCAGGGTGTACATGTATTTCTAAAGCTTGTGTTGTTGGCTTAGAATGATAGGGATGAATCATAAGTAAATCTTGCAAATATATCTAGAATGCTTTTGCTTCTTTATTCTCCAAAATGATTTATTCTTAGTTTCAGTTCTTGTAACATTGCAAAAAAATTGGCTTGCGAGGGCGGGGTTATTTTTACTTTTACGATAGGCAGACACGTACTTTCTAATAATTTTAAAACCTTTAATAAAATCCTATTTCCTTGCGTTTAAGGTCAACATATAACTTTTAATATATGTAGCCTTTATAATGCGCCAAATATGCCACCGCTGAATTCGTTTCAAAATAATTTTGAGTTGCCATCATAATTGAACCAATGAAAGCAATTTAGCAGTCAACCAATGAAATCCACTCGTCTGTCAAGCTGCAAACCAATGAATAGGGAGACGAATTGTTATTGATGTATCTTAATCATATTCTTCAAGTTTTCGTGTTTGCTAGATACTTATCAAATTTTGAAAACATAACCAAACTGTAATGAATTCTTTTACAGACGCCAGAGTGAGGGCTTTAGCAGCAGCATGGGCGAGGAACGATTACAAACTGGCCGATGCTTTCCTACTCAACAAGGAGCAATTCGGCCTAGTTGAGGTCCTGAAAGCCTTGACTCTACTAGACTCAGGCCGACAGATAAGGGTTCTGGAGAAGAAGTTAAGATTTCTTCAAACATCGGGGGCGAGAGTTGGAAAGAAAAAGATGGCAAAATTGAAAACGGATTTGGGAAATTTACAGAGTATTAAACCAAAGGTGACTATTAGATATAGCTGTGATCCCGTGTTTCACACTATTCACACAGCTGTGATTTCATAGCTTGTTTTCTAATCTAAGCATGAAAATATTGTTTTGTGTTCGTATTATTAATGGAAGTATTAAAAGTTTAAGCTAAAGATAGGTTAAAGTCTCTATGAAAGACGAGTTGCCTTTCTAAGCCTCGTCCCAGGAAACTATGTTTACAAACCATCGCTTATCATGCTGTTAAGTTATTGACTTCATGGCCTTTTTTGTGAGGTAAGAAAGACGTTTTACGGGTAATATAATTTTGAATTTAATATGAATGTATTTCTCATTTTTCCATTAGATGGGGTCCGCCAGTGGAGCAACTTGTAAACACATCCGGAAGTGGGTCAGGAATTTCACCGAGGCGGAGCTGCAGTTCTATGCACTGCACTTCCCTAAAGAGGGGTGGAAGAAACTAGCAGACATTTGCCATTTTAACCCAAAAGAGGTATGGATATTTTTGTATCATGTTTAACTTCTAAGTGATGTTATAGCGATGCAATCCCGCTGCTTTTCGTTAATGATTGCTATTTGCAGCATTTATATTAAGAACGTCTCTGAAAGGGGCAGTCCAATCGGGGTAATTTTTAGGAAACAAAATTCAAGAGTGCTTCCATGTTTATACTTATATATATTTATTACATTCTTAATCCATACATATTTCCAAATGTGTAAGTGAGGGTAACATTTCAGTTGTTCTAGATTTAACAATTTGATAAAGAATACAATGCGTCTCTGCGTCCTCTTGAATTTCGTTTTCAAAAGAAATACCCAGATAGGACTGTCCCTTTAAAGCTTGATGATTATGTTAAAAATGTTAAATATGTATATTTTTAAATCTCCTAACGTTCATGTGGCCTGTGGCCGTTAAACTTTATTAATAAACATATTCACAGTTGCAGCAAGTTAATAGTCATTGGTATTGTCAGGTAATGTCATGACTGCTTGAGAAGTATCGAGGGATTGGAATAACGTTAATCAAAGGAAACATTGGGATGAAAATTTCCTTTATTCGTTAGATAAAGTTTAGAGAGATAAATTGACAATCAAAGGCATTAAGATTGAATAAAACCTTGGTTGTTAAGAGGTGAGAACCTTATAGGATACGCCAACAGTCCTTCAGTTCAATTCATCCTCTGATTTGTTTACAGGATTTTGCAGCCCTTCCTTGGTTCCTCCCCTTCTGTTTCGGAGGTCCAGCCCCGGAGAACTCGATAGTGGAGAAGTGTCAGATAGTGACGACAGCAAACGTGAACGATCTCATCAAGGAGTTTGACGTGCCCTACTGCCATATCAAGGAACATGTCAAGACCCTCACTCCAGACTCGATGGCCAGAGTTGCAGGCTACGAGACCAAACTGGATACTATTCTTTGGTAGGTCAAAAGTCTATGCGGATCCATAGCATCAAAGATTGAGCTTAATATTCTGCATTGCTTGCTTCAAATTTTTATTTTTAGCTCATCTGGCCTGAAAGCCCTGATGGGCTTATGCCATGGCATGATGTCCGTCCATATGTCCGTAAACTTTGTGCATTTTCGTCTTCTTCTACAGAAACAAAAGGCCTAGAAAGCTGAAACTTTGTACAAAGACTCCTTGAAAAGTGAGGATTATATTTCATAGCTTTGGTGGCCCTTGTGGATATACTTCTGTCTGATTCTGTGTCCACATCCATAATGTCAAACATCATTTGTCTGTCTTCAGGTACTATGAAGACCTCCAGTGTCCAGAGGTGGACAAGGTTGTGCAGGACCGACTCAAAGATGGCTCCCAGGTGTCGCTACCCAACGGGAAGCTGCTAGAGCGACTCCTGACCTTGAAGATGATCCGGGAGAACATCCCATTTGACCCTAGCTTCAGTGGGTGGGACGTCCCTCGCATACAGAACCCCACCAAATCCTGCTTCCATCCTGAGTTGGTCAAACTGGCAGAAGAGAGGCTAAAGACCATCAGGTGGGTGTAAAAGACCCCTTCAAGTCCATGCATTGAGGGTTTTTGTCCATCACTGGCCAATATCATAAACTATGGGAAATGATATGAATATGTTATTTTTAATGGAAACGAGATATACAAAATGATAATGAATGCTTTAGTTGACTGTATATATTATATAGCTAAGTGTAGAGCAAAAACAGTTTGCTACAATATCTTGGTACCAATCCAGGTTTGTTTCATGCCGAATGCAATTATCAATTACACAAAATATATTTATATTTTTAAAACTGCAGTAATTACTTATTTTGGTTTACAGTCTACCCCTGGAGACCCCAGTAGTTGTGGTTGGGGATGCGTCCGGTTCCATGGATGTAGCGGTCAGAACCAGCACCATCATCGCCAGTCTACTGACCGCGGTCACCTCAGCAAAGCTAGTCTTCTTTAACGAGTGGACAAGGGATGCCCCATACCTTCCCAAAACCGTGGAGGAGGTAAGAATCATTAACTGTCCCTGATAGCTTTATTGTCTCCATGGCTGGTTAGATGAAGCAGTTTTCGGTCCTCAGAAAAATCTTAACATTACTTACCAAATGGCTAGTGATTAAGTATTAATACAATCATATATTTTATTTCAACTTTGCTGTAGAAATCTTATGCTTTTCCAACTGTGTTGAACATCTTTTATAAATGAACAAATAAGAACAAAACAAATTTTTTTTTTTTAAAACAATACTTTGCTAAATGTCTTTCTTTCCGTTCTTTTATATATAAAGATTGTTTTTATTTGGATGGTTAGATTTTCACTTCTGACATTGTTTTGAACTCAACTTTCCATCTGTAGTGTTGCACATTTCTTATAAATGAACAAATAGGGGCAAAAATCAAATGTTTAATTATAATACTTTGCCTAATTGTTCATGCTGTTGTCTTACTTTGTTGTCACTTCTGACATTGGTTTGAACCTCATATACTCCCTACCATGCTGACCATGACTATTATTTGCAGTGTCTGGAGCTAGCGGTGACAATCCGAGCGGAGGGAGGGACGTCCCCCGCAGCCAGTCTGTACCCCTTCTACCACCAGCAGGAAGTGGTCAAGACATTCATCATGGTCACTGACGAGGAAGAGATGGACGAATACGAAGGATACAGGTCAGTCTTCAATACCTATGTCAGGTTGCACATGGTTATCAAATTTTGTTTTCACTCTGTATAAGCCGGACAGACAAATAGTTCATCTGAGATCAATAAGCTGATAGTTTCTTTCCACTAAGGGTATTTATTGTGTAAAGGATTCAGATTAATCTTCTGAATCACTTCTAGTTACGGAAAGCAGGGTAATCAAAATTTGACAGGCCTTATGTTGTCTTAACATTTATGCTGGCCTCAATGCAACTGGCCCTTTTTTACATCAAAAATGTTTGTTCACTCTTGGCTCATTGTTATTGAGATGTGTTGCTGGTAGCACATATCCAAATTACACTCACTCCCCACGCTGTTTTAATGTTTAGCTGAATAGTGAGTAGATAACATACTGCAAACAAAGCACAAGGTTACCCCTTAAAAAATACAACTCCTTTAAATGAGTGAGTTATTGTTTAACGCTGCTTGGACAATATTTCGGCCATTCGCGGCGTCACAACTTTACCCTGAACTTGATATAGTCATTAAAAAGCCACACACTGTCATTCATTCCGTTAGATATTTTTCAAAGAACCTTGTTCTCTCTCCCTCAGATTCTGCCCACTGTTCAAGAAGTACCACGCGGAGGTGCATCCCGCAAAGCTCGTGTTTGTATCCTTTCTGCAAGGTCAGCATGCTGAAGGTCGTATGGTCGAGGAATTAAGGAAGGAGGGATTCAAACCACTCCAGTTCCGGATGGACGCAGCAAGACCAGATCTGACCAAACTGGACAATTTGTTCGGGCTTTTGGCATCTGATTCTGAATATTTTGAAGACGAGATCAAACAGATAGAAACTCTCATCAAGACAAAAGGGCTTGAGCATGTGTTTAAAACTTACCATTAATAGTTTAACTATGGAAATTGGACTACACATTTCTTTATGAAACAACTGGATGACTTCCGCAAGCATTTAAAACTTACCAGGCTTTACAAAAATATCTGAACGTCTCTCAGAAGAATTATACTGTGATAATTTGGCAATATATTGTTCATAGGAAACACAGCTGTACGCAAAAGCCTTAAATGTGTGTTTGACGCTTACAAGGATGTATAGGAATATATTGAACATCTCATATAGCATTTATTAACTGGGATTTACTGTTGATATCCGATGATAAAACTATTACCGTAACCCCTTCATGTAGTATCACAGTTATCGACAAAGTGACTCGAAAGAATCTTAAGTCAAAGTTTATGGTCTTAATTGTTACAATGTTATTATTGTTATTACAAATTGAAAGTTCAAATTCAGGGCAAGGATAACAAAAACAAATTTTCATTTCCACTTCATGGCTTTTGAACACTGATTCAAAGTCTCAGTTAATTGATTAGATGTGAAGGTGGAAACAATTATCCTGTTTTAATCAAATAACCCAGACAGATCAGTATCAACAAATGAAAATGGAGCTACATATGAGGCTGACCATTTTTGTGTGTATCTTATCTCCTTAGTCTTGCAAGTGATTGGGGGATAGAAAACAAACAGAAAAAGTACAAAAATAAAAGTGGTTTGTATTTGTAGATTTATGGTCATGCCATGATAAGGAAAATGTAAAGTGAAAACCCAAATAGGCAAAGGGAATTCCTGGTTGAGATAATGTAGAGATTTTTTGGGATGTGTCATAAAACAGATTATTTCATCAGAGCGATTTTGAATATGGCTGGGGACAAATGATAAATAAAAACATTTTTTAAATTCACGTTTTGAAGGTAAATCAGGGTTGGTGGGAGATGAGAAACACACAAAAATATGGTCAACCCTACAGAATAGGACTGGACTAATCATGATGTGAAAGTTTGTAGATGACAGCTGTTAATTAATAATTTATTGTCTGAACACCATACTATGTTTTATCACAAAGAACTTGGAATGATAGGCAAAGAAGTCTTCCATGTTGATGTTTGTTTCATATTGAAGCATATTATTTCAAAACATTGTTTGTGCAATAATATTTTCAACATGGTTTGAACAATCTTTATTTGTATTATGTATCAGTGTTAATAAATGTTTATATTTTCTACACACAAATTATGTTATCAATCTGGTAATAAACAAATATTTTAAACTACTAGGTGTGCCTGTCTGAAAAAAAAGAAAACTTGACTTCCAATCATTTAAACATTTATAAATAGACTAATAAAAAACAAAATTATTTGAATAAATTAATTAACCAAGAAATAGGTTATAAAGCAGATTGACCAATATATTTTTGCTTACAGTCAAATATATCAATATTATAATCATTGATGTTAAACCCAAATCACAATATTGTGTTGATTAACAAGCATTGTTTACAATTTGTGTAAAATTATTTGAGTTTGCTATCATTTAACTTCTGAAATAGATTATTTACACAATATATTACATTGCAAGTCATAATGTTTATACATATATGTAAACGAATTATGGATCATCATTGTCCATAGGGAGGTATGTTCTCTTGAGTGTTATACTTTGACATAAAACTGTATTTTCCAAGTAGCATTGGAGGTGGTGGCGTTTTATCATGAGCACCACTCAGAACTGAAATGTTTTGAGAGTTGTCCCCCTTTGAAAAATTGGGTTTAGAATCAACTTGGTTGAGTTTTGTTGAAAGAAGTTCGGGCATTGGTGGTGTTGCTTGATTCAGTAGTCTTTCTGATTGTGTCACAGGAACAGAGACATTTGATTGGTTGAGACGAAATGACTGCGTCAACTGTGTAATATCCTGTAGAGAAAAATAGGATATATAAATTTCATTTTTCAATGACATTCTATATAAATACTGTTTTGAACCCAAAATTGTCTTTCAAAATATCCTTATATAAAAAAAGACTGATTGGAAATATAATGGTACATCTTGGTCTGAATTAAATATCTTTCATCAGTATGTTCAGAAATAAATTTTGTACAAGAAAAAAATTGAGGTGCACATTAAGGACTTCCTTACAACAAACAAGAGCTTGTTACAAACAATTTTCATTGAAATGATAAATTTCAAGCAGTCAATTTTTTTACTGACAATACTATTTACTTCCGTGTTACAAATAAAGTGTCAACAGAACAAAATTACACCAAATTTCTAGAAATTGATTTGCCTTTTTATTTTGTAAATATGAGTACTAAAGATTGTTTCATATTTCTTTCATTGATATCGCCAAACATCAAATCAAAAACATCATAACACCTGATGATAGTCTTTAAAACCTCAATGCCACCTTCTGCTTGGAATATTCTTTACATGAGCTATATTTATGAAAATTATTAAAATCTAAATATTTTAGATATTTAAATACCTACCTAACTTAGTATATGCCACTCACCTTTCTCACGAGAGACAGAGGTTTACCGCGAAATTCATCGTGCTTACCGGATGGGCTGCCCCCAGCCCACTGCGCATGAGCGGGAAACCGGAATCCTGGGTAAAATTCGTATCATACTTTCTGGAAACGAAGTCTTGTAAGAGACGTCCAATGAAGTCCGAAGGGGAGGCCGGGCGGGAGTAATTCCTACTAAGTTAGGTAGGTATTTAAATATCTAAAATATTTAGATTTTAATAAATTTTTAACCTACCTAACTTAGTATATGCCACTGATCCGACAGTAGGGAGGAGGGAGGACGAGTCATCAAGGCAGAAAAGCATCCATCAAACATCCTCCCGGAGTGGGAACGACCGAAGCGAACTGCACAGAGAAGCAAACGGTGAACCCCACGAAGTCGCCAACAACGAAACAACTCAACAGGTGCAGGGTGAGAAGTAACGAAGAAGATGAGTTTTCAGCTTACCCTAAAGAGACGTTGGGGCAGCTAGCTGTTGGGCTACCACCAACGGTCCAAAGGTCTGCAGGCCTTGCACGTCTTCCACAGCGAGGTCCCGGAGGTAGTGGGATGCGAAGACCGTCGTAGAGCGCCAGAAACATCCTTCCATGATGGCTGGAACTGAGCAGTTGCGATGTAAGGCCATGGTGGATGCAAGTGCCCGGATCTCGTGCGGGTTGCTGGCGACAGGGTGAGGCAAGCCGGCTGCGTCATATGCTGCTAGGATGACGGTCCGGAGCCACAGCGAGAGGGTGTTTCTGGTGACTTCTCCCTTGGCAGATGGTGAAAAGGGGATGAAGAGTCTCTTCCTGGTGCCTCTCTTGGGCGCAGAGCGGTCGATGTACTCCCGAAGGGCACGTACAGGACATAAAGCGAGTTCTTCCGCATCAGAGGACGACACGATCTTGGAGAGGGGAGGGATGGTGAACGTCCTGCCCGGTTGACCGGGGAGCTGGTTCTTGGCAACAAAGTTCCACAAGAGGCCGAGGTGAACTGAACCCTTCCTGGACTGCTCGAACCGCACTCTGGTGACGTCCAGTGCGTGCAGCTCACTCACTCTAGCGGCCGTAGCAAAGGACAGGAGGAAGGCTGTTTTCCTGGAGAGGTCTTGAAAAGAGGCTTCTGACAAGGGTTCGAAGGGAGCTCCTCGCAGATATCTGAGGACGACGTTGAGGTCCCAAGCCGGAGGTCTGAACTTGAGTTTCTGGTCCTCCAGCTTGAACGACTTGAGGAGAGCGACCAGCTCGGGAACCTTGGAGAACTTCCTGTCTGATTTAACGGCGAGGACAGAGTTGAGCGCCGACAGGTACGTTGATATAGTTCCACCCTTCAGGTGATGTTTCTGGCGGAGGTGAAGGAGGAAGTTGGCCACAAACTGGGGGTCCACGGACAAAGGATCCCGGCCTGCGTCTTTGCAGAAGTTCTCGAATGACAGCCACTTGTCATCGTACAGCGACCTCGTGGATTGCCTATGGGCTCTGGAGATGGCGCTGGCTACTCGTCCTGAGTAACCCTTGGCCCGGAGTGATCTCTGAAGATGGTCCATACGTGCAGAGCGTACCTCTCGGGGTCTGGGTGAAGCTGCCGACTGAGAGGGTGACGAAGCAGGTTTGGCCACCTTGGAAGGGGGAGCGGATCTTTTTCGGCGAGAAGAAGAAGATCGGGGAACCAGCCTCTCGCCGGCCAGTAGGGCGCGACCAAAGTCAGTCTGAGGTGAAGTGTGTCCCTGATCTTGGCGACGACTTTGGTCAGGAGAATCGGAGGTGGAAAAGCGTATGCGTCCAGATTCTCCCACGACAAGGACATGGCGTCGACGGCCCAAGCTGCTGGATCGGGGAGAGGCGAGACGTACACCGGAAGCTGATGGTTCTGCTTCGTGGCAAACAGGTCGAGGAGAGGACGGTGGACCTGAGCGGCGATGAGGGCGAAGGCTTCCGGGTTCAACATCCACTCTGTTGGTGACGGCTTGTCTGGTCTGGACAGGGCGTCCGCGAGGACGTTCCTGCAGCCTGGAATGTGTCGAGCTCTGACGAAGATCTGATTCTCGTCCAGAAGATGGAAGAGCTCGAAGGCCTGTTCTAGGAGCTGAGGAGAGCCTGTCGTTCCTTGGTTCCTGATTGTCCAAACGACCGTGGAGTTGTCTGAGGCCAGGAGAAGGCGGCTGCCTCGTAGAGCTTGAAGCCAATGCGTCACTGCTAAGATTACTGCCTGCATCTCCAGATTGTTTGAGTGCCAGGTGGTCTGAGGATGTGTCCAAATGCCTGACGCGGTCTGATCCCCGAGATGAGCTCCCCAGCCCTGGAGCGAAGCGTCCACGAATAGTTCCTGGTTGTGTTGAAACTCTAGCAAAGAGACGCCTTCGCAGACGTTCGATGGCTGTGTCCACCAACGGAGGTACTGGCTGAGGTGCGCAGGCAGGGAGATCCTTACTGACGTGTCGTCCGACCGGATGTAGGGGCTGAGAAACACCTGGAGAGGGCGGATCATGAGACGACCTCTGAGCGTGAGGGCCTGGGCGGACGTGAGGAGTCCCAGAAGAGATTGCCAATCTCTGAGTCGGAGAGGGGACACCAAGGCTCGGTGGACGAAGGACTGGATCTTGGTCCACCTGTCTGGAGGAATGAGTAGGAGGCCCAGGTCTGTCCGGAAGCGCCCGCCTATGAAGGTCAAGTCTTGGGAGGGAACAAGCTGGGACTTCTCCCGGTTGACTAGCCATCCCAGCTGGCGGAGGAGGTCGAGGGCCAACGCCGCCTGTCTGCGTAGAACGAGTGGTTGAGGATTGGACATGAGACAGTCGTCGATGTAGGGGTCGAAATGCATCCCTCTGAGATGGAGATAACGGCAGATGGGAGCTGTGATCCTCGTGAATAACCACGGAGCCGAAGAAATTCCAAACGGCAGGACCCGCCACTGGTAATGTAGGCCCTGGAAGATGAACCGCAGGAACCTCCTGTGAGGCGGGTAGATCGGCACGTGGAGATAGGCGTCCTGTAAGTCGAGGCTGACCATCCAATCGCCTGGAGACAGCTGGGCTCGGAGAGCGTCTAGGGAGGTCATGCGAAAGTGGGATGGTGCCTCCATGTAAAGCTCGTTGAATGTCGCCATGTTGTGGATCATTCGAAACTTGGTGGAATTTTTCTTCGGGACCAGGAAGATTGGTGAGTAAAACCCTGGGGCGTGATCGGGTTGTAGCACCAACTCCAGAGCGTTCTTGTCGGTAAGCGTCTTGATGTTCTCTGCTAGAAGAGCGCTCTGGGCTTCTGAGTGCTCCCGTGCCAGGGGAGTCGCGGTCACGGGGGGAGGGCAGGTCAATGGCAACTTGTAACCTGTCCTCAGGGTGTTGGTGACGTAAGGATCTTCTAGTATTGTCCAGTTGCGCCAGAAGATCCCTAATCTCCCGCCTACGGGTGTGGGGTGCACCGGCACGACTGGGGGCGGGAGGACCCAGCCGCGTGGGGCGCAGGCATCACTGTCTGGCGTAGGGTCGCTTGCCACCCCTGCCTCCGCGTGGCTTGGGGGCGTCCCTTCCTCTGGAGGAGTTGGCAGATCGCTGGTACTGCGAGGAGGGACCCGACCTGGAGGGCTGCGTCCTAACCCGCTGGCGCTTGTAAGGGCGTTGACTGTTGTTGTTCTGCCTCCGGAACGAGATGTTAGACACGTGTTGTAAGGTCCGGAAGGCAACCTCCGTCTGGGTGACTGCAGCCTGCTCCTTGTAAACTTCCGGGATCTTATCCGCGAAGAGCGTCGATGCCGTGGGGGGAGCCTGTAGGAGGGACTTCTTGAACTCGGAGTCCCACGCACATTGGTCTAGGAAGCCTGAGCGTCGAAGGTGGGTGAGGGAGCCGAGGCCAGCTCTGACGTTGTCGAGGACAAGCACCATGTTGCGCCGCTGCCAGTCCATCAGGGTATGGAGGTGATCTAGACGAGAAGGGTTGTCGACGTCTAAGTCGGCCTTAATCGCGTCAGTCGAGGTGAGGAGGATCGACAGCGGCCTCAGAGTCCTTCTGAGGGCGGCCTCCACCGAAGAGATCTTAGTATCGGACACCTTGTACGTATGGTTGAGGTTTGGGGCCAGGCGTCCAATGGCGTCGTCCAGGGCGGCGGCCTTGTCGAAACGGCTGAGCGAGTGTACGGGCGTAGCTGCCGGTAGCTTCGAAGACTTCAGGGAGGAGGACAGCAAGAGCTTCTGGAAATCGTCCTGAAGCGCGGCTATACCCTCCAGCACATCAGGGTGAGGGGGGAGCTTGAGGTCAGGGTCCTCACGCACACAAGTGAGAGGGTCCGAGCCACCAGGGGAGGAGCCCTCTGGGAGTCTGTCAGCAATCCAGCTCGACACCATCTTCAAGGGCAAGAAGGTGGGGCCCTCTGCCTCGTCGTCTTCGTAGTCAGGGACGAAGTGACGTTCATCATCAGAGATAACGGGAGAGTGGCGCCTCTTCCTTGAAGATCTGGGCGTCTTCGGTGGCGTCCGGGAGCCGGAGCGGCGTGAGCGCCGGGAGGTGGACCTGTCCACTGACGGAGAGCGAGAGCGGGAAGGCGTCCTGGAGCGCCGCGAGCGTCATTGGCGTCGAGGAGGGGAGGGGCTCCTGGAGCGACGAGGTGAGCGGGATGTCCTGACGTCCCTAGGAGGAGAGTCCCTGGAGCGCTGGCGCCGGTCTGAGCGCTGCTTGGGGTCCAGGCGCTGGCGTTGGTCTCGATCTCCCGATCGTTGGCGCTGATCCTGACGCTGGTCACGATCCCTGGAGTGCTGGCGCTGGTCCTGGCGCTGGTCCGAGCGTTGGTCGTGACGCTGGCGGTTGTCAGGGCGCTGGTCCTGGCGCTGGTCCAGGCGAGAGTCCGGGCGCTGGTCCTGGCGTTGGCGTTGGTCCTGGTCCTGTGACAGAGGTTGACGGGCCATCAACTTGTCAAACATGCTGGACATGATGAGCTCCAGCTCCGGGCGAGAGAGGGTCGAGGACGTGCTGGGCGTCGGAGGCGGCGTCTGCCGAGCAGGAGGAGGAGGAGGAGGAGGAGGAGGCGGCGGCGTGGGTGAGCGACGGGGCTCCTCCTGGCGTGGAGAGTCCAGAGAGCCGGCCGGCTCGACAGGAGGGAGGTCGGTGGTGGGGTCGGACATGCTCCTACGTCGACGCTGAGTAAGTCTCTTCCTGCGAGCTGAGGTGAAGACCTTGAAGTCGATGGGGGAGAGGTCAGAACACTCTGCACAGCGGTCGTCCACAAGGCAGATCCTGGGAAGACAATCTGGGCAGCGGAGGTGTGGGTCCTTGGCCGACTTGGAGGAGCGACACAACACACAGTAGACTCTTGGCATAAATACTGTAACACATAAGTCAGAGACATGCCAATCATGGAGACACACACAAGGGGAATGCATACAAAAATTTAAAATTAAGAATTTAAAAATTTGATTAAGAGCGTGCCCCTTTAAGGGCAAGCGAAAACGGGAAAATTTATGTCCCGGAAAGGTTGCCGTAGAAAATTAAATAAGATGTAATGAAATAATTTTGAAGGAAAAAATTATTATTACAAGTTTATTTAATAGGAATGAATGCAAAAATGAAATGCATTAGATGGAATATGTAATATGAAATTAATATATAGGGATAAGTGATTATGATATATATTAATTTATGATTGAAAAAATTTTTATGAAATTTTTTGTGAAAAAGATATAAGAAATAAAATATAATGCGATATATTATTATTTTTATATGAAATGGGATATAAGCTGCTGGAAGTAATGCATAGAAACACTTAGGAAGTGCTTAGAAATGCAAAACGAGTTTTTAGAAGGAAAAAACAGGCAGCCATAGTATTTGGACCAAAGCAAGGTAGATGTGACGTAAGCAGGAAATGCGGACGTGCAGAAAAGCAGGTCAACAGAACCAGCCCACGTAGATGGAAAAACAAGAAGGAAAAGAAGGAAGGGGGGTACGAAACAGGCAGATCGACCCCCCAGAAGGTATTTCCAAGTGAAATAGAACATGCAAGGACGTAAACATGGCGAGGTGCCACGTACATGATCAAAATCACCAAGTGCAAAAAGATCGCGAAAGCGAAGTTAGAAGGAAACATCGATACATTAGAAACGATGGGGGCAGCAAAAAGAGTAATGACGGAAGGAAAGGAAGGAAAAAGATCAGAAAAACCAACCGTGAAGAAAATCAGTAAGCGAGATGAAAATACATGCGTTCTCAAAGAGAGAGAAAGAAAGTATGATACGAATTTTACCCAGGATTCCGGTTTCCCGCTCATGCGCAGTGGGCTGGGGGCAGCCCATCCGGTAAGCACGATGAATTTCGCGGTAAACCTCTGTCTCTCGTGAGAAAGGTGAGTGGCATATACTAAGTTAGGTAGGTTAAAAATTATATTATTAAAGTTTGCCATATCAGATGAATTTCTATAGAAAAAGAATAGCAAATTCTCTGGATCGAACTGATCAATATCTATCAAGAGCTTCACAGAGTTCAACTTCCTTCTGTTACAGTGAGGTAATATTTTAACTAATCAAATTTGAAAGCATTTACAACTGATGCTGTAATTCTAGCCCATAATCAACTCCAGCACGTTCAATTGAGAAAGCACACAGCATAATCAAGTTCACTTGTAATAGACTTTACTTAGAAAGAAATAACTTGAGAGGACTATGGATTCGGAAGAGAAAATATCAACAGTTATTCTCACGTGTAGACTCATGGTGAGTTGAGGCATCTCTGGCTCCTCGTCAAATATTGACCTTGACATTGCTGGCGGTGACGGAGGTCGTGTGGTGAGGGACTTCTGGATTTGTTTAGACCCTGGGGTAATCATGATCGGGACGGCGGGGCTGTCGTCATCCATGACCCCTGTGACTCCACGCTCTGGGGCGGTGACGCATTTACTGATTTGCTTCATCCCGGGGGTCATCAAGAGAGGGGGAATCGGACTGTCGAGGTCCTGGGTGTGAGAATGGGAGGATGAACTTGGCATTGACGTGAACAGTGTTTTACATCAGAAAATGATTAATCCAAAGTATTGACTTTAAAACATATTCAAATCCTATATCACGAAAGCAAGCTATCACAATTACGTTAGATGTTAACTTCCGCTGCAAAATTCCAGTTTCTAATTTGCAGTATTTTAGGCCTTGCGTGGTTTTCTATTATTCGAATCCAGCTCTCCAGCCTACAATGCAGCAAGGCTTACCGTATTTCCTCGAATAGATGCCGGGTCTCAAATAGAGGCCGGGGGTATAGCTGCTTTAAGTAAATACACGCCGGGGGTATAGCTGCTTTAAGTAATACACGCCGGTCTCAAATAGACGCTGGGTGATAAGTTGATTATTTAATGCTCTCGTAGTTGAATTGAAATAAAGTGATCTCCCTTTACACCATCTATACACATTTATTTCCTACTAAAAATAAAAAGACGCTGGCCTCGAATACACGCCAGAGGTAAAAGGGGTCTGAAAAAAGGCATGCCGGGGGCATCTATTCGAGGAAATACGGTTATTAGCCAATGTTTGGAACTTGTGTGATTTTGCCTTGCTTGGCAGCCATAGACTGACTTAAGACTACCTATCAACAGGAGCATTGTCAGCCTACGTCACTGGTTAAATTGTGCTACAACATTGATAGACTGTGCTGCGCAACAGTGAAAGTTCAAACATAATTTACAATGAGGACAAAGACACTATTAATCCATTTTTAATGAAGAGACATGTTGGGTGAACAATTTTAAAATATCAAAATCACTTGAACAGGCTTCCTCAATCAACGTAGATAATTGAATCACTATCTAATGATAGTATATGTAAATGATTTAGAGAGATAAATCTGAAAATATGACTAATTAAGGGTCAGGGACTCGCTGCCACAAGGTCTAGTTAAATTCACCCAAATTTAAGTGAATTGCTCAATAAATATTACAAAAGGTCTTATCATGATAGATACACATGTGAAATATCAAAGGTCTATCTCTATCCAATCACAAGTTATGGCCAACGTTTAAGTTTTTGAAAAATGCTTGCTGCGACAAGGTCAAGATCACAAGGTCAAATATTATTACCTGAACTGAAAAGTCTTATCATGATAGCTGCACATGTGAAATATCAAAGGACTATCTCTTTCCAATCACAAGTTATGGCCAAGGTTAAATTTTTTTGTGACAAACAGACTGACATCAGGGCAAGTCAATGCTTTGTTCTTCCAAATTTTATGAAACACCTGATACAGGACGATGGGTATATTTAACAGGGAGTTTAGTTTATAGCTAATCAAACAAAGATGGACGCCTACCTCTAAGTTGTTCCGCTTCTTGACCTCCTGGTAGAGTTTCTTGTTGATCTGCTTCGCCCCAGGGGTGTTGAGGACTGGGGGGATGGGGCTCCCCTGGTCCGTGTAGGAGATACCTCCCGCGGGGTGGCGAAACTGAAGCGTGTGGGGAGCGGGGCTCTCTTCCATGAAGTTAATCGGTGCCATGCTGAAATCTGGAATAGGTAGAGAGTGTCATTGTTGAGGGATTGAAGTTAAACATTTTTGCTGAACAATTTTGCTGTCAAAAGGATTTTTGACTAAATCAATTCCATCCTGCTACATCAGCGTATATATGTCTCAGCATTATGCTACAACCTATCCCCTGATATCTTTCTATCATACGCTGATGTAGCAGGATGAATCAATTCAAACAAATTTCAGATTAATAGAATAATTAATTTAATTAATTCACAATAGAACAACTTTGGTCGTTTAAAGCTAAAGAGTGAAATAGCAACTCAATCTCCTAAAGAGTGGTACCGACCCAGAGCGCCAGTCCTGGTACAGTCGGGTGTTTCTGTAGACATTGACCTTCCACCCAGTAGACTGGGGGTCACCAGGAGACCGTTGTGTTTGAAGGAGAGCGGGGTCGGGGATTCATCCGTCTCGTACCTCGACATATTCACCTGGCTGAAGGAGGAAATTGACGGGATAACTATCATTGACATGACTCCTACTGTCTGCAGAGACATAGCTCATCTCCCAGTCTCTCAAACTAGCACTGGATCAAAAATATACATCATGCAACACAGAAAGCAATAAAATGATCTTTCGCAACTAGTTTCTTGTCAACTTAAACAGTGGCACATAAAATGTGTTTTATCAAAATACCATCAAGAAATATCTTTAGCACTGAAACCCAATTTCCAATGGCTTAAAGTAAAGTCCATCTAAAATTAAAAGGCTTTACTCTGCAAGGATATGACATAAGACCCTATTATGTTTATATTATGATATATCATGTCTGAAATGTATTGATGAATTGAACTTCATACAATTAAACAGAAAAGTTTCTAAAAATGACAAAGCAAAAAAAAAAGTGATCAATGTTTGTTTTCAAAAATACAAGTATATTGACAGACACTATGCAAGATTTATAAACAAATATAGATCTTTGAAAAGAAAATGATAGCATTGTTCATTGACAAGAATTTGTAAGCGCAGTAATACCTGTTGAAATTGTTGTATTCGCTGGGAGGAGCTGGTTGGCTGGTGTAAGCTCCGCCCCTCTGTAGTCGGTTGAGCGTGAAGTTACTAAGACCGAAATCTTCGAGACGTGGAGTCTTACACTCACTGGGCTTTTCCTTCACTGGCGGGGTGTGACTTGTTGATAAGGAAACAGTACAGAATATGATAGCACATCCACCCACATCAGCTCATACACTATACACACACCCAAAATCATGATAGTCAAAATAATGATGTAACAGAATGAAGATAGATAAAAAAAACTATTCAAACCCATCATGAAATATTAATTGATAAGTCATCTTGAGGACGTGCGGCGCCAATTAAAAATGTAAATAAGTGATTTGGAACTTGTGTGTATTTAGTAGCTTAGTGTCAGAGCTTCTTTAAAAGTTGCCAGGATTTCAACTCAATATTGAAAAATTTTAAACTTTCACGTATAACAAACGATTTGGCGAGGTTTTTTGGGTATTTAGGCGAGGCGAGGCGAGGCGATTTTGGGTTTAACGTCAAAAGTATTTTCCTTAAATCAGGCTGCTGGTATTATTTGAGGAGAAAGCCTGCAACACCATTGTGGCTGTGCATTGCGCTGGAACCAGCAAACCGTGGGTGGTACTGCGCTGAAATTTAGTGTAGCATTGCACCCCAACTGCATTGTGAGCAGAATAATTCTCTACATCAGACAAACTTGCTGAGCCCCTGGCGGGATTCGAACCCTGGACCACGTGACTCGAAGATCAAAGCCCTAACCCCTGTGCTATTCCACGTCCTTGTATAAAGGGGACACCGTGTTACCATTAGTTGTTCTTAACTAAACAAGCATCCTGCTACATCAGCGTATATGTCTCTGCTAATGCAATAACCTATCCCCTGATATCCTCCTATACTCTTCTGTCGTATCCCTATATATAGCAAGCCAATCAAATAATGCCCTTTCAGCGATAGCAGCAAACTGGTTTCTTGGCTTTGTTCCGCGTGCTCACCTCGTGATGCAAATTAACCAATGGGAGTGCTATTAGATAATAAATCTGATTCTCGTTGCAGTCTCCCGCTAAGCTCCAAATCTCGCGCTCTTAGATTTCCACGTGCGACATCACTAGACAACAGTGTATGGAGTTCGAAATAGTTTGACTGAAAACAGACAGGCTATAAATAGCGCTGAGCAACCACCCGTCAGCGATACGACAGAAGACTTTAGGAGGATATCAGGGGATAGGTTGAAGCATTAGCGGAGATATATACGCTGATGTAGCAGGATGCTAAACAAGGGGACACCATGTTACCATGAGTTGTTTATAACAGTACATGGTACAATCTGAAGGATACGAATCTTGCTGTGAGATGTGGTTTGTGTTGATGGTGTACGTGCCTTCCTCTTCATCATCTTTTGTAGGCCCTTCCTCATCTCCCGCTGGCTTCTCACTTGGGGCTGGCTTCTTCTCTGATACAGTACAATTAATTAATATTTAATTTAATATATTAATTAATAATTCCTTAATTTTTCAAAAACTTTGAAATAGTGTGTTATGCTTGTATCATTTCAAATCGTATGGCTATGAGATATCCGAGGGTAAAAATCTGTATCATAACACCTGAAATGTACCTACCCCGGGGTGTGTATCCGTACTGTGTGAGATACTCCTCGGTGTCAGCAAGCACCTGCCTCTGTGCAGCCATCACCTGGGGGAGCAGCTCCAGCAGCTGTATCATCTTGCTGTTGCTCAGCTGTAGGTTACCCAGCTGGTCTCGGGATTCCTCCTAGCGTGAATGATAGGAGTCAAAGGAAAACTCAATAAATATGTTTTGAAAGGAAACATTTATATCAGGAGTGCAGATCATAGGTGTTGTCTTGGTTAGGATTAAGTTGGAATTATTGTTTAGCTTCTATCTGTTGTGAGGAAAAGGTAAGCAATTGACTCTGTAGTTGTGTTAGTTTATTCAGTTTCTTATAGCTACATAAGATTTTAAGGTCACCGGGTCACTAAACCTACAAGAAGATGCTCATGATTGAGGTATGGAGTTTCTACACAAGGTATTTGGCCTATTGTTCTATTAAGAAGAAGATAAAAATAGGTCTTAAGGCCCATGCAGCCCTAATAAAGGCAAAATAATTATTGGGAAACCAGCAAAGAAAACTATAACAGTGTTGTTCCCAGAGGGGATGTTGAGGAAAATTTTGGCTTGATTCCTTCAAAATTTGAGATTGGTCCCATATGCTCAAAATAACCCCCTCAGTTGATCACCTTGGAACAACACTAATTAATATACAGTTGTGAAAGTCTGTTACACACCTTTAATGACAGGACACTTTTCCTCATGTCCTGGAGATGTTTGTATGCATTAGCCGAGCTCACATCATCAGCATACTTGCTAGGATTCTCCACTTTTTCCTTCAGGTCTGTTGTACCATGTTCGAGGCGCCGTGCAAGATTCCTCAGTTGTCCAAAAACACTAGTTAACTCCATGCTGGTTTCTGAAATAATATTGCAGTTCAATCACTAAACTTGCTACCTATAGACAAGTATAAGTGTAAATTACTGAGGTTTTTTTTTATGATAAACACTCATGAAACAGTAAAACAGCTTAAGAAATAAAGAAACATTGTTTAGATTGTACTAATACCAATGGAAATATACACGTGAAACAATAAGACCCACGATAATAGGGACCACCTTCATACATTTCAAATATATCGTCAAGTCATCTGTTTTCAGTCATCATGTGTTTTCGGTCAGTCATTTTGACTCTCTTTTGTGAACATATCCAAAGTGATATTAAAGTATCTTGTGGATTATTTGCAGCAGAGGGTTCATAGGTGCATCTAGGAATAGTCATTTAAAATATTATTTGCTTAAGAAAAAATATTATGGCAAAAACATAAAAAACATCACATTTTAAAGCAAATTTTCTAATACCAATGTTCTATGGGAAAGAAAGTCTTTTTATTTTCAAACCTTGCTCTAATAACTGTCCACCTAATTTCCTTGTAATTCTTTACATAATAAGATGTTTTGATGTGATAATATTTATTGTCACTTGCCATTTTAAGAAAAAATATATTCATCATTTTCAGTGTTTTTTCTTATCAAATTCATTTTCAAAACTTTAAATGTTATCTCAGTGGTTTTGAATGATTTTCCAATAGTGCACAATACATTTAAAAAAAATATGGACAAACTCCAAGAGAAGCTTTTATCAAAGCACCTTAAACTATCAGAACTGATATTCCTGTCGGAGAAATAGTTAGGTCACCCTCTAAACCCAGTGTTTCATGTTTTTCGATTTTTCATTATGAAATATGATGAATCAAAGTTTTTTTCATTTAGAATAATATTTACTTAAAAAATAACAATTAAATATTTTTAGTCAGACTTTTGTCAACTTTCTGTGTCATTATGAAACATAAACTTTGAAAAACTGTCCTGCATATTCTAAATAACAGAGGTTCAAAAAAGTGACTGAAAACACATGACACTACTTCCAAAGTCAGGATTTTTTCAAAGTTATGTTAAAAGCATTCTATTTTGTACAAATGTTAAATATAATTGGTTTTCATAAATTTTCTATTAGATAACATGGCAATGAATGATTAAGAGTAATTTCTCATCAATACCTGTGGTAATTTTTCAAATACAGGTCTTTATTCCTTATCTGACTGAAAACCCATTACACAAGGATATAAAAAATAATTTCATGATAAGACTATTATTATTAGATACTTATTTTTAATATTAGTGCCATAAAGCACCTAGAGAGTGGCTCCCTTGTCATTAAATACCCATTATTTTCATATTCGAATATTGTTATCTGAAATTTACAGAATGTCAGAGGTGCAGTAGTCTTGATGTCAGCAAAATGGCCTTTATTAAAAGTCCTAGTTTTAGTATTTCATTTGCCTTGAAAAACTTATCCATGACTTTAAAATTATTTTTAAAACAAGATACTTCATTTTGTGAAAGTTCGTACTTTTATCTATGATGACAATCACACAATCCTGGCTGACAACTGACATTCGTGAAATAAGAAATCAAAATGTTATATGAATGAAAAGGTAAACAATGCAGCTGCAGCATGGATCATAATGTTATACACACCATATGGATTTATTCAGATCAGATCACATTCAAACAACAATGATATTTCAATACAACAAGAATAACGAAAAATCCACATACTATACAATTACTGTATACATGTGTAGATGAAGATCTAAGGTATATTCCTCAAAGTTCAAGGACAAGCGCTTCCCACAAACGCGATTTTCAAAAATGGCGCTGACTCGTGACGTCATCGGGAATTCTCTTCCGCCCACGTGACCACTTGGGGAAACACCCCCTCAGCTGAGTGGCCCCGCTTTTAGGATTCTCTCAGGGATTCACTCAACCGGACAAAAAGTGAGTTTGTGTTTTGTTTCAAATGTTAACATCAATTGAAGATTTGCAATTCGGTTCTTTTGAAGACATATATTTACAAATAGTGCCGCTTGATATAATAAATATTAATAGTTTGTGTTCTAGAGCTCTGGAAACGCCCCCATTTGATATATATATAACATCTATGAACAGCTTGGCGCTTTGTTTATGAAATTACTTTTATCTATCAAAGATATAGCTCAGATTATCAGGAATATGCTGACAATATGACAATATCGATTTTCTCCCTGGGTTTCTATATTTATATCGAGTCGTCAAGGTACTTATCAATAATTAATAATAACCACAGTAAATATCGTTTAGTTTATTTTTGAATATGTGTATTTTTCAAAAATGTATTTCTCTTATCAATAAATGTCGGATACAAATCAATAGACATGCCTATGCGTGATAAGGAAACACACGAGAAGTGAATAGTTTGAACATGTAGGTCTACACAGTGCCCGCGACATATCACACCATATTGATTGCTAATGTAGCATTCTATGATAAGGCGCGGGTCATAGCCACAGCTACAAGCGTTTCTAAATATACTATGCCTTTCGTAAGTAATCGGTGATTAAGAATCTTAATAAGTGTATAAGTCTATTCTAACGAAAAGATAACGGTGAAAACACCTTAATTGCGATAAATGAATTATTTGTATCACGTATACAGGATTTGTTACCGTTTTAATGTCATATGCTCTTATGCTATAATGTAAGAAATTGCAGTTTTAATATTAGGTTTTGAAAAAGGAGTAAATCATTTTTCACTAAATTTGGAAATATCATCTGTGAAATTGTGTTTTAACCGGGTTTGCTGAATTAACTTCCGCTTTATTTACCTTTTTTATTCATATTCGTTGAATGTCGAACCACGTCAATCTACGTGATTAGCGTACATAAACCTCGAGTCATTGATTTGTATTGCACTGTGTAGTGAATGTGGTACCGTACACAGTCTATTAAGTACGCGATCAATATATATGCTATGGTTTCTCGCCTGAAAAAAACCCCGATATAGTGATCAGAGCGTATATACAGTTAATTGATCTGAACGGAACGGTACAAATACTAGATGCAACTTCCTAATAGTATTCTTAAAGGGACAGTAGCACGTTTTTGGGGGAATATAAGGTGATGTCAGGATTATTCAAATATATGGTTCCAATTGAAAGACAATGTATTTAAACTAATTGAAGCAGTAATAGATCAGATGTATAATGTAACGTTCAGCGATTCGATTCCCTTTTATAACACAAAATGAATTAAAGGCGTTCAGACAAAAATGGCTACCAATGACGTTAAGGGGAATCTTTTTATAATCTGTTCTCAAATTATGAATTATTCGTTTATGTAATGAGATTTTGTATATTTTCAAAATAATACATTAAGCATTAACGTACAGTTATCAGTGAAAAAAAGGAAAATATATTGTTTTAAAAAAACGTGCTACTGCCCCTTTAATAGGTTCTAAACTGATCTATACAACGTTTGTGTTTATTTTACAAATCAAATAAGATGTATAGTTTTGCCGTCTTTGTAATGTTTAAATTACTGTTACATTTTCTTGTCAATGATTTGCAGAACTAACACTTATTGTTGTAAGTTGTATATGCTTCAATTTGACATACACATTATGATTTGCCATGAAGACTGTTTATAGTTAAAATGTTTTAATCGTCTTAATACTTGGTATATGCTTATATTTTTTATGAAACGTTTTTAGAAGCACAACATACTACCAAAAACGATCCCCTGAATAATACATGAACAAATTTTTGGTATATTTTTACCTGTCTGGTGTATATAGAACTCTTTATGCGGTTGTTATTACGGTAAATATGGTAATGTAATCTAGCATCATCACTTCAGTAAACCGTCAATAACATAATCAGTCGTAAACCTGAAATTGATTCGTATAAAAATGTTACAGAATTTATTGCAAATCTGTAGGTAATACGGTATGTTATTGGTTGCGTTTATTGTTAGCGTATACAAAAGCTTATACACCATATGAGTATATACAGACTGCAATTACTGCCGTTTATTCGAAGTGAGTCTTTATATACAGCTTACATGTGTACACGACAGCGCTAAACATACCTTTCATTAACATTCAATAACTTTGCAATGTAAATATACTAAGCTATCGATAACCTATTAGTTCAGCTATATGAAACTAGATGAGCGACACCGCCTATATACCTTTATTTCGAATCTATTGCGATAGGGTTGTATTAAATGAACAGTAACACAAGAGCATGTTTTGTCGAAACGAACTTTGAGAAACGTTTCCTGATTGTGACTTCATGATATTGACGTAGGGCCTGTGTAAACATGATTATTTTTAAACAAAATTTGAGAGGTGTTTAATTATGCAGAGATATATCATCAAGGCGGAGTCTATTATAATCCGATAATTTGTAGGTTTTATCATTCCGAAAAGATCTTTTTGTTATGAAGATTTAAAGAAATTTAGTAGAATATAAGGCCAGTCCATGCAGTCCATTTTAAAGGTTCACCTTGATGTTGTTATGTTAAGTAATGCCACAAATAAAAGATATTAACTTGTTTCCTAAATATGAACATTATTTCATGTATCCATTAAAGCGCTGCCATACACATAGACAAACGATTTTATTTAATTTATGTGGGTTTTTAAAAATTTCAACCTGAAGATATATCATTGTGATGGATTTGTAATAAAAGGTCAAAATGCATTCTATGAACACCATCTTAAAGACCAATCAATTGAAACATATGCAATATACAATTATGACAGATGGTATTGTCTTACAGAAGGTTTATAACATCAGTCAGACACAATTGGCATCCTCAAAGGTGCATTACCGAAAACTAAATGCATAATTAAAAAGTAAATCACGTACAACAGTGACTTTACTAGCTTACTTCAATCATATTTGACAAAATGTTATTAAGTAAATGTTATAAAAACTCTAATCAAAGCTATGAATATCTATCCCGTCATTCCATTTCCTAAATGATAACGCTAAAAACGCTTGACACATGCGATAAGAACTCTAATCATCACAATTTGTATTCATTTCAGTTATGATGAATGATGTGACAGTTCCGTTTGTTTACGAGTCGTCCAGGGGCCATCAGGATTTTAAATATTATCTGATCAGCCAGGTGTGTCGGGACTGTCTCACCTGTAATCAATCACCTGACTCAGGTGTAACTCAACTTCCCCTTCCATTCATTAGGTGATTACCCCACTACCTCATCAGCTATGACCCCGCGAGGTCATGCTGCTCTTTTCCTTACTACAATCTTATTTCACCTTTTTCGAATATCGGCATCGCAGGCATGTAATCGAACTTATACCTCCCCTCATGGGGTGATCACGACCCCAAATTTCCCCCTTGCATATCCAGGGGGGATAACTTGTTCGTGGCATATCAACTTCAACAACGTCACAGACGTCGCCGGGGTTACTCTCTTGATTGCCAAGTTTTTGACTCAGGAAACGAATTCAGCGAATTTATACGAAGAGGAATTACTTATATATGATAGGAATCCCACGTTGAATAATTCATGGCCTCAAGTCTACCAAGGGAAACTCTCCAATACGAGTGTATACCAGACTCAGCGTAATGAGGTTTGGTTGCGGTTCACGTCGGCGGCAGAGGTTGTGAACACTACTGGAATACCTGGTATAAAAATTCTGTACTCGTCTAAAATACAAAGGGAGATATGCGGCAACCTTGTCGTACCGCCTAATACAATTCTTATAGGAGAAAACTTCACGGTTGGGTCCTTCGCAGAGTTTTATTGTAATTCTGGATTTCGGATGGAAGGGGATTCAGTGTTAATGTGTGTACTGGAAAGGGGCGTTCCTGGCTGGACTGCCACGCCCCCCACGTGTCGGGATACCTGCACTGTGCCGACGCTCAAGAACGGTGAAGCAAGTTACGTCAACCTAAGAATCAACACAACAACAACATTTTCTTGCACACCTCCTTATGTGATATTAGGAAGCCAAAGAGTGACTTGTATCAGTGACAGTAACGGTTTGCCGACATGGAACGCGGCGTTCCCTCGCTGTGTAATCCCCGATTGTTCGGAGACGATGGATTTGAGGGAAAGCGAAGGTGTTATAGTTAATCCTGGATACTCGACAAATACCGTGCACGCCAACAAAGATTGTCATTGGACAATCACAGTTCAACCGGGTTCAGTTGTCCGGCTTCATATGCGGTATTTTGATCTTCCCTCGGACAAGGGCAGTTTTCTAGAAGTCGCGGACGCCGCCGATGAAAGGACGGTGAGGTTGCGGCTCGTGGGGGGTCAGAGAGCTCGAAATGTCACGAGTCGGAGTCACAAGGTGGATATACAATACAGAGGACCGAGGACTGCCTCTTCAAGCAACGCAGGCTTCTATATACAGTATGACATGGACTCGGGTCCGATCCTTGGGCAGGGACATGGGACTACCCCCTATGTCAGACCGGTGAGTGCTTATATTGTATACTGTACTTTAAGGAAAGATTTTTGTCTGTATTAAAAATTAAAGTACACATATAAAAGTAAGCAATGATACGAGAAATCTCACAAGTGACTTTCAATTGACTTTTGTAGTTTAAAGCATGAACACGAGTTTGTAATAGTAAATCGGCATTATAAAACATAAGATAAACACTTCATATAATTGATTGGATAAGAGATAACAATCAATATAAATATATACTATTATAGTTAAGAGGTGAAAACTAAATTAAAGGTAACGCCATCGAATGAATAGGTCTATATGAAAAGATATCTAAATAAAACTCATCATTGAAACAAATGATGATACCTTGAATTTATATATATAATAAGGTTACTGCATCTATGAAGATAGGCCTATATGCCAAGATATATAAATAAATTCTTCAGTGAAATAAATGATGATAAGTTGAATTTACTGATGCTATATATAATAAGGTCACTACATCTATGAAGATAGGTCTATATGCAAAGGTAACTAAGTAAAATTCTTCAGGTAAAATAAATGATAAGTTGAATTTATTTATATAATAAGGTCACTACATCTATGAAGATAGGCCTATGTCTAAAGATATCTAATTAAAATTCTTCGGTAAAAAAAATGATGATAAGTTGAATTTATATATGTACTGCATCTATGAAGTTAGGCTTATATGCAAAGGTATATAATTGAATTTCTTCAGTAAAATAATTGATAAGTTGAATTTATTCATGTAATAAGGTAACGACATCTATGAAGAGAAAGTGTTCACCTTATCTGTCCTTCAAAGTAAGCAGGCTTACACTTGTATAACGATAACATAATGACCATGAAACTCGACCCCACGGCCAGATGCATTCAGAGAACAATAGCAGAGAAAATCAAATTGGTTGTGCGTGAAAGAACAAGACGTTATACTTCACCGTCTTCTATGAGACAACATAAACAATATTTGGAGTGAAAAATGATCACCAGACTTTAAAAGTTTATGACATACCACATGAAATATTTTTGTTATAGAGACGTAATTTTAGTGGTGCGTGAAAGAACAAGACGTTATACTTCACCGTCTTCTATGAGAATACATAAACAATATTTGGAGTGAAAAATTATCATCAGACTTTACAAATTTATGACATACCACATGGAATAATTTTTGTTATAGAAACGTAAATTTTAGTTGTGCGTGAAAGAACAAGACGTTATACTTCACCGTCTTCTATGAGACAATATAAACAATATTTGGAGTGAAAAATGATCATCAGACTTTACAAATTTATGACATACCACATGAAATATTTCTGTTATAGAGACGTAATTTTAGTGGTGCGTGAAAGAACAAGACGTTATACTTCACCGTCTTCTATGAGAATACATAAACAATATTTGGAGTGAAAAATTATCATCAGACTTTACAAATTTATGACATACCACATGGAATAATTTTTGTTATAGAAACGTAAATTTTAGTTGTGCGTGAAAGAACAAGACGTTATACTTCACCGTCTTCTATGAGACAACATAAACAATATTTGGAGTGAAAAATGATATCAGACTTTACAAATTTATGACATAGGCCTACCACATGAAATATTTTTGACATTTTCCTCGTCAACCCAAAAGCAATCTCGTGACAAGCATAACTTTAGGACATCAGTGAATTGTTCGAATACACAAAGCTTGCATGCCAGAGTTAATATAAGATTCTGCATTGACCTAATATGCCAACAATTTTTAAGCTTTACGCATTAAGTATATGCTAATGAGCCTGCTCATTCCTACGATTTAATACAATCGTGGCCATATATAGACTTACACTTAGTCTCAGAAGGTTTGGTTTTGGCAATGTTTTAAACAATTCATGTATTAAAACCAAATGGAGCCCAGAAGATGCTGTAACTTTATTATTTTCAATTTTGTTCATCGGATCAAAGCTGTATTTACATCCTGAAAGATAAGTTGCTATCAACTCTAGAAGATGATAAAGAACAACAGATGAAAGTATGTAAGCACATGCCTAGATCATTGGTATGTTTCTCATTAAACTTGTTAGATATATTGATAGTTTCATGATACATATATGTATCTGAAAGAGGAAGACATTTTAAAAAAAAAAAATTATTTCATGAAGTTTAAGGCCAATTGCGATGAATGCTGTTTAAAAGCAAAAAATAGAAACTTTGATAAAGATAAAACGGTGTGTTTACACTGAGATGACATCAATTCAATAAATTTAGTACAACTTGGATGAGAACAATATTTATAAGAGGAAGACATATATGTATATGAAAGAGGAAGTCCAATAAAGCTTTTTATAAAAAGGAAATGCATTTTGCATTTGTTCAAAAGTTGGTGGTTTGTGGATGTGACATGAGGGGTGCTTTCATGATATACATTCCGTGAATGTGAAGATGTAGCATTTATTATATTATATATATCCATCTTTAAAATGCATAAACATATACTGAAACACATATTTTATGACATCTAGGAAAAACGATAAGGTACGAGTATTAAAAAAATAACCATGCTCTTTGAAAGACAGCAACAATTATTATAACGATTATGATAATATTTCGATGATTTCACGAAATCAGACGTTCCCTCCAACCTTGGTTGTTCAAATCTTATTTATATGACCTAAGGTCGATATAATTACAAGATAAAGTTCAATGTCAGTTCACGAGTAGACACGTGAGGATATAATGTCAAGGTAAGGAAAATGTAGTTTTATTTATGCATGTTGGTGCAAACAGGTCAAGAGATAAAAATGTAATCGCTTTCGATTCATTTTCCTTATTTTATTTATTCATAAGAATAATTGTGCACTTCTCTGATGGGCATCCTAGAAGTTGAGATGATGAAGAACGATGAGGGCAAGTTTACTGATATACAACCTCTATATTCTGGGAAATGCATTTAACGGATTTCTAACTTGAAATTAAGTTGTCATGAAATTATAATGTCATGAGTTGTTAAGATTCAAATGACACAATATCAGATCTATCCCAAATAAGGTCATTCCCCGCAATAGTTCTCTTGTATAACAGATTTGTAGTTATTACAGGGGAGCAAAGGTAACGCTGTGACGTCACATGCTAGGTGCGAGGTGACTTTGAATGTCAATACTTGAGTCAACGATGTAGATTGTTTCTTGACATACCACTGTGTCCTTTGGTTTAAAATGTGAGCATGACCTTATCGCTTTGTTTCATTTACCGCTGTCACTTGTACACACACCTGAAAGCTAATTAAATAAAAGAATTGTTTTTCTACAGCAGAGTGTTTGATCTGAAACCGAAATTTACATCGGATGTAAATAATGCCTTGTAATTTCTTTGCTATTTAACATGAAGTTTTGCTAAATAATTACATATAATGTATCAAGAGTTTAACAAGGGAGAGGTTTGGCATATCTTGAATGTGAAGGGAAATGAATAGGAACAAAAAGTTATCAATCTTTATGGTACGTGACTGTTGGCTAATGTAGATTTATCAAGTACTGTTGATTAACCACGAAGAGTTTTCTGTTGAAAACTGGAGTGATATTAACAAAAGTTTTCGTTCGTTTTCCATTACGGTTTCCATAGATTAAACAATCGATCTTCAGTACAAACCATAGATTAAACACTCCATTTTCAGTACAAACCTTAAAATATGTTTTCTAATGAGCATTTGATCAAGAACTAATTACTTCACTGTCATTTGGAATTGTGTTCATGAACCATATTAACGCGTTAAGCTTAGGAACAACAGGTCTGGGGTTCGAATCCCGCCACGGGCACAGAGAACTGTTCTTCTCGCAATTAGGTTTGGGTGCAATGCTCCACTGAATTAAAACTTTAAAGCGGTGTTAAACCCCAATTCACATCACCTAAATAAACTAAATCATCAAATACAGATACATTTTGCTGACTTTAGATTTGTAAATTTAATGTTAAGTTCTATTTCAATGTTATATAAAGTAAAACAAACGTTACCCATTTCCCCCTGATATTGTAATTGATAAAAAAAAATACCTTATAAGATATTAAGTTTGCATAGAAATGGTTGCTTTTGCTTCTGATAATTTGATTAGATCAAACAAGTCACTCATTATTTACTACCTTCAAAAAGTAGCAACGTTTCCTACATTTTCATTTTCTTTTTGAAAAATCAAAATGTAAATTATACTTAGAATAAGTGTATACGATTTTGTCATGATAAAAATCGATGTTAAAAAATATGACTGTAACAACCAATAAAACACAGCAAAGCTGTTTGATATGAATTTATTTCCCATGTTTGTATAAGGAAACTATTTTGTTGGTTCTAACCCAGAATCTCACAATTCTCTCGTGTCGTATTTCAGCGTAATCACTTCCTAACTCCATATCCCGTCATGATACATCGTATATGTATACATCGTAAAACACGTACACTTGTCAATCAGTAGTGTACCACACTTTCTCAACATGTTCCCGTTGTTAAAATTCTCACATTAACCCCCAGCCAGGTGGAAACTGCCTCAGGCATTGTACAGGTAATTAGCTGAGAGATGACGATATAAAGGTAGTGTTTGTTGCACTGCTGACAGTTACGTGTCGCTGACTCACACCAAGGCCAGTGATAGGTCAATGTTGTAGTCCTGGAGATGTTTGGTTAATGGTTAATTTAGGAATGTGATGATGGATAACGAGTTAATGCAACACAAGGAGTTTACTTATGTTATAAATTGTGTCTGTCCTTCAATCTTTGCCTCACTATTTCTTTCTTTATCTAACTATTGTTTCTCTCTCAATCTCTGACTTGCTGTCTTTGTCTCACTATTTCTCTTTATCCAACTATTGTTTCACACTATTTCTCTCTTTATCTACCTCTTATTTCTCTCCCAACCTCTGATGTCTCTAACTTTGCCTCACTATTTCTCTCTTTATCTAACTATTGTTTCTCTCCCAGTCTCTGACGTATCCATCTTTGTCTCACTATTTCTCTCTTTATCTGTGTATTGTTTCGCTCCCAACCTTTAATGCCTCCTTATTTCTCTCTTAATCTACATCTTTTTTTATCTTACGTTTTCTCTATCTCACGCTTAATTTACCAGTCGCTCTCTTCGCCTTTCTCTGTTTCACTCTCTCTCTGTCTATTTCTCTCTTTGTCTATGTGTTTGTCTGTCTTTTTGTCTGTATTTCTATGCGTCTCTGTCTGTTTCTCTCTCCTAATATGCCCTTCCTTATTCATTGTCCTATTTTCTTATCCATTCTAGTGATGATAATGTGTATCAAAAAGTGATTGATGATGTCAAGGACATGACAGATTGACAAAGTGATCATTATAAATACCAGCAACAACAATGCACGAGAATAAAATGTGTCACGTAGAATAAGGTTAATGATGTCTATCAAGTACAGAGGATTCCATCAAATCTTAATTGTAAATATGATATGACATATGTTAATTGATATCATTGGTTGAAAATTAGCATACAATAACTGTTTGTCAATAAGGGCCCACACATAAAGAAAACTGTGGGTCCAACTCTGAAATGTCTGCATTATGAATCAGTACGTTTTTTTCTTTAAAAAGTATTCTTCAGTGTGTTATAAATATGCAACATTGTTGTCAGTTTAGAGTTATGTAATGAACGTTTGACTAGAAAATGTTTTACTGCAAGTAACGTGAGAATAACAGTGAGAAACAGTACCGTGTTGAAAAACTGTTAGGACCTGAAGATATTCAAAAGTTTGGGTCCTTGTGAAACTGCCCGTGGTTGGCTTACGGGCTGATGCTTACATTCAAACGCTGTCAATCATGATACTCCTTTTCCTTTAAATTTTGGAGGTTATTTTATATTAAGAATACATGAAATATTGCGGAAAACAATCAAATTTGAGGAATGATATTATTGTCTATGAATATTACTCTAGCCTGTAGATATTGATTTGTTAATATACAGTTGTTCTGGAAATTTCGAAATGTAGGCATGGCAGTGAATAATGGTTAACATGACAACAAATATGAAAAAAGTTATGATGATGTTTTAAACTCGAAGTCTAAAATAATGAGATAGTTATTGCGTAAAGATATGTTTCCCCCCTTAATGATTTAATATTTGTGTGTTCATAGAAAGCATAACATTAACACGTTTCTTGAAAATAAATAAAGGTTTCAAATGCTGAAAGACACTTTGAAATCTACGAGGAAAGCAAACCACCGTTCTTTGGCGCCAGTTCAGAGGGGCGTTATTTGCTGACCTCGCCTTTTTAATTCTCCCAGAAAACAATACGTTGTCCGAAAGTCAAACTGATTCTATACCTTGTCACAAAATGAATAACGCATTGTCTGAAATTCGTCTTTCAGGCGCCAGTGAAACAATACAAGAAACGTGAAGAAATAATGGACACTAAAATCCATCGATAACAGATCTATAAAGAACAGCTTTTTGTATGTAGTGGTATTTTATGTATACTGAAGGTTGTCATAAAAAAGTTTCGTTGAAATTTTAAATTTTTAAATTGTTTTTGTTTCATATATTTTCCTTATTCTTTAAATTATGACATACGTTTTTTTAATATCTGTTTCCAAATATAAAGAGACACAGTAAAGATAGTTTTGTTATATTGGAACATTTAATGTGATTTTTGACCATTACATCAAATATACATTATATCAAAACTTGCAGCTTGGAGAGATGCACGAATTTAAAGAGACAGTATACCTTTTAGGGGGAATATAAGGTGATGTCAGGAAAATCAAAATAAATGGTTCCTATTGATGGACAATTTATTTTAACTATAAGAAATAGTAATAAATCCAATATATAATGTAATGTTCAGCCCTGCGAGTCCTTTTTCTAACACAAAATGCATGAATAAAAGGTTTTTGCACAAAAATGACCCCCAATGGACGTTATATGAATGTTTACAATTTGTACTCTGACCATGGATGATTGGTTTGTGAAATAAGATTTTTGACACTATCAAAATAATACATTTAGAACTAACGAACATTTTTCAGTACAAAATTAAAATATGAAATTTTCAAAAAAACGTGCTACACTCCCTTTAATATACGGTCAATTATCAGTGATAAATTGAAAATATAAAATATATAAAAAACGTGCTAGTGTCCCTTTAAGTCTAACACACCGGTTACTCTTTGACCATATCGTGGTCTGCAATCTACCTGACCCTACACTGACTGATGTTATCACCGTTATGTTCATTGTATAAAACAAAGAACTACTTCTTTTACAATTCGAGAAAGTAGTTCCTTTAAAGCTTTCAGAGGCTTATATATAAACTTCGTGTCACAGGTCAATAAATGACACAGAGTACTATTTGTTCTTCCGAAAACCTAGAGACTTGTCCGAGTAGGAATGATAAGAGTATTTTTTTTAAATATTTTTTTATCACTTTATTTCTTTTTGGGGTACCATACATGTATATTGTTATTCAGCAAACCATTTGCAACATGTAGTAGATTGTGTTGAATTCACATGGGCGGTTACATCGTATACCTATTTACAATCAGTATAGAGAATCTATTTACTCACATTATATGCATCTTGAACTGATTTTAGGCGTTATTGTGTGGTATTCTGTTTTGGCATATGCACGTATATGAAATGTTTGGTAACAATATAGACCAAATTCAATTATTAGTTTAATTGAGTATGTATTTTGTATATTGATGTGACAACCGAGAACTTGTTCAGTCAAAATGTAAATGAATATTGTTATCAACTAGCTGACTTCATTCACATTCAGCAGGTTTAGTCGTAAAAGTAAAGCAAGCCCTTCTAGTATAACTAAGAGGAACTTATTAATCCTCCTGTAGATAGAGAACATAATGTATATTTTTTCAAATAAGGTATATGCGTTCACCATAGAAACTTTTCATCATATTTTGACCAATCGCACAACCACACGTGGAGACATTTACCTTTTATACCTGAAACTGCGAGGCAGGTAGTATCCCAATACTTCTACAGTTTAAAACAAAGTTCATGGTCTGCTGCGCCATTGATCTCCTGCCTCTTTCATGAGGTTCACTGATTGGAATAGTCCAACTAATTAGACTTGAGAGAATTGAAGAAACAATCATTTATGATCACATCTTCTGATAGATTTGTATGAACGTTAATGGCCAGAAAATGCCTACTATCATTCTCCCCCCACAGAGGCAGATCAAGTCATGTTGATTTAGCCTCTGTTATGTTACGCCGAGTTTGTGCACGGGATATAGTGGAAGATGTCTGATTGGAGGCAATCAAAGTGGTGCAATACAGCGGCGCTGTACTTAAATCATCGTTTTGGCTACTGATTCAAGGCAAAAGCATTGTGATATGAACCACCCTTTCCATACGAGAAGCGTTGTCATTTGCTAAAGAAATTCAAATGGATTGTGATGCAGTTTTTTTTCCGCCAGGGGAAACTTCCGGAACCCACGGATTTCGGCGTAATAGAACAGAGGCTAAATCTAAATCAACATGACTTGATCTGCCTCTGTGGGGAGAGAATGGCCTACTATTGGACTCATGTACCTTTCAAAAGTCCCTAAGCCATAATGTTCTTATTCATATAATTTAAAAATGTTCTTCAATCTTTTTCAATCGTATATATAGACTTAGCAATAATGACTAGTTTGTTTTCATGATTACCAAATATTGATAAAATAGTCAATTAATACAAAAATAATTATTTGAACAAAAACACACAAGAAACGGACGTTTAAAACGGTGTCTCACCAAAGAACCTCTTCAACATTGAAACATCAAGCTTAGCGGAGAGTTTTGAGCTCTACAAATAGCAGAACAGTGTTAATTTCTCTCCGTAAACAGCGAAGCTTTGGTAGATGACGGACGAACAGCGTTTTGTCCTTCATTTGAACTGGGTCCACTTTCAGTGAATCTTCTTAAAGTAAACTTTGCCTCACAAACATTGTTTATTGATAGCGCTGATCCGGCCCGAAATGCAAATGTAAACAAACCGATGGCCACTGTCCGTGCAAACTGACCAGGAGACTAAACAACACAATTCAGTAATAGAAGTTTATTTTGACATTGATTTTGAAAGTGGGATCCGTTAATCATATTTGCTACTAGTAGGTCTAATCGATATTCATTCCAATTGATCGCTGGTGATCGGTGTTGAATGACCGGTAACAGGGCCAATTTATGTTTTATCTGTACTTATGTGCCTGTTTGATTAAATTTGATCCTCCTTGTTCCGCTAACTGTTTTGAACTCCATGTTTCCGTTTTCTTCTCGGTATATCTAAATATCTCTTTATGAATCTGCCTGTGTGGTTCTTCATGTTCTTTCATTTGACGTTATATTCCACGTTATATATTGACGTTATATAAGACGCAACAAATTATGCAAGTTGTCAATCAACACCTCCATCGCACATTTTCATTTCCCAGTACATTCAAAGAACAGTTAATGTCAATTGTGATGTCCGTTGACAGTCTTTATGGGTCCATTGAAACATTTCATATTGTAACTTAACAATGACATTACGACGATATTCTATTTGTTACATCTCTTCATAGCTTCTTTAAGGGGCATTTTAGAAGTTGGAATGATGATAATGAGGAAACATATATGGATGACAACTTCTTTATTCATGATATAATAATAATAATAATAATGGGCATTTATAAAGCGCTATATCCATACACAAGGTGCATGCTCAAAGCGCATTGAAAATAAGAAAATTTAAGGTGATGAGATGAAATGCTATGAAATAAAGCCTAAAAGTAATACTGGTAGCATTGATTAAGGATATTTATAATTAGAGTCTATGGGTAGAATCTATGAATAATAGCTAGAAAATAGATGAGTTTTGAGCTGTGATTTAAAAACAGTCAGTGAGGATGACATTTTGATGACATAAGGAAGTTGGTTCCAAAGTCTTGGAGCAGTACAGCTGAAAGATTTAAGTCCATAACTGGTGTTTTTATACTTTGGCATCTGGAGAAGCTTCAAATTCTGGGATCGAAGATCTTTTGCAGGGGTATAGTCCTCCAAGGAATTTAAAAGATATGCTGGAGCCATATTATGTTTACATTTGTAAGTAATACATAGAACTTTAAATTTGATTCTCGCTTCGATGGGCAGCCAATGTAGACACTTAAGCACAGGTGTTATGTGACATGCTTTTGGTGTTCTGGTCACAATTCTTGCCGCTATGCGACGTTCTTGAGAACAACACAAGAAACTGTGTCGAAACGTCGCATATCATGAATAAAGAAGTTGTCATCCATATATGTTTCCTCATTAACATCTCTTCATGCTAATTATGTGTCCATGAACTTAACATAGTTGACGTGATAAAAGCAAACAATAGATATTCGAGAAGATATCCGCATTTAGTCCTTATGCTATCAATGCTATGTCATTTGCTTCAACTAAGAGCGCCTTCATGATAAATTAATGGTATCGATCCAGATAAAAGGACTGCCCCTCAATATTATAATTTTGCTAGAGTGAACTGTTGGAATCTAATTGCACGTCTCAAGGATATCATCCCATGTTACAGGGGGCGTGTCGGATCAAATCAACATAACCAACATACCTAAAGTGTATCAGATGTCACAGATTAAAGTCCCGCTGTACAAAGTTCTCAAAGTTACTCATAACGCCTACTTTTACTGTGCAGGCTAAGATTACTTATATTACCGTATCTTCTCTACTAAACGCCATGGAGATTTTGTCGTCCCTCTTCACTCTTTGACTTTGCAGGGGCCGTTATACCATTGGGAGGGCTGCACAGTTTTGTTTTCATAAGTACAACTCTTTTTGTAACTTATCTAACTGAACCATAGTATGTAACTCAAACCATTTCCTCTGGTTGTAACTGTCTTGGGAGATGTGCGTTTTGTTTTCATAAGTACAACTCTTATTGAACCATATTATGTAAACTCAAACCATTTACTAAGGTTGGAACTCTCTTGGGAGATGTGCGGACCTCCGCACCCCTTCCTGATCGGCAAATGACTTGTGATCCAATCCTCTACATACACTTTATCGAAATTGTTCGAAACCACGTACATGTACTTTTATATCCAAACTTGAGTGACGTTATGAAAACATATGTCCTGATGTGTGGAGTAGATATTATCACAAAGTGATTAGTGCGACGGCACACTAGCCTTTTCGTGGGAAATAACATTTTAAATTCCAGCCAATAGGATTTAATCTTCAACTCTCTTCAGAAGAAACGCTTTTAGCTTTAAAAGTGAGCTAGGAATTAAATAGGAAGTCATCATTCTATCGTAGGAGTAAATGCAGGTAAAGCTACATCCTTTATAAAAGTTTGGAAGCACTAAAGCTGCGTTGAATAAAGATCTTTATTTTTAGCTTTTACCTTGTTTGCGTAGGGACTGAATTGATAAGATAATGCAATCTCAAATCATGATGGATGTGTGACTTAATGGGCAACTCTTACCTTGAAATACGCATCATATCTACTGATGTCATCATAGATATCGCTACTAATTATGCTAAAAACACGCTTCACATAAACCTAAAAAAATATTATTTTTTTACTTTACAAACTCCAATTTTAATGTCGGTGATTTGCATTTGATAGCATTGCATCTTGCAAGCAACGATCAGTTTGGGGATATTGAGGTTATTATAAACATCACGGCAAGAAATTGTGTTATCTTGGGAATAATTAATTGCGTGTTTGTATGTAAATCATGTTTTCAAACCATCCAAAGCCCACAGGACTAAAGAGCCAATGTCCTCTTCTTTACCTGTGTATCTTTTGTAACCATAATTTCAAATTCTAAAATAAGAATTAAACGTTTTTCGTTACACTGTTAGGGTATACGTTAAAATGCTGCATCTCATAATACGTCATTGTAACGAAATATACATCATACAAAATCAAAACAAAATTTACAAATTATGATACAAATGATGTATTATATATTATCTGATTATTAAAATACTATAAAAGTACTGCATGTAAAGATTATCTGGCTTCATACACACATATAAAAGTTACACATATCATACAAGAACATTGAAATTGTATTTTTAGTCTACCATTATTTTCCCTTAAAAGTATATGTATAGAGAGTAGCATGAAATAGAACTGTGTGTTCAATTTATGTATATCTGCTCTACGTTATTGTATTGAGCACTTTAATTAGCAGAATAATAATTCATGTGTATATATTGTATTATGTATTTTAAAAATACCTCATACCAATTGCATTATAAAAAGTCAGCCGTTTTTAGAAAATATGTTTTATAAATATTTCTCAAAGTTTGATGCAATTTCGATAAAAAAAATCAATCATTCCTAATATTCTATCAATTTTCTGGCAGCTATTGAACTATTATTCTTATTTTGCAGGCAACAACTCAGACGCCGACGACGCCAGTAAACGTTATAACAACCTACGTCGCCAGTGACACAGCAGACACTATAAAGATAAGCGTAGGGGTAGCAGTTCCAACAGTAATCCTCCTGGGCGTTTTGGTAGGATGTTACTGTTGGTACAGGAAGAAATACCCAGTCAGAATGATCATCGGACGAGAGTTTGCGAAATTCTCCAATCCTGACTATGCGCCAAAAGGAAATTCGACCTTGACATTGGTACGAGAGGACGCAGACGACTTCTTCAAACAAGCTTCGAGGGCTACGTCGACCGTGAGCCTCGTTGTGGACTCCACTGGTCCACATTATGTTAACGTCGGTTTTAAAGCAGACGAAAATGGCCACGTTTCTGGGGAGTTAGCCCCTGAGGAACATCAGCCAATTGATGAAGATGAGGAAGAAAGGGAAATGATGAAGAGGAAGAGCTATCTCTTCTCCCACCGGGATGATTACGAGGCTAATAAAAAGGCAAGAGAGTCTCCGAGTGATTCTGAATCAGCCAGTGACGTAGAGTCGGTCGGAGGTAGCAGTCATGGGTCCAGGAACGCTAAAGACGTCGTCGTCACAGTGGAACACGAAGAGGAAGGGCATCTTGAGTCGTCTGCTCCACAACAGGACTATTCTTCTTCAAATAAGTCGTTTATCTCTGAATCAACCATCGACGATTTTAATGCACATTTTCCAAACCGTGCTATTAGAAAGACCTCAGTTGGTGTCCTCTTGGAAAGGACAAAGGAAAGACGTGCTTTTACTAATGAAGAACGCCCAATGCGTAGATTTTCCTTCGATGCGAGCATGTCAGTGAGAGGTAGATCCCTGTCTGCCAAGACGCCGGAGGAAGTCTCTAGAGATGCAGTGAAACTGAACGATTTACTACGAAGATGTGACATCAGCAATAACCAATTCCCTACGAAACAAGAGGTTATTGCAGAAGAAGATTCTACTCAAGAAGAAATGCCTTTGAACAAAAGGGCAGAAAACGACAATGTTAGTCAAAGTTCAAATGATGATCATAGGACCAAAACGATCAGTGATCATGATAGATATGGTGATGATGCCAGTCAAATTTCAAGTGATGTCCATCGGAATAAAGAAAACCATACGGAAAGCGACAATTCTCAGGATCAACCACAGTGCCAAGCAGAACAGGCTGATCAACGTCCTCAAGAGAGCAACGATAGTGAAGAAGTAGAGAACATGGCACCGTATGAACATGTTTATGTGACAAAAAGTGATGGAATGAAAGATAATGCTGAAATGAATGATGTGCCAAGTGACAGTCATAAACACTCGGAAAAAGAAGAAGATGGGTCGTCATCAGATGAAGAAGTTGAGAGAAAAGACCAAATGAAAGCCCTAGCATCAAGTCAAGCTAGTGATGATATCTACAACCAGCTGAATGAAGGAAGGGAATACGAACATGTAGAAGTAGTCAATGATGAAGAAAATGTTGATGAAGTTAAGAGAAAAATCTCAGAAAATGAAAACTCTGACGATGAAAAGTTTAACAGTGATGATTCAGATCAGGTGGAAAGGGTTGGTGATGGTGTAAACGATGGTTTCGTCGTTCCTGTTCAAAACAGGCCAGATCCTCAGGACCAGGAAAAGATAAAATGTGATCAAAAGACTGAATTTTCCGAGGGCGATCAAAATACGGACGAGTGCCAAAAAGATACAACTTTAGAAGTGTCCAAGGGTGATCAAACTGAGGACTTTTCTCACGACAATCAATCTTTCAGAACTAGCCAAGATGATCAAAACACGGAAGAGTCTCAGAGGCCCAAGTCTGAAAGTCTCAGTGAGTCTTTTACAAGTGATAGTGCTGTGTCCTCAAATAGTCACGTCTCGGGATCGTACAACTTCGGCAACGAATCAGATGACGAGGGTGATGACGAAGATGACGATGACGAAGACGACAAAACAATTGGTGACGATGACACCAATTACAAAAGTAATGTGGATGAGGATAACCACACTCCATCCAATCAAAATAATCAAATTGAAGAAAAGATTTCCAAGGACCACCAGGTGCCAGTTTCAACTCCAAAGAAACCGGAAGTAAATCTGGATTCAAGTTCTCTTTCCTCTTTTGACCAATCGTTGTTGGACACGTCGGGTGAGGTATCAAGTGTCTCAACAGAGAGTCCAATTCTCACGCACAAGAGTCTTCCCCCACTTCCAAACCCTTCTGGACCAAAGAAGGTTGCAGCTCCTGTGTTCTCAATAGGAGATGACGAGTATATTTCCTCAACAGACTCTGATGAAGATGAACCTCCGAAGAAATCTGAATCCATTCTACCTGTTGTGAAGATGCCAGGCATTGAGGAAGAGGACAGTGAAGAAAGTGTCAAAGGGCAGGGCGCTTCATACAGCTTTGGTCGGACCGGAAGTGATGACGGAAGTGAGGATGGTCGGGAGTTTACGGATGATGACCTCATGGCGGAGTTGTCTGACGATTCCGATAAGGACAAAAACCGTAGGCATGCGCAGAAACAAATCTTATCGCCTGGAATGCTACATTTTGATGAAGTCAACGATGATGACCTTGACGTTTAACTTAGACCTTTAAACAAGACAAAGTAGAAAAAATGCCTTTACTTCATGCCTCTTACTATGACTGTATTTGCAGATATTCTGCAGATGACCGAGTGTTCACTAGTTATATGACAATCAAAACCAAGTTTATATTCATACCCATTGTAAAAGTACAAAGGGGGAACTTTCTCGGTTTGTGTAACATAACCGTGTAAGTACAAAAGCTTAAGCTTATGTCATACGTTGAAATTGGATGAATATGTGGAACGCCTTGAATGTTAATCAACGAATGGACATTTGTTTTTAAATTCAAAATTCTAAATATCTTTTGCTTTACAAAATTCGCTTTCAAATCAAAATATCAACATATTTCTCGATTTATGAGTACCAACGCACTGTATAGATTATTGTTCAAACGATGGTTGAACCCATTTCATCTATTGTTATGGAATACTAGTCTTTGAGGAATGAATGCTTTAAATAATTTTAAATATATTGTCTCCTTTAATTTAAATGGGGACAGAATGTCTACGTTTTTTTGTCAGGAGAGAGACATTTGAACCAGTTTCGAAAAATATACCTTTATAGTTATTCATCATCCCTATTTATAGAATGCCAATCAAAGATATCATATCTGCCTTTTGCGCAAAATACCCCTGCTTTGATAGTTATTTGCTTTATGATAAGACCCCCATGCCTATGTTTTACGATAGATCCCATGCACGTGGAAATAGCTTAGTTTCAATGCGTAAATCATTGTTGTCTGTTTTACTAATGTGAACACTAACATCGAGTATTTGTAAATTTAATCATTGATGATTACTATTTTTGTAAACTAAGTAGTCTTAAAACGGCTTGTTTTACTTTATAAGGTACAAAGTATATCGGTAACTAGCATTCTACATAAATTTAGATCAACTGTTTTGTTTTATTTAGTCATATTATTGTATATATTGAACGGTCGATCTAAATTTGTTTAGATTTGCGAACTAGCATTGGATCTTGTAAATTGTCAGTTTGTAAATAAGTATAATTTGAAACAAATAAGGATTATTTTCTGTTGATTTCTAGTCAAACCGTCATACCCTATAAGTGAATATATATTTATAAATAGACTTGATAGCTTAAAGGGGCAGTAGCACGTTTTTTTTGGGGTAATTTAAGGTGATGTCAGGAAAATGAAAATTAATGGTTCCATTTGAAAGACAATGTCTTTGAACTAAACGGAGCAGTAATAATTCAAATATATAATGTAAAGTTGAGCCACGCGATTCCTTTTTCTTACACAAAATGAATTAAAGGTGTTCAGACAAAATGGCCGCCAATGGATATTAGGTGAATCTTCAAACTTTGTCTTCTGACTATGGATAATTGGTTTGTGTAATGAGATTTTGGACACTGTCAAATTAATACATTTAGCATTCACGTACAATTATCAGTGAAAAATTTACAATATAACATTATCAAAAAACGTGCTACTGCCCCTTTAAAGTGAACGTTATTCATGTTGATTACTTGGATATTGTTACATATGGTTATACTCCTATCTTACTTGAAAATGTCCATGAAATTATCTCATTATATCAATGTCCTCTCTAGAAGTGCAGCAATTGTATACAAGGTCTACAGCTGAACATTCAGCCCTTTATTTAATATATACAAAGAACTAACAATCTATCAGATGAAAGTTTCTATTACTGAACTTATTATCAATAAGAATCATGAAACAAAGTTTGGGTCGGCGTTTTCTACTAGATGGTACATATTTCACGTTGACGTTTTTTTGTTTTTAATCATTGCAGCGTGTTTCGAATAGTTTTTCAAACGATAAAATTGTAATTAGATAAATGAAGCATATTTGATACAAGGAATGCGTGAACTCTCAGTAAACATCTATTTTTCACTCTCAGAACAATCGAATTCTTTTGATTTTCCTTAATGTTACATTACAAGAACGTTTTTTTTATAACTGATATTAATCATGGTTTGTATATAAAATATGTTCACCTAGAAATCAGATGTAATATATTTTCAAATGAAAGATTTCTTTAGCTCCAGTTTATTCACATTTATGATATACCATCCCAATATAGTGCTTTAAGAAACATTGCATGCAATATTGTAAATTTCTGTGTATTTCTTTCAAGTAATTCACTATAAATTGTCAAATTACATTCTACTCATACCTATGTTTATAAGTTGGACACGTGTATAACATAAGACACGCCACGGTTTAAAATATCACAACTCATAATTACCAAAATTGCCAATCCCTTGTAAGTAGGTTTTATGTACATTTCCAAGAGTTATATCTGTTGGTATTGTTTACATGTGTAAACCAGTGGTGGACAATTTCGATATTTTTCCTCAAAATCAAAATTAATTTCGGGTCCATGATTCAGTTATTGGCGAATCAAGATGGTTCCAAATTAGCAAAAGTTAAAAGTCTCCTTCCTCATACATGCTACAAGTTATTTTTTGGCTTTATCAATTTAATCATTAGCTTATGGTCTTGTGGACACATATTATTTTGATCCTAAATCATCATTAGTTATTCTTGTAACATCTATATGACAAACCCCTCTCCAACGAAAATCGTGTATCCGCCCCCTAAATGTATCGAACTCAACAGTTTAACAGTCCCTGGTTGCACAGTACTAAAATAAAAAAGATCGACAATATATTTAACATTTATAGGGGGTTTACTTGATGAATTTTTAATACAAATGTTTTTCTTGTAGTTGATGTATTGTATATTCTTAATATATGAACTCTTAATATGTTTCTCTACCCTTGTAAATTATGAACACAGTGCCAAACATATCATTGTCTCACACAGAGTCCCGATTAAAGTATTTATTCAAGATGTTGTTTTATATTGTGTTATGTTTATTAGATAGTTCTGAATCCTTATATGTGGATTTCATTAGTTAAGTCAAAAGCTATTTCCATCAATTTTATAAAATAATTAACATTCCTATAGAAGAATGTCTCGTTTTGTTTTAATTTCAACATATTTATATTCCTACTTATAATACATGAACGGATTGTTCAACAGCTCGGGTTAATGTTGGTCAATCTGCTTGCCCGTCTTCAGCTTCTAAAACCCGTCTTAAAGAAGATATTCGTAACTTGTTGGATAATCCGTTCATGGCTTTTAAAGGGACAGTAGCACGTTTTCAGGGGAATTAAAGGTGATGTCAGGAACATGAAAATTAATGGTTCCAATTGAAAGAAAATGTATTCAAACTAAATGAAGCAGTAATAAATCAAATATATAATTTTAAGTTTAGCCACGGGATTCCTTTTTCCTATCAAAATGATACATAAACGTACAATTATCAGTGAAAAAATAAAATTGTCAACAACAAAAATATGACTATTTATAAGAACTTGTTTTTCATCAAGTTACAATTAGCCTATACCGTGGCTGCTCGAATACAAGTGGATGAGTTAGTATATACAAATAAATAATAATGTGTCTCTTTTATGACCTTAAAGGGGAACACTTACTTCGAGGTTGAAGACGCCCTTTAACTTATGAAACTGATGAGAATGTATTTCTGAAAATAAGTATATGTACAGTTCTCCTTATTATTATAAATTGATCACATAAGCATAAAATGATATGATTAGTCTGGTGAACATAAAGAGTGACACATTTTCTCGTCTTGTTGATCGTATGTCAAATCTTGCCTCAAGCACTTGTTATATATTTACAACCCTAGCTGTCAGTGGTAGGCAAGACACCTCGGGGATGTAGGGCTACATGTTCGAACATGTTGTAGTAAGTTAGAATCAAAAGACGGCCGTTATCAGGATTTAACTAACAATATTTGCAACCTTGTGTTAGATTGTTAGATTGCTCGTGTGATATTAACAGTTTTAAAATTTTTCCTCCGGTAAGAATTTAAAATGAATTGATTTTAAAGGGACGGTCCTATCAGAGTATTATTTTCTGTAAAAACGAAATTCAAAAGACCGCAGGGGATGCATTCCATTCTTTGTCAATTTGTTAAATCTAGAAGAACATAAATGTTAGCCTCACTAAATTATTTGAATATATGTGTGAAATAATCATGTAATAATCACATAAGCATAAACAGGGAAGTACTCTTGAATTTTATTTCCACAAAAATACCCCGTTAAACGGCCAGTTCGAGCAGGTATTTTTTGTTCCACAAATATTCGGGAGGGAATTCCCTTTTGCACACGACACGTCAAATTTTATATATTCGATTTGTTTTCATTTTTTTATGTTAATAACTATGTCAAGTTTGGTAATTAGTTCTAATCCGCCCTTCAAAACAAAAAAATAGCGAAAAGCAACTTACAAGCACTTCGAGCGATTTATTTTTTGTGGAAACGAAATTCAGGACTTTCCTGTTAACTAATATATACGATTTTTACATGATTAATTCACACTTAATTTCAAATATGTTCATGAGGTTATCATTTCAGTTAATTGTTCATGATTTAACAATTTGACAAAGAATAAAGTGTATCGCCTAAAAAAAGAAAAACATCGGGAAATGAAGCCAATCATCGGAGCTACGAGCGTGAGATGCATCACTAGCATTTACTGCCACAAAAAAATTTCTTTACTGATAACTTTTATTATGAATCACGTGTAAACATGTCCCTCTTCTATCAACCAATTATATTTTCTTGATTTACTCAATGATTTAGCATGATACAGTACATTTGTTTTCTCGAAATGCTAACAATTCAAAATGGCGGAGGAAAGCCGATCGAACTCGAAGCCTTGATCATGGCGGCCACTAGGATTATTGTCAGCTGATTGTTTGGTCGGTGTTCAGGTGTTGTAGTTACTTGGATGTTTAAATTGTAGGAGATTTGTTAATAATGTTTGCATAAGAAAATATCACAGACAGACAGATTGTTTATTGAAATCTACATATGACACCTAAAATGGCTAGGCTCAATCAATATGACACTTAGAAGAAGTTGATTCACATTGGCTTTCGAATTTTAAAAACATTCGTCAGCGCTGCCGCTCTCCCAATTATTAACAGTACGTATTGCACTTTTCCGAACATAAACACTTCAAATGAATTAAGTGACTAAGAAATATTTCTGAAGAAAAAAATGTTTTACTATGAGTGAGATTGTGCGAACTGCGAAGTCGAGGGCGACCGCGAAAGTTCGACGGAAATTCGCATGCGAGTAGACAAGAGAGAAATGTCAAGCGGATTTATTTGAGAGACATTGCCCCAACATTAAATAACCTGAAATCTAAAATAATTTTACGGATTTTAACTGGATAAACATTTTTAAAATTTGCTTTACAATCATGAGTTGACATGTCACTGCAAGAGGCAACTGATTTTACTGTTGTTCACACGACAAATATTCTTCTAAGGATGATATGACCCTTTTACACATATAACCATGTAAATTCCATGATATTAACGTAGTGACTGTTTTTAAAAAGCGAAGGGCCATTGTCGAATTTTGATGGGCAATGAAAACATAGGTCCCACCCAGAATTATCCCTGCACACTACATTGCATTTTGGGAAGGGACATTTCTCGTTCTATTTATAGACTGATAAAGAAATGACGCGCTGTGTCTAAAAATAAGTTCGTTAGCAGTTTAAGCTAATCGGTGAAAACCTGCTCGAACTGGCCGTTTAAGACTGTCCCTTTACTTAGATTGGTAATTAATTAAACAGAAATACAACCGATCTCTTCCCCAATATATCAACAACAGGTTATCAGAATTAAAAATAATGTACATCACAAAACATACCATATGAAGGGCTTGATCAGTCAAAGTTAGTTTCCCCGGCGGTCGTCGTATATTTTACGACCACTTCTTTGGAAAAGAATATCAACATACATTTAACAGTTATGTTAAACGCGCTATTTGTAACTTAAAAGAACATTTGTGTTGAAAACACAAGGAAAGCACATATATTGATATCGATAGAATACAAAGGTACCAAACATAATCCATATCCAATGTGACATTTGCTATTCTAACCCTTGACCTTTGACACATGACCTTTGACAGGTGCCCTATGGGAGACGAGAACGAGGTTTCTGTCATGGCTGAACTGGTTGTAAACAAAGTGGATACCTACCGTAGATAACTTGGAAATATTACATTTACTTATCAAGCCATTAGGAAATTAAGAAACTGGCCTTGCCAATGACGAAAAACGGCGACAGTCAGCCAACTGGTAGGTATAGATAACGATAAATATGACACCATTCATAGATGTCGATAAATCTACACTTTGTAGTTTCTATGTAGTACTTCACCGTGTAGATAAAGGCATAACAGCTGAATGATGTGAATATCTCCTTGTGAGATGTTTAATAATATTGAGCTAGATATACCGGTATATATGAATCAGTTTCATCATTTATAGAATAAAGATATTTAATGTACCGTAATCTAACTTATAGATTAAAATTTGAGCTAAAAATGTTTTCATACTATTCATATCCATCATATCAAATAAAACTATCGATATCCAATTAACTGAGTTTAGTTTATCTTTTTTTATATGCTACTTATATCTAGTTAGATTATTTAAGTTTATCTATTTGAATTTAATGACTTGTCCAGAAAGATATGTGGAGAATGAATTAGAACTACAATTTATGTCAAGACTCCCAGGCATGCACAGATCAATGGATGTGGTGTCATTAGGGTTAATAATTGCAGTCATAAAGATCATTTTGTGTTGATAATTTTAGTTCAGAGTGTTCATTTGTTAATATATAGAGAGTTACATAACCATAAAGCTTCTTTAAAATAAGATTTTTGTTAGTTTAGTAAGTTAGTTTATCGTAGTTACATTGGAGTATTTGATTTGTGTCATTTTGTACATGTATAAAACAATATTTATTTCTTCCCTTCCTTGTTTCAATTTAATTTGAAGTTTTCACTTTGGTATTTTAGAATCCATCTGCAGCAAATGGTTTATTTTGAAAAAAAAGCAGCCTTTTATCACTAAATGAAGGTCAAATATGTTTCGTTTCTATGTTTATACAATCAAGGCACAATGAAGTTAATGCAAGAACTTGGCAACAGGTTAAAGTGAGAGATTAGCTGTGTCAGTAATTACATCCATCCCTAATGAATTCAGATATTTGTTCCACTTGTAATGCAGTAAGCTGCAATATGATTAAGCTATTATATGTATAATAACATTACATGTTAGCGAATATAATGTAGTATGTTTCATTGCAATACTTTCTCCGCTCGCAATTTATCAACTCCAAACAAAATAGATGCATAAGAATGCCTTTTTCATCAAATGAAATTTCTTGAGGACACTTGTTTCACTTACGTCATTTAAGTACCAGTATTCATATTTGAAATATGGAAGTTAAAAATTAAATGCATCCATTTATAATCTTGGAGTTGAGCTTACAAATGTGCAGATAATTTGAAGAAAAAAATCACTGATAACTTTTTTATGTTCATAGTGTCATTTAACATTATGTTTAAGTTTTATCCAAAAAGTAACACTTTGTATTTTGTTGCTAACAAAAAAAAAACATATAAAAAGAGTTAAATTGTATAAAGAAAATAAACATTGTGTCACTATCCAGTGAAACAGGTGCATCAAACTGTTCATTTGTAAACACTGCCCAGCCTATCCATAGTTTGCTGTTGCTCACACACAAAATTTTATCTTACCTTACAGTAAAATACTTGTTTTGGATTGGCTGACGATCAACTTGTTTTATCTTATGTACCCCGGGACACTCACCTCTCACGGTGTACAAATTTCATGTACCCCGCAGCCATAGCAACGTAGCGATGTAAGTGACACAGTTTTAATTTTGTATACAATTTTAAAATATGACATCTTAAGTTGTTTGCTTCTCACGGTCTGATGTACCATCTTTGTAGAAATGCCTTGCGGCTCTACATCAGACCGTATTACCCTCGTGAGAAGCAAAAAACTTATAATGTCATATTTTAAAATTGTATACAAAATTAAAACTGTGCCACCTACATTGCAACCATTGTTTCTGTAGTCCTTCATGACATGTTTATTGAATAGGAGCCTTAAAACAGTCTAGGCCCTTATTATGCAAGTCTAGATTGACTGAGTATACATATAAAATGAAAAGCCTCAAGAAATGAAATATATAAATGAAGGTAGATAATTATTCTAAGTATTTTGAAGAGTAAATTTTAGTCTACTGTTCCTTGTTTACAAGCTTTTCACTTACACCACCCATCCAATGCATAGTTTATTTTCGTAATATTACCATAAGTTATTGTCAATGTATGACATATGCTTTAAAAGGTAACCAGCCTAAAGATTTATTTTGGTACTGCATTTAATTTTGTAACATGGCTAAAATCACAATTTATTAATGTCAATGTAATAAATATGCTAAAATAGTTGAAAGCCCAGAAGAGTTAATTTGGTACTTCAATCATTTGGAACCTAAGAAACTAATAACACATAAATTTTCAGCCTGATTAGAGCATGTAGGGATTAAAAGGTGGAAAAAATGATAGATTACAAGCCCATAGAAAAACTCACCAGTTTCTGGCTTGTTACAGACCTCATTTATGTTTCATATATTGTTATCATAATAATACACACAAAAAATGATAATACTTTATCACCCCAAAGGAAATACATTTTGTATTAGCATCTATTTGAAAGGGAAATAAAACACCTATTTGGAATTTTCTGCAACAACTATAAACCTTCAAAATGCACGTTTTTTGCAAGTTGAGGAAGATGATAATTAAAAAGACTTGGTAACATTGATCACAACTGTTTCATTACGCTTCATAATGAGTCTGAGATATTGATAAGCTCTTAGTTACCAGGATGCTACACTGGATATCGCACCTCCTTGGGTAATGAATTTTCATTAGAGGTAGGAATCAATATAGAAGCACGTACAAGACGTCAATATACCTTGGCAACAATAAACAATATAGGGATGATGAGATAGTTCTCAAACAGACCTGACATGTTATACAAGTAGTCCTGTGATGATTTTCAACCATTGAATTGAATATGATTCTATGTCGTGTCAACTCAAGGAATTTTTCATGGCTTTGGTTTACATTTGATTTGAAAACGGAGCATCACCCTGATGGGTCAAGGAAAAGTTTCCAAATAAATATCAATTAATTTGTCCATTAAAGAATCGCCACGTTTCACTATTTCAATTCCAAAGCATACCAAACATATTATAATATTGTCATTTAACAAGAGTCACTACTCCTTAATGTAACATGACCTTGATAAGATTTGGCATATATCATATCACTCCAACAAATTACTAAAATAATTCATTTTACAATCATCAATTTACATTCTATAAACCATAAAACAACATATGACCATGAATGTCTTCCTTGTGAGTTATCAAGGGAATGAGCATACAACAGAAACAAATCTACAAGCAATAGACAGGGATTTCCTATTGTCTCGTGTCACATCAAGCTAAGAGAATGAATATTCCCAAGCTGTCTTCATGCTTTATGAATATGAATGGCTTGCCAATCAAACAATTCACCTAAACATACAATACATGGTTGATTTGATTTCATTCATGAATGACTTAATTTCATTCTTGGTTAAGCAATTTTCTTTATGATTATTTGGACACAATAATCAGCTTATTGTTTAACCTTTATTCTTATAAAAATTATATTTTGTTGCTTGTATCAATATGTTAATAACGTTTGTCCACATACACATGTATGTATTTATTTATAGTGTTTTAGTTTACTAATGTTCAGCAAAGTGCAGATAGTGATGTGGTGTCAGGGCAATATCAGTATCATCAATATTTCAGTAATTTATCAATTAATCCAACCCTCAAATTTTCAAAACATATTCTTAAAATATTTTTGGATGGTTGAACTTTAATTCACTGTTGATCATTTGGCTAAATGTTAGATAAATATCATGTATAATTGTAATGCATGATTTTTAATGATGACCACATAATAATGATAATATTGTTATTATAAAGATTTAAGTTGATCACTGCAGAGCAGACAATTACGCTAAGTTAAAGAATGGTCCTAAGAAATGATTGAAAATTAGAGAATCTACTTTAAACTTTTTGCACTTGGTTGACATTTAAATTTGAATTTGAATTTGTGACCTAAGTAAACAATTATGGGAAAATTATTTGAGACGTCTAATTGATTATTAATTATACTGTAGTTGAGTATCGGGCTTCCACATTTTAAAAAAATATGACTCGAGTACTCGAGGGGTCAGACTCGACTCGGACCCAAGTACCCGACATTCTATCCTTACCCAAGGATTTTCAGATTTTTAAATGAAATAGATAGTATTATATGGGTATTTTCATATCACATTCGGTATCAGCCCGAGACCCCAATATCAGCCTGAGAGCTTTAGCTCGAGGGCTGATATTGGTCGAGGGCTGATACCGAATGTGATATGAAAATACCCATATCATACTATTTTTATCATATATACTTACCAAACAAACTACAAAAATACTCGTAACATTTCATAACATCTAACCTGTGGCTGATTTTATCCGTTTTGATAACTAACACACTACCAATAAACATTCAGCTCCCGAGCCTACGCCTCTTGCGACTTTTGAGTTCATTTAATCTCTGGTTTAATTTCCAAACTGGAAGGAAAGGTTGTATTAATAATCAAACTGACAATTTTGACAAATCCTATCCGCAAGTGACTGAAGCGTTTTCGCGATGTCGGCCACGTTCTAACGTCAGCTGTACAAAGGGAGACAACTCTAAATTCCTCGTCCCTTGACGACGGGCTGATACAGGTTTTTGCCCTTGACGACGGGCTGATACAGGTTATCTGCCCTGCGGGCTGATACAGGGTGTATCAAGCATTCAAAATCTCTGTATTTATAAGCAAGTATATGATAAATAACTTTAAAAATTAACAGCGTTAAACACTTTTAGAGTCCTCGACCTGACTCGGGCTCGAGTACTCGAGTACCCATGGAAGTCCTAGTTGAGTATTTAGTTGTGAGTAACCTTGAAAGGGTTGTTGATCTTGTAGCTTTTTATTTTCACAAACTTTCAATTAATTCTATTAATATGTGGTGCAAATTTTCGCCACTTTTGGGGAAACTGGAAACCAAGAATCTTGTCTAATTTGAACAGAGGTTGGGTCAACACCCCAAGACTTGATCTACCTCTGTGGATATCTTGAGAAAGTCCAGATATATTGATACAAATGGGCTGAAAAATGAATGAAATCTCAAAGGTAGAACATACATAATTTATAAGTAAGTGAGTAAGAAGTTTATTGATTTTATCTGTGTGAAAGGCTACAAGATAATTTGCTCTTGTACCTATATTGAACTATCCTGTATGTATTGTGTGAAGTACAGTCAAGTACCGGTAAGTATATTGGTATACAGTGCAGTATGTATTGACATTGCTGGCTAGACATGTCTAGGTCTCCTAAGCTTATTTCATAACTATTCCATGATGTATTTGATATGAAATGGAACTTAATCAAGATTGGTATACCAGAATCTTGATTGTTTGATAAACTAAAAGATTGTTAAGAAAACTTGATTTATTCATATTTTCTTAAAAAATAATTTGAAATATTTAGCCCAGTATTTGATAAATATTCAATCAGAATTTAGTTGTTGTTTCCATATTCATAAGTCTTTACTTATTTTGTTGTGATCTTACTCATTTGGCAAAACAATAACCCACCCACTCAAACCTAATCCCAGAATTTGGCAGCAATCATCACAACTGAGATCCAATATCAAAATATCAAAATATAGGATAATAAATTAGGTCTCAAAGTTTTGAAATATAAAACAACTATTTAAGATAAGATAACGCTTTATTGCCAAAAAGGTAATCTGTATGAAGCTAGTGTAATATTTTCGTATTTTTGGATCAAGTCCAAGAAATAAGATAAGATTACTGCAGATTATTGATATTTCTTTATTGAGGTCTAGAGAGTAAATATTGATTGCGACTCAGATAGGATTAAGAGTTTTCATATACTGGTTTGACCTCAGTATGTTTATTAAAACCAGCATTGAATCTGTTTGAATTGTTGCCTTGTATATTATCAAGTATCCATAAGATTCTTTATCTTGAAATGTAATTTAAAAAATACTTTTTTAGATCATCTGGCCTGAAAGGCCTTATGTTATGGCATAATGGTATCCGGCCGTCCGTAAACTTTGTGCACTTTTGACTTTTTCTCCAGAAGCATAAGGCTTCTTTTCCATAAGCATAAGGCCTAGAAAGCTAAAACCTTGTGTACATACTCCTTGACTAGTGAGGATAATAATTTATAGCTTTGGTGACCCTGTGGCGCTTAATAAGGGCAAAAGGGGCCACACCCTTAAAACCTAGTTTCATCTTCTTCACCAGAAGCATAAGGCATAGAAAGCTGAAACCTTGTGTACATACTCTTTGACTAGTGAGGATTATAATTTATAGCTTTGGTGACCCTTTTGTCCCTAATGAGGGCTGCAGGGGTCACGCCCTTAAAACCTATTCTTATCTTTTCCTCCAAAAGCATGAAGCTTGTATACAGACTCCTTAGTTAGGTACTGAGGATTCAAAATGTACGTTTGGTGACCCTGTGGTCCCTACAAAGGAGGGAACGACATTTGCCACACCTTAATGTAAAATTAATATGAAGCCTGATGAGCTACAGAGCCAATTACAGAAATCCATACCTTGGTTTGAAATCTAACCTTTTCAAATATTCTGTAAATAATTTATTACGGAATTGCTTATCAGGTATGTTTAACATTTCAATCAGGTCATAATATTTCCAATAAAATCCTAAAAAATAGTGTGAACCGTTACTGACTTATGATAGTTGCTAATTAAATGCATCAATTTGAAAATATTTTACTATATATAGATAACAACAAGTGAATGAATTATATTTGTCATCAGGATTGGAAACAAGCTTAATGGTCAAATAAGTCCAATATGTTAAAAGTATGTACAGTTGTCCCAAAATGAATTGGCCTATAACGTTGTTCATAGCCACTCAAGCCATGTGTAATCTATCACTGCAATCTTGTACCTGACAGTATAAATCAGGGTCTATTGTGTAGAACTGGTAGAGCAGACACCCATACAATGTACGAGATAGCGTGTTTCTTTCATCACAGGTGGCCAACTGTCCGTGCAAGATAGTCCCGTAGTCAGCTAGAAATTTATAGGAGTTTGAGTAGTGTACTGTTTACCAAATGTAGAATCCTTTTTCTGTTGCTTTGGACTATTTTGCTTCATTAGTATTATTTAATATAATAATAATACACTTTGTTTTTCTAAGTACAAATACATCGGAAATTGGGTTGTGCCCATGGCACCCGGCAGCCACAGTGCAGCGCAAGTTAATGTGTTTTCTGCCTTTACAATGCCGAGTGTCAAGCAAGACAGCAACAACTCCCATCTTTTTAACATCTTTAGGTATGACGTGAACGGGAATCGAACCCTGGTCTTCTGTGTGATGTGCAGACACTCTACCAACTGAGCATAAGCAAGCCAAGGGACCTTCATGGCATAATGGACACCTGTTCTAATAGAAACTAGATTAATATAGATGAACAGACTTTCAGTAATACTTAAACAGTCAATCCAAGATTGTTTTGTATGAAAGGTCTTGTGACTTGTGAATTTTATGACAGCTTATAGCAAGTTACAGAAGACAGTCGACAGATAAAAAATTATTTTTAACTGCTAATATATGAGAATTGATGATATTACCTAAGCTTGTATGAACTGAATTAGTTTTTATAAAGTGACTAGGAATAATTTTTCCTGTAATGAATTATTTTTTAATAAGCATATTGATCTACAGTTTTAATTGATATTTGCCATATTAGTTTCTGTGTGATGTGCAGTCAATATTTGTCACTTGTCCTTGACTCTGCACAAAACCATTTGCAAATTAGAAATTAAGATCAATAGATATCCAAAAGTTAGTTTGATTTTAATGTTTGAAGATGTTATCCAATTTATGCTTTTATCGTGTTATAAAATGTCAATAATGTCTGTTATCATTATGATTAACTTTATGACTTTTTGCATTAGCATGATTAGATTAAGTTTACTTTTTCATAATCAACCTTACAAATCATGGATAAGATGCACAATTAATGCAATCTACATATTTCTTGGTCACCAGGTGGCGGGGCGAAGAAATTTCTGTACACTGGACCAAGGTCACGTGACACGGAGGAAGACGATCAATGGACCTTCACCCCTCGTAAAACAGGCTCACCGTCAGGTAACTGACTACACTAGATTGAAATAGTCACAAGTCAGTGATAAGTCTACTTATTACCTACGAAGGCAGTGATATAGGGGTTCAGAGTTTTCATATGATGCCCTATTTTCCCAATATCCCTTTTTCATTGTGACATCATGTTATAAACAATGTTTTGCCGACACGGTTCGCCTATGTCTGCCTATGCTGAGAAGTAGATTTTGCATATATTCTTTAGTTTCACGACTATGGAAATAAACAGAATATTATATTTGTGCTCATGACATACTATGTTTACAACACTTGTGCCTCAATATCAGTATATCCCTCGCTCTTGCTCAGGAGGTGTCGTAAACATAGCATGTCATGGACACTCATATAATATGCTCGAATTAAGTGACCTGCTGAATCCAGGAACTCATACTACAAGATGTTTGAGACAGAAGTGTGTCCCTCGCCAGTAAACAATAAGTCAACTGAGATTTTGATCCATATGAATTATGATTAAGGATGGGTATCGTTCCTCATTTCTGTATTGCAATATATTGCGATACAGAAAAGCGTATTGCAATATATTGGTACTTCTTTAATTCAAGAATTAAGAGTCTAAATATGAGCGTTAAGAACGATCATCATTGCTCAGCTTTGAGCTGTTTTGGAAAGGGATTTTTTGCAATCACTGTGCATGATCTGTATACATATTTGAGCTATTATAACAACAAAACTTCACATGTTTTAAAAACTTTCGGTCAATCATGTTTTATTTGGTTGTTTTTTTGTGTGCAATTTTAGATGAAAACACCTCGTTTTCAGAAGTGTGTACAGATTCGTATCACGTTGTTCCTGTATTGCATATATACCGATATATCAATAATACCACGCATCCTTAATTATGATGTTTAGTTCCCCTTGTCTTGTCAAATATACACTTCATCATGTCAATAAAGTTGTAACCTCCTCCGCAGCTTCAGGTGTGGACCTGGATGGTGTGTGGAGCATCAAGAGGAATGTTGGGATAGGAGCCAAGCAGCAGGACAAACTGAACCTCAACGCCAACAAGACCTTCTACTCTCGTCATGGCGGCATGAAAGGTAGCTAGATTTGTATATTATCCATGTATTACTGAATTGAATATCAATAATATACTAGCAACCCATTCATTCATTAAATACATCATTCATCAGTCAATCAACCTACCAAACAAAACTCCTCTTCAGGTTTTCCATGTTCAATTTCAACAAAATACTTACCTATTTCAACTGCTTACTTCTTAAATCTTAAAACTCCTGGGTTTCAGACAGGGGAGGCCCACAAGATGCAGCTGAAAATGGTAAGTCCACCACAGTTAATAAATTTTTAAGCAAATACTTTTTTATAAGCCTATCAGACCAAAGGGACAAGTTGGGTATTGGTAGTGTTTTGGTGGTACTATTTAAGAGAGGGGGAAGCGGTTAGGGTTCTCATGGTAATTTACCTTTTATAAGGGGGGGAGGGGGGGGGGGGGGGGGGGTTTCTTATTAGGTTCTTCCTTTTTCCACTAGTAAACACAACAAATAATCTATGTCTATGTTACTTAATTGTCAAACATAGCGGAATATTCAGAAATATGGGATGGGTTGGTTTGGGGGTGGTGCGGCACTGCGCCCCCCTCTCAAAGGAGTTCTTAATATTTTTAATGTTGAGAGTCATATTTTGCTTTTATGATGAAAGTATTCAAAAGTATTGAGCAGTTATCTTGACTTCAGTAAAATTTTACACATACCAGTGGGTATATTATTTTTCCAAATCATTAATTCAATAGTTTCACTTTTGATGCACCCTTCCAAAATGTAAAAATCTTGCATTCGCCCCTTAAATCATAATTCATGGTTTTAGTGCTGATAAACTAAGGTGTTTTTAGAAACCATTTCAGGCAACTCGTTAGAGAAAGTATGGTATCTCTCTCTTCACTGCTTGTACTATCAATGAACATAACGGCCATGAATATTTAACTTCACTCGCACCGTGCCGCCTTAAAGGGAATAAAGTGGAGTGGTTACGCGTGCCATGAAGCCACAGGAACGATCCTCTCTCCAGATTAGATGGTATCCATGTCAACAAACATTGCTTCACAGGTTTTCTGCTATGGAGGCTTACATTATTTATAACGATGCTTTGGGCATTGAGAAAGGCCTATTTGATATCTGTATTCTAGAGCTTGAAGAATATGAAAGGAAATGAGGAATAAAGCATTACCTAAATTGTGAAACATGAGTATTGTCAATTTTTTAAAATGTGCACATGTGCAAAATGTCAGTTTTTAGCTCACCTTTACAAAGTAAATGTGAGCTTATGTCATGGCGCTTCGTCCGTCGTCCGTCTGTCTGTCCGTCCGTCCGTCCGTCCGTCTGTCCGTCCGTCCGTCCGTCCGTCCGTCCGTCCGTAAACTTTCAGGAAAAAGACTACTCCTCCTAAACGAATCCAGATATCATTCTGAAATTGTAGTATGTTATACCCATGGTGATTCCTCACAGAAAGGTAGATGTTTCAGTTTTGAGAATCCAAGATGGCCGCCATGGCAGCCATATTGAATTTTCAATTAGATTTCATGAAAAAGACTACTCCTCCTTTACCAATCCAGATACCATTCTGAAATTGTAGTATGTTATACCCATGGTGATTCCTCACAGAAAGGTAGACGTTTCAGTTTTGAGAATCCAAGATGGCCGCCAGTGCAGCCATATTGAATTTTCAATTAGATTTCACGAAAAAGACTACTCCTCCTATACAAATCCAGATACCATTCTGAAATTGTAGTATGTTATACCCATGGTGATTCCTCACAGAAAGGTAGATGTTTCAGTTTTGAGAATCCAAGATGGCTGCCAGTGCAGCCATATTGAATTTTCAATTAGATTTCATGAAAAAGACTACTCCTCCTATACGAATCCAGATATCATTCTGAAATTGTAGTATATTATACCCATGGTGATTCCTCACAGAAAGGTAGATGTTTCAGTTTTGAGAATCCAAGATGGCCGCCAGTGCAGCCATATTGAATTTTCAATTAGATTTCACGAAAAAGACTACTCCTCCTATACAAATCCAGATACCATTCTGAAATTGTAGTATGTTATACCCATGGTGATTCCTCACAGAAAGGTAGATGTTTCAGTTTTGAGAATCCAAGATGGCCGTCATGGCAGCCATATTGAATTTTCAATTAGATTTCATGGAAAAGACTACTCCTCCTATACTAATCCAGATACCATTCTGAAATTGTAGTATGTTATACCCATGGTGATTCCTCACAGAAAGGTAGATGTTTCAGTTTTGAGAATCCAAGATGGCTGCCAGTGCAGCCATATTGAATTTTCAATTAGATTTCATGAAAAAGACTACTCCTCCTATACCAATCTAGATATACTTTCTAAATTGTAGTATGTTATACCTATAGTGATTCCGCACAGAAAGGTAGACGTTTCAGTTTTGAGAATCCAAGATGGCCGCAAAAGCAGCCATATTGACTTTTCAGCTGCAATGACACATCATTATTATTAAATTTTAAGCTTTCATCAAGTGATCACTTGCATCAAATAAATTCTCTAATTTGAACTTACTAATCATAATATTATCTTGAATATGGAATATTTAAGATTGTCATGCAAGTTGCTCTATATTTTTAAGTGTTTTTAAAAAAAAATTAAGATATATAAGACAAACATTATTAATTAATTTGCTTAAAATCTTCATGGCAACTAGCTGCAAAAACCCAATCACATTAAACATCATGTTAAATTTTAAACAATGGTATCTCCCTTATATTCCTTTAAATACCACACATAAGGGGTCAACCAGAGTTCAGATATGCCTCTAGAGTCCACAGTGTTTATTCTAATACACATCCTGATACAGGCTGCAAGCATCACAGTGTCAGCTGCTAGTCTGTTGCATAATCTGACCCAATTGATATTGAAGAGCAATATGCTATATGGCCATGTGTATACAATAAGAGTTATGGAAATTAGACTTGTAATCTCATGACAGTGATATGTTCTTTCTAAGAATAACAACTTACACAAAAGTTGTCATCAATAAGTTTTGTGTTTAGCAATCTTCATGATAAGTTGATGTGGAAAGAGTTATTTTGTATCAGGTTCCATTTCCTGTGTTTACTCATATTTATACCATTTCTATATCTAACAGAAGTTCTTCTTGACACAAAATCAATTTAGGACATAAGCTAACTATGTTTTGTGAAATTATATATATTTTTCACAACAATGGATGTTCTCTCCCGTCAAGTTTTTAAATACCACACATAAGGGCTTAGCCAGAGTTCAGGTTTACATGCTCAGCACACTATTCTTCTCCAAATACACAAAGCCAAATCCCCAAATTGCTACACTCTCCTTAAGGATCTGGGGCTAGCAGCCCTGCCTGCTTGTATGTTGCTTAGTTATCTTTACTTATGGGTAATTGATAAATACAACATAATGATGTATGGCAATTATCATGTCTAAGCAATGGACTTTATGGAAAGTATATAAATTGACTTTATGAAAAGTATACTTGTATTCTATTAATAATAATACTTTTTACAAATAACAATTTAAACAAGTCAAGAATCAGCTTTTGTGTACAACAATCTGCAAGATGAGTTAATATTAATAAGTCAAGAATCTGCTTTTATGTACAGTAATCTACATAAGTTATTGTAGAAAGAGGTAATTTGTATCAGGTTCCAGTTCCAATACCATATGTTTTATGAAAACCTGTAAAACTAAATGATAATTGTATCATGCTGAAGGGGCTCTGGGAACAACATGTCAACATAGAAGTCATTATTTTTCAATTAGATTTCAGGCCAAGTACTTCTCCTACTAAATCAATTAAGATATCATTCTGAAAAGTGAGTATTTTTTTATATAGTGATTCCTGACAAAGACGCATTTATTTTATTATCAAGAATCCAAGATGGTCAATATGTCATTTATATTGAATTTTCAATTAGATTTCATAAAATACATTGAAAAGAATACATTTCCTGGTCCATCAAATGAATGTGTTTATATTTGTATTGATGCACTTGTTGTAATATTTATCAACACTATAAATACAGTTACAAAAAACTGTATGAATCATCTTTATCTGCGAACAGCCTGAACCATGAGTGTTTTAATAAATCCTTTTAAATAAAACATCTAATGATATCAGTGGGTTACATAATTCCTGACACTTCATAAAAGGCCAAATAACATAGCCAGTGAGGGATCTGATTACGATCTGAACGATGATTATCTAGATAATTATAAATATCATTCAATTCAAACAAATCCTTTTCAAAAGCATTTAAAATGATTAAATTTGTTCACTCTCAACACTAACTGTTGTTTCCATGCAATTAATATTAAAATACTTCAATAAACATATTACTGAGTTGACCTCCAGATTATTTCTATAGCAAACCTCTCTTCTACCCCCACCCCTTCTATCCTCCCTTCCCCTCCTCCCCTTTCCTCTCCTGTCCTTCCATTGCAAACCTCTCTTCTATCCCTCCTTTCCCCTCCTATTCTCCAGCCCCTCTCCTGCAACTCCCCTCTTAATATCTGTATTGCATACTGAATTAAGGGGAAGACACTCACATTATGGAATAACAGTAACTTACATAAGAGGATAAGTTACATAAGCTACATGCAGGTGCAAGAGGTCATCACAGGTCATCATATCTAGTAATTAGCATAAACCCCCATGTGGCTAGCCTATTCTGACCAATCAGATTGCACTAACATATGTCAAGATTTAAGATATTCAGAAATCTTCAGTTAGAATCACATGAGACATTGACCTGGACAGTTTACTTTGGCAATTGGACTTATCACTAGTTGAATTTGTGATTTTTGTCAGAGGGATATATTCCAAATGTTTATGTGCATCTTTTTTTAGTTCTTTGGAAGTTGAGAGTGTGACTAATCTAACATTGGATTAACCAGTTTGTTGACTTTTGTGATTGTGTTTGAAAACTTTGGTACTGTACAAGTACTTTTAAGAAAGAATTCTTGAGATTTTCGGGACTATTTCTTGACTTCAAGAGTCACAAAACCTGTTATTATTGATTGACATTTAAATGAATACTCCTAAACCAATCAAGATAATGAAATTAATATGGATGCCCACATATAAGTAACATTTTGAAGATTAAAAAATACAAGATGGTCACCAATTCAGCCATAGATATACAAAAAAGTTATACAAAAACCTACTGCTTGTTAACAAATCATGATTTATTAACATTCTTGTATTAATGTTTGTTCGTGCTCTAATTTTTTCCAACAGAAGACTAGCATTTTAAAAGATACAAAAACATGATGGCAGCCATAATCAATTATCATATAAAATATGGTTACACAATTAAACTATATTACCACATCATTCATTTTAAGGTGAGCTTCTGTACCCTCGGTACTTTTATTTTCCCTTGCAATGATTGTATCAGCACATGTTAAAATGCACTGTCTTAATTTTTGAGACTGTAGATTTTTGTCAGTGAATCATGACGTACAAGTATGAGCATAGTAAGTTATGCAATTCAAATTAAAGAGAATGGTTGATAAATATATTGTTTTGATTAAAAGTATGTCTTATATCTCTTTCAAGTTTGTGATCCTATTGTAAAACTTATACCACACATATTTATCTCTATTTATGCTCAGCATTTCTTAAAAAAAAAAGAAGACATTTTGGAGTTGTTTGCATATGGAAGATTTTTGGATTGAAAATATTTATATCGTTTGCATGAAGGAGTAGCTATACCTTCAAAACTGTACTTGGTACAGCAAGAAGTTGTTATCCAAATAATCTTGCAGATGTTTAATAATTCTCAATTTATTCAATATATTATGTGATTTTTTCATTTTTTCCCAGGAGGACCATGGACCTCGAGCAGTCGACAAGGTTACAGTTACGGGTCAAGGTCGAACTCGCAAACCAGCCAGGCGACCTCGGGGTCAAGGTCAACCAACAAGTGGTCTCAGGATGAATATGATTTCTAGTATAAGCAGTAAATTGTATATTGAGATAAAACCCGAAAAAATATTCTTCAACAAGAAAAATGTCCAGAATGAACTGTCTCAGTCATGTCGCAGTTGAAGGTTGTGTGTAACTATCTCTTCCTGGGTTGCGTTTGCAGCATGTATTTGAGGAAATATTAATTGTTTTGTGCGGCCCGACTTGGGATATAGCCAATCAAATCATTTTCTCACCACCTTCTAGATAAAATATGCAACAAGAAAATGATTTGATTGGCTATAATCTTATATCCGGGCCGCGCGAACGAATCTAGCTTCTGAGCCCAGGGTACAGATTAGTGGAGTTAGCGTAACGTTCGTACCCTGAGATAGATTTTGAACTAAGTTGTTGGTACAGTGTAGTATATAGAATTTATTGCTAATTTGAAAAAAAAAATTCTTGAAAGATAAAATAATTTAAACAGAAATGATAGTTTTTTTGAGACACTTTACTGAATGTGAATGGCATATGGACAAACAAGTTCTACATGGCTTTGTGTATCACTGGTCGTAGATAGAAGTTTCAATCATTTGGTATTTGTCTTTTGACAAGACAGAAAAACTTTGCATTTGTACTTTAACAGGCTGCTGTTTTGGTGTAATTTGCCTTTTTCCATTGTTTCATGTCTATTGACAATTCCTTTATTGACTGTTATCTCTTAGTATTTGATGTAACCAAGTAATTCTTTACGTATTATAGCTGTCATCCATCCGTCCTTCCACCCTATCACTTTTAAGGTTCTTTTACTGAAACATTTTATGTACAAAACAAAATATTTTGCACAAGAATGTATAATTAATCTGCCATACTTGAGTAATTCTGTCAACCAAAACTGTGTTGAGGTGATTTATTTGATCAGATTTATGTAAGTTTGGGTGAGTTGAAGCAAGGATCCACATATCATTTTGACAGTAAACATTGCTCAATGCCTATATTAAGCAACTGCATGACATCTCAATGCTCTAAAGTTGACTTAAGACATCACAAATTGAAGTTGTTGAAAACCTGCACAATGCACAGGGAATATGCGGTTGGGGGTGGGTCGTGTTTCTGAAGGATCCACTAAAGTATACTAGAGGGTAAAACACTTGTAAAGGTACACAAAGAAGGGGTGTACCCGCCAAACCACAGAAAGACAACGATAGGTACATAAAGGTAGTTATGTATTACGTTTCGGGGAGCGGTTTACAAAATTGGCGGGTACACCCCCTTTTGTGTAATATCACTATGTTTCGGTACCACCACATGCCTGTTAAAATATTGACGGTGCCTTTTAGTTAACAACATATGAAAATGCAAACATATGTTTATATTTATGTAATTTTTGGGTTGCATCTGATTATTATTGAGTATTAAATATTGATCTCATGCTAAGTCATATCTTTAGTTTTAAGCCATTTTATGAGCAGTTTCCAATATGTAAACATGTATATAACCATGTGAATCTATGAACTAACATAATATGTTTAAAAAAATTGTAAATGTCTCTTCTTATAACACTGATCTCTGATTACTAAATCAATTTAATTTTGTGTGATGTCAATTTGTATCAAGTTGCAGAAATGTGTAAACATGTATAACCATGGGATTTACAAAACATCATATGTTTATCAATTCACACAAAAAATGTCTTCTCATGACACTAATCTCTGCTTACTAATGACTACATCAAGTTAATCTTGTGTTTTGACAATTTATATTTTAGCTGATTGGTCAGATTGTATGTTTACAATATAATTTGTCATATTGTGATTCAACAAACACCAATGGTGCTCATTTGTATCAAGTTGTTATATGCACTGTCTATCTTACCAGTGTTTGTTGACAATATTGTCTTTTATTCAAGTGCTTTGTTAGTTTGTTTCTTGATAGTGCAACATTGTATTTTATGAATATAAGTAAAACCTTATTTTTTTTATCTCATTATAGGAGAAGTTTTAAATATTTGATATAACTTATCTATTCTTAAAGAAAGTTTTGTTTTAGAATACCACAAGAACAAGTCACGCATTAAATTAGAAGTTTGCCAAATATTTTTCAAAATTCAAGGATTTGATTCGATGTTACAGTAGTTAATTAGAAAAATAAAAATCAATTACAAAGAAAAAAATCAAGCAAAGCAATATAATTGTACCTGCCAAATGGCATATATTGACCATTTAATAATTTAGTGATTAGTTAATTGTTTTACTAACAATATAACCTGCATATATTTGCAATTGTTTCTAATCCATGGTTTCTTGCCTAATATTGTTTGATAACTTGCCTTTGTCCTTTTGGCACAATTGTAGATGGAATGTACTAACCTAATTTCATAGATAAAACATGTTATTTTATATAAATAAAATAAATTCAATTCAATTTAAGTTTTTGTTATTTTATCTACGGATAGTATTTTCAAGCATGGTCATCAAAAACTACAAGAGAATACGAGACTTCTGACAATGGTTAAAGAAGGATTCATGGCTGCAAATCACCGAGGCAGAAGTTACCAGGACATGTTTATTTGCTTGAGTGTTATGTAAAGCCAGGCATGTACATCGGTAACTAGTAACTGCACGCCCAAAGTGTATTGCACACAGAGGGCGTGCAAAAACTGCAAAACAGGCTACACACCGCACATGCTTTGACACACACAAAGTCACTTCCCTTTGCTAACACTCAGACACCCATTTGTATCTTAGTACTTTACCAATGGGATTTGAACTCTGACCTGATGTAGATTGCTCTTACATAATAATAATAATATTAGTCCACTTATAATGCGTATATATACATCTGCTACACAGTTGCTCAAATTGCTACATATTATTACCCTGACGGAAATGTACTGTCGGTGCTTATGAATCAACATACAGCCGTTATTTCAGGTACCCATTTATACAGCTGGGTTGACTGAATGCAATGTGGATAAAGTGCCTTGCCCAGGGACACAACACAAAATGAGACCCAGGTCACCAATCTTTAGTGTCTCCACCGGGATTATAACCAGGGTTTCTGGCATGAAAGGCCAGCATGCCAACCACTACACCACTGTGCTCAATGACAGGGCGTCCATTTATTATGCTTGCTTCAGAGAGAAACTAACAGGGTCATGGTATTTTGGGAAATAAATTTTAGGGACATCACTATTAAATCTTTGCCATTTTATCATTGTGTTGTGCTTAAACACTTGAATTTTACAAGGAAGAGGCTGAGCCCCCCAATCACTCAATAAGAAAACATTAAAACCAAAGCCTTTTAATGGCGCTAGGAGAGTGGAATACCTTGCAACAACATGGCAAGACATTAGTGATTCTCCTTTATAAATGTTTTCTACAGGAAGTTCAAGAATAGTACATGATTTGAATTGTAATACAGTAAGGATATACACTCAAAAATGTACTGAAATCATGAATGTAAAATGAATTTCTGGATAAATAAGAAAGTATATCCAAACTTCTCTCCAAATTTAACCTCTTTCATCTGAGCACAAGAAAAGTAGGCTTTTTTCATATAAAATTGCCCAAAAAATTATTTTTAAAAAATCCAACTCATTCAATGAGTATTATTACAAAATGAAAATGATGTGTTAACTATTTTAAAGAATATAATCCTTTACATTCTAAACTGATTTATGGTAAACCATTCAAACCCTTCTGATATAGTCTGGCAACAACAAAGAAGTAACCTTTTGCAAATGATATCTTACCTTAATAATAGAACACCTGCAGGTAAGGATTTTCTCATTTGCAGAAAAATGGTTGAAGCACTCGTAAAATCTACACTTCCAACAGCTCATAAAATGTTTTACAAATATTGAATAACTATCTGTACCGAACATGAATATGATTCTCCTGTAACAACTTTGTCCGTTTATTGTAGCATTCTGTCCTTTCAACAATTAAATCTTGACTGTAACAGTTGGTTTGATCTTAAAGTTCATCTTTCTGAAACATTTACATAGTTGTTGTATCTAGGAGAATGCAATTATACCTGAAATTTCTAAGGTATGATTTCCCTTTGAACAACAAGTGTGTGTCCTAATTATTACAAAAGGAAAGATAAAAAATCACACCATCAAAGACTGAAATGTTAAATTACAGGAAATGGATAAAAATACAAAATACAATTAAATGAATACAAAATAATTCATTGTTTAATAAAACGTATGATTGCAATAGGGTACTGTATAGGCAATCAAGTATAATAAATAGTCAAAAGAATACTTAAATGACAAGACATATACTAGCTACTAGGGGATTTGAACATGGAAATACTGCATTCTATAATATTCCACCACACTGCAGTCTAATTAGATTTACCTCCCTTGAAAAACATGGTTGAGACCAGAACAAGAGATTTTACAGAGACTCAGTTTCTAGTCATGGCATCTCTTGGACGACTTGACAACAAAGTTGCACTTATCACAGGTATTTTCACTTGTTTAAGGAATTTTGGTAAAGATGAAATATTTGATAATACCTTTTAGTTTTAGGAAATTGTTATTTTGCAGTAATAATGAATTTGATTGTTAAGACAAATCCTTTATTTTAGATAGGCCTAAACATTGATTCATCATTTAAATAAATTGAAAATCATTAAAAACAAATTTTAGAAACTATTTTTGTCTGCTCAAATTATGATTCTGAAGTGATATGTTATGAATGGTTATGTTCAACTTCAATGCTGAATTATGACACAACAATTACTGTATTTCCTCTAATAAACATGCAGTGGGTCTCAAATAAGCGCCAGGCCTCGGAAGAGATCCTAGGCTAGGGGGATGCGATTGTAATGCGATTTTCCATCCTTGTGTTCAGTAAGACGTTGCGAAGCGTGTACTGTGCCCAGGGGGCGATTCGTTCAGTTACATTTGTTCGCGAACGTTCGTAAACATCCCGGGTTGTCACGTCTTACTGAACATAACCATGGCTGGTATTTTCGGATGGTGGAATTTTTTCCATAGACGTTAAATTGGTGTAGCATAAATAATTTCATGAATAAAGTTTGTGTTGAATCATTGTAAACCTTTGCAGGTTAATTGAGTTGAAATCATCCGAGCTTGGAGTTCATAATTACTATTTTACTATCTTATGAATGTTTGTTACGTCTCCAGATTTACAACTTTGTGACATGTACGAAAATTGGAAACGTGTCTCATAGAGTGCCATTATAATCTTGGTCACAAATATGTACACATTTTATTTAAATTGCTGTCATTCTTAGGATAATAGAAGAAACATTAAACATAAATTATGAGGTTGTAGCTGAGATGATTTGTGCACAAATTAAACAGGATCGGACGGAAAAGAAATGCATGAATTATAAATGCTACACTAATTTGACATGCAAGTCAATGGAAAAAACGTCACTGTCCGAATATAAGTGACACTGGTCTGTATCAGTACCCTGAAGAAATAGTACTTTTGATGACGCTGTTTAGCCCTTAGGGCGATCGTATAGTTCCATAAATTCCCGTGTTCAGATACAAAGTGCTGGTCCTCCAAATAGCCCCGTTCTTACATAAGCACTAAGGGCCTAAAGGGTTGCTGAAAAATTGAGTGTCCGGGTGCTTAATACAGGAAATACAGTATGTTGTACTGTTGATAAGAGGTCCTAGGTCAAGCATTGGATTGTAGAAAGCTAGAGTCATTGACCTCAAATAAAACTTATCACCATAAGAAAACTCTGTTTGTTACATGTTAAGAGTTAGTGAGTGAAGTTTTGGTAATTTACTCAAGTTTGAATTATCTTGAATATGTGTTATTCTAAACTTTGTAAAAATATTTTCACATCTCTATTTGATTGATTCTCAGATCCTAAAGTTGATATTTGTTGTAATTAGATATTCTTCCAAACCACAGGAAACTGAAAAGGATAAAAATCTAATCATATCACAAAAATATAGATAATGATATTCTCTAATGAAAATCCAAAATTTCCTAGACATTTGAATAATTTCCGTAGTTCAACAGATGTTTCAGTTGCTTTTTTATCTTTTCAGTAATTTTGTATAGTAATTTGAAATTCTTTTTTTTTTTTCAATTATTCAAAAATCAATGGAGGACATCAATATAGCATCTAATTATGTAAATTTTTACCAAAGGGGATTTTCATTTGTATCATTGATTAGGGATGTCACGATACAGGTACCTTGCAATACGATACGTATCACGATACTGAGGTCATGATACGATACATATCGCAATACACTAAATGCGACATTTTTACGGTTAGGATCTAAATTAAATATTTCTAAAGAAACTTATCTGAGTAACCAGTAATTAGACACAAAAATAACCAAATATCTTCTTGAAAAAGTCATTTAATGCTATATCAAAGCTATCTTAACAGGGAATTTAACCAGCTCTGGATTTCTTTACTCAATTTTCACACAAAAATTGAACGATATTCAAAAAACAAATTAACAATATCCACTAAAATTTTTATTTAACTGTATCGTGTATTGTATCAGGAACTGTACCACGACATCGATGCATCGGTGTATCGTGACATCCCTATCATTGATACTTATATTATAACCAGGTGCAAGTTCTGGCATAGGAGCAGGAACTGCAATCCAGTTCGCCAAGTTGGGGGCCCACGTTATACTGACAGGCAGAAATGAAGAAGCTTTGAAAAAAACAGCTCAACAGTGTTTGGAGGGGTCAAAGTTCACAGTGAGTTTTCTTAATGGCATGAAGTTTTTGCCTTGAATATTTGCCCATCTAAATATGAAAGGACAGTTTGAGCATATGTTAACCTTTTTGTTAGAAATTCATAGGTTTCACCATCGTGTCTCAGGGTACAAACGTTACGTTACTCCACTAATCTGTACCATGGGCTCAGAAGCTAGAGTCACTCGCGTCCCAACTTGGGATATAGCCAATCAAATCATTTTCTTGTCACCTTCTCGATAAAATTTCAACGAGAAAATGACCGAAGCACAACTGACGTTATGCCGTAGAAAAGAAATGACATTTAAAATGCTGAAAAAAACTTGTCATGGTAGAGTGGAGATAAACCTACTATTTTTAATTTTCGTGGTCTAACGTAGATTCGATATCGTTGATGTTACATTCGAAGCCTCACGCTAACGCTTTCGTCTCCGAATGCCATCAATCAGGTATCGAATCTATCGAAAATTATTTCGTTATTTTACGTTAGACCATGAAAATTAAAAAACACAGTAATATACAGTAGGTTTATCTCCTAAGTAGAACACTGATATAACAAACTCCAAGTGACCAGAGAAATATGTTTACCTTATACGGTGTTCGCTATACGCATATAATTTTAATGATATTATACAGGGACGGGACTTGAAAATTTGTTCACTATATCCGATTGTTCTCTACAACCGAGTTCGCTATATCCATATTCGATATATACTGTATATGCGCCTAACTGACATTTTATATATATGTAGCCTCTTCAGTTACCCTATTGCTTTGACAACAACATTGAATTGAAAAATCCTTAGATTAATATGTGTCTACATTTTGGTATGCAGAATTAATATTTTTATCACTTTTTGGATAATTTGATATGGCGGAATTATCAAGCATCGCTTCAGAGACGTCTTGGACAATGGGCAATTTCTAGACTTTTCTGTAATTTCAACAGGGCCATTGCTCTTATATCAATAGAAATTTAAACTACAAAACTTTAATTGGCCATTTTCATCCAATGTGAAAATTCCTATGGCCCCTGCCTTGACCAAACCATGATCCAGAAGTAATAGAAGTCGAATTAACTGTTACCCTATACATAATGACACCATAGCATCAAATATTGGAAACAAATATCTCTAATAAGCACCATAATTGTTTCTTGTCTCAGCCAGTTGTTCTACCTGGTGATCTGACGAAGGAAGAGGATGTACAGAGGATTGTGGGAGAAGCGGTCGCAGCTACCGGCAGACTCGATGTTCTGGTAGGCAAAGAAGTCTCATCTTTTCATCTGATAGCTTATGGCTTGTGAAGTACCTCATTCTGGAGAAAGTTTGTTGAAATAAAGATTAAGATCACACAGGGATTGGGAAAGACGTCTGACCATTTTCAGGGTTTTTAGTAATATTTTGAATTTCAAAAGGATCTTTTTCCTTCTGCAAATATGTACTTAAAAATTTTAATGGGCCATTTAATCACCAATGTCCAAAATGGCCTATGGACCTTGCCTTTCCCAATCCCTGGACCACATGATTTATGTGTTGAACTTGACAATATGAATAAACAAATATTCTATCCAAAAGGAAACTGAGGGTTATATCATCATGATTTGTTTATGGCAATTATATTCACACTTAAAAATTAATAAATCTGTTACACTTGAAAAAATCGTAATACTTCTTGTTTTGTTGGAGCATTTAAAACATCCCTTCCCAAACGTATATCATTTTAAAAATATAAAATCTCAAGTAAAGAGCTTGATCAAATTGTATCTCTACGTGCAGCCATAGTTCAAGCCAATGCTCCTAGATTTCATCATAAAGTATAACCACATGACTGTGACCTTAGATAAAAAATATTTGGAAAAAAGATTGACATGAAATTAGTTGACGCGATTATATCGCAATATTTTGATCAATGAAAATAATTTAGCTATTATTGTATCGCACAGTCCGTATTACAATAAACTGGTATTGAGATATATTGCAGAGCTCTATGTCAAGTTATGTCAAAAATTTGGGATGATGAATTCTGGTGTGACCCTATGTTTAAAGCCAAGTCGATGAATGTTATCATATGTGTAGGTAAACAGTGCCGGCATCTTGGCGAAGGGATCAATAGAAACAACATCACTGGAACAGTTTGATCAAGTTTTCAACATAAATGTCAGGTGGGTTCTTCATAGAGAAGCTATTTCAAGCAACCAAATTAGACCGATATTAACGATTTAGATATTATACCGGATTCTAGTATTGTTCCCGCAAAGATCAAAGGCGCCGCCCACCCTTTATTACAAAACAAAGTATAGTTTTTGAGTGACGTCACGAAACAATGGCCAATGACATCAATAACAATCAGCTATGACGTCACTGGCTATAGCCCTGATCGAGGATTTTAAATTCGCGGCCGGATGTGATTTATAAACTACTTTTATTTTGGAGTAGAAATAGCTGAAACGAGTCATAATAGACATACTAGAAAAGTAATAGAGTAGCCCTTACCATCACATGTTTTGCAATAAAGTATAGTTTTGCCCTAAACTATTATAACGTCAAACCATTCGGACTACGGCCTTATGCTTTATCTATTATAGTTCAGGGCAAAACTATATGATGGTTAGGGCTACTTTATTTCTTAAATATGGAAGATTCATGGAGACATCACAGAGTTTTACAATATATATATTTTCAAGCCTCAAGCCCTGCTTGCCAGAAAGGAACAAAAGCTAAAAATATTTTTCAATGCTGCGATTTACATTGATGCATAATTTAAGTGGGGTACAACTACCGTATTTCCTGGAATAGAGGCCAGGGGTATGGCTGTTTATAAGTAAATACACGCCGGGTCTCGAATAAACGTCGGTTGATAAGTTGATTAATTAATGCTTCCGTAGTTGAATTAAAATATAGTATTCCCCCTTTACACCATCTATAATATTTGTTTCCAACTAAAAAATAAATAGATGCCGGCCTCGAATACACGCCGGGTCTCGAATACACGCCGGGGGTAAAGGGGGCCTGAAAAAATACACGCCGGGGGCGTCTATTCAAGGAAATACGGTACATCTTGATTCTAATAGGCACTTAATTGTGAGGGGAGTATGAGTACATAGATTACCACGACGACGTCCCTCTTTCCAGGAGCATCTACCACCTGACCATGCTGTGTGTCCCTCATCTTGTCAAGACTAAAGGCAGTATCGTCAATGTGTCCAGTGTAAACGGAGTCAGAGCTGTGAGTATAGTGGTACTATATACCGGTATAGCTGAAGTCTTCTTTAAGTCCCCTTGAAGATGATCTCAAAACAATGCCATTTTGTTTAAGGATTGTTTTACATGTTTTGTGCTTCTATCAATGTATAACGGCAAATAATTGTATTAAAACGCATAGCATAGCACAGGGTATTGTTATAAAGTTTTCTGTCATTGCCGAGAAATTGTAACATTGCTGAGAAATGGTTACATGTAAATTGTTTTTGAGAGCTCGAGACCAATCAGAATTGCAGAAAAAGTGTAACAAGATCATTCGGTAATTATGGTGGCGTGATCACAACCTGTTAAGTGAATATGAAGAAATGCAATGTACATGGATATAAAGAAAATATTTACTATCGCTCCAATAATTCTGTTTTAGGTATCCCAGTGCTACTTTAATGACGCACATCTGCAAACTGATATGACATCATTTTTGCAGTGGTATTTCACAAGTTACCGTATTTCCTCTAATAAGCGTGGGTGCTTATTTTTTCAGCACCCCCTACCCCCCGGCGCTTAGTTTTGCAGTGATATTTCACAAGTAAGATATTACTGCATAGGTATTACACTGCATGATTTTCTCTGTGATATATAGATCTAAAAGTAAATGTTTGTTTTTGTCCCAGTTTCCTGGAGTGCTGGCCTACTGTATGTCCAAAAGCGCCATCGATCAGATGACCAAATGTATAGCACTGGGTAAGTCAATCATTTTGTGATTTTATGGTTGCTTCTAAGGTTTTAATTATCGTGAAGTCTAAAGTTTTTAACATTGATCTTACAATAAGGACAAATTCATTGAAAAGATATATAATTTTTAATTTAGGTTATCTAACAAAGCTCAAGATAGAACAAATTAATTTAAGAGGTTAAATATATATTTCAGAACTTGCCTCAAAACAAGTGAGAGTGAATGCAGTTAAGTGAGTATTCTTCAGTTTATTGCATAACAATGACATCAAGATAATTTTTTCACTTAAATATTTAGAATTACAATGTGGTAAAGTATGAATATTGCTGGTTGTTCCTTTTTATAGTAAAATAAATGTTAATTAAATAATGGGTTACATTTAGAAGCATATCTCTGACCATTCATTCCTTTTTATTAAGCATTAATTGAATAATTCATTAATCAAATAGTTCATTAATTAAATAATTCATTAATTGAATAATTCATTTATTGAATAATTCATTATTGAATAATTCTTTTAGCAATTTAATTGTTGTTGTTTTTAAATTATATATGTATATTCATAAAATAATATTTGATCTTGTTTATTCCATTCAGCCCGGGTGTGATAGTAACAGATGTTCACAAAAGAGGAGGAATGGACGATGAACAATATCAACAGGTGTGTACTGGTCTATCTAATAAATATATAATTACCGTATCCCCAGTCCCACAGCGGAAGGTGGGATATAGGTTTGGGCTCCATCTGTCCATCTGTGTGTCCGTCCGTCTGTTTTAGAGGACACATCTTCTCAGAAACTACTTCAGATAAGATAACCAAATTTGTTTTGTGTCTTTGGGGTATCCATGCCTGCATGAAATTCAATATGATGGAGCACGAAAATCAGAAGCATGATATTATTTTTTACAGAGTTTTGGCCCTTGTTCCGTGATTTTGGACTCTTGGGAAATGTTCTGAGCTATAATGAAAACCAACTTGGCAGTGGATGTTGATGATTATGTCTTTTGTTTTTCTTGATCATTTGGACTGGTTCGTAAGACCCCAAATTGAGAATATGTTTCTCCATTTCAGTTCATCAATCTAACTCTCTCTATTATTGCATGTAGGCCATAGGCTAACATTCAATTTAAATTGATATCAGCGTTTGAAATAAGCGTAGGACCGTAGGCTCAACTACGACAGTTATTCACAAGGGCCCACACTTTTCAATATATTTTCAGGTCCTTACAGGCTCACAGTTTTTTAATATGATGATGTTCCTTTCTAATACTTGCAGTAAGACATATTTCCTTGCCAAACCTTCATAACTATCACTCTAAACTGATAAAAGTGTTGTGTATTTATAACATACGGATATAAAGAACATTAGGTGTTTAGACTAAGTCAAATCAGTACTGATAATGAATGCCGACTGTTTGGTCCAAAGTTTTTCCATCTGCAGGTCCTTATTGACAAGCATTTTTTGGACGCTTATTTCAAACACTAATTGATATACGACAATATGGACAATATAAACAGCATGCCTTAGAATGAATCTTTTATTTAACAAAGCATGAAATAGACAAATACATTGTAGATGTTTACCCTTACAGTTCCTGGAAAGATCTAAAGAAACACATGCTCTAGGTCGAGTTGGAACAGTGGATGAGGTGGCGGGTCTGATTGCGTTCCTGGCGTCGGACAACGCATCGTTCATCACGGGGGACAGCGTTGAAGTGGATGGAGGGCGGCATGCCATGTGTCCACGATAAATTTCATATACTCCTCACAAAAAATTAAGCAACATGTGAAATTTGCATTTTGTTCATTTTGTACGTTTTTAAGGGTGGTTGTGTGCTTCCAATTGTATAAATTATCTGTATTAGGGTTATTCATCGTGAAGATTTCTCAGCCTACATTATTTGCTGATGTATGGCTACTTAAATGGTAATCATGTTTTCCTGATAAGTATTTGTGTTGCTTATTTTTTTGTGAGGAGTATAGCTTTGCTTCATTAAATGCCATTGTTGATTTGTTGTTTTGAAAAATTGAATGTATGAAATCAATGAGAGTCTTATTTTACTATTGATGTTCATCAATTTAATATATTTACCATCCTATTATTTAACATGCAAATTCTTAATATTAATTGTCATGGTCCGTAAGATATTTCATCTTTTGAAACTTATGTATACTACAATGTTCCAAGTTTAAAAAAAAAATAAAAAAATAAAAAAATAAAAAATAAAAATAATGTTCCAAGTTTCATATTGTCTCAGAAATATCTTGAGTATAAATGCTATAATTATGAAATCTGAATGCAATTCCAAACCAGGTTAATGATACTTTGATATTATGAGGTCACAATAATTATGAGGGCATTTTCATGGTTACACTTAATGGAAAGCCGTCTATGCACAAAATAATATTTGATATTCAGCTTTTTGTAGATATACTATCCCTGATTATTGGTTTCATTTTGAACCACACTTAAGAAAAGTTTGTATTAGGCTGGGCTGTACTATAATGTTAATCGAGTTGAAGCCAAGGGCCAATACAGAAGACCGAGGACCTGTAACTGGACCAATACGAAAAACTTGATTAATGACGTTTTTATTACCGGTAATTAACTTCTTTGTAATTTACTTGCACAACATTAGAGAGTTAATTTTTACCGAAATCAAAATTATCAATGAGATAGATGAACTGTCATATATGTTGAAAGTTTTGAAGCGATAGCCCAGTCTGCTCGTATTGGCCCTGTTTTGCTCGTATTGGCCCAGTTTTCCTGTATTGGCCCAGTTGTGGATTCGTATAGTGCAGGCCATATAAATTGTATATCATTGATACCGGTAGTTAATTAATAATAAGCAAAACAAGGTCATTGAGGTATTTCGAGAAAGGGGTATCAAATCATCATTCAAGCTTGAAAAACTCAATAATTTTGTGTCTGTATCAATACAGGGTATGTCATCCCAGTTTATCTGAGCAAATTCAATTTATGTAACAATTTGCAAAGTGTATGAAATGTATTTACCAATTTGTGATGAAAAATGTATACATTATGATAAGTATAGAATACCACACTTGGGCATTTGGCTTGTTTTAATTGTATGTCATGGGAGAGGAAAAACAACTTGTTCTTCAACTTCAATGAGATCTTGTTTAATGCAATGTTCAAATTGCACATGTATGACCTTTTTTATATTTATCCTTTTTCTGTTTTGAAGCCAGATTGATCTGAAAATTATTTTACCACCCAATTTTCTACCTCGCCCACAAGATATCCCTTTCTCAACATCGGATATCAATCAAAACTGGTACTTTTATTCTTTTGCATTATCATTTAAGCTAGGAATATATTATCTGAATGCTGATAATAAAATATACACATGCTTGATAAGGTGTTTTTTCATTTACTGTGTACTTCCTTCAGTGTTACAGAACTGTATACTCTTCTTTAATGGCTACATCGTGATACTTGTATCATTTTCTTTCATGCTAACAACGATAAACTGCAAGATACTCTAAGTTCCTTGTTTCTTGTTTGTCCCATCTCTTATACATGTTTACTGGCGATCATTAAATCCCAATTGGGATTGTGAACGTCAGAGATATATATCAGTCAGGAGAGTGGATTCAGTGGGTGAGTTCAAACCTCCTTTGTGTAGCTAAATATCTGTCACATTTGTGTTTCACTCAGTACTCAGACACCAAGGATTTATTTGTTACAAAACTTGACAAAAATTTAAGGAATCTGATAATTGGATGAGAATTTCACAATTGTTTACATTTTTGGTTATTAAACACATAACTTTGATGCTATTTGTTAAGATTTTTAGTTTATCGGGCTTATGGCATTGTGTCTGGCGTCAGCCATTCTGTCCTTAAACCTTTTGCATTATCGACTTGCCCCAGCAAGATGTGTGCAGACTCCTTGACTAGTGAGGATCTTAATTTATAGCTTTGGTGGTCCAGTGGCCCTATGTGTTGTATGTCACTGAAATTCAGTGTATACATGATTAAATATCATTTTATTGTTTTTTCTATTCATATACTTTTAATGACAAACCACACAGATTGTTTATATTTTATTCAAACAACAAAAAGTATATATCGATATCACAAATGCAACCATATGTAAACAGTGCATTAAAGTAAACAACCAAAACAAATATAAACAATATCACATGTATGTATAAATCATCAAACTTCAAATAATTTAGTCATATTTCTGAAATCACAAGCTTGTTCCTGTATTTGAAAGAGTCCTAAACATGTGACAAAGCCTCAAAATGATTTAAACATTGGCAAGCATCTCGATTCACAAAGAATTTAATGATTGACTTGGAAGATTATTCAGATTAACATTTTTAGATATAATACTGATTATGAAACAAAAGTAAAACACTCTGAAAAAAAGAAAACACACACACACAAAAATGACTTCAAAGAGATATTCGAGATAAATTGAGCAATAAAAAAAATATTTTTGCACATTCAAATATTGCAACTCAAACCAAAAATAAACAAACATATAAAACATATGTACAAGTTATGGAGTAATAGAATGTACCGTTACCTGAAAATTGAGCATAAAGCATTTTGACAACATGTTTTTAATTTGTAAACAGCAATGGCTTTGCTTAGAAAAAGTTATTAATTTATCCAAAAGCACAAAAAGGAGGGTATTTCTGACCAATATTAAAAGCATAAATAAAGCCACAGATATTAGCATATGGACGGAGAAAAAACTGACAAAGAACAAGACTACCATCACAACACAATCATTAGTAGTACTTAGATGCCAGGATTTGTCAATTTTGATGACAAATTTTGAAGTTAAGCACTGTGTCCAATAGCACAAAGAGTTTCTTTTTTTTAAATTAAATTTTTCAATATTTTTTTCAATTTCAATACGTGCAAAACATTGTGCTGAGAAAAAATGAGATTTAAAATAATGCCATTTTGAATAGCTGAGCAAAGATGATAAAGTGTAACATAATACTTTTCGGCAACTTTTTGATTAGCTGGCCAATAATTTTAAAAAGACCAATTTATAATACATTTTTGGCAAACATAAATTCAAGAATATATACATGTTTAACATAGATAATTATTTTCAATCACAAACACTGAAAACAAAAGGAAATATATGAAACATTATTTTGGCAAATGGAATCACTTCTTGATGGACAAATATATCATTTTTATATGAAATATACTCTATTATAACTTGGATATAATTTGACTGTTTAAAACCATTATAAAACCTTAGGGAGATTATAATCTGATGATTTGAGACTTTCTTGAACAAATAATGATAATTGCTGGGAACAGAATTTCTCCTGATTATCAATGTTAAGAATAAAGGCAAATTAAAACCAGATACAATGATACAAAATTAATTCTATATGTAACTGTCAACAGTATTTGTGTAAAAAGGTTCTAATTAGGCAGACCAATATCTGGAAAGCTTTTGACATATATATTTTAGGTAACTCAATTCTTTTAAATGATACACATAAATTAATTAATTTTCAATGTATTCATTTGGTAAATATATCTTATGGGAGAAAAGGTAAAGTTTTGAGACAGCATAACTCCCTTGTAAGAATTTCCACATCACTCTAAAAAACAAAATACTCTGAGACAATATTGTTCCCTTGTAGAGAATCGTCCTACCCTTCAAACATTTCCACATTAGACATTAGTCTACTTGGTGTCACAGAGAAGACCGACACCTCGAAGGATCCAGTGATCCGGGTTCTTGTTGGTCTTCAGTGACAGGGGGAAGATGTATGTCAGATCAGTACGTCTCGGTTTCTTGTACACCGGACACTCGTAGAAGTTCTGTGATTTTGGTTTTTCTTGATTGGTCGCAAACACATGTACGACAGGAAGAGGCGTGTACAAGACCTTGGGTGTAGGTTCAATTAGTCTTGCGTTACGTCGATCCCAACCAGCGCCCTCTAGGTACAGACCATACACGTAGACACCTGCAAATTGTCAAAAATTTTCAAGCATTATTTCCTTGAATATCGAGCACACAAATCACCTGCTTTAAGTATTATTTCCTTGTTTCTTTTTATTGCTTTGGATGAAAGGATGAGCTTGTTGATTATATTCTTAATCAAGGCTGTTGACATTGTGAAAGTTGTACAGAAGGTCAGTATTTTTGGCTATATAATATAGTGAGTGAGTAATTGTTTAACGCCGCTTATTTCACATATTAGTCGATACTGGTGTGCCTATGATATATAGTTTTAAGTTAAATACGACATTCTTTGAAAAAAAATAACATCATGATAACTCCCTAAGGAGTATGGTTACTATGGTTACCTTCAGCTGGTGCGTTGTTGATGTCCTCTTTCATCATCTTGGTGACGTCGTTTTCTAGGATGACGTTGTCGAGAGCCCAGCCCTTGTGTGCTCGGGTGATCTCCTGTCTCATGGCCGTCAGGAAACCCTGGGGGAAGACACAGTGAATTGGAATAAGTCTCCAGTTATCCTTTAATAATATTAACTTGCAGTCGTAGACGTTTAACCCTATCTTCAGATCTACTTTTCTGATATTTAACCTCCAGTAATCCTTTCAAAACATTAACTTGCACAGAGATGATAAAAACCTAGTTATAAGTCCATAAGCTAGAAGACACTAAGTCTTCTTTGGTGACACTTGTGTAATGCTTTCTCGAAGGATTATGTTTTTATAATATATCACAATTTGATTTTAGTGAGTGTTGTCTTATATGGGACCAATTCGTAAATTTTATGTCATTTTCAAGCAGTCAAAGCAATTTTTGTTGTAAAGTGGTCCATTTCGCTAATAAACAGTCAAAAGTAGAATAATTTATTAGCATGCAATAGGTGAATCCCCCTTTCCCCCCTCTTTTCCCAATTCCTGGATCCACCACAAGTCTCAACCTGCTAGCCTTCCCTTTCACTGTATGCCACTTTTAATTTTTAATAGCATGAAAGCTTGAACCCCTTTCTCTCATTTCGTAATCTCTGGAACTTCCCCTGATCTAAGGCTATTTGAGTGGTCTGACTGTGAACTGACCTGTGGGTTGAAGAATCCAGTCATCCAGAAGCTTGTTGGCCGACCTTCGAAGAGCCAGGACGAGAACTGAGCGTTACGATCCAGCAGGTCCGTGAACCAGAAACCAAGCGTAGCCGACTCCCATGAGATCTGCAGACAGGCACAGAGATCATGTTAGTTATGAAGAAAGTTTTTTTATAATTTGTAAAATATAAGTGTTGACAGTGAAATGATATTATAAATTAAATGGTATAATAGTTTCATTGAGTGAGCTGGTTGTTATATTTCTGCCATTTGCTGCATAAGTTCCAATGAAATTATCGGTATTGATAAGGAGTGAAACACTTATAAATGGTATTGCAAATATCGTAATAATTATCATTCATTTGCCATTTATATGTGTTGAAGATTGCCTTGATAGTAAACATATTTTGGCTGAAAACCATGTCAATAATATAGCATATAATGTCAGTGTAATTTGAATAGTTTGATATAACCAAGCATGAAATAAGGCCTGTCCATCAACTTAGTTCTCAACACGATCCAGGATGGTAACTTTTTAAGGTATCTTCAAATAAATACAATTGAAATTTACAAATTCTATTTTTGGACTTGCTACTTTTCACATTTCATACGCTGAATAAATAACCATTTACCTTCTTCCATGTGCTGGGTACTCTGGCGTCGTACATGTTGTCGAGGGCATCACGCAGATTCTCACTCATGATGATGGTTCCGTCAATGGCCAGTTTGAGATCCTTCAGCGTCATGCGCACAAGGGCAATAACTCTCTGCATTCTGTCAATCTCCTGCCTCAAGAAAATGTTGAGTGGCTGCAGGAGACCCATCTTGCGAAGTCTTTCCTTCACCTGGAGACAGGATTTGATATGTGATTCAAACTCACTTGGATATTGAATTAGTGGCCCCTCAAATAATGTTTACACTGAAATTATCCTGAACATTCGTCTCTTTGATTCTGATGCAAGTTTGTACAAGTTTGTGTCATGTTAAAATCATTGTAAAAGGTTGAATTCTGAAAAGTTCACTAAAAATTTAGAATTTGAAATGGATGCTTTAGACTTGATGTGCGGGTTGAATACTTGTTTATTGATATATATAAAAGTTATCAATTCCAATGAACATCTTTGACCATCATTGTAAACAAAATCTTACAATACCTGATGGGTGTGCATAAAATCAAGTTATCAAGAAGTTATCAGACTTAACAAAGGGAGATCATTCTAGAACATCAGATTTTTAAGAGACTAACCTCGAACGGCAGATAGTCTACGGGGAGTTTCTCCAGCATGTCGTCGGCAAGACGGTAGACAATGCTCTCACGGGTCTCGCCACCGCCGCCTCCTGCATCCTTGGGCTGGATGTTGACTATCGTGTCCAGGATGCCGTTGGCTGTGTTTGTCTGGTATCTGTAATACAAGGAACATGTTTAGGAAAAGTAGGCTTTTGTCAAATTTCAATGTGGTGAGTTTTGTCCCCTTGGTGAGATAGGAACCATGATGCAAGAATATTTGTTATGTAAATATTGTACAATAGATAATTGGATTAAGGGCTAGTGTTTATTAAATCAAGGATTGTTCTTAGAATAGATGAAAACTAAAACAGGCCACATATATTTATGCCTGTAGGGATATCCTTTCAGGAATATTGTATGTTTTATGATTCATATTTGGTCAGTGAAGAAAGATATTATTCAAATTAATATTTTCAAATATCCCTAATGATATAAATCTGTCTGGTATATAACAAGATGACAACTAACGTGATGTCTGCGTTGGGATGAAGTCCGAAGCACTCGGGCGTGTCACTGAGAGGCAGATTCTCAATGTACTGGCGGTACTCGTCGATGGTCTTGCATCGTGGGATCTTGTAGCCGGTGTAGAACTGGAAGTTGTCTTGGAACATATGCTCACTGAACCAAACCTTGGCGTATGTGTTCAAGAGACGCTTATCATAGTCATCTGTTACTCGGCCGCCGTACTGAACTTCACCAATCATGTAGCGCACCGTCACGAAGCTCACACCCTGGAGATTTAAGTTATTGGTTAACTTTTGTCCTTGAAACAATTATATGTTTATACTGTTTTAACTATTTAATTGAATTCTTACGAAAACCTTTGTTACAGCAACCTGAATTCTGCTGTTTGATTGATACGACCATAAATCTTTCTTGTACTTCTATTTCATATTTCTATTACTGTTTTAAATTCACTTCTCAAAAGGCATGTAAGAAGCTGTAATGATGGATTAAAATTTCAAGTGTTAATTTAATGGTAGTTGAACATTAAGAATCCCTCACCTTCTTAGGATCAAGGTCATCCAGATGGTTTTGTATGAACTGCACTGTAGCTGAGTAGTCAGCCTGGTTGAACTCATACGGGATGTTCCAGCCAACCGGACCAAACTTTCTTCTCTCCTGTACGGTGGTATGCAGGAAACCGACACCATACAACATGGGCTTCCACTGGCTCAGGTTCGAATACTCTAGTTGCTCCTGTCATGGTAAGAGAAATGGGAAAATTGACATTGAATTCAAACAGATGAATTTAGTCATGATAGTGTAAGTGTCACTGTTTATCTCGCTTTTGTAATATCTCAGCAATTAGAAATTCCAAATATCAGATAAGTTTTTCCAAGAACATGCAAAGGGATTACTGCAAGACCAATAGCTTCAAGCTGAATGGTTGGAATAGAATGAGGAAGCTGAAGTTCTAGCTTGGATAGTGATTAAAAACATAATCCTGACCTTTAGAACAATACAAAGATATTCAATTAAAAAGAAAGACATGACATCTTACCTGAGTGACACCTGCATAGGTACGCTTGAGACCAGCCTTCACACCTTGAGGAGGTTCGTTAGTGAACTTGATGGAGGACTGCAGGAGGTTGATGGGGAAGCGAGGATGTTCCTCTGTAGTCAGCCACAGTCTGAACCCTTCATTCATCGGCTCAGTCGTCGTCACCTGGAGAATAAGATGAAAATAATTAATTTGCCGAAATAATTTTTGATGCACATGACACAAACTGGCTTTTCAATGTAGGTTTACATTTATCACTAAGTTAAATCTTATTTTTATACTCTGAGCGTCTTTCCTGTCGAATGGACGCTACAATAAAGACAAAAAGCATAAGGTAAAAACTTGGCAAATGCTTCCATCTTGCAATGATCACATCCATCACAACTGTATATCTCATTAGATATTTCTTTGAATATATTATGCATATGATAGTATTTAGTAGGCAAGCAGGTACATACTGTATCAAGGAGTTCATCCATGAAGTCGAGACCCAGATGGCAGTTCTGCAGGAGCACCCAGCGACCCTCGGACATAGACACGGCCAGCAGACGGCGGGCGTGCACCTCCTGACCTTGACCCATGGAGATGGCTCCACACTCTGGGAATTGACAGATAGATGGACATATTAGCAAGAGTTTAACAACATTTTGACATTTTGATCACACAAGATTTTGACACTTCTACTCTTTAAATCAGACAAACAGATATGTTTCAAGGATTTCTATGAAACATTTAATCTTTGAAACTTTCATCATGGATCAGTCAAACAGATATTAGAAAGGAAATCATGAACACTTCCTACTCTTTGAAAAGTTATAGCAGAAAAGATGACAGTGTCACAAATATGTTACATTCTTAAAGGCACATGATTGATTTAGAAAAGACTGAAAACTCACGGATTCCCTTCTGTTTAGCAAGTCTCTCAATGTTCTCCGTGGGATCAGAACCCATTGACAGGAAGCACACCATGGGATTCCTGTTGTTGGACTCCTGCCACATGGACTCCAGGTTAAGGATCACACCTTCAGCATACTGCAAATAGATACGGCAATGTGTTAATATCTGGACCTTGTTTTGTGGATTGCTACAAAAGACATGTACAAAATATTGCAGGTTTCTTCTCTAATTTATTTTTGATATCATGTTCAAAAAGTTGGCAACATAAATGAGAAATAAGATTAAAATACTTCACTGCTTTATTTCAGATGCTATCACCTATATAAAGCAAAAGATTTGCTCTTGTAAAGTTATGTTCTGTTATGATTTAGTAGAATAGCATACCTCGACGCCCATGGTTTCTCCGATGTATTTGCGAGCCATGGGTATGACTCTGTCGGGGCACCAACACCTGATGAGGAGCAGCTTTCTGAACGTGTCAAGGGTCGTGGAGTACCCGTCTGGGATTGTACATTCTTCTGGCGCATCTTCATCGAACCAGGCTTTCCAAGCCTACAAGAGAATTTGATATATCACTATTACGAGTGCTTTGTCTCAACAGCATTTCGTACCTCTTATATGAAGATGGTCAAAGTAGGGTGAAACTCTGAGGTAGGACTTAAGATGTTTTTAAGCAAATATTTGGAAATGTCATAAAAGTCAAAATGAGAATTGCCTTTCTTGAGAGCTGACATACTTGAAAGGGACATTGGACTTTAAGTATGCTGTCAAGGTTTCTCCGAGGTAATCAGCTGAAGAGTTATTTGGCTAATTCTTAACTAGCAAAACCATGCCATGAAGTGGGCAACTGTCTGCAAGACAACTGGCAGTCATATATAGATTTCTTTTAGATTCTCCATTACAAACCTTGTCGTTGCGGCTGACTTGAGATAGAATCTGTATGAACTGTGGGAGACGGCTCAGCTCAACTAGATTCAGCCAGGTCATGTCCATTATCCACTTCTTGGGTTTGGGCTCCACAGCATTCAGGTCTAGAGCGGCACCACCTGATGGCAGAAATATCAAGTTCTCAATTTTCATTGCACTTAAGTCTTGTTGGAACTAAATTGCAATTTCTTATTATAAAAGTTAATAGCTCTTTGTGTGAGTGAAATGAAAACTTGATATGTTATTAACATTTCAATTTCTTTCATATAACAAGCAAGTTGCAACTTATCCATACTGAATAATTGAGTGAGTGAGGTATTGTTTATCGCTGCTTTGGCAGTATTGGAGCCATTAGTGGCAAAATATACTGAATAATTTAACATCTAATTTATCAACTTGATACTTAGTAGGTAATACAGCAAATAGCATTGTATGTCCTTAATATTCAAGATTATGAGTTACATACCCTTGATGAAGACCTGGAATTCTTCTGTTTTGACTCTCATGAAGCTCATCTCGATCTTGAGAGTCATCAGTATGGTGAAGAGGAACTTGTCCTTCTCGTAGAGACCGCGTGCTGTATAGCGGAACACGACGAGGGTCAGGAAGTCGATGATGTTGTTGATCCTCTTGCCTGTGATGGGCGACTTCTGGGACTTGGCCATGGAGAGGTCGAAGAGGTCGAGGAACTGTTTGAGGGAGGTCTGGTACATGGTGTTCACCATGCTCATCTCTACGATCACGAAGTACAGGATGCTGCCTCGTGCCGCCACTGCACGGGAAATATATAATTAGCTTAGTGAGGTGTGATGCATTGACATTACAATTTTCTAACAAAGGCGAATCAAGAAATAGCTTAAAGATGACAATTATGCTTGTGAACAAACACAATTTTAATTTGTAAATCTTTCATGTCTTTTTATGTTACCATCATTACAGTGTCAAGATCTTTTGGATGGATTACGGTGTTTTTTATTTACAGTGTTGATTACTTTCCCCACATTCTTCATTCTGAGTAATTTCCAAAAGTATTATTGTAATAGCATAGACTATGAACAATTGAATTTGATTTCTCAACAGATACAATCGGTGTAATTTATCAGAAAAAGTCATGTTTTCCTTCACAGTATTTCACCAAAGAAGAGATTATGCCCACCTGGTCTGAACTCTTCTCTGGCAGTGTTGATCTTGATTTCAGTTTCCTTGGCAATTGTCAGTTTTTCGCTGACCTCCTCACTGGTTGCCTTGGTGATACGAAGCACCTCAATGAGAGACTCATCTTCAACGAGAGATCCTTCAGTGGAGGTCAGTCTGTACAGCAGGTTGTCCTCAAGCTCCTTCATCTTACGCTTGTTGTTGGTGACCTCCTCCAGCAGACTCGTACGTTCCGCTTCTAGTTCCTGGGGACAAGATTTTGTGTTACTGGTGATACTATAAATAATGGGCAGGATAATCCCATGAAGTATGAAGGTTGCCTGTCTTGCTTCTTTTTTAGTCTGAGATATATATTTAACTTCTTCTTAACACAGCTTTCAGAGCTGCAGTGTTAAAGAATCAATAAATCTTATATTATTTTACAGTTATGAATATTATTTCAATTAAAATCCCATGTACCTTTAAGTGAGCACTGATAGCTAGGTTGTAGGTTTTTCAACCTTAACCCCTGACACCCTAAGAAACATGTAGAGCTGCTTTCTTGCCTGTATGGTTGAAAGAGTGAAATGCCAACAAAAAACAAAGGAACTGTATCTATCAATAACTTGTGGACCAAAGTACCTGTTTCTCAGTCAGGATAACAATTCCGAGAAGTTGATCTTCCAGACCCTTCTGTGTGACGGTGAAGTCGATGATGGATGTGCGGGCGGACACTTCAGGTGTGTAGGCAGGGTTGGCCAGCTTAGTGGTCACGTACAGCCGGAAGCCGGTCATCACATCAACCTCCTTGTCACCGACCTTCACCTGAAGGGAGATCACTCTCGTTAGTTAAGGATCAGGGGAGATTATTCTTGTAAGTTAATATATCACTCAATATCATTATTGTTTGAAGATTATTATCTTTTATCCTTATGAAATAAATTGTTATGTCAATGAAATTTTATAGGCTAGATCACTTGTGTGATTATGTATAGATCTTATGTTGAACTTCAAAAACATTCTATCTTTAAAAAAAGAAAATCATTTTGTAAGTTTAATCTTAACAAAAATAACTTGTAAGTCAAATTCATCCGAGAGGGTACTTGCCTTGAATGTTGATCCCGACTTGATGAAGTTCTTCTCAAGAACGTTATCAAGAGCAGGATCCAACTCTTCTCCGACATCTTCTATCAACAAGGGACGTCCCAGAGACAAGCTATCCTCCAGATGTGTTCTGAAGTACTTGTGGTTCAGAGATGTGATCTGCAAGTGAGAAATTCAGATGAATTGACAGCGTCACCAAGTTTTAACTCATACCAGGTACTCTGTCAATGAAATCTAAATGACCAATGACAGAATTTAAATAGTTATTTTATAAAGTAATCATTTGATCATTTTGCAATAGTTGATCTACATATTAAATATAATACATGTTTATGTTTCAAAAATATTTTGAATGAAAAGTTTAATGACAAAAAGTGGCAAGATTTCTAATGGGACCATATTCAAAACCTGAAGGGCATTTTGCGCACCTGAAGTTCGCTCTTTCCCTCCTTGCTCCTAATCCAGGCCTTGCCTTGGCCCTGGGGATCTATGAGCAGGGGGTAGCGAGTTGCCTTGGTAACAATCAGACCGTTCTGTATGGATAACTCATCGTTGGGTAGTCCTTGCAGGTTCCACTCACTTATAGTGGCATTGTCAACCAACATCGAGATGATGTTCAAATCCTAAAAACAGGTGAAAGGAAGAGTCTTTTGAGAAACATTATACTTTTTTATATATTCACTAATAAGCAGAGGAGATAACTACAGATCTTAATCATCAATAGCTTTATCTATCCTAAATCTTAAATGCTAATGAGAACTTTTATTTTTTTAAATTCAAATCTTTTATTCTGTATAAGGGGCCTTAGGCCCAGGGTACAAAAAGTGCAACACATGATTTGGTGAGGATATACAAAATACATTATCTTATATAATTGCATGAGAGCATAAATAGTAACAGTATGTCATAAAAGTGGTAAGAGCATAAATAATGAACTTTTTTATACATTAATTAAAGAATTTGGAGATCATAGACCTTTCATCACTAGGGAAATCAGAGTTGAAATTATGAATTCATACATGTTTATTTCAAATACTTAAAATCATTGATTTCAGGATATATCATTTTAAAACTACAATCAAATTGATCGATTTGTCCACCCCATGGGAAGTATGAAACCAACTTACATCAGTGAAGGGGATTCTGTTCACATTCATTTCTTTCTTCCATGAGCGCAGCATGTTGGAGCGGAACTCCTGGTTGAAGGGACCGCTGTACGAGAGGAAGCCTGTGGCTAACAACACGTCTCCCACGAGCCGCTGTATCTGCGACTCGAAACTCTTGCTAGCCTCAGTCCATCTGATCTTCTCTCCCGACAGTCCATTAATAAGAGCCTCCGCGTTGTTCATCTTGCGACGGCAAGCTTCGGCATCGTCCATGAGTGTCTAATGTGCAATTGATTATTTGTTAGTTATATTTTGATTTTAAGCCAGTTTGCACAGAAAGAAATATTTAGCAATGTGAATTCAAAATTCAAAGAAAAAGATATTTACCAATATGAATGAAAATTTGAAGGGTAACTACTAACCAAGCCAGAGTTTATTGTTTGGTAATTCTCACGCTCAACCTCTTGACAAAAAGGATAATAAAGGAGCTACACTAATAGATTAGTATGAATTTATTTTGTTACTTGGCTTATATTGATGACATACCTGTTTCTCAGCCATGGCAGCATCAAACTGTGCTTGTACCACATCCAACTCGGCCTGTTTGGCGTCGAGTTGACCCTGGGCAGTCATGAGATTTCCATTGGCTACTCCAAGTTTGGCCTCTTGGACTGCCAAGTTGGCCTGAGGACAGACAAAGAGGAGGTTATGATAACGATAAACCTGACCAAACTCACAACTACCTCTTGTACTTGTAATTAAATTCAACAAAACAACATTTTACATAAAGTCTTATTCTATTGCTTTCTTTTATCATTGGCACGAGACTATCCTGACATGTTACTTGTGTTTCATGCAAAAGGACCACAAGAGAATGCATGTTGTATAACACAACAGACATTTAAGCTACGTATTTCAGCAATAAGCTAAGCCCTGTCAGATCTTATATCATACAGGATTGCATCTTGCGCAGATTTGCCATAGAAATTATTCAAGAAATACTTTACAAAGACTACCTTTGAATATTAGCTTATACATTGATATAACAAAAGACACTAAAAATAATGGAATTATGCGAGTGACATTCACCTTGAGTGGCAGGACTTCCTTGTTGATGCTATAGAAAACGGCCATAGCTCTGGTCCAGGATGCGAGACCAGCCACGTCACCGCACACTTTACGAGCACTCTCCAGTGTGTAGTCCTCCATTGTGAGGTACGGCTGCATCAACTCAACAGTCTCCTCCGTGATGGTGTCCTGGAAACAGATCATTATTTGTAAGTGAAGTCAATTACAGCCAAAAACGTATATACGTTCCTACATATTCATGAACATGACTTATAAGAATGTGAACACCATACAAGTGTAGAGAGAAGGCAGTGGTACCTTGTTGAAGTTCAGCAGCTGCTGGAGAAGACCTCCAGCCATGAGTTTGAGAGCTTCAGACCAGGACGGCTTGAGACAGGGCCTCTCGGGATCCATGGTCACCGCGTCCAGTCTCTTCCGGAAGAGTAGGATCACACAGTCCATGATCCTCATGATTAGGTGAGGAGGCTTGCCAAGCTTACGCACTGGAAGTTACGAGGGTTAATTTTTTAAATGGGAGTTTTTAAATTGTTGGGTTACCCACTGAAAGTTATGGAGATGATATACTGTAGGGACATAAAAGTTATTCACTGAAAGTTAAATAGTGTTCATAAGCGTACAGGCACTTTTTAAATAGGTACACACCGAAAGTTATTGAGATGATATTAAAGAGATTTTTTAAATGATGGTAATGCAATGAAATGATTATATGATTACAGGGAAAATCTTGGTGAGGAAAATGACCTGAGACTTTTTTTATAGAGGTGAGATGTTTTGTGGTTAAACCTTTCAATAGATTTTCACTCGAAACTGACTAACCTAGTTTGAGATATAAGCGAGTGAGTGAGTGAGTTATTGTTTTACGGCACTTGGGTTGAGATAGAAGACCTTGCAATAAAACTATTCCATACCTGTGGATATATGGGCAGGTTTGATGGTCTGTAGAGCCATTTCAGCTTCCTCTAGCGCTGGACGGGCTGCTTCGAGTTTCCCCATAGCAATAGCCTTGTCTTCCTGAACACACAAACGATATATTTTTATGACATGGAAAAATAGAAACCTGGATTCAAACCAGGACAGAAGCATGAGCAACCAAACCTACCAAAATATATTTTGGGGAAAAATATATAGAAAGGGGCAAGAGTAAGCTCACTAACCAAGATCTGATTTGCCAGGAAAGAAGCAAAAGAAAGCAAACTCACTGTTTAATAGTTTCAGAGAAAGAAAGGAAGCTAAGTATCACACAGATCCAAACCAAGAAAGAGACAAGAGGAAGCTGACTTACTGAGATCTGATCTACGATGGTCTGAGCCTGATCCTTGACCTTCTGGACTTGGGCCTTGACCTTCTCTGCAGCCTGGGCCTTGACCGTCACCTCAGACAACACCTGGTCAGCTTTCTTGGAGGCGACAGCCAACTCCTTCTCCTTGTCCACTAACTCTAGACTCAGCTCATTCACAGACTCAGATGCTTCAATCAGCTTCTTCAGACCTGCAAATATAAATGTCAAGCTGTCAGATACGCTAAATCACACAGTAACTGAGATGAATATAAGAAATTGGTATATTTGATGTGTATTTTACTTGTTTTGTAGACCCACAGTCAATATATAAGTATTGATGTTTTTCATCTAATTTTACCAAGAAGTCAATTTCCATCAAAGAGTGTTATCTTTCATTTCATCCTTTTGACCAACATTTTGATTTCTGTTGTTTATTATTTTACCTGCATTAAATCACTCACAAACACACAAATATTTTTCCTTTATGTTCCCTACTCAGTACACTTCCTTGTCCAACCATCACGCTATCTTACCTGTATTCATCCTGTTGGCTAACAGGCCAATCTCAGCCTTCTTCTCTGAGTAGATTTGTTTGTAGCCTGACAGGAAGGATAGGTAAGACTTGGGAGTCACGTGAGTTTGACGTCGGAATCGGTGGAAGTATTCAGTGCAGAGTTCTGCTACCAAATCCTAAAAGGAAAATACAAACTTTAAATTTATCATTCCTCTTAGAGAACCTTGGACATGTTTCAGAGGCATTTGAGAAGTCTTAATATCATATCCATATGTTTAAATTGCTATTTTCTCATTTCCCCATTTGCTTGAAAGCGGTCATAAGGATCTATACTAAAATTTTGAAACTTTCTACAATAAAGAAGTTGATCATCCATAAAAGTACTTGAACATACCTGGAACACACCCATAGTGTTTACAACAGACTGCTTGACGACAGGTGTGCAAGCAATATCGTACGTAGCCAGGAAGTGGTTTGACACAGCGATGAGAGCATCTTTGGGCCAGCGTTGGAACCAGTTCATTGTACACCCTGAGATCAACCCGGGAAACTTCAGGGAGCGGTTCCGGAACTTCTCTCCAACCTGGAATTAGGATATCGCTTTATATTGTAATATCTTTACTTTGTAATCATTTCATATCATATCATTGATTCTCATATTGTATTTTTTAAAGTTGAAAGTGTTTAGAGAAAGCAAAAAAATCAAAGATACATTATTTCGCTTCATATTTGCAACAATAAAAACAATCAGACTGAACTGTCTCTTTAAGTTTGACTCACCGGCGAGAAGCAAAGACAGACGTGCAGGTTTTGTCTGACGCGGCTCATGTAGTAGTCATACAAGTTCTCATTGGTCGGTGGTCGACGTGGGAAGTCTTTCTTCATGGGGGCAATCAACTCCTGCAGAATCTCATCCATCTCGTCTCGGGCAAACAGACCGGACACCTGGAGAACAAGGGGATAAGGATTTGATCAAAGAGGCGAACATTATCAACATATAATCAGCTATGCTGAGATGATAACTAAATCTTCCTTTTCAAAGTTGAAATTACAAAACTATCTTATCAGTCCAAATCCTGAAAAAGTGTCTTTACATTATCCCAAAAAGAAATGAATCTTATTACAAATGATATGTTAAGACTGTTGTGTAACAATAACCGAGAGTGAGTTGGTATTTTCACTGCTGGGGCAATATTTCAGCCATAACAGCAGTGTATGACACAAGTCAAATTGAAATAAATTTTTCTAAAATTGAAGTTGTCATCCTTAACAATTCTCATACATATGACAACTAAAACAGATGGTATGTTCCCAGACTTACCTCCCCTGAGGAGAGGATGTTGTTCATGTACTCGAGGAATCCCTCGTCCTTGATCTCGTTGTCGGTGAAGAGGAAGGTGATACCGTTGCCCTGCTGACCCGCCACTCGATACAGACTCTTGAGGTCCTCCAGCAGGTTCGACACATTGTACGACCTGATGGACAGATTTACGTGATTAATTCAATGGTACTGAATTTTAGATTCCGAGCAGATATCATGTCATACAATCTTCACATCTTTTGTTATGATGGACATGTTTATAACCTATATATGAATTGAGATGGTTACTTCAATGGTACTGTATTTTGAATACACCATGTCTGATAATACAGTCTTCATGTCAGGTTTGACATCTTTCTCTATATGGGAATTGAGAAAGTTACTTCACTGATATTGTTTCCTAAATTGAAGCAGGTTTAATACAATGTATGACCCGATGGAGAGATTGAGAAAGTCACTTCAATAGAGCTGTATCAGGATATGTATAATTGTACAAAAATGACCCCTCTAAGGTAACTTTACACACTTAGGTAGCATCAATATCGTCATAATGGTTGACCATAGTAGGGTGCCAAAACAATTGACAATTAGATGATAACTCACTTATTACCATGGTTGTTTGGGGCAATAATCCCGTTCTAAATATTGTTAGAAACTGAATCCAGGGGGAAATGTTACTTAATTCAAAACCATTTCTGCATTGATTAACAAAGCTTATGATCAGGAAATGATCTTACATTGAATAGTAGCGAATCAACAGATAGGGCTTACTAAAACACTGATAGCAACTGACCTTGTCAGGGTTATCTGGAAGGTCTTGTACCCAGCAATGAAGGATGCCAGTCTTGTGAGAGACTGTTTGCCGGACCCTCCCACACCTACAAGTAGGGCGTGGCCTCGAGGGGTGCGGATGATACGAGAAATCTTCACCAAGTTGGTCATGGCATCCTGTAATGAGTAATGACTGTCAGTTACAACTTCAATAAATATTGATGCCCTATTCTTTATACAATTCACAATGTTAATGACTGCTACTCAACCACTTTGCAGTATGTATTTCATGCATTTCAACTTTAACCTTTATTTCAATGTAGAATATTTTTTTCAAGCATGTTTCTGTTATTGTCAAAATATCTTCAAATGGTTACCTTGAAGAACACAAGATCCATCTTGGAGCCTCTGACAAGCTCATTGTACTGTTGCTGGTACGAGAGAAGTCGCTCATTGAGGGACTCGTAGTTGGGGATTGGTTCATAGATCTTGGGAGCATCCAGATCTGCGTCCTCTCCCTCCTCTCCTGTAGGTTCTGGGGGTTCCCGGAGGAAGTCCACGAAGTAGGGCTCGTTCTCCATATCCTGGCACACAGCGGAGCCACACTCTTCTTCTGCGACCTTTCATAGGGGAATAAATCAGTAAGTTAGTGAGTGTTTAGCACTGCTTTGGCAATATGGCAGCCATTTGCAGCATAATATCAGAATCAAACATCTAGCATGGTCATAGTAGAGAAAACTGAGTATCAAATTTTTTCTCCAATATTTGATTTTTAATTTCAGAATCCAATCTCGCTTTTCTTTCGAATTTTCTTTAGGAGTTTACCATTGGTGTTGATGTTGATCTTCAGTCTTTTCAATAAAAAAAATAGTTGATACACAATGTAAACTTGAGAGTTGAAGGGCTAAGAATTAATTTCTAGATGGATTTGTTTCTATACCTGCTTGATGACTTTCTCAAACCAATCTTTGTCGGCCATCTCGGTGAATCGGTCAGCAATGACGCGAGTACACTCATGTTTCCATAGTGACATCAAGATACCAGTGCTGGTTACGATATCCGGGGTTGTATTCAACATGCCCTGAAATATGAGGTCAACATTTAAAATAAGTTCAATACATGTAAATTTTATATGCTACAAACTGCCTCCAACAATATTTCACAGCAGATATTATCATATATGAAAGAACATCATGGCTTTACCATTCATTGCAGTGAAACTGCATTAAATAAGGATGTATCATTGCAAATATTTTTCAAGCAGGAAATATCTATTTCACAGATTTCAAGCTATTGGGACTTCATTACTGTCTGACCAAGGGTCAAGAGGTTCATGTTTAATATGTTCAAATAAACTTCTGAGCTTCTGACAAGATTCAAACTTTTGACACGGTGACTCAAACTTCAATTGTTTGAGCTTTTTTTACTTTGAGCCAACCCACCTGCCAGATTCTGCTAAGATCCCTCAAGTTGAAGACATAGTGGAACTTGGCTGGAGTGGGCAGCATCTTTCCCTTTACTTTCTGCCACACCTTCCTGGTGGCTAGCACCAGCGACTTCACAAGCTCACATACATCTTCACGGAAGTCACGTTTCTGAAAAGAAAGATCGTAAGCTTAGAAAACAATGGATGTCATGCTGAAGGTTAAATAAAATGTCTTATTTCTTCATCATACAGGAAGCATTTGGAAACCATCAGTAATACACTGTACAATTACATCTACAATTATTTTTTTAGGAACTTAGTTGCTGAATAAGTTTTAAGAAGGCAAATCGTTTCTTTATCAGTTGCATCACTGTCATGTGCTTATGCTATTTAGGTTACAATTATCATGATATACTGTTAAGTATGAGGAGATTATGTATGAGTTACCTCTGATCTTATCAAAGTCAAATTCATATATAGCAAAAAAATGTTACATTATTCAGCATTGAGACTGCATTCCAGTTTGCAAACAGGATTATCTTTCAATTACCTGTGTGAACCAACCACTTCCAATGGTGGAGAAGATTTTGTCAATGGAAGCATTTGAGGGCAGGGTACAGTTGAAGATGTTGAATGCTCGCTTGAGACGTTGGGGGATGTCGTTACGACCGCCACCAGGGTGGATCATGGCGGAGATGATCTGAATGTCAACAATGGTGGTGAACTCTCCAGGTTTCTCGAGGTTGTAGAAGCCGTGGTATTCCATCATCTGACGTGTGATCTCGTTTGTCACCTAGGGGAAAACAAACAAAAATGAGTTGTCATAGCAAAGTTTTATAAAAAGAATGTGGTAAAATATTATTGGTATTAAGATCATTTTGACACATTCAGTCACAAAAAGAATTATTTTCTCCTTTGAACACTGCAGCTGAATTTAGAAGAGAACTATCCTGAGGAGCAAATTTATGGCAATGTAATTTTTATGAAACTTAAAAGCAACTTCAAATCTGGAGGTAAGAACAAGACTGACCTGATCTCCCCACTCATTGATGATGGGCATGTTGATGTCATCAACAAACACTGTCATCTTGCGTCCAGCTGGCGGTCCATAAGTTGTTCCCATCCTCTTGTCCACATAGCTCTCAATAGTACGCTGAGAGAAACAAACAGAAGTTTGGCTGAATTTCCTACAAGATCCATATTTTACCACAATATCACAAAATATCTGAACCAATTGGAGCCCCAAATAAGAGTGTACAATGTATGTTGAAAATTTTAAACATGGATCAAAAAGTAAGGATTTGTTGATCTGAATAAACGTAAATCTATGTAATTCATAAAACTATCATACTCATTTTCTCATGAGCTATATGTTTAATCATTGACAATGAGAGACAGACGTACCTGGAAGAGCATGGGTGTTGACGCGCTGGAGAAGTTGAAGCTCTTAAACATGTGAACCTCCGGGTCGTGCTTGCCACAGTATCCCTGCACCATCACAGTCTTGGCTGTACCCTGGGGACAAAAAGAAGAATATCTTCATTTAATGTTTCTACGATCTCAATAGGGATAAACAAAGCAATAGTCAATTTGTCAGTGACATGGTAATGTGGGTAAGCAAGGTTGGTACAAAATAATAAATTAAAGGATTAAGGAGAGAGTATTTTGACGACGTGTCTCCAATCCCTTTCTAAGTGAATATAATATATTTTAATCAAACCGTCAACTTATGTCACCTCACTTTCTAATGCCTTGTTATGATTTCCTTAACTGTAACAAATTTTATTTAGCAACAAGCCTGCATGTTCAACTTCATTTTTCTCACTATCGCAAACTATCAAATGATATGGAGATTTACCTGTTCACCGATGAGTAGGACCGACTTCCCCTGCTTGGAGATGAGGTCAATGAGGAAGTCAGTTCGGACATTGTCCACGTTAGGGATGAGGATACCAGTGTACTCTGGGGTTGTGTCGTGGGGGTACGCGTACTCTGGTACTCTACTGCCCCAATGCTGCCAGTCTCCATTTTCTCCCACAACATACTCGTAGATGGTGTCGTCTCCTGTTACTGGGGGTAGTGGCAGATCAAAGTCTTTCTTCTTCTCAAACATCCATTCCTCAAGCTGAAACATAAGTTTACAATATTAAATATTATTATATATTCAATTATAGTCATTGACATATATATCATCACCAGAAGAAAAACTTTTATGAAGATAATGTATTCTATGCAAATTGGACAGTGAAATCAATGAATAGTTGTTTTAAAAACTTTGAGGAGATTCCTCTTTGTGTTAAAACTATATTTAGATGTGTTCATTAGATAAAGTGAAAGTGACAAAGGGCAACTATCCTTTGTGACAAAGGGAGATCACTGTAAGTTCAAAGAGATCACTCTAGTCACAAAGGGAGGCCACTCTCACCTTCTTCCTGTCTTCAATCTCCAGGAGAGCTCCTAGGGACCACATGATGGCGAAGATGATGAGTCTGTTGAGATGATCTGCAGAGAGATCCTTGTTCTCCTCGTTCTTCGGAAGGAGACCTTCCAACATGTCGATGGCTTGACGAATGTACATGCACTCCAGCACCTAAGGAAAATACAGCATAACACTAAATGCTTTTGATTTCATTTGGAAAGACTTTTCTTGACATCACAGAATGCCTGTCATGCACTTTTATAAAGAGATATAGGGGTTTCAGACAGTTGAACCACTTAATGGTTCCGATGTTCTTTAAATGCCTGATAAACAAGAATTCCTTTTAGCTCATGGACATGTCCAAATTTAATTTACTATATTCGACAACCATGCTCCTTGTCCAAAACAACAACAAAATAAGTTTTGCAGCCACTTACAGACATCTTTGGTTCCAAGGACTGAATCACGAACAGGTAAAGCTTGGGGAAAATGTTGTCAAAGGTGTTGAAGATCACCTCTCCTTGAGCAGGGGGTCGACTCCCCAACCAACCCTTAAGGATGGGGTTCCAATCCAGGATAGATGAACTCATGAACACCATGCCGTTTCTGGACACAGTGGCAGGTGAGGCATTGTCAATGTTGTGCACCTCAAAGATGATTTTACAGTTTGGCGCCATTGGGATACGATCTCCATTGGCCAAGGTCAAGGTCTTGTTGTCATCAAGCACAGAGTTGAGATTTTCAATCCAGATGGCGTCAACGGGTCCATCCAGAACTAACCAGACATGCTCACCCTGAAAATGATTGGCATATTATTGATTAATAAATTGATGACTAACTATTTTTTTAGAAATTGATTTAGCAGAAACAGTGTTATGAAGTTTAAAAGGAAATTCTTTTAATATTGTTGATTGTTTTTAAACTGTTTGAGTGGCATTCAAGAATTTGATGGTATATGGAAAACAAGGGAAATTCTATGAATTAACAACTTCTTTCCCTTGTCTTCCTTGATTTAAATTATATGAACAAGGAAATATTGAAAACAAAAGCAGTTTGAACAGACAGTGGAAAACCATAACAGAACTTACTCATCTTTTTTGTATCATTACAATAGTGTTGCCCTTCCGGCAAAAGTTGAGAGCCAACATATCTCTTATTTTCAACACCAAAAGAAATCTACCTTTTTGGTTTTGTGGGTTCTCCTCCAGAGAGTTGAGAAGATACCATCTGTCCAATCATTGGTGGCGACATCAAGACGACCAAACATCTGGGGGGCGCTGATGGCCTTTGGGTTCATCCTCATTTCCTTGTGGGGGGTGCCACATTCTGTCATGGACTTCATCAGAGTGTGGATACACTTGGTCTTGCCCGCCCCAGTGGGCCCAAGCGTCATCATTCCGTGACGTACACGCTGGGTCTCAAACAGTTGAATCAGCTTCAGAATCCAGGGGGCGTGGTGGATCAGCCCTGCTTCTCCAACCTGCAGATCAAGGGTTAAGGTTGAGTGGGAGAGAACAAGTTTATATTCTTTTTTTCTGAAAGCTAGTCACTTACGTCAATGTTTAATAAGACATAAAAGTCAAATTTCAGGAAGAATTTTGGATGTGAAATAGCTTCAAAATGTCTGAAGTTTTGCAAACATATAATTATTGCAGTCTGACATCAGAGAATATATTTGAATGACCTGTTTCTCGATGGCAGCCTCCATCTCTGGGTATCCAGCTTTGTCGAGGGTCATCCCAGGGAAGAGATCCTCAATCAGAGACATGAAGAGAGGCTCATCTTCATCAACCTGCGGCAATCAGAGAAATATTAGCATGTCAGAATCATATTTGATTTCAATTGGTTATTATTGGTTTCCTATTTTTCATTTTGGCAAAGATGCACATCTGATGTTAAATCAAAGTTTTTCATTGTTTTTAAAGGATGATCTCAATGTTAACAGATCTTAGGTCTAATGGAATAGAAAATGATTTTATTCTTTGTAATTTTCAACCAATTTGTTTCCCTTAGTCTTATTTGGGATGGCTCCCATTCATTTTTTCCCTTTGTGATTACGACATATGAGTAACAACAACCCATTCAAACAGGGAATAGCCTGGATTTGGCTACAAAAGACACAAATTAGGTGTTTTTTTGGACCAATCACACAAGGAAGTCAAGTAATGAACAACTGGAAAGATTTACTAACCAACTTGGACAAGTTCATGTCCCTGAGAACTCTCATCACGATGGTGGGTTCCCCTTCCTCTGGGTTCGCTCGCTTGAAGGCGCCGAGGGTTCTCAGAACAGACAGGATGTTCCTCAGACCAAAATCATAGTGAACCTGGAAGAAAGTCAATTATCTTTAATACTTTGTCTTATAACAAGGGTAGCTGCAGTACTCCCCTTTTTGAAATTCATGTTTATACAAAATCTCCATGATTAAATTTTGTCATACTTTTTTTTACATACTGATTAATTTTCCTATGGTACATTCTTCGAATGAATTCGAATGAGACAATTCTCGGATTGTTCCCTCGTCTATATAAAATCACATATTGTTGGTTAATTTCATCATCCTTTCATAAAGCTCTGAGGAACAAATATTTCAACAAGGTTAAATCAGTTGATGGGGGAAAAAGACCAAGAACCTCTTAGAGCCTACTTCCAAAATATTTGTTATTTGTTGACTTGTTTATTTGTATATCTTAGTACCTGTTTGCTCAGCTGCTCCTCACAGAGCTTGTAGAGAGTGAAGAACTTCTTGGCCAGTGCGATGTTGTTGATGAAACCACAACTAGCCAGTTTGACACGGATGATGATGGCTCTGTCTGGCACCATCATGGCAACTGTACGGAAGTTGATCTTCAAGTTCTCAGGCAACTCTTGACGTCCAGCGTAACCAGGGTTCTACAAAACAAGAATTGAAAGATGACAATTTTCAAAAAGATCATTTTTAAAACACTGAACTCAATCTCCCAAATACAAGGTTGAGTTTTTCACAATGGAAGCCATCAACTCTAACAAAAGTAGAAACTTGAGATACATGAGTGTTTAATTAATTTTTTTTCAATGGATTTACTTATGGATTGTTATTCAAAACAGAAAAAAAATTGATGGAAATCAAATGTTTTCTTACCATGGTCAAGAAAATACCAAACTCTGGGTCCATGTCAACATTGTCACCATCAGTGAAGATGAAGTTTGGTTTTCTCTCCTTCTTACAGGCCAGCACAATGGCAATCTGCTGGGCAGCCACAGACAGTACGGGCAGCTCAATACGGTTGAACTCGTCAAAACATCCCCAAGAACCAGACTGGGCCAAACCTGTGAAGAAAGATGTATTTAGTTGAATCCAGTTTCAAACTTGAATTAGACTTGACTTTCTAAGAGAAATGAAGAAATATTTTTGAGGTTTGTTTCAAAATCATCATTGTTCACTTGCTCTCAGAATTTACCCCATTGTTACTTGTCTCATCATGAAGTCTGCATGAGCAGTTTGAGAGATGATCAAAGAAATGTTTCAAGCTCTCATTATATAATACACTCCCTTTACTCTATTTTTTTTAAAAGCTAAGCTTAGAAAACTTGTATCAATTTAAGAAAAATCAAGGGAATTCAGATTATTACCTTTGTAGATTCTGCCAAGACCTCTGTAGTCCATCTGATCAGAGCAGTTGAAGACAACAACGTATTTTCCGAGACAACGTCCCATATCCTTGGTTGTTTCAGTTTTGCCTGTACCAGCAGGCCCAGCCGGAGCTCCTCCCAGAGACATACCCAGAGCCTGGGATAGCGTGATGTAACATCTGTAACACAAGGGCAGATAACTCAGCATACAGCATTTGCTACACATTCTTTGTTTCTGCTTGATTGTGAGCATTTCATACAACATGGCATGTGATGATGGAAGTGTGTTACCAAGAGAAAATTCCTTGGAACACAGTGTCACTTCAAGAGGTCTCTGTTAAAATATTTCTTTGAATTTCTTTTAATTACATTGACTTTTTAAGGAACCCAACTTTTTTAAAGTAAAAAAAATTACTTGACAAAAGTGATTGATTATGATATAAAATTGCTGGTCATAATGTCTCTCAAACACAAACTTTTCTAAGGTTAGATTACTTCTTACTATCCCTCTGCGGACATAACTGATTGATAATGATGCCATTATAATCTAAAGCCAATCAAACGGCTGGTCATAATGATTACTTCTAACTGTCCTTCTGAGAAGACAACTGATTGATCATGATGTCATTTTAATCTTGAGACATTCAAATTGCTTGACTAATGGATAAGAATATCTAGCAATATAAACATACACACCTGTCAGTGAGGGGAGTGATAACCAGTCTCTCTGTGCAGCCTAAGAACTCGTTCATGTAGGTAAAGTCTACGTCAGTGATCGAGATGAGACACTGATCAAGGTCTTCTTTGAAGTAGAAGCGAGATTGTTTCAGCCACTCGAAGTCATTGATGGACTTGACATGGAGCCTCACCTAGAATACAAATGGTTTCGAAATCAGCAAAATGAGAATAACAACCAAGAACATCTCTCATACCCCTTTGTTTTAGCTTCATTTGAGTTAATTTGACCATTCTTTCAAAGAAATATTTGTTGTCAACTGAGTAAATTTCAAACTTTGACGTTAACAAAATAGTTTTCATACAAAAGCTAAAATTTCTTGATTGTTTGTCAAACATATCCTTCTGACAACCAGGAAATGACATGTTTCAGAGACGTTATCGAGAGTCAATTCTTTAAGCATTATTAGATTATAAAATGCAAGTTTGTTAAAACCACTGATATTTGACAATTTCCACATCATGTTATATTCTCACCAGGTCATCAAAGATGTCCTTCTGATGCACATGGATGGTGATGAGAGTTTCAAACTTGGTCCTCTCCATCTTGGTCAGCTCCTGAGTGGTCTGTTCGATCAACATGTTGAGGAGATCGAGGAATTTCTGGTTGGTCTGTACCATCACCTTCTTGTCTGTCCTCGCATTGTTCAGAGAATCCTCGGAGTCTCGGGTCCAGATCATCTGCAGACCTAGCAGACCCACCTGAAGACAGAACAAAGGTAATTTGATGAAGAGTTCAATATGAAAATGTTCAATGGTTTTCTTACAAAGGTCTTGATACAATGTTCATAGTACTAATCATTTAAATTTTTCAAGAAAGTTCTTTTTTTTTGAAAGCGGGAACTACGATTCTCTTGAAAACTACAGTATTCATGTTCTTGAAAATAAACACTTTGTTGTCATGTGTTGTACACATGATAATCCTTGTTCTTGGCATGAGAAACTAGGCCCTGTTCTTGACAAGTCATAGAATCCCAAATTCAACAGGTAAACATTAATTATGGGGCATGTACCTGAGAAGCAAAAGTGTTCTCAAACTCCAGCAGATTGAAGGCAGGATCCTGGATGGCCACTGAAGCAGTCCTGATGATGCCGTGGAGTGACCTGCGCCCAATTTTGAGAAGGTCCCCCAGCCAGACCTCCACATTGCCCTGGGCATTGACTGGCTCATCCAGCATCACTTGTTCTCCCTCCTGGGAGTTGATGGCCAAGATCTTGTCATACACCTTCTCATCAAAGGTCACCAGTCGGGTGTTGTCAAACACGCTCAGCAGGTGGTTCTGTGAAGAGGAAATTACATATTTAAATCTTTTCAGTATGGTCAGGTCATTGATGTTCTCTAATTATTCAAACTGTTTAATTTGCAAGCTTAAATGATTTTGTTAATTTTTACAAATATTGTTTAAGATATTTGAAACTATATTATGGAGTAACAACTTCTTAATCCCTTCATGGTAATGACAAGCGTTAAACGTTCTTGTCAAGCGATAATCCAAAACAAAACAATGATATGTTGATAATTGTTTATAAGTGGAATATCTTAAATATCAGTTCCAATGTCAGGAGCCCTACCTGGATTGTGTGTGAGTCGCTGGCCTGACCGAGGATCTCGAGGAGAGCTGGATCAGACACAAAGAAGAACCTGGGGAAGACGAGACGTTTCTTCTCCAGATATCCAGTGAGAGACTTCTGGCAGATCTCCAGCTGCTCCAGGAGATGTGGCAGCAGCTGACTGAGGGTGTCGTCTCCCACACAGCACACAACCACGTTCGGGTTCTCGTGCGCTCGCATCATGATCTTCTGCCACGACTTGTCTATGTTGCTGAATCGCTTGGCTTCCTGTGAAGGTTGGAAATGGAGATATTGCAATGTTAATGGTGACAATGACCGAGATTGAAGATTTATACTCTTTGAGAGTTCTTGAGAATTTGCGGGGGAACCATGGTGGTAGTTTATGCTCCATAACAGAGTTGAGTTTATTTACTCAAAATATTGCAGAATTCCTGCAGAATCGGTCCTCAATGTAACCAAGACAAAAATTTGTTTATTGAATACCACATATGATAATTTTAGTGTGACATATTTATTTATTGAAGAGATACCTTAAATATATCGTACAAGTTTCAGTTTTTAATAACGCGACAACTATTAAAAACATTTTGAAATCAATTTACCTGAGGAAGCTGTTTAGCAATGTCACCACCGACGAAGACAGCCTCAAGATAGATCCAGAGGTTCTGAACCACCAGCCAGTTCTCAATGATCTCTGTGGTTCCTGTTAGCTTCTGTACCCACTCCTGGATCTTGGGCTTGAAGGGGGCGTTGTACCTGAGGGAATACACGCTTAGCTTTACGATATCCATCAATTTGGAATCATATTAACTTTTGTCTTTCAGGTTAAAATTCAAAAATTATCCCCATGTAAGGTAATGAGAAAAGAGGAAAAACTCTTGTTTTTTATAATGATAATGTTTTTGTTACTTTCCAATTTTGCTGAAGTGGTGAAAGAAAAATAACCTGATGCCTTGAAATGGAAATATTTTTTTTGAATATCTATACATAAGACATATCACAAAGTGTTCCCACCTGTTGCTGAGCAATGATCCAAGAACCATCAAGCTGTCTTCCATAAGAGCCACAGTTTCAGATGTTGTGTCGCCTGCAAACACAAAGTGTTCCTTTTCACTGATAAAGGGAAGTCAATTTCTTTTTTCTCTCAAACAATAATAATACTATGTCCAAAGTCATTGAAGGGAGCTTTGGTAAATAAGCCTTGTCCTTGGCTTAGGTAAATGTTAGAAAATACGTCCTTCTGGCATAATATCCTATTCTTTCTCATCCTATTCTAACGTACCCTTAAGAAGCAGTTCTCCCCTGGTCTTGAAGTTGGAGAACTGGAAGTCTTGTGTACTCCAGTCGTTCACAACCTGCTTCAGCTTGGCTTCGATATCCTTCTCCTTCACTGCCGAGATGCACACATCCTGAAACAATACATCTTGGATTAACAAGCAATCGCCACTGTCATGATGAAATATGCATAAAACATCTGCTAGGAAAGTTACATTTCGATTAATTTTTGTTGTCATTATAACAAACTTGATAACAAAGGTCATGAGGCCCTTTGTGATAAGGTATAGACATGAGGCCCTTTGTGATAAGGTATAGACATGAAGATATCGCACCTCGATGTCCTCCTTGAACTGGAGTAGTGGAGCCTTCATCAGGTCTCTGAGGAGGAAGTTCTCGGACTCCACGTCAAAGGTGTGTCCAGTCAGCTGAGCAATACGCTCCCAATGTCTCAGCATCATCGCCTTGTGAGCCATCATCTCCAGGAGAGGACAAGTCTCGTTGAAGTCGTCAATAGTCTTCCGCAAATCCTCATAGGCCTGCCATTCCTTCAAGGCCTTTGGCAACTTACGGCACCTGATTAATAAGAATTTGGTCATATATACTTTTATTGTATTGTATTTGTAATCTATGTTGTAAAGCGCCTTAGAGTCTTTTTATCATAAATTATATAGGGAGCTATATAAATCTCGCATATTATTATTATTATTATTATTATATAAAATACAATAACAAGGAAAACGTTATTGTCACAAACCTTAGAATTCTCAATCCTCAAAATGGCTCATTCACCTTCTTTTACAATGGAAATGTACATCATTTAACATTATTCAATTGTTACCTCATGCAAATATCAAGTTTTAAATTTGAAAGATGAACTAATTCACATGTTAGATCTAGATATCTGTTCTGTGACTGAAGACTCATACACAAAAACAGGGTTGAATACATTGCTTAAAAAAATGATCTACATCAGCTAAGTACAGATCATTGATTAGGATCCAGCCGTACCTATTTTGGAACTCCAACAATTCCCCATTGATCTTCTCAATATCGATGTCCGACCAGGCGACATCGTAGTATCCGTTGACGTTGTCCAGGACAGCGTTGTAGAGCTGGTAGAGCTTCTGAAGAAGGTTCAGCTCCTTCTTGATCCGCATCAGCTCGGGGTACTCCGTCACCTGCAGGCCGAACAACTCCTCTCCTCCGTGGTAAGTGATAAACTTACGGTACAGCTCGTCAAACTTGGCCTGGTAGATGTTGAGACGGTCAGACGCCTCTCGAGGGATGATCCCTTCCTCCATTGGGCCCCTGGTAGGCATAAATAGAATGATCAGCTGTTATAAAGATATTATTTTACTAGGTGAAAGGCATTATGACACTTATGAAGTCATATATATAAATATAAAGTTAGAAGACTTTTTTAAACAAAATTTGGAACTTTCCTCAGTCATGTCATATAGGCATGGATTTGACTAGACATACGTTTTTATGTCAATCCAAAATGATAAAAAGAATCATTATCAATGAAAAAACATTCAAATATGGAACCCACCTAGTGTCATAATCACCAACAAAGTTGTTGACATCTTTGATGAACTGTTCAACTCCAGCTGAGAGATCTGCCTTAAACTTAGGCTGGATCTGTAGAAGATGCTCCTGAACTGTGTCCACCTGTAAACATATCAACAACATGCTAGAATTTGGCTTTTGTTAACATACCCAAACAATTTAAAACATGAATTGACATTATAATACAACCAAATTAAGTATATTAGTTAAGCTGATTCAAATTGTCAAAATTGAACATGTTTTGCGTCTGACTTGATAAGTTGAGTCAAAATCTTTGAGACCTAGTCTAACATTTATTTCACATACCTGGCTTGAGAGTTTCTTCCAGCTGTAGGCAAGGGAGTCAACTCTTTCTGCATTCCCATCATTGAAGGTGATGTTGAACCGATTGAGAAGAGCATAGGTCTCTTCAATGGGACCAAGAGTCATGTCGATGCGGATTTCATTTTCTCGGATTTCATTGAGACCAGCCATAGCTCCTCGCACATCATCCAAATCTTTGATTGGTCGACTTAGTCTCTTCATCAGATTCTCACTGAACTCAAGGATTTCATCCATCTCACGTCCACATTTCTCATTCAGGGCCTTGGCATACGCAAGTTTCCAGTTGCGGGTTTCCGTGACCAGCGCCAGTTTGAGTGGATCGGTCAGGAATAGCACGGAGCCCACACGGAAACTCTGCTGAATCTCTTCAACGTCGGTCTCAAGTTTCTGTAAAACGATCAAGGCATCAAGGATATTGTGTTTTCACAAAGCTTGGAGGAAATTTTTTATCTTTTAATTCCTTATGAATTGACCATAATTGGTAGCTTTGGTAATTCATCCTTCAAATCATGCTACAGCAACAATTAAAAGATATATAAATGCAGTTCTTGAGAAGCAATAGAAGTTGGTGTTGATGAAAAACGTAAGAAATTGTAAATCATTACTCATGTTCCCTTTGGACAACAAGTGCAAACAAGTACTTTTTGTCCTGCAAATAACTCTTATTTCATCTCACCTGGTAGTACTTGATCTGAGCCTCAATCTCAGACATGATTGGTTTGTTGGCCATGAATTCTTTCACACTTTCCTCCGGCTCCTGCAAAAATATACATATTTGTCCTTGTAGTTCTGAAGGTTTTCAAGGCACAATAGGAATCAAAAGTCAGCAAGGTTACTTAAAAATTAATGTTAACCTTAGCATATTCATATCTCATTCGATAACAATTCAAAAAAAATATATCATAAATGCAAATACAAAAGCCTAATTAATTCCCTAAATCTATGACACCAGTCAATATATTTATTTATTGCAGGCCGTCAATCAGCAATTAAAACATTGAAATATAGAGTGAGTGGGTTTCAGTTTTGGCCACCTTAGGCAATTTTACTGCCATAAGCAAACTTAGTCCAAACTGAAGAGCGCAGAACATAAACCAGAGAAGGTGATAGAACAAAGCACTCACACTAGCCCAGAGCTCAGAGTAGATGGTGTAGACTTCGAGAGCCTCGGTGACATCTCCCTTGAAGGTGGAGATGATTGAGTTGAGCTGGATGACGATCTTCATCACGTCCTTGTGCTCGCTGATCACCTTGTGCAGTGGCTTCACCTGGGCTGTTGGGATCATCTTGGTTCCCTCGTCTCCTTGCTCTGCCGCTAGCAGTTCCATCTCCTGGGGGAATAGGGAAACAGTGTTTATGGGGATTGTGCACCGATGTTAATCTCAGAGGCACAGATATCTCAAATGGTTCATTGTAAAGTAAATCAAGGTAAGTATAAAGCAAGCAGCTCTCCTGGGGGGAATAAGGGGAAAGTGGTACATATTTAACATGGTCATGTGGATTGTTCTGTTCATTAGTTAACCTCTGGCCTGGTTATAGCACAACAAACTTTGAAATGAGCAATTTGCTTCTGAAGAGGAACAAAATTTGATGTCACAAGCTGTGAATTGATGTTAGCGCTTGGTCTGCTCTTAGTACAAAATTGACCCTTGTAAGGGGGAAATAAAGACTGAAAGGTACAAACATCTCCAATTGTTCACTTTGTCAAAGATAAAGTAAGTTACAAGCATGAGTAGAACACTTCACACAAGAACAGCAACACCACACAACATTACACCAATCAGGATAGTGATGTTTTAAAACAATATGTTAACTCACACAAAGCACTGCAGCTAATATTTTCCATGATCACATGTACTATCAACACTTCAAACCATAAAAACAAATGTTTTATCTATCATTATATTTTTTTCATTAAGTTCCATTACTAAGAGAAAGTGCAGCAAATACTTATACTTATAACACCACACTGACATAAAGACCATGCAAGGAGTTAGCACAAGGTTAAAGGTTAAACTGACCTTCCTGTCAGCCTGAAATAAGGAAAATATCCCATTACCATTTTGAAATTTGGACACAACATGCACATTTCAGAGAAGACACATATTTTCATATTCAACGTCATATTTAGTTCTGAAAGCAAACACAGCTAATTTTGAAGCTAGGTTGAAGCAAAAGCAAGGAATTATGATAGAATAAGCTTGCATTGTTCAGCAGTAATATTAGTAATCTTAGCCATAACCATTAGCAACCTAAAAACTACATTTGACTCCGTGATAACACAAGTGCAGTGTTGGTCCTTGAAGGGATATAGAAGAAAACTCTTCAGCATTGTGAGAAGTAAGAAACCCTGGCCATTGCAAAATATCTGTGCAAAATTTTTCAAATTGACCAATTAATTGTTCACCTTGGAACCAGTGAAAATTGTTTTGCTTAGTGGCAAAATTAATCAGAGCAAGGATCCTAAAAGGCATCAGCAGTAAAATACCTAGACTTTGTTAAGGCATAACATGATTACAAACCTTTTGCTGTTGCTTCTGCTGCAGGACCTGATGTTCCCACTGGGGGATGTTGGCGGAGGTCTTCAGGATCACCTGGACGGCCTTGTTCAGAGTGTGCTGCAAGTCCTCAAGACTTGGCTTCATCACAACGTTCGGGATCGCCAGGACCACGTCAGCCTTGAAGAGAGGAGGTTTGGGGTCCTCCTTGAGTTCGTCTCCCATGGTGTACTTGTTGGAAGCCTGCAGACGACGCTTGATGGTATCCAGAGACAGGCGTGTACACTTCACAAGAGCTTCGGTGTTCCTCTGAGTGAAGTAGTTCAGGAGGCTGTAGTAGCAACAGGGCTGGCACTCCTGGCATCTCTGCTTCTTGTTCTTGGGGTCAGGGGAGACACAAGCGTATCCTTCTTCTGCAGTCAGGTTGATCCTCTCCTCTGGAAGCAGCTTGCTACTCAAGGTGTTTACAAGCTCATTCACTGACTTCTCGACAAGAGCGCTTTGACTGAAGGAGAAATGATACAAAACTTATGCATCAAGGCAATAAAGGTCAATGTCAAAAAGTAAATAAGTAAAAAATGGCTATTATATATTGAATATTAAAATAATAATAATAGTTTGAAGGATCTTTAGGGATAATACAGAAAGGGTTAATATAACGAAGTCTTAAAATTCCATACTTAAACAGTTTCAAGTGATTTGTTCAGTTGAGCAATAGGGAGGTGTCATATGTACCAACACATTACTCCAACTTTGAACCCAAAATGTTTATATTTATAACCCATGTGAGGAGACAATATTCCCCAACCCTGTAAGTTCACGGAATCCAAGAAGGGACTAATACCCTGATATTTACATGAGACAAAAGGAGATATAATATGAACCATAAACACAACTTACTTTGCCAGTGCAGAAGCTTCAACTTTGACAACGTCCTCGGTGAGCTCCATGAACTTCTCTGCAGAGATAGCCTCATCCTCGGGCAGGTCACAGAGAGCAGTGAGAGACATGTCCTGGAGCACGGCCTCGATACGGCAGTCCAGGATGTCGTTCACTCTCTTCACCAGGTTCTCCAGGAAGGACATTTCCTCATAGATCTTGGAGATGTCTGGAGGAAACATGATTGAAATCTTCATCTGATACCAGTCAGAATGTAGAAAGCCTTTCTTTATCACAACAAATGGTTGTTGGTACAGAAAATTGATAAAATCAAAGATTTTTAAAGACTTGACAAGAACTTGATGAAATTCAAAGGGAACCTCATGCAAAAGGTTAATTCACATATTGACAAGATGCCAAAAATGTTATCTAGTAGACTTTGAAAGATGACCAAAGACATACACTACTTTCAGTTACTTTCCTATCTTTCAAAGGAAAACACTCATCTAGATAAGAGAAGCATCGTTGATACTCATAAATCTTCAATCCTTAGAAACTTAGAAAGATTACGAGGCAGACTACTCACAAGCATCAGTGTTGAGCGAGGTCCAGGTAAGGCTAGATATGCCGGGGTTGATGACTTCCTCAACACGGTCCTTGAAGGGTTTCATCAGCGGCAGAATAGCGGAACTGATGCTGGACAGGATCCTCGTGTACTCACTCAGCATCTCGGTCAGCCTGGAGGCAGTGGTGATAATATTACATTGGGACTTAAGGTAGTAAGTGGATGTCTTTACATAAGGGACTTGAGTGAGTTATTGCTTAGCGGCAATTTGGCAATATTGCAGCTATTAACAAGGCTAGAAGGATATGCTTGTAAGATTTTTAAAATTGGAGCATTTTCTTCCTCGCTCCTTGCAGGAGACGTCTCTTATATTTGTGCAGTAATATGAAGGACAACCTTATGATATAGTTGCAGTGCCAAATAATTTAAGGAAAGTACCAGTTATAGCATTAAAAGGCTTGAATCAAAGCCATTGACAAGTTCAAAGTGGCTGCTGTTATTAGTCAGGTTTAGATAGGTGTCTGCCTATTCTTACAATCTGTTTCTGTTTCTGAGATCTTGATCTCAAAATGAACACAGACACTTACATGGTGTTGTTGCTCTTGATAACTTCCTCCTTCACAATGAGTTCCTTGGCATCATTTGGGACTTCCAGACCCATGGCTTGCAGACATTTTGCTTCTTGAATAAGCTCCATGATTTGGGGGTCAAAGTTGACATACATCTCTCCAGAGTCAGGGTGTGAGACGAGAAGTGAAGCATGCAGTCCACTCTTGGCAGCCTCTACTGCACGGTACCAGCCTCGGTGATACAGCATCTGGAATAGAAAGCAGAAATTGGTAAATATGTAACTCATCAATGTAAAAATTATTCATACAAAGAGGTAACTATGTTCACAGTACATAAGCATGGTAGTCTCTACAAGGAGTCACTGGAGAAAGTGGTATTTTGCTTAATGGTTATTTTGAAAAATTAGATTCTGGTTAGACTGCCCTTGTAGGTCATGAATTGGATTTCTTCACTGTCATTTTGTATTATCTTCATGTTTGGTTTCTACATTTTGAACCCAGAGTCTCATTTCAAAATGTAGACACTGCATAAACGGCAGCATACATGTAAACATACATGGATCGTTATTGTCATGTTGCTTATTACTCACCTCATACTCAAGAAGCACTCCGGCCATCTTGTTGAAGTTTCGGATTATCTTCTTTGACTCTGTATGCTGCAACAAAAAAAGTAGTTGCAGAAGTTGTCAAATTACACCAATAGAAAGAAAAAACCATGATGAAAATAAAAGAAATCCTCTAACTTTATTTGATTAATTACTATCCCATATATATATATAAATTGGCCAACAGCTGCTCATTCAATCAAAATAATGTTTATCTTAAGTGTATTTAAAAGATGTTTCTAACCTTGAGAATCTCTGGTTTTGACTTGAAGACCTTCATGGGAGATTCGATCTTCCTGTAGAGCTGTCTAGCCCAGCTGATTCGGCCAGCGATTGGCGGCAGGTTACGAGGTACGACGGGATCGGCCTTGTGTTTCTGGTAGGTTTTGCGGATATTCTCCAGGTCTCTGCCGTAGTTCATCATAACCCTCATGTACTTCTCGTTCATGTCCAAGTTGGCGCCGCTGATGGCGTCAAATTTGTCCAACAGCTCGATTGCCTTTTCAGTCTGTAAAAAAATATCCATCAAATGAGTGGGATTGCTTTTCTGTCTATGGATTTTCTGTTTTCTTTATCGCAAATTTTCAAAGCAATTGACATTATTATGTTAATCACTATTACAATTAAATTGTGTTTTTTTCAGGAATCAACAAAATCAAGTGTCCCAAATTTTATATTACGGTATTCTAAATACACAACAACAAACAAATACATACCGAAAGAGATCTTGAAAACCAGGAGTCCATGAAAGTCTGAATGCTCATTCTGAGCGCATCAACTTGGTTCCTGAACTCAATGTAGTCTTGGTCAAACTGAAAATACAAAAATTACAAATTTATTTCATGCAAATGAATAAATCAAACTCTTTAAAAAATTCTTCTTTGAAAAGCTTTTTAGAAACTAGTGTTTTTTTAAATGTGTTATCAATAGAACTAGTGTTTTTTACAATACATAATGAAAAAAAATTATATAGAAAGATATTATTTATTGCTGAATTACGGGTCTCATGGCAACATAGCTGAAAACTGCTGACAATACACTAAACCCAAACTCACTCACTCTTTTTGTTCTGCCTTATTTTCCTCTTTTATACAATGACAATTCAAACAAGCTAATTATTTTGCTACACCAACGCCCTACCTCTTGTTTCCTGTGGTCAAGGACATCATAGCTCTTCTTCTTGGTCACATCAACGATGGTTTTGTATCGGACTACAATCGTGTCGATTCCTTCAATCTTGATGTCCTGGAGTCCCGAAAACATCTCAATTGTGTTGTTCATGTCTGTGATTTTATCCAGACGTTTGCAGAATGTGTCAAACTTGCCGAAAATGTAATTCTCACTGAAAATATAGAGGAAACATGACACATTGTGTTGTCTTTTCACCACAAGGATTACTACAAAGCTGAAACTTGCAGAAAAAAATTAACAAAATGTTGCTCGCAAATATACGAAAGAGCTTGACTTTTAATCAAATTTATTACTAAATGTTTTACTACACTCAAGCAACTTGAAAAGGTGATGTCTTAATATGTATTATAGTCTTAGATGATAAGTGTGGCATTTCAATTTGAGGTTTTCCAAATTTCGGTTTAATAACTTTAATTTCAACTCTAAATTTCAGGATATAAAAATCAAATCAAAGTATAGCTTTGTAGAAACAGGTCTTCCTTGAACATTCCTTGAAAAGTCAAGGGTTGAATCTAACACTGACCTGAACTCAAACTGCCTCTCATTGGGAGTTTCTCGGAGCTTGTTCTTGGTCTTGAGGAACTGTTTCTGGTACTCTTCGTTGAGCCGACAACACTCCCGCAGTCGCTTCAACAACTCTTTTCTGATTGGATGAAAGAAAAATCATTGTCAAATTCAAAAAATTAAACAAATCTCAAAAACGTTCATCTTACAACATACAAATGAAGTAACATTAACCTAAAAATAGAATTAAGTCATTGGTCAACTTGGTAAAATATTAGATTGTAGTTTTACTTTCTTGTTTGTGTAGATTGTTCACATAAAGTGCTTATATCTCATGAGAGATGGATTGTGCAATGGAGTTGATTTTGTAGATGGGTAAATTGCAGTGCTAGCTTTGATAGACCATTGATAGATAGCAGTGCAAACTTTGCTCACATAAGGTGTCCATATTGATAAAATGTTACAAAATCTTGCCATGTTCATCCATTAAGCAATGCTGTACATCATGATTCATCATGTATTATCTCTGTAATATGTATTTTTGTTTACATTTATGTAAAAACTATAGTTTAGTGGTGTACTATAGGCCTATGGCCTTTTCAGTATGAATAAAGATTGATTGATAAAATGGATTTTAGTCTGATGACAAACCTTGGATGGTCCCAGATTTTGGAGACTCCTTGCATGATGTAGGCCTTGCACGTAGTGATCATCTGATTGGTCACCTTGACAAAGAGGGACGTCATTCTCTCGGACGTGTTGTAGTACTGGGAGATACTGTAGATCATTCGCACTGCATTCATCAGGCTCGGGATGTGCTCGATCATATTGGCCTGTTGTGACAAAGAATATCAAAATATTATAATTTTGTGTACATGTCTTGTCATGTTATTTTTTTAAATTGGTCATTATCAGACTTTGACCATAAAGCCAAGTACTTTATTATAGTGATATTTAAAGGCTGTGGAATCCAACATTAATCCATTTCAAGCCAATGCAGGAAGTTTGGCATCTAGACGGCACAACTGACAATAATCTATAGCAAAATGTTGTAAATAGTAAACAAAGGTTTAACCACCCATACACTATGCAATGCTTACAATATTATTTCAATAGTAATACAGTTTTGAATTGTTTACTCTAAATGACATTTTATCTAAATAGAAATAGTTGAGAAGAAGCACGTACAATATTATTTCAAAAGTAATACAGTTTTGAATTGTTTACTCGAAATGATATTTTATCTTAATAGATATAGTTGAGAACAAGCACGTACAGGTGTGCACTTGACTAGAGGTCCGAAGAACTTGTCCAAAGTGTACAGGTACTTGACATTGTCCTTCGCCTCGTTAGCAGCATCGGTGATACGGCCGTCCTGAAAGTAACATTTATTTTCATAATTGATCACAAAAAATCAGGGAATTTTAACTTCGATCAATATTTTTAAATAACTTCCTTGATGATGAATAAACAAAATCATAAATTTATCTTGAACTGAACTTACCAATTCCTTCCACTTTTTGAGAGATTTTGATTTTGCCACCTGAAGAACTCCCACAACACGCTTGACTCGAGAGTTCTTCATCTGTTCTAGAAGACTGAGGAGAGAAAAAAGTTTTAACATTTAGAAATTATTCCATATTAATAGCATTTTTACTGTTTTAAAGTATAAAGTACCTCAAAGAATCAATACAAGAAACTATATTTCCTTTTACAAAACAAAATTTAATTATTCCATAAGATTTTAAAAAAAAAAAATTATTAATATTATTTGATATCAAAACATTATGTCCAAGCTGGTAAGAATTGGGCACTTTGTTCTATTTTGCAATATGACCTCACAAAATTACACAAAGCTAGATTTCAAGCCAAGTTATTAAAATAACGGCAATCCCTAACGTAGTTCGACCCCTTTAACAAAACACCTGTGAGATCAAAGGCTGGACTGGTACAGAAACACCTGTTTACACCTTCTGTTCATATCCCTGCCGCAACCGTCAGACAATGTCAATAATTAATCAACCTTGTAATTAGCGAGCAATCAAAGGCAGAGAATCAATAAAAGAGCAGTGGTGTAGTTAAGGGAGATTTCCCTTGTGTGAAATAAATGACTGCTCGTCTTTAATAAATGAAGCCCTGAATATTAATAATACCTGCGCTGGAGCAATTTTGATTTTGTTGATAAAACTAAGAAATGTCAATTTTTCATCTGCTGTTGTATTAAAAGTTATTTGGTCTTGCAAGCAGGGTATTTCTTGAGATATAGAAATTAATAAACTTAATATTGCATTTTTGCCACCAAAATGTTTTACTTGATTTCATCAATGCTTCAGTATTTGCACTTAATAAAATGATACTTTTAAATTGGACGGACAACGTTTAAACAAGGTTTGAAATAATAATGTATGGACACCTTTTGTCTCTTTTATATTAAAGAGAAACACAGATATTCATTTTGAAGCAAGAATCAGGCTTAACACTTCGAGAGGACAATTACGTTTTCAGTTGGATCAATCAAATGAAACTAATTAAAGTTTAACTACAAAGCATCCATAAAATCAATGACGGTAAAGACTCCTCTAGATTCAAAAGAGAAAGAAACAGAAGAAAGTTTTAACAGCTGACATGACTGATTTTTCAACTCAAGGTAATCAATCATTAAGGAGAACTAATTAACTTTAACCGACAACCACACATGTACACTTGGTAACTGAGTCCCTGTAATCTAAAGGATTTCACTTTGCAATGTTTTAGATCCTCAAATTTGTTTAAAAGTTTAAAGCCAACACAATGCTTTAGACCTCAAATCGACTTGATTTGAACATCCTAATATCACTTTTAAAGTAACTATTTTACATGATGCATATCATATCAATGTTGCATGATTCGAGGTGTGTCCAGGATCATTTTATTTCCTAGATATACACACTGGACATACCTTTCATATGACTTCCAGCGGGCTACTGCTATTTTTAAATAAATTTCAGAAGCTAATAAGATATGAAATATTTCTACAAATATGATGTTTAACAGCTTCACCCACTTGCAGATTGTTAAGCCCAGAGATAAACAAGATTAACCCAATATATCACTCATTCCTTTCTGGTATCTCTTGGCTTTATATGAACATCATAGCAAAATATTACAAATTCACTCACTTGTTGAATCTGGCCATGCGACTCTTCCAGTAGGCCAGTTCGGCGGTAGGTCCGATGTCGTCAGCTTCTCTCCTCATCTGTTCACTCTCGGCCAAAACCTGCTCGATCTGTTTGGACCACATGGACAGGAGTTCCTCCAGCTTCTCTAGGTGCTCTGTGTTGGACGCTGAGAAAAAAGAATCAAACAAATTTTATTTGGGAAGTGTATTATCTCACTTATAACTCTTAAAACAAATTTCCACTAAATGGTAAGTTCTTTTAACTACATGGACTGTAGTTCTTGAGCTTCTCTTGAGCTGTTCAAAATGCGCTGTGATCAAAGTTGGGGGAAAATATGTTGCTGAGAAATGTTTTATTTTTTTTTTAAACTAGAGGGAGTCAGCCATTTATTCAGAGGAATTTATCATACATTGAAATTAAAAGACCTTTTGCTAAACAGGAGTCATAAGTATCACTTTGTAATTCTTCTATTATTTGACATTATATGTTATCCCTTTGTTTTCAACATGTCACAATTTTTCAAGAAAACAAAACATAGAAAAAATCAAATGAGCCAGCAAGTCACACGCACCTGTAGCCTGAAAGTCAGTGGGTGACTCCATGCTGTCAATGATTGGTCCAGTGCCGTTCTCCTGCAGTGTCACCTGACCGTCCATGTTGTTGAGTGCCGAGATGAGGCTGCTGATAAACTTCTCCATATTCTCCAGGAAGTCCTCCACCTGAGCATTGTTTCCGTTGGTCCCGTTTGACAGAGTTCCCCATTGCTGAAAATAAACATTGTATCTTGTCAATTGCAAAACATCTTTGCTTAAATGTACCAGCAACAATGTTTTTGACATGTCTAACATGTTCTGTTTGACAGGTGATCCAATGCTGGTAAGAAACATGGCATGTTTATGGTAAAAATATTATCTTTGCTTTGTGCCTAAAAAAACATAGTTGTATGTCTCTCAGTATTCTTTTTTTTAACATTTGATCACATCCCCTTTTTTAATGATTATTTGCCTGATTATGATAATCAAACATACTGTGGATTCATATTGAAATATTTCACAACCTAATGTTTCGAAATTTTCTCTATTTATTTGGTTAACCAAACAGTGCCTACTGAAACAATAAAACTGTAATGTAAGTCAAAAAGCATCCAAAATACGAACCTCAAGAGATTTAAGAGCAGGCAGAACGACTTTTGACATATGCTTCTCAAAGCCGCTGAGCACTTTTCCTCCATTGCAGTCCATCATTCCGAAGTTGACCTCTTGGGCAATGTTGTTGTTTGCAATTGCTTTTGTTGTCATTCTTAGGAAATAAAGGCAAACACCTGTAAGGCCCTGGAAAAGAATGAAACATTCAGAAAATTATATGAGTGAAAATATCCAAGTAGACAATACATGAAACAAAGTTACTAAGAAACTGTATAAAACTATGATAAAAGAACAAAAGTTCAGATTTTTTGTGGTGATTATAGTTTGCGAAAATATATGGCAAAAGATTTGTTATTAATTGTATAAATTTTTGTATAGATGTCCATATAAAAAATACATACAAAACATATTTTAAAACAAACATTCACAATAAATCTGGTCCTTCTTTAGCCTAGATTTATTAAAATGGGAAATACTTCCAAAAATCTTAAAAGAAAAAATTATCAAATATTAGAATTGAAAATTTAAATCTTCAAAACTAATTTCAATACTACCATATCAACAAACCACTTCTTACATCAAAATATCCTAAAATCTAAAACCTTAAGTGTAGTTACCCCCCATTGGTGAAAAAGAGCGAATAGTAATTATATTAATAACCATAAAAAGCCATATCAGATTACAACTACACAAGCTTAAAGGAATAATTAGATAAAAAGCATTAACAGATTGCTTTTATGGAAGTGTAATTAGCCGAGACAGTCACACTTAAGTGTTGTTTGCCAAGGAAAACTGGGGACGTTTGATTTCAACAAATAGATTTGTTCGAGCTTAGGCCACTTAGAATAGCACAATAAGCAGAATCAATGTACTGAAAATACCTAAGCGTGTTGATCTTGACCAAGTTTGACAATATCTAGCATTTAAATTACTTTAATCGTCTAACATTAAAAAGGAGCATCGTATATGCTATAACTATTACTTTCACCAAGATACCAATTCATATTTTCACAGTGAGTATTACTGAAGCTAAAAAAAAAGCTAAAAAGCCCAATGAACGAGAAGATTATCACATCAATGGAAAATAACAGGGCAAATGAAAAAAACTTCTGCAACCACAAAAGACATATCCGATTACATTCAATGCTGAAAAGGGATTTAATAGCTCAATATAAAATGTTGCTACTTTCACTTTGATGAAAGTGTTATAGGTCAAAACACCGTATAAAAAGCAATGAGGGCCTTGAATAGTAGCTAGGGGCGTGAATGCCATGTCAATTCACATGCGCAAAAAGAGTATCAATTACAGCTTAATAATACTACCATTAGCACTTTAAGTATGAAGGAAATGTAATGGCCCATAGCCACTGAGCTCAAGTGTTATAGTCCTAAAATCACACCAGCGACGCTTGAAGAGATTTCCTTACTGGGGTATCAGTGTAGTTGAGCGAAGGCACAAGGATTGTTAACGACAGAAATCAGACAAGTTGGAGAGAAAATCAATAAGTATTGATCACGAGATCAATAACTTTTGAGGTCTGGCTGGTGACACGCTACAAGACACTGGCGATTATTACGCGACCATGTTATCAAGCTATTTTGATAAATGTTGTTGATGACTTCATGCAATCTATATTTGATTTTGATTTGGTCGGACTTTAAGATTAGAATTGACAAAGTTCAGAAAAACTGAAAGTAATGTTAGTCTTATTTTTTAAAATATGATATTTCTAAAAATTACGAATTAATAATTCAAAAAGCTCAAGATAAAAGCATAAGAATTCTGGAAAATTTGATTTAACAAATAGGAGGAGGTCATTACAAGCATTCATATTGTTTTAGCACTATTTTAACTATGAGCCACAAAGGGACATTCTGATCAACTTAACAACCAATTGATTATTATCCTTAATGGCTACCTCAGTATCTCCGCTTGTGATGAACAGCTTTTTGGGTGGAGTGTTGGCAGTTCCTGTTTTCTGAAAAAAAAGGTGATAAATTCATTAGAATATCTGACAAATATTTCATAAATAAAAAACATATTTTTTAACTATCTAGGACAAAAATAATAATTCTTCTTCTGAATGTCAGATATTGAATGATAAACATGCTGCTTTCACATGACTGATATTTTGTTGAACATGACTGGATTGAAAATGTTTCTTCTCCACTTACTGCTGCATCTTGATAAAAGAACATCAACTTCCTGGTGCCATTCACAGCGAAGAATGCATCAATCAAGTCAAACTGGAAAAAAACCCGGTAACATTGAATATAAGATCTGAAAAGGCATGTCATGTCAAAATGATATTTTCAAATATCAAAGCAGGAATTAGTATTTTTTTACTATAACAGATTAGTTCTTAACTTCACAATTGCCTGTTGAAAGTCAAAAGTTTACCTTTTCATCTCCCAAAATAAAATCTTCTACAACTGCTGAATCAATTCCGAGAGCATCAGAAATCTGAAACAAATACAAAATATTTACTAACAGATGGAAAAAAAAACCAAATGAACTGAAAAATTTGGCTACCACATTGAAACTAAGACAAAAGGGTCTGGTTGAGCTTTGAATAGAGTATTTGGAAATAGAAGTAGTTATCATTTTATGCCACTTTAACATAATTGCAACCATAAGCGAGGAGAACATAATAAGGAAGAAGTTGTTGCAAGTAGAAACTAGAAAGCCTGCAACACCATTGTGGCTATCCATAATGAGGAACAGTGTCCGAAATAACCACTCGCCCGGTAGCCCGATGCTAGTTGAAATTTGCCTGGACTAGTCGAAATAAAGTAATGATAGCCCGGTTGGCTAATGTGGATTAGTATATCAAAAATATTTTGTCTTCTTTTCATTCAATTTTGTAATTAATTCAATTACTATTTTTGTGTCAGTTTCCGATCACCCCCATCACATGAGCAGATATGTGTTTGAATTTAAAACAATGAATGTAAGAAAACATTTTTTATCTTTCCTTAATTGGGCTAGTAATTTTTCTTTTGGGCTAGTAACTTTGAAAACTTTCTAGCCAGGTTTGCTAGTGATCTTGAAATTTGTTTTCATACACGTCACTGATTAGGAACCTAACACAAATTGACAAAACAAGCAAACCAAAAGTTGAAAAACCTGAAATCATAAAATAGCATAATGCCAATACAAAATTGATGCAAACAAATTGTCCAAGAGTACAAAACTTGAACCTTTTGATTGAAAGAGTGTTAAAACATAAGATTTCTCTAATTTACCTTTTCAATCAGGTATGAATGCCTGGCGTCCATCTGTAAAAGAGATAAAAATGTGAAAACAAATCTTTCAGTATTCATATAGATTGTTTTTAATCATCTGCACAACCAATTTACCTATGAATTTCAGATCAACATTTCTGATAATAGATTTCAAAACAAAGCAAGATTAAAATTCATACACAACATTTATATTTCAACATTTAATATCTTTATGGCTCTTACTGTCCCTTTTAAGTTAATAAATCAATGAAACTCACGTGAAGTTTTCTCTCATCTTTGTTTGCTTTTGCTCGTTGAACTTCCTTCATTGCATCACCTGCCAACACTATCTTCTTCATCCCCATCTGAAATAGATATTTGGAAATTATTATTTTCTTAAGAACACCATAATTAATGAATCATAATTGAAAATGGAAAAAAAGAAATTGTTAACACTTCTTAATTTTTTTTTATCGAAGTTGACTTTCTATATAGCTACTTCAGGCATACAGAGTTTTTAAAATGATTTCTTCTTCATTATTCTCAGTTTCTTCTAACCAATAAACAAATTCATGTAACATTACTGTAAGTGGAACTGTCAATGTGTGTCTATTTCAAGCATGTGATTAACAATGTTGTCTAAAGCAATCATTCAAAGCAAGCACAATTGTATCTCCTGCTAACAGCATGTCAATAGCGTTGTATATAGCATAACAATTACCAATCAATCACGTCAATATACAGGGTAATGCTCTCATGGCCAATAAAGACACAAGGATTATTGCATGAAGGTGTTTTATTGCCGCAAGGAAATGCGCCGTAAAATAAATGGCAGTGTGTTAAGTATTATGTTTCTATTCACCCCTCTTAGACAAACAATAAAGAAAACTTTTTAAACATTGTGACAAACAAAATGAATTAGGGACTTAAAAACTTGGACACAATCTTATCATTGATTAAAAATGTTGGTAAGTTGAATAGGCTATAATTTTCATTTATGTTACAGAAACAGTCGATCCATCAATTAGGAAATTAACCCTGGTAAACATTTGTTGTAGCTCAATTGCTTAATGATGTGTTAAATTAGTCATACCAAATTAACTAAACACAAATGTGTCACTTTTAGACATAATGGCTGCATGAAAGCATTATGATTTAATGGATGTTTTCTTTGGCTGGTTACAAGTGTACAATAGGCCTTTGAAATTTGGGAATAAATGTTGTGATTTAGATTGATTATATTGAAACAACAGATAATGAAAGGTAAGTTAATTAAGGATTAAGTAAGTAATTAATTAAGTAAGGATATTTAGTACACATTGTTAAATAAATGAAATAGATTTCAATGATACTGCATGAGAGATAACAATAAAGAAAGAGAATTTAGTCTTTTAATCTATATAATCTTACCTTCGAGGGGGCCTTTGGCGCCGGTTTCTTAGCTCCTTTGTCATCTCCAGCTGAAAATAAATGATTCAGAAAAAAACATAATAACTTGATCATCAAAAACAATTTAATATGATTTATAACAAAGAATGAAATAGTTTATACACATTATTGACTGTTTTATTAAGTGTTACTATGTATATGTTCAAACATAAAAATAGGATACAATTTTCTTTTAAAAATATGCCTGAAGCTGTCAACGTTCTGCTTTGACAGTGAAAAGCTTACTCAAAAAAACAACCAGCAAACCAAAGACGTTTTGGACTAAAATTGAGCAAGGAAAATAATTTACCACATAAGTTTTAGTTTCTCAAATAGTTCATACCAGGGTATATCTTTGTATACAAGCTAGGGTATACTATCAATATAAGCAGCATAAGCAGTAGTATATATGTATTTGTATCTTTGACAATTATGAATAGGACATTTTCAGGGATTTGGGTAATTATTTGAATTTCAAATGGCCCCCGCCATCACCCAACATATCAATAATTAACTTCAAAATTTTAATGTGTAATTTTTTCGTTCAATGTGCTAAATGGCCTTTCCAAATCACTGAATCAAATTTACTTCATACAAAATAAAAATATCAATATTTTTTTATTAATTTTATTCAAGATACTGTTGACATAATCAACCCATCTTCTGTTAACTTAAATAAGCATGGATCAAAAATATATCCTTGTGTAAGACAACACGATTACGGCCTAATCCGTCGAATTTTCAAAATTGAACTGTACCTATCCGTCGAATAACGCTTGAGTGATTTTGTACCGATCGGTCGAATCTTGGCGAGCATGAGACCCTGGGAGAATCTAAGTTAATTAATGAAGGGGTGTACGGGTTGTTTACAAGCATTACGATTGATCACTTGAAATGAAGTAAGTTGCTTACATGATAAAATCTTATTTCATCGACGGACATATTACTGAGTAAAGTGTTCATACTGTAAAACCCTTTTCTGTTTATATAAATTTAATACTTTGATGAAGGATACAAGTTAAATGTTTAATTGATCCTTCGTGTCCTTATGCAAATGCATGTATGACATATGCATCACTTTCAAATCATTTTACTTATACTTTGGCATTACTTCCAAGTTTTTACCACTTTCTAACTTCCATTAAATTTGATGATGTCCATGACCACTTAAAATATTATGCCCATACCATTTGGCTATAATTGAGGCATGGCCCTCACGTTTTATATTGATAATGTTATTTACTCTATCAATCTATCTTTATTTCTTTGTGCACAGTGGAGGCCATAGGTCCAGTCTACATTTCAGATTCATAGAGCGATTCATATGTAGATAATCACAAGATTTTGAATTTACATAAAAAAACAATACTATTGACAAGTGACGTGTACCATCCTTCTTCATAAGTCTAAACACAAATTCTGACAAAAAATTATACTATTTATTAAAATTTTGCTGTTGTTCCCAAATATAGCTAAATCCAAAAGTGTAGATAATATTTTATAATTTTTTTTAGATATTTACTCATTATATACAACATCGCATCATCTTATCTTCAAGTGATCAAAATAAATGAATGAGAGACCAAACACCCCCTTTGTCTTATTTTGGAACGTTCCAACGTTATGTAAGTCAATCAACAGCTAAAATCACAGTACCGATCCGTCGAATGGATTTTTCTATTCTAAAACTAGAAATTCGACGAATCGGTATGCGACCGACAACACTGACTTGGCCTGTACAAACCCTTCTCTAGTCACAGCTAGGGTATGCTGTTGCTAGGGTCAGGCAATGCATACCAGCTCTATTCAATTACACACTGAATACAGTTCAGTGAGGTTAGCGCTTTAGTAAGTTCTATATAAGTAACTCGTACATCAAGTGGGGTCTCTCAAACCCAACAAAGCATGACTTCATGACTCCAAAGGCATGACTTTATCAATCCAACATAAGATTGACAAAATCTACTTCAATATTTGCTCTTTCTTTTGAACATTTCCATAGAGCACGCTTATTATTGTATACATGATAGAATCGTAGCATAATGTAATACAAAGATGTAAGAAAACTACTTCAATATTAGCTTTTTCCTTTGGATCTTTGCACAGTACACACTTATTGCTGTATACAAAAGAATTGTATCATAATCTTATACAAAGATTGATTAAATCTACTTCAATATTTGCTTTTCCTTTAAACATTTGCATAGTACACACTCTTAATAATAGAAATGAAACATTATCTGATGTAAAGATTAAATAGACGACAAATGTATCCTCCAAATATTAGCTTTTCCTAGCTTTCAACAGTGCAAGCTTATTACTCTAAATAAAAAAGAGAAATTGACTGCTATTCAAGAATCAAAGATCACCACACGCACAAGTATGTGCAATGTTTTTAAATAATAAATTAATAGTCAATAGATCATGTTGATATCGCATAATTAATCTAGCTTGTTGAAATGAACGAGGTTATGATGAAATGAGCAAATTACTTTTGCCACTTGCTGTAGGATTTACCTTTTTATGAAGTGAGAGTCATTTCAAGACTTATCTACATAGCATGATATATATACAAAGCTCTTGAAAAACAGAGGTGTGTGCTTTATCAAGACTAGCTTACTGATGCAAAGTATGTAGAACCAAACTGTTTACATTACAGTCAATCAATGGGAGATTTTCCACTCATTGTGTTGGTATAAGACCCATAATGATAAGATTTGTATACATATACATAGAGATTTATTTATATGCCTCTTGAAACGTGAGAGTAAACTTACAGAGCAAGTGCTGCTGGTAAATTGACATTTAAATTTTAGAGGTAGAAATAATTTAAGTTTCAATACTTTTCTTTTCTATATTTGTGGTATTGAAATTAATTCATTTAACATACAGCAATTCTTACTTAAAAAATGAGTAAGAAAATACATTTGTTAATATTGTTTGGGTAAATTTCCTTCAATATCATCATTTTTTTAAATTATTTCTTTTGTAGCTTTGAATTTAGAAATGTAGAAATTTATAAAACTTATTGACTTCATTCATTATAAAAACCATCAATTAGCATTACTTATTGATACTATTTTATTTGATAATATACTATTGATAACTTTTAATTAACATTATCCCTGCTAACATTACCAACCTGAATCTAATGAGCAATGAGATTGCAATATCATTATACAGTAGGTTTCATATTGTCGGTATTCTTTTTAAAACTAAAATTCAATAATTCATGTTTTCAGTTTCAGAAATTTAATAGTTATCAAGTTTCGACTTTGTTTGCGCTGTCCATAAATAAAAAGTAACCTTTTTTAATATATGAAGGAAAAGAAATCACTTATAAACTGGGAATAAAATTAATGATTATGTAATTTCAAAGCCCCAAAATTGATAGAAGAAAAGGCTATTTTTTACAAATGATATCTTTTTAAAATTATTTATCACATAACTTTTTAATTAGTTTTACATGTTAAACTTTGAAGTTTTGAAAGTTCAATATTTCACCTTAAAATAATGCAATTACTACAAAATTCTGTTAAGATCTATTTCATTTCTGTTTCTAAATGATGACATTGTAAACAAGGGAACAACCACGTTATGAACCCTACCTTTGGTTACTAATGGGGGAGCGACCTCTTGATCTGGTTTGGGGCTTTCGGCCTTATTCAATTCCTTTTCGCTTGGCCCGTCGTCTGTTTCGACGTTAGCCATTTTCGTATATTTCCTAGCTAGCTCTTCCAGAAACGAAAGTCCTGCACTTGGCTTGTCAATACACAAAATGAATTGTTTCTATCAGTCTTCAGACGACATTGCGGTTTTGTACCCGAGCCGACATCTCTGAGTCGTGTCACCGCGCACGTGTTCACACTTCCGCACTGCAGGGGATACAAAATAGTTCTCATTAAAAACGCTGCTTTTTTCTTATTTGAAAGTAACTCTGTCATCAAATATTACCAAAGAGATAGGGACACACTGCGTTGTAAGTTCCTGAAGTTATTTTACAATAATGCTTGTTTTTGTACAAAAGTTATTTTTTGGCGGAATAATATTTTAGTTGGTAGCGCTTTGGAGACGTTTCCTCACCATGACGACGTGTATACAAAGGAGCTAGGCACGAATCGGATTACGCCTATTATTCTTACCTAATCACCTTTACGTATCGAAAAGCTTTTTATGGCAGAACGCTGTCGGGCTGTAAGAGGCTATTGTTGCATATTACTTGTAAGGGGCACGCGTACTACGACTATATTGTAGATTTTATCTTAAAATATTAAGAGGCTATTTTTTATCAACATTCTAGATCTTCACTTTGACAGTCAGTTAATTTATTGTTGGCCTAGTCCTTTACAGAATGCTAGATTCGAGTTTTTTCACGATGATTTAAATTCAAAGTTGCTTATATCTTGCATCTATTTTTGAAAGATTGATTTTGAGAAAGATGCTTTAGGCCTATAGGTTTCCTCACATAGGCCTATGTAGGGCTAGGTTATGACAACGTTCAACGGGTAGAAATTAATTAAAGCAACCTCACTGATATTTGAGTAGGCCTACATTTAGTAAAGCATAAAGCCTACATGTAGTTAAAAGCCTCACTGATTTTATAAACTTGTCAGGTCTAAAACTGAGCTTAAAATAGCTTTCACCGTGTTAAAGATCTATCACGATGTGATACGATCTATATTATTTGTCAGCTATATTTAGGCTACATGGGAGATATGGGCTGTTATCGCACAGCGTCGGATAAATTCAAAATAGGCTCTAAATAATATAATGGTTTTTTTTTCAATTTCATATGTTTTAATGAAGTTCGTTTTAATTATGACCCCTGTGTATGTAATGTCTGTTGAAATGTAGCTTAAATCTTAAAATAATGGTAGTATCAAAATCGATTTAAACTTAGCATTTCAATGAACTTATCATTATAAAATCAATATGATTTGTGAACAATGTTATTAACTGTATTTCATTTTAATTGACATTGAAATAAAATGCACCCAGTTGCCCTTTGCAGTAAATTTACATTTTCAATAATCGCGAGGGAAGGAATTCGAACTTTAAGGCCCTTTAAAGGAGCAGTAGCACGTTTTTTGATAATTTTACATTTTAGATTTTTCACTGATAATTGTACGTTAATGCTTAATGTTTTATTTTGATAGTGTCAAAAATATCATAACACAAACCAATTATCCATAGTCAGAGGACAAAGTATGAAGATTCGCCTAAAATCCATTGGCGGCCATTTTGTGTGAACACCTTTAATTCATTTTGTGTAAGAAAAGGGAATAGCAAGGCTAAACTTCACATTATATATTTGAATCATTACTGCTCGATTTTGTTTAAATGCATTGTCTTTCAATTTGAACCATTAGTTTTCATTTTCCTGACATCACCTTATAAAACCCCTAAAACGTGCTACTGCCCCTTTAACAATTGATTGACGATTGGATCGACAGCTACATGTACGCATGAAGATATATATATACGGCCCACTTTAGGTCACGACAAACGACCGATTTATAACATGTTAAGTCTCAATCTCTTAAACGTGTAGATGTAATAAAACTTGACATCTAACTGTATTGTGCATGTTAAAACTCTATGGAGCCGTGTACACAAACAGGTCTTAGACCAACTCGGAGTTGTGTGTCATAACCATTGACACAGAGGCATGTCAATCGTACCGTAATCCTGGTGATTAACGGAATTAGACCTACCTGTACTCAATGCTTAGTTTTCTTATTTTCTTTTTTAAAAAAGGTGACGGGAAATTTATAATTAAACTATTCAGATGACATGTACAATACTGTTTCAAATATCATTGAGTTTATAAGACTTCTTTTCAGGCTATATTTTGAATTTCTCATTTTTCCTTTGTTTTTTCTTTTTCCATTTCAAATCATTTATACATGTTTCATGAGTAGGCAAATATATTTACAAAAGTAGTATTCCAATCATTGTTAACAGAGGTAAGTGAATACAATATTTCATGATAAGTTTGTATAGTAAGTCAAAATAAGAAAGCTGTATGGACAATGAGGGTTAATATTTTATGAGAGCTTCATTCAATGCCTAGTATTATTTGGCACACTGGTTCTATTTCTAATAAATACATCTAATCTGTTAATTCCTCAGTTTATCCAAGACTGTTTTTGCACCATAAAGGGGGTTAATAAACTAAAGTAATAAATTCAGTCTTCATTCACATTTATGTTTTCGTTTACATAACATTTATTAGGAATCAATCTTCCTGATTTTGAATCCAATTCTTTTTGGCATTTTCCTGTAAATTTTAACCTATGGTCTACCGATTTTTTTCGAACAATTTACGTAATCACTTCATTGGTCATGTTTAAACCGATGATGCAAAAGCTAAATATTTTTTTATCTCCCGTTATATTTGGTTATCAAAATGTAGATTAGATGTACAACTAGAGAAGTAATACAAAACGTGCTACTGCCCCTTTAACGACTTGTTAAGTAAAAGACGTATTGCAGCCTACAGTTGTGCTTCTCGGGGCTACAACAAATATCGACTTTATGTTTTGTGTCTTCAGTAATAAGTCGAAGTAAGAAATCTGTCGACAATCCGTCCCTGTACTAATCGATCACAGTTGATAAGATTTTTTCAAGGTCACTTCAAAGTCTTTTCAATGTTTTTAATTATAAACTGGTAACTATTAAGATTTTTCATATTGTCATGGTTTGAATTTTTACAAATCATTTTGATATTATTATTTAGATCCTTATCAATGGATTTATCATTATATTTATCATGGCAAATATTGAAAGACAATTAATTCAATCCTTTTTTTCCAGATGTATAAATCGGCATTGAATGAATTAAAACACAAAACAAATATATGAAAAAAAGTTTATATACTGAAAATATTTTTGTTATAGAATCAAGATGATATACCACATGACCATGTATTTTATTATAAAACCCAAAAAGTAGGCCTACACCATCGTATTACATTTAACATTACTTATTTACAATAATCAATTATTTAACTTACATGTCTAGTAAAGTTCGATTAGAGTATTAAGATTGTGAGGATATGAAAATCATTAGATTGAACTTGGGCTCTGTACCAATCTTGTTTGAAAATTTCCACAATTCAGGAGTTTATGAAAACCAAATTTATTCAACCGGTGAAATCATGTTCTAAATCAACTCGATCATCCTCAGTCTAAGAACTTGGTGTTACGCATCAAGTGGAAACTGCATGTGGCCATCTTTGAGTGAACACCTTTTATTCATTGGATTTTGATTAAAAAGAGGTGTGTTTGTAATTGGTAATATTTGTCTTCCTTTTAACTAGAAAACCCTTATTTGCCTAAGAAAAGGTAAATTTAAAGACGAGCTCAAACCTCAAACAATACCCAAACAAGACGAGTGAGCACATCCTCCCATAGCTTTTTTATTAAGGAAAATTTAAAGTTTATTTCAAACTTTTTTGAGGCAAGTATCCTTTGATAGTGTTTGATACGTTTGGCAATACCATTCAACGACCAAAGCCGTTATATTAGAGCGAGAACGATATTTATGAAGTTTACGGTAGTTGTCTCAAACTGAACCACCGTAACAGTATCACTATACTGCGACAACCCGATGATTAAATCTTAAATCTGTTTGGGGTGATAGAGGAAATGACTGCACCGAGGCATGAATCTGTTTGGTAATCTGTATAGACTGATGTAAGGTCTCGAAATGTTATTCATAAAACAAGTCTATAACTGCAATTAATGTAAATTCTCAACTGTACTATGGACCGCTGAGTCGATGCATTTCCTTCAAATATTTAAGGGGGCCTTGGTATGAGCCGCTGAGCCCCCCCTGCTGAAATGAATCATTGAATAGACATGTCTGTCTATTTTATTATGGGAGTAAAATTGAGGGCAAATGTATACGGCCACGAGGGAACCTTCAAGCGACAATGATACAGTCTATATTAGAAGTGAACTTATGACAAAAGGAACTGTAGTAAGTATATTTGAATCATAATCGAGGATTTGTTTCTTTATAACATCTCACTGCACAATAACGTTCAAGCAGATATAAATGCCTATTATGAGGTACCTTAGAGAAGAAGTCACGTCCCCTATGAAGCGACTGTAGGTCTAAATGCTATTTCCATTAGCATATTAGGATTATCGTCAAAGGGTTACATATTGTTGATGACATAAGACCGTTGATGTGTCTATACAATTGGGAAAATTAACTGAATTAAAAAGGTTAAAATGAATTTCACAACGTGTTTGTCAACACAGTTATAACCTATTAGAAACTTGTTTAACTGGTTACGCTTGCGTAGCCAGTTAAACAAACGTTAAACTTTCGAGTTTCAAACAGGTTATAACTGTTTGGACAAACACATGAAAATCATTTCTTATAAATTCTGACTCTGAAATTTAAGAAAAGTTTTAATTTCAAAACAAAACTTAAAGCAAAATCACTATTTCATAATAAACTCAAAAGTTAAAAAATAGGAAAAACAAACTTCATATCAGACCAGGCACCAATTTAATATATCTTTAAACACTGAGAAGTGATTATCATAGCATTCATTGAACCCTGAAATATAATTTAAGATGAATGATTTTTGATTATGACTATTGTAGCTGAAACACTTTGTTAATGAGCAAAGTTCATATTTGCAGTGAGGTGATGTGGTGTTTATCGCCGCTTTCAAGAGTATTTCACTTATATCGCGGCTGCTAGTAATATTGCAGGGAGAAAGCCCGCAACACTATTGTGGCTTTGCGTTGCGATGAAACCTGCGAGCATCGGCTGGAACTAGCAACCATGAAATTCAGTGTAGCATTGCACCCAAACCTGACTGCGTGTAGAACAGTTCTCTACTGCAAACAAAGTTGCCGAGCCCCTGACGGGATTCTTTCGCTGGTGAAAATATACAATAGTTTTATGCCCCTTTGTGAACAACAACCATAAATCATCATGAAGATATTAAACACTTAATATATATATAATGTACGTTACCAACAATCTAAATAGTCAGTGAAATGGATCACTAACGCACTATTAACTTCGACCTTGTTACAAAACCGACTCATATATTCGCCTCATTGCGCAGCAAATCGGAGCGAGGAGAAAACATGGAAAATCTCTGTATAATTAATCACTCATGTGACATCGATAGAAGCAATCCTTTATGGTCTGGTGCACATGTTTGCAATTGTTGTGTAAATCAAATAGGTATCACTTTATTGAATACGGTACTAGTCTCTACACCGAAACGTCGCACTCTTGAAATATAGAAGTTGAAAATTCATAGAACTCTTCCTTATGCATCTAAAAACTTCTCAATACCTCTGAAAGTAGTCATTTTAAAGGGGCAGTAGCACGTTTTAAGGGGTGATATAAGACGATTTATGGAAAAAAATGGTTCCAATTGAAATACAATGTATTTAAACTAAATGAAATAGTAATAAATCAAACATATATTGTAAAGTTAAGCCATGAAATTACTTTTCTTACACAAAATGAATTCAATGTGTTCGCACAAAAATGGCCGCAAATGGACTTTATGTGAATCTTTATCATTTGTTCTCTGACTAATGATGATTGGTTTGTGTAATGAGAATTTTGGCACTATCACGGGCTACTTCCCCTTTAAATGCAGCCTGTCCCATAGTCAACCAACGAGACTGTAGTTGCAGTATTTTCTCCAAAACATCACTCTGGAAAAGCAAGTCTAGATCTGCAATGGACTACAACCATATGTCTGAGACTCCTTTTCTATTTTAAATATGATAATCGATTTAAAGAATTATATACTGACTAGTAAGGTAACTGTACGCTATAAAGAGTTAATCTATTAATGGTCTTGAAAATTATTATAAAACGGTTTGTAACTCACTTAAAGAGTGAGTGAGTGAGTTATTGTTTTACGCCGCTTGGGCAATATTTCGGCCATAACGGCGTCTTCACTTATAGAGCCGATTTGTTAGTTGTCAGGGTCAAATATCCCAAACGTTACCAGTGTCATCTTATCGAGAAGTTTCCACTGTTTCAGGAAAGTATATTTTGAAGCTCATCGACGTTATATGGCGACATCAGAAAGGTTTAAATCACTATGTTGATTGAAAACCGGACAATGAGGTGCGTAAATCACCGAGACGTGAAGCAGTCAGAATGACAGTTACAAGTTGATAATGTTTGATAGGTTATAGAACTAGTATTCTTGTTAACTGAACGTGTGAATTTGGCTTCCGAGAATATTATATGTGACTGTCAGATTTTCAGTTAAAACAAGTATTTGTCACATAATTGCTAATTTGGGTTGGAATATGTGAGTTATTTTGAAATTATATAATGATTTATGTCATTTTTGTACATATAAGATAAAAACATTATGTGATGAAATCACGGAGTGGCTCTTTAAAGTATGTATTCTTGCAGTGTATATCTTTGTACATATACACATAGTATGGAACGTCCCTACTTCAATTAAACTTTCTGTTATCTTTATTTCGTTTTCCAAAGGCATGTAGCTGAATATCGTCATTATGGATTTTATATTCTTAAGTTTTATTGAAATAAAATTAAGATTCACCGTATATATTTATTTATATGCTTATGAAATTATGTACAAATTGTTCGAAATAAGCAAAAAAATCAGTCAATCTACTATTTCACGATGTTCTGTGAGATCGAGATCCGAGACATTGATTTTTCAGATCCTCTGTTGGTTCTGAAAACATCATGTGCATATTTTGATGAACCCTTTCTTTCGAATCTGCAAAAGCTTTTACTTCTATAACGTTATCACAGTCATTATACTTTAACCATTCACTCAACATAATTTATTTTTATGTCCCGAAGTTATATTTACATGAGGTAACCTACTGCTGTATGTACAACGCTATAAGAATTCGTATAAAGTTCATCAAAATAATATGTTTTAATGAATGACGTATTAGGTAAAATGAAAAATAAAAAGATAATAATTATTAGACTTGTTAAGGTTCAAAATGTTTTTGATAAGTTTGTTGAAAAGCTGATGAAAACGTTGCCAATATAAGGACATATCACGATTTCATAAATTGAAATGTGATATCAAGAAAAATCTAAATTACCTTTCCAATTGTTTTTGATCAAAATTATCGTATCGCTACGCAATGCGAGTAAAGGTGTTCACACAAAAACGGCCGCCGGTGGCTTTTGCTTTATATTCGATAATTTCTTCTACTACTGATGATCGGATAGAATCATGCGATTTTAGATCCTTTGAAAATAATACTGCTGACACAACCTGATGTTTATTGAGGAAATGATATTTTAAAATTGTTGTTGAAGAGGTTTAAAGGGGCAGTAGCACGTTTTTAGGGGGATATAAGGTGATGTCAGGAAAATAAAAAATAATGGTTACAATTGAAAGGCAATGTATTTAAACTAAATGGAGCAGTAATAAATCAAATATATAAGTTTAGTCATGCGCTTCCTTTTTCTTACACAAAATGAATTAAAGGTGTTCACACAAAATGGCCGCCAATGGATTTTATGTGAAAATATTTTATGTGACACAATCACTCCCATGGTCCATATTCACCTTACTATCAATATATAAATTCAAGTACAAAGTTGGGGGGATGTGTCGTTCAAAATAACTGTCCTTCATAAGGAATTTTACGAAAGCTTCGACTACTGTAAGACAATCTTTTCCTATGAAAATGTTACATGAGATTAGGCGTCTAAAACACAAGGACACTAACGTCCGTCACTGCCAGAGTCAAAATGGATATACTTTTCCGATTTTTCCGATTCGGAGACAGACGGGAGTGTGTGCAAACCCACGTTGTGCCTTGTCCTTGCTGATCTGGTGTCAAAGATATTGAAAACTTTCAATGAAAATGGACGCAAAGTGCGCAATCTGATCCAGTGAAGGCACACGAATCTCATTAAAATAAGATCATTTTAAATGATATACGTTATTCAAATTAAAACCTTTATTCTGTGTAACGTAGGACAGTACAATTTAACCTATTTAATGAGGTTTGTAAAACAGTTGGCTAAATATTCGCTTGTAACAAGAATGAACAAGCGTATAGCGTCTTCAGTACGCATGGTTTATTTAAGAATTGAATGTCAGTTTGTGTGTTTGCACTGGAAAATGAACGATGTAAAAGCTACATTCAAACTTGTGTGAACCCAGCGAGCTTGCGAGCGGGTTCACATGAAAGTTTGAATGTAGCTTTTACATCGTTCATTTTCCAGTGCAAACACACAAACTGACATTCAATTCTTATAATTTCGCACCATATATGGAATGGAACGGCGGAGTGATATGAATACTGTTTTTTCCTTTGAACGAGTAACACTGCGACATGCGACCAGAAATAATTCCACTTTTAAAAGAAACTGAATATTTATCAAAATAAGTCTGTGTTATATATGAGATAAGATAACAATTACATGATGCACTAAGAATTTCTAAATGAAGCGCAAACTTGTATAAAATCCCTTCGTGCAAGGACAAGAGATTAGAGTTATCTGCCTTACATTTATGCATTAGACGTCGTGTCATGCTGGCCGCTATTTGCAGGGGTATCTTCGTCAAAATATGTAAACAACAGTAATTAGTGACATGTAACTGCTCTGTCGTCTCTTGTGTATACATCGTGAGTATGAAGACTGTCTTTGTTACGCTTTACAGTACTCAATAATGACCGTAATGCAAATATTCATCTCGTTCCGTTCGATCAGATCTACTATTTTGCAAATGATTAGCCTATCAAATGATCTAAAACAAATGATAAAAGTGAATGTTTTCAAATCAAAATAATCTACTTGGAAAATAAAGCTATAATTACAATTCCATTGGTAATTTTTACTAACAAATTCTTGAATAACATTTGGTTTGATGTTGGACGGAGAATCAAAGTAGTTCCGGTCAACGTTCACACAAGTATGAACACTGTTTTTGTGAGTTCATGGGAAATGAATCGATGAATCTTCGATCACATGACCATGCCCTAGACCAATCAACGTTCGAGGATATGTGTAAACTTCAGAGTGTGAAATTATATAGAGTTAAAACTATATTGGCGGGCGGGTGATGGATCTTCCCATTTTAGCATTGGAATTTCAATACCTGAAAATTCGTGAAAACAATCTTGCAAGTCGAGCGACTTTGAACGTCTTCCCTTGGAAATGTAATGGAATTCGTGAATAATCAGGTAAAAGTTTAAAGGACGATGGTTTAGCAACGATATATGTGTAAGTTTGAGTTCTCGAGTACCAGGAGATGTCGAGCAGTGTTTTCTGCGCAATGGGAAGGATGTTTAAAGTGAAAAACAAACCCATGTAACCTACGAGTTTGTCATGATCTGCTTTTTTGTTTATATTGTAATTGCGCAAAGAGACTAGTCTCTTACTAGTCTTTCTACATTTTGTAAAATTGAATATTCAAATTCTAAGCTTTTGGTCGAGCTGGGCCTTTCACGAATGAACCAATCGAGTCCAAAAGCTTATCACCACGATTTCAAGGTTCATATCAGGTCTATGAGATTGTAAAATGTGGTTGTATTTGAAGAAACTATTTTTGCCGTAGAATGAATACGACTTTTGTGGAATTATCAGTTATATCAATAAGGCGTGAATATAAAAAAATACCAAACATTTTTCATTGGAGCACATGCCGTTTACAACTAACATTTTCTTTAGTCTTTTTGAATTAATGATCAACATTTAAATTGTTGCCGTTGAAACAGAACCATGTATGAAGTAATAATTCAACTTTCGAGGGTAGGCTAATCTTATCTCTCTACAAAGGTACATTTACCAAGTGTTATTTTTAAAGTGCATCTGTTTTAAGTGCATCTTAAATTCGAGCATGAATAGGAATTTATGCCTGCTGATTTAGATGCAATTTGGATATAAACTATTTGTATATCCTTCAAGAGCAATGTATAAGACACCAATGGTTCTTCATCTCCTTCTGTCGCTAGGATAGTTTTAATATTCAGGCACTCGTGCCTATTATGTTACATGTATATCATTAAGTGGAAAAAAACGAATATTATCGATAAGTGTCTTATTTCACAATTGAACATAAAATAAACATATAACAGTTGACTAGAAATGCCAAAGACTTCCTATACAAAACACCAAATGCTGAAAATCGTCGGATATGGTTGAAAACTCTCGGTTTAAATCGATTAACAGATTCTCAGTTGTGTGTCATACGTTTTCATGTAATAATACCTTGTAACTATCACCTTCTTTGAAAACGAGTCTAAGTCCTACTGAAAAGTTGAAAAGACGTTTTGCTCAAGCATTTCCAATTTTGACAACAATGAAACCCCAAGTTTCAGTTTTGGTGTCACTTGGATAAAGGTAGAGCGAACCAGACGTCACAAAATTATTCGATTCAGTTGATGTATAAATTTAAATTCAAACAACACTTAAATAACAAAATAGGTATTTTATTTGCAATATCTTATAAAAATATATAATAATACAATCGCGACATTCATACTGTATTATTTACTGTAGGTATGTTATAAAGCAACTATAGCATAGTCTCGAGTATGTTCTATGACTCGATGAAATAATCACATATCGTTATTACTTATTTTATCAGGTGCTTTGCCTTGCACTTAGTTATGAGTGGGACAATAACAATAAGGTATGAACATTTGCAAAACAAAATATCACAAGATGTGAAAGGATGTACCCTGTACCATAGGCTATATCACATGGTTCTAGATTTCTGTCAGCAACTATTTACGCTTTCCGATTTACCGGCAGAGTTTTCGTATCAATTCCCGACACCCAAAAAGGAGACAGTTTTGATGGAATAAATAGATTTTTAAGTTGCATATTAAGTTTAAGAAACTAGATGGCAAGCCCAACGTCAACAGAGTGAGATGAGAGTGAAATCCGATGCTTTAAAAAACAGGAGGCCGCGCTTGTAGCTTTGGGTCGAGATCCGTTTCGGGTCGCTACACGCGCCTGGGTTATATGCATGTAGAGTTTTTTTGACCATATATGGTTCCTCATCGCTCATAGGTCTAAAGTCTCTCAAATCAATCACACATCACATTGGCTTCTTCTTTTCACACTTCTATCGTCAGAGTTTTGCTATCAGTTATTTAATGTCTACTTTGGCTCTCCATCTAAACTTGTTACAACGCTCTCAGGAAGATAGTCTTTAAGGCACTCGATGGAATATTTCCATAAGCCTTCTTGGAAGGTTTCATCTCTGAAAAACAAAACACATATATATATATTTAGTAAATGAATGCCAAAAGCAACGTTGATGAGTTTCAATTTCACCTCATGTTAATGAAATAAACCGAAAGTAAATGCGCACACTTTGGATATATATATATATCGGTTCTTTTCATTGAAAACCTGGTGAGGGAAATGTCAAGTTCTTAAATAAAACATATAACGAACAACGAAATCAAGCCTTATATTTTGAGAGAGAAAGTCATTGATAGACGTGAAAAATTGCATTATCTTTTTAAATAAACATATGTAGTTATCACATATGGAGAGTTCAAGTAGATAGACCATAACACTATTTAAACGTTTCAATTAACGAAGACTGGTAAAAAGACTCACCTTGCGGCAGCCGAGAGTGAAGCGCTCCTACAATCTACGAGATAAACCCCGGTCACTCCTTTCTTCTGTGGGTTGACGGCAGCGTCTATTAGAGTTACCGCCCCTTGGAACGGCGTCCGCGTTGCATCTGAATAAATAAACAGGTAAGTGATTATTTTCATTCAATACAAACATGGTGTCACAGGCAGTGCACACCTGACCAGCAAGGTATTTCTTAGGTATTTCTTCAATACAACTACAACAAATAATATAGGCCAATCACAGGCTCGTAGCACCAGTTTTGAGAGCGGGGGTGGGGGGCACACATTTTCGATTTCGAAAATCAGGGAGAGGGGGGGGGGGGAGAAAGGTTTCTACAATAATCGTATAAGACAAGGCGCTTCAATGCAACTACTAAGTCTGCAGCAAATCATAATTAAGCAAATTACTGAAATTTGCACGAGTCATAACTTTCCTGGACATTTTTTTTTTAACATATAAATGTTATTTTGTTACATTCATGAATGTTAATAGGATGTTTATGCGAATCTGTAGCCAAAATTTACGTTAATATTTTATGTTTAAACCAACTAATCCAGGTTAAACCAAGTAGTGCAACAAATGTACGATATTAAGGGATTAAATATAAACTTCACACTGATAGAAGCGAGACACATTGCTGTCGCAACAATTTCGTAGAAGGCTTGTAACAACTCGAAAAGAGCCGTTCGACAAAGCAGTTGCTCAATTGTAGCTAGTTCTTTTAACATTGATTACAATCGATTGTAGATCGTTTGTAAGGGTTTTGTGGAACTGGGCCATTGTAACGCTATACGTGTAGAGTTTAAATGGAATAAATAAAAACTTCACCTACTGATAGAAGCGAGACACTGCCCACAGCAGTGCAGACACTTAAGGTCCTGGTAGTTGCGCGTGATTTCTGTGTCCACACCACCCGGATGCATGGAGGTGACACATATATCAGTGCCACTCAGTCGACGTGTTAGACTGAACATATGCTGGATCTGAAATAAATAGGCAACTTTAGTTTTCAAGATAATAATAAGAAACGGATAACTTTTATATAGCGTTAAATCTCAGTGTTGTGGACTAAGAGCGCTCTATCTCCATAACAATGGTCTTATCCAAGTTGACAAGTTAGGAGGTTACAACCAACAAAACTCTTTACTGGGTACCCGTTTTCCGAATAAATATGAGCTCCATACAGCATCCATTTCGAAAAGAGTGCGGATGAATTGAGTCCAGCCAAATAGGGGATCTTTACTGATTGACCGATCGGCTGATGTCAGAATTCGGCCCGCCTTATCGGTCAATCTTAGATCAACAGTACAAAATCTATTGATCTAAATGTATTTAGATTGGAAATAAGTTGTGTAGCACTTGCGATGAAAGAGTCACTGAAAAGTGACTTTGAATCTTAAGCCTCTTTGACATGGACACAATTTACTTACATAAGCTTACAAGAGTATATATACTCACACAAGTAAAAGTAAATTTACATCATGTTCACATGTTGTTTACACCAGGTATAAGCAAACCTAAAACTGTGATAAGAATAATAAAATGTTCCTAACAGCACTCAATGATCTCTTATGATGTCATAACTATCTTGAAATACTCACCTAAGCAAATATGTAATTCTGTTCACATGACAACAAATACTCCAGGAGTATTGATACTTATAAGTCAATATACTTTTACTAGACCTCTGGGGTCTTGTAAATATACTTTTTAATAGGTGTATTTACTCCAGGAGTATATGTACTCACGCAAGCAAATGCGTTCACATGCCACCCTAAGTAAATTTACTTACACGAGCATGTTTACTCACATAAGCAAATGTGTCCATATGAAAAGGACTTTAGTCTCTATATACTCAAAACATATATTATCAGTATATGAAGACACAAGAAATAAGTAATTTCACAAATAAGCTAAGACTGTTTCTTATTAGTTGAAAATAAAAGAGTGATTCATATTTACACTATGACCCTAATATAAGATCAACCTGTGTTGCGACCCAAAACGCAAACGTTTGTCAACAATACAACAACTTGCTTGTAACCTGGTATAGTTTGGAGTTGCCATAGTAACGCATCCTGGCATAGTCTGCTGGGTTCTTAGCTTGGGCTTTTTCAAGGTCAAACCGCGCCAACTTGTGTGCGATGCTGGAGGTGAACAGGATCCGGCAGTCTGGACCGGAAGTCTTCATCACCGGAAGTAGGTGAGCCACAATCAGGAAGTGACCGAGGTAGTTAACCTGCAGCAAAGGTCGGTTAGAGATAGTGGTGTTAGGGTGAGACTTATACTAGGTTAGGTTCCTACTGTATAGAAATACTTATTTCATGTAAAGTTATGACACGAGAACCTACTTCAGTAGAATTCCTTTTTAGATAGCTATTGGATAGTTTCAACTAGACTTTTTAAGCATACCAAGTTTCCCTTCTTAGGTTTACTTTGCATGTAATTGGCATAGAATTCAATAAGGTTATCGTTGCAAACGCCAATTGATGCGCTTGAGTAATTCGTTGGACGAAATATATTACTATTGCCCCTGGATATTTTTTTTACCATGGTTACCCTTCTTATTCCGTCGAAATTATCTACTCTATATAGTGTTTGTGCTATTTGCAAATTGCTGATTTTTGTACTTATGATAGTAATCGAATGATTTAGCATCTAGCACCACACAGGTAAGATATCAATCATACCGTTAGATTGAAAGACAAAATACAACCAACAACTGACCTGAAATTGCTGCTCGAAACCGTCTTCAGTGTGACCTGTCAGTGAAACAAAGTTTTGGATCATGATTCACTTGTATTGTCGCATGATCGTTAGATCAATCACGTGTTTATCACATCTCAAATGGCGAAACCAAAGAGCAGGGATGGGGTAGAGTCGATGAATGTCCCACAACATCTACTCCCACAACTTATAAAACTCCACAAATAGTGAACATTTGAATACTCCCGCAAACTGTTATATACGCCTTGGGTCATAATTCAGTGGTAGAGATAACTTCTGAATTCAAAATTTCATTCAATTAAGTGCAATAGTGTCATTGGAGCATCAGACCTGTTAATTATTATCAGTTCAATTGTTACATCAAGGGCCATAACACTCCCAAAAATAATTTTTCAGAAACAGCTTTCATACTCGTTTAAGAGTATCATCCTTAATTTCATTCATGGTATTTGAGATTGACCGGACGGACAGAATGAATGTTTATATCCCGCATGATAAAATGCAATGTTGAAAAGATAAGAATATAATTCGTAACGTCAATCCATACCTAGAGGCACAAGTGCGATCCCAGCGTTACATAATAACAGGTGAAGTTTCCTGCCCGAGGATTTGAAGTCCTGGATAAACTGCATGGTAGATTTCAGAGAGGAGAGGTCAAGTTTCATGAATTCCACCGGAAGTGACTCCTCCCGGATGTGACCTTCCTGCAGTTGACCTCCAGTTTTGGCTTGCTGATACTCCTCGTTCATTCTTTGGATCGCCTTCACGGAAATACATGTGATAGAATGAACGTTTTCCACATCTTAGTGAAAATGGTCGTAGGAAAAGTAAGAACATTTCAACACTTTACACTAAAATAGTAGAAGTTTATTCCATGTACACGTATTGGTAGTGCGCAATGCCTAACGCTTAGTGTGTGTCCGTCGGAATGCTCACGAGAGTGTCCGAATACCCAATATGCACTTACGCAGACCAAATATGGACGGATCACATTACGCGTACATGGAATCAATTTCTACTATTTAGTGCAAAGTTATAAGTACTCATTAGCATTGGATGTCAAACTGGATACTCACGCCACACTTTGTACGTTTATATTAAGTTGGACATTACGTGTCACGCAACACGCAACACGCATCACGTAACACGCATCACGCAACACGCAACACGCATCACGCATCACGTCACACGCACTTATATGCACAGTTATGGAATCCTGGCTAAATCGAACTTTTGTCAACTAAAGTTGAAATTCTACATAACATTGCTTCTCAAGGAAGTAAAAATAATCGTTGGAGTACATTGATAATGATAAGGCATAGTTTGATGTATGATGTATAGACGATTAACGTTGTAAAAGCAACCATCATAGTGCCAACGTTTATGATCTTGCATTTAATTAAGATAGGAATATGAATGAAAATGAAATCTCACGTGCTTTGCTCGTTCCTCTGAGCGACAGGCTATGATAACGGTTGCCCCCATCATAGCAAGGTGTTTGGCGGCTTCATAGCCGATACCTTCGAATAGATCAAACAAAAGTATATGTATCGGTTTATCCAATTAAGCAGCGATCTTCCAACATGTGCCAGGCACAAGAAATTGGGAATAATCAAATATAATGTTAATACAATCAATAATCAAGTACAAATACGATGTAGATAAAATTTATCATCCCCATATACAATAGGCTAAAGGAGAGTCAGGCGTCATTGCCGATCCTTTATTAGGTTTCATACTGGTTGGAAACCGACAAACTCTTTCGATAATGTACTAACTTTCCCCCAAAAATCACGAAATTCAACTTCCGCCAGACATAAACCCTAGCCGGTAGTGACGTCACAACACAGACTTATATGCCAAGCTTGTAAGATGCGAGCCCGGGCCCACTACCATGGAAGAAATACTGTACCCGTCTCGACCACAGGCCCCCGCGTCATTGTAAATCCAATCATTCCCACTACAAAGAAAACCCCAGCCATTTGTGCCGAGATGGAAACTTTGAGCGTGCAAATCGGCTTTCGTTCGATTTGCAGAAATATCTACAAAGTATTGGTCGGTATCGTGAGTGGTGATCGAAAGGTATAACATCCAAGTATATGTTGGCACAAAGTTTTAATCGATGACACGTAAGCGTAGCAGTCGGCGAAAATGCGATGGGGGTAGGTAGTACTATTTCAAGTATACCTTATACCTTCTTTACACTATGTAACTATGAAGGTGTTAAAATCGAGGGGTTGTTTCTAAACCTTATTTTTTGCAGAGGAAACGATTGGACTTACAATGACACGGGGGCCTGTGGTCTCGGCATAAACAGTCAGAATCTACTAGTCCTACAATACAGGTAAACTATGCGAAACGAATACCGTATTTCCTTAATTACACGCCGGGCGTCTATTATTTTCAAAAGGTCTACATCATAGGCTTCTATTTGAGGCAGGCTTCTATTCAAGGCAGGCGTCTATTTTGTAAAAAGCGAAACCGTTTAGACTTTTTTGTAAAAAAATCAAATAATTTTACCAAAAAGAAGCGTTTTTATATATTAAACTTGGTGTACGCGGCGTTTAATTAAGGCAGGCGTTTATTATTTTCAGAAAGTCTTATGAAAGGGCGTCTATTCGAGGCAGGCGTATATTCAAGGCAGGCGTGTAATTAAGGAAATACGGTATTCGGTTACCGGTTCTCATGGTGGTATACACGATGTTTATCCCTATATTTTATCTTGCATGCTTTCTTTATGTTTTAAGGTAGGTGTTTATACTGCTGTCCGAAAACAAGATGAAAATATGTTCTTTTCTATGTAGAAATTAGACTTTTTACATAAATTTCATGTGTAAATACCAAAAGTAATAAAATGTTGATGTTGATGTCAATTTAATGTAAAAATCTTCTTTTAAAGAATGAATGTACATGTATCCCATATATTTTGTTTGAAACCACCGCCATTTTGACTGTTTGTACATATACAATATATTTCTTTGTACTCTTATACCACCAATGGTGTTTTTTGGAGAATAAAGTGAAGTTGAAGACAAGACCAATGAGGTTACTGATTACGCACCATTACATCACAAGACTGACTTAAAGCACTCACTATTTTTGTATGTGCCAAACATAGAGAACTAAAGCCATTGCAATATATTGCAACTTCCTTTCTTTGAAATGTAAAGTGTGATGATAACAATCTCAAAGACATCAATGGGGATAGACAAAAAGCAAATTCATAGTTTAAATGAAATAGACAACCCAGTATGTCCGCAACAGCCTTATGACCATGCATACTGGTTATCTAAGCTAAAAAACAACCCCTTTCTTCCTACTAAATAACTAGATAATGGCATAAACGAACTATTTCACACAAAGTTGTCAATTTTTCAATAATTTTTTTCATTTTTTTCAGGTAAAATGATTAAATTGTCAATGACAAGCAACGAGGAGCTAATCAGAGGAAATACGGCAAGAGTAATTCGATTTATGTAAGAGATAAGTACCTGTGTTCCCACCGGTGACCACAGCAGTTCTCTCCCTTGGCAGAGACACCACAGGAAAACTCGGCGATGCACCCATAGTCGCTCTCAGCGTCGGAAGAGTTCAATTTGAAATATATTTATCCTTGCATATCCCACTCTTGAAATCACAGCTTGTTGTCTCTAGAACATCACAATGTCAAACAGTAATACAGCTTATATCGTATCAGTGTTCAGGGTCACAACTATCACTGGTGTATATTTGCTTAGCGATAAGAGCTTATGTTGGTTGCTTGTTGAGGTAGGTAGGTAGGTAGGTGAAATTAAGGGCGAAGTTTGGGCCAAATATGACCTACATGCGCCCGGCACTTGGAGTGATTATTGAGAGTTAAAAACATTTAAAAGTTAAAATTGAGTATTAAATGTTATATAAGGTCATATTTGCCAGTGTTCTTGACAACATTTAAAACTGATCTTTGGACTTCACCAAACATCAAATTTTCACCAAGAATAGATCTTAGTGAGAAAATATTTGATTTGGAGATAACAACCTCTCTGAGTTCTTCACGATGATCGTTATGCCCTTCACATTCAACAAGATAATGAATGACAGTCTCTGGACAATTATTAAAACAATGAACACACGAAGGAGATGAATCATTGTCTAAAACGTGCTTGTAAGCATTTAGTCCACAATGGCCAAGTCTTAAACGAGTGAGAATCACTTCGTCTCTCCTGTCGCCGAATCTTGGTGTGCTTAACAACTTTAGGGCATGAGCTATGCATATGTCTGGCAGTGTTGCCCCTATCCCAGTCGTTTTGCCACTGTTCATAGATTGATGTATTAACAGAAGCATAGAAATCCTTTGGCACTGGATATATATCCTCACAATCCACGTAGGGTTTGGATAAAGATGATTTTGCAAGCTGGTCAGCTTTCTCGTTTCCATGGAGACCTACATGTGCAGGAACCCATATTATGTCACAGCTTATGTAAGTTTGATTCAAACGGTACCAAGATGTAATATTTCATATAGAATGTCACTGCGTTGCCCGTTTGCACCTGAGTGAATTGCTTGAACCGCTGCTAAGGAATCTGTAAAAATGATTGATTCAAGATTATGATTTTTTACCCATACTAGAGCCATTAGAATAGCTGTTAATTCTGCTGCAAAAAACTGACAAATGATCTTGTAATCTAAACATTTCTTCTACCTCTAGAGATGGAATATAGAAAGCTGCGCCAACGTGTCCTGTAGCAGGGTCTTTAGACGCATCTGTATAAATATGATTAAATCCATGGTAGCGTGTATTGATGAAATCAGATGCTACTGATTTTATGATAATAGGACTCATTTGTTTATGTATAACTGAGGCCAAATCCGTATTAAGTGATGGTTGTGTAAGACACCATGGGGCTGATTTGGGAAGCTTGAATGGGGCATTTAGTTGTAAATCTTGAATTTTGCACTTGTGAGCGAGTTGTCGAGCCGCTAACCCAAAGGGTAGTTTGCCATGGCTCCAATCACACATGACATATTCCACGCACTCATTCAACACGTCTTTTGAAGAATGGTAATCGGAGGATGATGTCAAGGAGAGATACGTTTTAAGTGCGGACTTCTGACGGCAGTACGCGAGAGGAGGTTCCGAACACTCTACCTGCATAGCAGCTATGGGAGTAGTTGGAAATGCCCCTGTAGCTATTCTTAAAGCTTTTGATTGAACTCGGTCAAGTTTAGTTAAGCGACACTTTGCTGCATTCATAAAGACTTGGCTGCCATAATCCAATCTTGATAGAATTAGAGCCTTGTAGAGTAAAAGTAGTGATGATTTATCGGCACCCCCATTTTGTACCCGATACGCATTTCAAGAGATTTAGTCCTTTTGAACACTTTCCCGATAAGTAGGTTATGTGACGAGACCAAGTAAGTTTACTATCAAAGTAAACTCCCAAAAATTTAATTTGCTTGTTGACTAACCAACAGCAGTTATTTCCCTTTGGATATACACCGAGCAACTCTCTATCGAGATAGTGTTATATCGGGATAATGTTTAGGATACGTCAACTGAATGAAATTACTGTGGTTAATTCATGTAATATATTTTCTGTATGTCATTATCTTTTATTTTATTTTATCAAGTTACTTTTCAGTCATGACAGGCAATTTCGACCAGTGCTCTTTAGTCCTGATAATCGATTGATAGACAAAATGTGTCCTCCACATTCTTGGTTTAGGGTTGACATTTATTATCAGACAACGATTATTAAAACTAATACGATCTTCTTGTTTCTTATGCAAAATATCCTTATTAATAAGTAAAACGTCCTTAACCCGGTAATATTCATAATCCTCCAGTTCACATCATTTCGTTGACTGGATAGATAAAACAGTATGAGGTGTTTCATATGATATATATCAGGGAAGTGTAGGACCTTTACCTGTAGGATACAATTACACTGATGTAGCAAGATGCCTCAGTTCCAATAATGTTTCACCAGTGACGGACCACATTATGAAAACGTGCGTCTGGATCAATGTGTCGCTTTCTTTTGATCGATGTGTTGCTTTCTTCGGCTATAGCCCCAGAGTACGATTGTAAGCAAAGGGAAAATTTAGCGTTTGCGCACTGATATGAAAGTAACCAGTTTTCCCCTATGCGCGAACGAAATAAGAAAAGGGTGGCAACGACTTTCTCTCGCCTGGAATCAAAATAATTATGGTGTGTCAAAACTTATTTCTCCAAAAATTTGATAAAGACATTATGTCTTCAAAACGATTTCGAGGTTCAAGATAACAAGTTAATTTTAAAGATTTGTGGGTAACAAATAAAAGGAGTTTCATGCGTTAAACTCCCGACCATGCACGGTCGAAGGTATACATCAACTTGTGTCTTCTACCCACGTGGAGAGGTGCAGTGCCAAATTACAATTTCGTATATTTTTGATTGTTTTACAAATGTCCATGTTTTGTACTTAGTTGTTTACCATTGTCTGACCAATTGTAGGAAAAGTATTCATCTGATTCATTTCAAAGTTTGCACGTCTTCTAACATACCAATAGGGGTGCCGTCTCATATTACAACGGATTTCGTTGATTTTTATTTTATAAAACCCAGATTTCTATGTTTTGTACTCGGCCATTTCCCAAGATCAGAATATTTCTGACCAGTTGTCAAATTCTGTGTATATTAATGATCTTTGATACTGGGATGTCTAAGTTTTGGGAAGTAAGCAGTAATTAAGTTGGTGAGGGATGCACGGTCGGGGGTATTAGTGAGCCACGCTCACTTTTTTCTTGTTATTACTTGTTACGAGAGTCGACTACCACTCAGTGACAGTCCTGGTGGATTCTTTAAGTACACTGTTACTGACAGTGTTATTCTTGGTTAAAATAAAGTGAATACTCAACAAAAGAGTATTACTTATTTAGTTCCAGGAACACTCTAATTGAAGAACAAACAACTCTTGTAAATCAATCATTTTATATTAAAGATATATAAAATCAGGACAATAAGTAAGAGTATTTGATTATAAAATCTAGAAAAACAACATGTTCCATAAAACACTGGTATCTAAAATATGCATATTTTCAACAAAAATATTTTCAAACTTCTGGTTAGTAAAACATGTTCTGTATAAAAAGACTAACATATTTCCACAAAATCAACAAAAATCTAAAATATAATCCATCATGTTTGATTTTGTTGAAATTCGGTTACAGATGGTAAATGTCAACAATATAAATTTCACAGATTGTTTTTCAAAATTCTTTAATTCAGTTTGATTTGATTATTTCCTTAAATTACGTCCTTAAAGGGGCAGTAGCACGTTTTAGGGGGAATATAAGGTGATGTCAGGAAAATGAAAATTAATGGTTCCAATTGAAAGACAATGTATTTAAACTAAATTGAGCAGTAATAATTCAATTATTTAACGTAAAGTTTAGCCATGCGATTCCTTTTTCTTACAGAAAATGAATTAAAGGTGTTCACACAAAAATGGCCGCCTATGTATTTTATGTGAATCTTCATACATTGTCCTCCGACTATGGATGATTGACTTGTGTAATGACATTTTTGACACTGTCAAAATAATACATTTAACATTAACTAACAATTATCGCTGAAAATTTTATAATATAAAATTATCAAAAAACGTGCTACTGCCCCTTTAAAATACGTTAAACCGTTCATATATATGACCATTGTAAGTTTTTGAATATTATTTAGCCCAGTTGATAATATTATTTGATAATTTCCTTAAAGGGGCAGTAGCACGTTTTTGGGGGGATATAACGTGATGTCAGGAAAATTAAATTAATGGTTCTAATTGAAAGACAATGCATATAAACTAAATGGAGCAGTAATAATTCAATTATTTAACGTAAAGTTTAGCCATGCGATTGCTCTTTCTTACACAAAATGAATTAAATGTGTTCACACAAAATGGCCGCCAATGGATTTTATGTGAATGTTAATACTTCGTCCTCTGACTATGGATGATTGGCTTGTGTAATGAGATTTTTGACACTTTCAAACTAATACATTTAGCGTTAACTTACAATTATCAGTGAAAAATTCAAAATATAAAATTATCAAAAAACGTGCTACTGCCCCTTTAAGTAAAGTGAAATGTGACCATAGCAACACATAGTGTCACAAAAACGGTTTAAATGTGTACACGAAAGACTGCGATTTAAAGTCTCAGGCCTACATCGACATTGACAATATAAGTAATACATATATCATGAATAACTCTCGATATTACTAAAGATTAACACTCGGATACTCTACCTTGTAAAGTATTTGGATTAGTTGTACGTAATTAAGTGATAAAATTAATTCTCAAAGCATGAAAAGGCCGCAAGTATTTAATGCAATGTTACATTAAATCCGTATGAAACCAAAAAAGGTTAATGAGACATAAGTGCTTATAAGGTGTATAATATATATATCATATAAGTTGCTGAAATAGCGTGAAAAGAAATTTTCAATCTTTGTTTTAAGTAACATTGTAATATTTGGGATCATTTTCAATACTACAAATCCTAGTACTTTTCGGACCGAGTTCTAAACTCACGGGCAAAAGAAAGGTTTCGCCTTAGTTGATTTCATCATATACACAATTACAAATATTTTCATTATTAGACGTCGTACGTTAAAACAGAACAGTGCAAGCCTTTAGTTATCAATCAAATAATACTTCTAGACGTGTTTGATTTTTGTTGTGGAAAATTGAAATTTTTAATTTTTTTGTTGTTGAAAATTTATTTTAATAAACAACAAATGGCCATCGATATATAAGCTATATTTTACTAAAAAATCACAAAACAAACCTTGTTTTCCACTCATTTACACCCTTTTTAACATGGTAGGGGTCATGTTAGTGTAAATTTCATTTTTTACCCCGGTTTTCTTTAAACAAAGATATCTTAACAAAAAATGAATCAATCAACGATCAATTCATATGAAATATTGTAGATATGATTAATGTTGATGATTCCATAATCAAATGCGTCATATATATTTCAAATCGTTGTAAAATCGAAACCAACTGAGGTGAAACCTTTCTTTTGCCCGTGAGTTTATGTTGCGAGATTAAGTTAAGATAAGAAAGCTGCACACCAATCTCATTAAAACGGAAATAACAGGTTGTAGAAAACGGCTATACTAGGCATGTGTGCAGCCAATCTTATTAAAATATGATCTATTTGCTACACTACGCTACGCATGTAGATCTTACCAGGCTCAGTTATAACAGCCGTCAGAGTATCCTTATGACTCAGCCAATCAGCGACTTTGCCCCGTAACTCGGGTTGCTGGCGACAGGTATTCATATCTAATCTTCAGAACTCGAAAAACGAACATTTCCGACTATTTCTAAATGTCGACAACAAATATTTCCTGTCATGTACGAATGAATTACTAAAACTGTGCGTTATATCGCTCCTATCAATTTGTTGGTCCAAAAACGTCCAGGTAAATACTTAAATGTTGTCATTATCGAAGAAATCACCGTAAACGTGGCAAATTCAAACAGCAAGCTGTAGATGCTATTTTTGGAACAGTTACGTTATATAAACGTTTCCTTTTTAATCTTATATGAAACGATTTATGCTCATTAAATTCGTTGTATTTTGTAGCCATAAATATACTGACACAAATGAGAAGACCAGAACTGACATAAAACATTAGATAAAGTCTTGTTAATTTTAAATCACACATATTCGATGTACATATGCAAATTAGAAAGAATCTAGTTCTGTCAAATAGTCAAACATTACAACTGAATTAGCGAATGTTACGACATATGCAAATTACCTAACACTGCTTTTTGGGAAAATCGAAAGGTCATAAGTTATAATTTTATCATTTGGGCTGTACTGTGTTAAATTGCTTTAATCTCTTGAATTGTCCTTTAAGAAAGGTACGATTTGATTGGTGGATGAAATCTTCCTCACATCCAGCAGTCAAAGGTTACCCTGACTTGTTACTTGTGAGATCTATAATCTGCGTAACGTAGTGAAGCAATTAAGATATCATTTTAATGAGATTGCTTTTTAAAATATTGCAGTTTGAATATGAAGCTTTTTTTGAAAGGAGGTTAAGAGCCTCTTTTTGCAAAGTTACCTTTACTAAGCTTGACCATAACTCACATTCTGTACCATTGCACTAAGGTTACCTTAAGACGACCACCAAAAAGGATATCAAGGATTGTACTGCACTAAGGAAGTTGGATGTTACCATACATATGATATACATTTGGTCATTTTGATTTTGATACTCTCTGATCTTGACCAAGGAAGTATTCCCTATCACTTTCCATGTTCCATAATGTCCAATTGAATCATCTGACATCACGAAATTGTCAATCTAAAAATATTCATAATTCACATACATGTGTATATACTAACTGAACTATTTGTTCAAAGGATTAACAGTTTCTTCATTTCTTCACAGTGTCCATTCTACGGCTCTTTCCACACATGTCAGTTGTTCAGTTTGGTTTTTTGATGAGCAAGCTTGTCTTTGACCCCTCGATGAAAAACATCAAAGTATGAATTATTATCAAACCGAATATCCTTAGACTTTGCTCTTACTGTGAATTTATCGTTGCAAACAAACCCGCCAGTTGTTCCGTGTGTTGAAGAAACTGATTGTATGAAACCTGCCCCTGACTTTAACCCAACGGAACATTTCTGATTGGGACGGTACTAAACCAATATCATCCAAATGAGCTTTTGTCCTCATTGTCAATTGTGTTATTTGTATCGAGGGAGTTCACATTGTTATAATAGGTACCCTTATTCAGAAGTGAACGAGAAGTTATGAAATGTTCAGAAATCTTTGTTCAGATGTGCTCTTCCCATTACTTCCTCCTTTCGAAGACAAAGACAATAGGTTCCTTTGGTCCCGTGAAGGGGGTGTATGAGAGTTCAGGTGGCTTCTGGTCTGGGGGTAGAGATACTCGGTATTTCTGAAGAATCTGCAACGTAACGAAATGATTGGTTGGCCAGTTCGCTTTCGATTAAAAAATTTCTGCTATTAATGCCAACAAAACGTCTTGTGTAATATTGTTTTAAGCTTTTCCGTTAGTCTTTTAATTAATATAATTGATTACGTTGGACATGATAATTGGGGCTATTTGATATTGGCATTTTAACTTAACTGACATCACAAATGGCTAAAATATTCACAAAACAGCGCTAAACAACTACTCACTCACTGTTGATGGATATGAGGTTAGATAAGATATGAAATACTGCAAACCTTTGTAACAGCGAGGCATAGCTCCTGTTCAGCGAACCGCTTCCCGATACACATCCGCTTCCCGAAGCCGAAAGGTTTGAGAATACTGGCCGGAATATCTTGGGACCTTTTCCCCGTCTCGTCCCGTAACCAGCGTTCAGGGATGAAGGACTCTGGGTTTGTAAAGTACTTGGAGTCCTTCACGAGTTTTTGATTCATCATCAAAATGGATGTCTTGAAGAAAACATTTACATTTTATGAGTTTAAAACAAGAGAGCAATACTTGAATTGAATGAATACCGATGGCAAACTGATAGATAGAGATAGAAGAGAGTTCTCTGGAGTTTTTTTAAATTCTTGGTCTTGGAGTTCGACATTTGGGTGTAGATACTACGCCGTTATCAGTTCTAGGGCGAAATGTCGCACTCCTCCAATCAAGAAGTAAACAAATCTTTAGAAATCTTCCTTATTAGTCGAACAACTTCTAAATGCCTCTCAAAGACGTCAATCGAGAAGGCGCTGTGATTACTGATACAAATAAAAACACTTCTAAATCAAGTATATATTCAAATATATATACACAAAATATTTTGAACTGTACGTGCGGTTTACCTTATTTTGAGCTTCTATTTAATCTAATTCTAGAGCGAGGTTCATTTCCGCAAATGTGGTCAGTTGGTGTTATAGTTCCTTTACATAAACAGGGTGATTTGAATAATATGGATAATTATAGAGGCATCACTTTGTTAAGAATATTTAGTAAAGTATTCACATCGATTATCAATAAAAGGTTAATTTTTTGGGGAGAAACAATGGATAAAATAAGCGAATCACAAGCAGGCTTTAGACAAGGATATACCACAATTGATAACATGTTTATACTACAGAGTGTTATGGGTGAAATAGCGACCTCAGCGCGAGGCGAGAGGGTGATATCACAGCTAACGCCGAGTGCTGAGGTCGCTATTTGCCATACACAACAAGGCCTACTTTATCTTCAATAACTATGACTGAATACATGATATCACGGGATTAAATCTATCGTTTATCACATGATAGCACAAATATAGGCAGATCACTGAAAAAAAGACAAATCAAAATAATTTTACGGAAAATTCATAGAGGTTAGATATGGATACTGTGTATCCGCTGACAGAGGGGAAAGTTCTTTACGAGGTGCGATACTGATAAACAAGTGAGGCTTTGCCGAGCTTGTTTATCAGTATCGGACCGAGGCAGACGACATTCCAAGTGTATTCATTTAGCAGCAGGTCTTTATCAGATATCACACTTCATAATGCTAATTGCATGTATTCGTCTTTGTCTGATATTGAACATTTGAAAACGATAAACATTAACGTATACACAGAATTGTATGATTCGGAAAACATTTGTACAAACGCATTATCACAATATATACCGCACGTACTTAGAGGTAAGGTGTTACTGTGTGAGAAATAATCTTCCCGAGGTGCGATATTGATCTACATGCGAGGCTTGGCCGATTGTTCAACCAATTTATATTTACACATTTTTGTCACATAATTATTGAACATTGAACATTCACTCAAACCTTTGATGACATGGGATGTTTTTTTTAAATATGTGTTTTGAGCAGATGTAATTTCTAAACTATTTTTGGGGTTAACTATATCATTGCTTTTATTTAACCATGCATAATTTATATTTATAAAAATATCCTTTCAATCTTATCTTTTTTACAAAGGTTTTCGTTGAGCCTGTGTATAAATGTAAATTATCATGGCAATTATTGAAAGACAATTAATTCAATCCTGTTTTTCCAGATGTATAAATCGGCATTAAGTGAATTAGACACAAAACAAATATATGAAAAAGAGTTTATATACTGAAAAGATTTTTGTTATAGAATCAAGATGATGTATCAAATGACCATGTATTTTATTATAAAACCCAACAAGTAGGCCTACACAATCGTATTACATTTAACATTACTTATTTACAATAATCAATTATTTAACTTACATGTCTAGTAAAGTTCGATTAGAGTATTAAGATTGTGAGGATATGAAAATCATTAGATTGAACTTGGGCTCTGTACCAATCTTGTTTGAAAATTTCCACAATTCAGGAGTTTATGAAAACCAAATTTATTCAACCGGTGAAATCATGTTCTAAATCAACTCGATCATCCTCAGTCTAAGAACATTGTGTTACGCATCAAATGGAAACTGCATGTGGCCATCTTTGAGTGAACACCTTTTATTCATTGGATTTTGATTAAAAAGAGGTGTGTTTGTAATTGGTAATATTTGTCTTCCTTTTAACTAGAAAACCCTTATTTGCCTAAGAAAAGGTAAATTTAAAGACGAGCTCAAACCTCAAACAATACCCAAACAAGACGAGTGAGCACATCCTCCCATAGCTTTTTTATAAAGGAAAATTGAAAGTTTATTTCAAACTTTTTTGAGGCAAGTATCCTTTGATAGTGTTTGATGCGTTAGGCAATACCATTCAGCGACCAAAACCGTTATATTAGAGCGAGAACGATATTTGTGAAGTTTACGGTAGTTGTCTCAAACTGAACCACCGTAACAGTATCACTATACTGCGACAACCCGATGATTAAATCTTAAATCTGTTTGGGGCGATAGAGGAAATGACTGCACCGAGGCATGAATCTGCTTGGTAATCTGTATAGACTGATATTAGGTCTCGAAATGTTATTCATAAAACAAGTCTATAACTGCAATTACTGTAAATTCTCAACTGTACTATGGACGGCTGAGTCGATGCATTTCCTTCAAATATTTAAGGGGGCCTTGGTATGAGCCGCTGAGCCCCCCCTGCTGAAATGAATCATTAAATAGACATGTCTGTCTATTTTATTATGGGAGTAAAATTGAGGGCAAATGTATACGGCCACGAGGGAACGTTCAAGCGACAATGATACAGTCTATATTAGAAGTGAACTTATGACAAAAGGAACTGTAGTAAGTATATTTTAATCATAAATCGATGATTGGTTTCTTTAAAACATCTCACTGCACAATAACCTTCAAGCAGATAAATGCCTATTATGAGGTACCTTAGAGAAGAATTCACGCCCTCTTTGAAGCGACTGTAGGTCTAAATGCTATTTCCATTAGCATATAAGGATTATCGTCAAAGGGTTACATATTGTTGATGACATAATACTGTTGATGTGTCTATACAATGTGGGAAAATTAACTGAATTGTTATTGAATGGTTAAAATGAATTTCACAACGTGTTTGTCCACACAGTTATAACCTATTAGAAACTTGAATAACTGGTTAAGCTTGCGTTAAACTTTCCGAGTTTCAAACAGGTTATAACTGTTTGGACAAACACATGAAAATCATTTTTTATAAATTCTGACTCTGAAATTTAAGAAAAACTTAAATTGAAATTAAAGCAAAATCAACTAGGAATTCCATTGAACTTGAAGACATTGCTTCAAAGGATAGTTACTCTTTCAAGCGTCAGTCATTCTGCATTTTGCATTGGTGGTGACTAAGGTTCTTTGATATCGTGTCTCATGTCTGCTAGAGGTGAGGTGAGGTGATATGGGGTTTATCGCCGCTTTCAAGAGTATTTCACTTTTATCGCGGCTGCTAGTAATATTGCAGGGAGAAAGCCTGCAACACTATTGTGACTTTGCATTGCGATGAAACCTGCGAGCATCGGCTGGAACTAGCAACCATGAAATTCAGTGTAGCATTGCACCCAAACCTGACTGCGTGTAGAACAGTTCTCTACTGCAGACAAAGTTGCCGAGCCCCTGACGGGATTCTTTCGCTGGTGAAGATATACAATAGTTTTATGCCCCTTTGTGAAGAACAACCATAAATCATCATGAATATATTAAACATTTAATATATATATATAATGTACGTTACCAACAATCTGATTAAGTCAGTGAGATTGATCACTAACAAACTATTAACTTAGACCTTGTTACAAAACCGACTCATATATATATTCGCCTCATTGCGCAGCAAATCGGAGCAAGGAGAAAACATGGAAAATCTCTGTATAATTAATCACTCATGTGACATCGATAGAAACAATCCTTTATGGTCTGGTGCACATGTTTGCAATTGTTGTGTAAATCAAATAGGTATCACTTTATTGATTACGGTACTAGTCTCTACACCGAAACGTCGCACTCTTGAAATATAGAAGTTGAAAATTCATAGAACTCTTCCTTATTCATCTAACAACTTCTCAATACCTCTAAAAGAAGTCAAAGAGGCAGTAGCACGTTTTAAGAGGTGATATAAGATGATCTATGAATTGTTTTTGTTCCAATAGAAAGACACTGTATTTATACTAAATGAAGTAGTAATTAATCAAACATTTAATGTAGAGTTAAGCCATGCAATGACTTTTTCTTACACAAAATGAATTAAATGTGTTCACACAAAAATGGCCGCAAATTGACTTTATGTGAATCTTTATCATTTTTACTCTGACTAATGATGATTGGTCTGTGTAATGAGATTTTTGGCACTATCACGGGCTACTGTCCCTTTAAATGCAGCCTGTCACATAGTCTACCGACGAGACTGTAGTTGCAGTATTTTCTCCAAAACATAACCTCATGAAGAGCAAGTCTAGATCTGCAATGAACTACAACCATGTCTGAGATTCCTTTTCTATTTTAAATATGATAATCGATTTAAATAATTATATACTGACTATAAAGGTACCTGTCACACTGCATGGGCATTCACATGCAAATCGCTATAAAGAGTTAATCTATTAATGGTCTTGAAAATTATTGTAAAACGGGTTGTAACTCACTTAAAGAGTGAGTGAGTGAGTTATTGTTTTACGCTGCTTGGACAATATTTCGGCCATAACGGCGTCTTTACTTATAGAACCGATTTGTTAGTTGTCAAATATTTCAAACGTTACCAGTGTCATCTTTTCTAAAAGTTTCCACTGTTTCAGGGAAGTATATTTTGAAGCTCATCGACGTTATATGACGACATCAGAAAGGTTTAAATCACTACGTTGATCGAAAACCGGACAAAGACGTGCGTAAATCACCGAGACGTAATTTTGAAACAGAAGCAGTCAGAACGACAGAGCAAGTTGATAATGTTTGATAGGTTATATAACTAGTATTCTTGTTAACTGAACGTGTGAATTTGGCTTCCGAGAATATATGTGACTGTCGAGACTTTCAGTTAAAACAAGTATTTGTCACAAAATTGCTAATTTGGGTTGGAATATGTGAGATATTTTGAAATTATATAATGAATTATGTCATTTTTGATGAAAATCACGGAGTGGTTCTTTAAAGTATGCATTCTTGCAGTGTATATCTTTGTACATATACGCATGGTATGGAACGTCTCTACTTTAATTAAACCTTTTGTTATCTTTATTTCTAACATTGTCTTTAGTCTTTTTGATTTAATGATCAACATTTAAATTGTCGCCGTTGAAACAGAACCATGTATGAAGTAATAATTCAACTTTCGAGGGTAGGCTAATCTTATGTCTCTACAAAGGTACATTTACCAATTTAAGCTTACAATCGTAAGCAGATTTATAATTGCAAAAAATGCAGTTCGATTAGAGATAATTGTGTTGATATCATCATTATCATGTCACATTGTTTGAATCCCTATTTATTCTGGGAATGTTTATTTCTTTAGTTGCACTGTACTGTTTTTGTATCAATGTATAAATCCTTTTACACAACATTGACCATCAATATCTTTAACGTCACTTCTGTTGTTATCACTAGAGTTACAGTTCTTTCTTCTCTGATTATTTCAACCAACAGTTCCTATCGTCTTAAATTACATTCGTTTGTTTTCGTGAATCCCCGTTAAAATTTTTTAACCAATCAGAGGTCTTGGTTCCACGGTTCTGATGATGGTGAAGTTCCTTCCTCTCGTAATGCGCATGCCCAGCAGTTTGCTTTGTTCTGCCACTGAATCTGTTTCCCACCTCCTCCCCTACAACCACCTTAATGCTTGAAAATATAATTAAAATCATTATAACTTCATACAACATAAATGTTGCTGGGCATCAATTTCTATCATTCAAGTCTTCACCTCGAATAATAGCCTCCACCGTTACATTTACCAAGTGTTATTTTTATAGTGCATCTGTTTTAAGTGCATCTTAAATTCGAGCATGAATAGGAATTTATGCCTGCTGATTTAGATGCAATTTGGATATAAACTATTTGTATATCCTGCAAGAGCAATGTATAAGACACCAATAGTTCTTCATCTCCTTCTGTCGCTAGGATAGTTTTAATATTCAGGCACTCGTGCCTTTCATTAAGTGGAAAAACGGATTTAATCGATAAGTGTCTTACTTCACCATTGAAAATAAAATATACACATAACATTTGACTAGAAATGCCAAAGACTTCCTATACAAAAAAACTTCGGTCAAATGCTGTTGCTCTGAAAATCGTCGGTTTTAGTTGAAAACTCTCGGTTTAATTCGATTAACAGATTCTCAGTTGTGTGTCAAACGTTTTCATGTAATAATACCTTGTAACTATCACATTCTTTGAAAACGAGTCTAAGTCCTACTGAGAAGTTGAAAAGACGTTTTGCTTATTTGATTTAACTCAAACATTTCCAATGCTGACAACAATGAAACCCCAAGTTTCAGTTTTGGTGTCACTTGGATAAAGGTAGAGCGAACCAGACGTCACAAAATTATTCGATTCAGTTTGATGTAGAGATTTAAATTCAAACAACACTTGAATAACAAAATAGGTAATTTATTTGCAATATCTTATAAAAATATATAATAATACAATCGCGACATTCATACTGTATTATTTACTGTAGGTATGTTATAAAGCAACTATAGCATAGTCTCGAGTATGTTCTATGACTCGATGAAATAATCACATATCGTTATTAGTTGTTTTATCAGGTGCCTTGCCTCGCACTTAGTTATGAGTGGGACAATAACAATAAGGTATGAACATTTGCAAAACAAAATATCACAAGATGTGAAAGGATGTACCCTGTACCATAGGCTATATCACATGGTTCTAGATTTCTGTCAGCAACTAATTCCGCTTTCCTATTTACCGGCAGAGTTTTCGTATCAATTCCCGACACCCAAAAACAGTTTTGATGGAATAAATAGATTTTTAAGTTGCATATTAAGTTTAAGAAACTAGATGGCAAGCCCAACGTCAACAGAGTGAGATGAGAGTGAAATCCGATGCTTTAAAAAACAGGAGGCCGCGCCTGTAGCTTTGGGTCGAGATCCGTTTCGGGTCGCTCAAGCGCCTGGGTTATATGCATGTAGAGTTTTTTTGACCATATATGGTTCCTCATCGCTCATAGGTCTAAAGTCTCTCAAATCAATCACACATCACATTGGCTTCTTCTTTCACACTTCTATCGTCAGAGTTTTGCTATCAGTTATTTAATGTCTACTTTGGCTCTCCATCTAAACCTGTTACAACGCTCTCAGGAAGATAGTCTTTAAGGCACTCGATGGAATATTTCCATAAGCCTTCTTGGAAGGTTTCATTTCTGAAAAACAAAACACATATATATATATTTGGAAAATGAATGCCAAAAGCAACGTTGATGAGTTTCAATTTCACCTCATGTTAATGAAATAAACCGAAAGTAAATGCGCACACTTTGGATATATATATATATATCGGTTCTTTTCATTGAAAACCTGGTGAGGGAAATGTCAAGTTCTTAAATAAAACATATAACGAAAAACGAAATCAAGCCTTATATTATGAAAGATGAAGTCATTGATAGACGTGAAAAATTGCATTATCTTTTTAAATAAACATATGTAGTTATCACATATGGAGAGTTCAAGTAGATAGACCATAACACTATTTAAACGTTTCAATTAACGAAGACTGGTAAAAAGACTCACCTTGCGGCAGCCGAGAGTGAAGCGCTCCTACAATCTGCGAGATAAACCCCGGTCACTCCTTTCTTCTGTGGGTTGACGGCAGCGTCTATTAGAGTTACCGCCCCTTGGAACGGCGTCCGCGTTGCCTCTGAATAAATAAACAGGTAAGTGATTATTTTCATTCAATACAAACATGGTGTCACAGGCAGTGCACACCTGACCAGCAAGGTATTTCTTAGGTATTTCTTCAATACAACTACAACAAATAATATAGGCCAATCACAGGCTCGTAGCACCAGTTTTGAGAGCGGGGGTGGGGGGCACACATTTTCGATTTCGAAAGTCAGGGAGAGGGGGGGGGGGGGGGGGGGGGGGGGGGGGGAGATAGGTTTCTACAATAATCGTATAAGACAAGGCGCTTCAATGCAACTACTAAGTCTGCAGCAAATCATAATTAAGCAAGTTACTGAAATTTGCACGAGTCATAACTTTCCTGGACATTTTTTTTTTGAACATATAAATGTTATTTAGTTACATTCATGAATGTTAATATGATGTTTATGCGAATCTGTAGACAAAATTTACGTTAATATTTTATGTTTAAACCAACTAATCCAGGTTAAACCAAGTAGTGCAACAAATGTATGATTTTAACGGATTAAATATAAACTTCACACTGATAGAAGCGAGACACATTGCTGTCGCAACAATTTCGTAGAAGGCTTGTAACAACTCGAAAAGAGCCGTTCGACAAAGCAGTAGCTAGTTCTTTTAACATTGATTACAATCGATTGTAGCCTTACGTTCGATCAGACTGGTCTCTTGTAACGCTTTACGTGTAGAATTTAAATGGAATAAATAAAAACTTCACCTACTGATAGAAGCGAGACATTGCCCACAGCAGTGCAGACATTTAAGGTCCTGGTAGTTGCGCGTGATTTCTGTGTCCACACCGCCCGGATGCATGGAGGTGACACATATATCAGTGCCACTCAGTCGACGTGTTAGACTGAACATCTGCTGGATCTGAAATAAATAGGCAACTTTAGTTTTCAAGATAATAATAAGAAACGAATAACTTTTATATAGCGTTAAATCTCAGCGTTGTGGACTAAGAGCGCTCTATCTCCATAACAATGGTCTTATCCAAGTTGACAAGTTAGGAGGTTACAACCAACAAAACTCTTTACTGGGTACCCATTTCCTGTTTGTAAACAGAGGCCCAGAAGCGTTTTCCGAATAGATATGAGCTCCATACAGCATCCATTTCGAAAAGAGTGCGGTTGAATTTGAGTCCAGCCAAATAGGGGATCTTTACTGATTGACCGATCGGCTGATGTCAGAATTCGGCCTGACTTATCGGTCATTCTTAGATCAACAGTACAAAATCTATTGATCTAAATGTATTTAGATTGGAAATGACTTGTGTAGCACTTGCGATGAAAGAGTCACTGAAAAGTGACTTTGAATCTTAAGCCTCTTTGACATGGACACAATTTACTTACATAAGCTTACAAGAGTATATATACTCACACAAGTAAAAGTAAATTTACATCATGTTCACATGTTGTTTACACCAGGTATAAGCAAACCTAAAACTGTGATAAGAATAATAACATTTTCGTAACAGCACTCAATGATCTCTTATGATGTCATAACTATCTTGAAATACTCACCTAAGCAAACATGTAATTCTGTTCACATGACAACAAATACTCCAGGAGTATTGACACTTATAAGTCAATATACTTTTACTAGACCTCTGGGGTCTTGTAAATATACTTTTAATTAGGTGTATTTACTCCAGGAGTATATGTACTCACGTAAGCAAATGTGCCAATATGAAAAGGACTTTAGTCTCTATAACTCTATATACTCAAAACATATATAATCAGTATATGAAGACACAAGAAATAAGTAATTTCACAAATAAGCTAAGACTGTTTCTTATTAGTTGAAAATAAAAGAGTGATTCATATTTACACTATGACCCTAATATAAGATCAACCTGTGTTGCGACCCAAAACGCAAACGTTTGTCAACAATATAACAACTTGCTTGTAACCTGGTATAGTTTGGAGTTGCCATAGTAACGCATCCTGGCATAGTCTGCTGGGTTCTTAGCTTGGGCTTTTTCAAGGTCAAACCGCGCCATCTTGTGTGCGATGCTGGAGGTGAACAGGATCCGGCAGTCTGGACCGGAAGTCTTCATCACCGGAAGTATGTGAGCCACAATCAGGAAATGACCGAGGTAGTTAACCTGCAGCAAGGGTCGTTTATAGATAGTGGTGTTAGGGTTAGACTTATACTAGGTTAGGTCCCTACTGTATAGACATACTTATTTCATATAAAGTTATGACACGAGAACCTACTTCAGTAGAATGCCTTTTTAGATAGCTTTTTGATAGTTTCAACTAGACTTTTGAAGCATATAAACATTTGTCAACGGTTTCCCTCCTCAGGTTTATTTTGCATATCATTGTTATATAATTCAATAAGGTTATTGTTGTAAACGCCAATTTAATGTACTTGAGTAATTCGTTTGACGAAATAAATTGCTATTGCGCCTGCATATTTTTTTACCATGGTTACCCTTCTTATTCCGTCGAAATTATCTCCTCTATATAGTGTTTGTGCTATTTGCAAATTGCTGATTCTTGTACTAATGATAGTAATCGAATGATTAAGCATCTAGCATCACACTAGGTAAGATATCAATCGTACCGTCAGATTGAAAGCCGAAATACAACCAACAACTGACCTGAAATTGCTGCTCGAAACCGTCTTCAGTGTGACCTGTCAATGAAACAAAGTTTTGGATCATCAATAACCTGTATTGTCGCATGATCGTTAGATCAATCACGTGTATTAGATCAATCACGTGTATTAGATCAATCACGTGTATCAGATCAATCACGTGTTTATCACATCTCAAATGGCAAAACAAAGGGCAGGGATGGGGTAGAGTCGATGAATGCCCCACAACATCTATTCCCAAAATTTATAAAACCCCACAAAAAGTGAACATGGCTCAGATATCCCCGCAAACTGTTATATACGCCCTGGAGAGATACATTCTGAAACACAAAATTCCCTCACCTATGTGTAATAGCTAGTGGCATTGGAGCATCAGACCTGTTAATCATTATAAGTGCAATTGTTACATCAAGGGCCATAACACTCCCAAAAATGATATTTCAGCAATAGCTTTGATACTCGTTTAAGAGTATCATCAGGTACATCCAAAATTAATTAATTTCATTCATGGTATTTGAGATTGACCCGACGGAAGGACGGACAGAACGACTGCTTTATATGATAAAATGGAATATTGAAAAGAGAAGAATATAATTCGTAACGTCAATTCATACCTAGAGGCACAAGTGCGATCCCGGCGTTACATAATAACATGTGAAGTTTCCTGCCCGAGGATTTGAAGTCCTGGATAAACTGCATGGTAGATTTCAGAGAGGAGAGGTCAAGCTTCATGAATTCCACCGGAAGTGACTCCTCCCGGATGTGACCTTCCTGCAGTTGACCTCCAGTTTTGGCTTGCTGATACTCCTCGTTCATTCGTTGGATAGCCTTCACGGAAATACATGTGATAGAATGAACGTTCTCCACATCTTGATGAAAATGGTCGGTGGAAAAGTGAGAACATCTGAGTGAGATTCGTTTATTGAAGCTGAAAGTGGCCGGTATTCTATTTGCCTGTAGTGCGTAATGCATAGTATCGTAGTGCGCAATGCGCAATGCCCAGTGCCTAGTGCTCGGTGCGTAGTGCGCAATGCGTAATGGGTATTCAACACTTAACACTAAAATAGTAGAAGTTTATTCCATGTACACGTAACGCCAACGTTTAGTGCGCAATGCCTTACGCGTAGTGTGTGTCCGTCTGAACGCTCACGAGAGTGTCCGAATACGCAATATGCACTTACGCAGATCAAATATGGACGGATCACATAACGCGCACATGAAATCAATTTCTACTATTTAAGTGCACAGTTATAAGTACTCATTAGCATTGGATGTCAAATTGGATACTCACGCCACACTTTGTACGTTTACATTAAGTTGGACATTACGCATCACGCAACACGCATCACGCAACACGCACTTATATACACATGGAATCCTGGCTAAATTGAACTTTTGTCAACTAAAGTTGAAATTCTTCATAACACTGATTCTCAAGGAAGTAACAATAATCGTTGCATTACATTGATAATGATAAGGCATAATTTGATGTATGATGTATAGACGATTAACGTTGTAAAAGCAACCATCATAGTGCCAAAGTTTATGATCTTGCATTTAATTAAGATAGGAATATGAATGAAACTGAAATCTCACGTGCTTTGCTCGTTCCTCTGAGCGACAGGCTATGATAACGGTTGCCCCCATCATAGCAAGGTGTTTGGCGGCTTCATAGCCGATACCTTTGAATAGATCAAACAAAAGTATATGTATCGGTTTATCCAATTAAGCAGCGATCTTCCAACATGTGCCAGGCACAAGAAATTGGGAATAATCAAATATAATGTTAATACAATCAATAATCAAGTACAAATACGATGTAGATAAAATATATCCTCCCCATATACAATAGGCTAAAGGAGAGTCAGGCGTCATTGCCGATCCTTTATTAGGTTTCATACTGGTTGGAAACCGACAAACTCTTTCGATAATGTACTAACTTTCCCCCAAAAACCACGAAATTCAACTTCCGCCAGACATAAACCCTAGCCGGTAGTGACGTCACAACACGGACTTATATGCCAAGCTTGTAAGATGCGAGCCCGGGCCCACTACCATGGAAGAAATACTGTACCCGTCTCGACCACAGGCCCCCGCGTCATTGTAAATCCAATCATTCCCACTACAAAGAAAACCCCAGCCATTTGTGCCGAGATGGATACTTTGAGCGTGCAAATCGGCTTTCGTTCGATTTGCAGAAATATCTACAAAGTATTGGTCGGTATCGTGAGTGGTGATCGAAAGGTATAACATCCAAGTATATGTTGGCACAAAGTTTTAATCGATGACACGTAAGCGTAGCAGTCGGCGAAAAATGCGATGGGGGTAGGTAGTACTATTTCAAGTATACCTTATACCTTCTTTACACTATGTAACTATGAAGGTGTTAAAATCGAGGGGTTGTTTCTAAACCTTATTTTTTGCAGAGGAAACGATTGGACTTACAATGACACGGGGGCCTGTGGTCTCGGCATAAACAGTCAGAATCTACTAGTCCTACAATACAGGTAAACTATGCGAAACGAATACCGTATTTCCTTAATTACACGCCGGGCGTCTATTATTTTCAAAAGGTCTACATCATAGGCGTCTATTTGAGGCAGGCTTCTATTCAAGGCAGGCGTCTATTTTGTAAAAAGCGAAATAATTTTACCAAAAAGAAGCGTTTTTATATATTAAACTTGGTGTACGCGGCGTTTAATTAAGGCAGGCGTTTATTATTTTCAGAAAGTCTTATGAAAGGGCGTCTATTCGAGGCAGGCGTATATTCAAGGCAGGCGTGTAATTAAGGAAATACGGTATTCGGTTACCGGTTCTCATGGTGGTATACACGATGTTTATCCCTATATTTTATCTTGCATGCTTTCTTTATGTTTTAAGGTAGGTGTATATACTGCTGTCCGAAAACAAGATGAAAATATGTTCTTTTCTATGTAGAAATTAGACTTTTTACATAAATTTCATGTGTAAATACCAAAAGTAATAAAATGTTGATGTTGATGTCAATTTAATGTAAAAATCTTCTTTTAAAGAATGAATGTACATGTATCCCATATATTTTGTTTGAAACCACCGCCATTTTGACTGTTTGTACATATACAATATATTTCTTTGTACTCTTATACCACCAATGGTGTTTTTTGGAGAATAAAGTGAAGTTGAAGTTGAAGACAAGACCAATGAGGTTACTGATTACGCACCATTACATCACAAGACTGACTTAAAGCACTCACTATTTTTGTATGTGCCAAACATAGAGAACTAAAGCCATTGCAATATATTGCAACTTCCTTTCTTTGAAATGTAAAGTGTGATGATAACAATCTCAAAGACATCAATGGGGATAGACAAAAAGCAAATTAATAGTTTAAGTGAAATAGACAACCCAGTATGTCCGCAACAGCCTTATGACCATGCATATTGGTTATCTAAGCTAAAAAACAACCCCTTTCTTCCTACTAAATAACTAGATAATGGCATAAACGAACTATTTCACACAAAGTTGTCAATTTTTCAATAATTTTTTTCATTTATTTCAGGTAAAATGATTAAATTGTCAATGACAAGCAACGAGGAGCTAATCAGAGGAAATTCGGCAAGAGTAATTCGATTTATGTAAGAGATAAGTACCTGTGTTCCCACCGGTGACCACAGCAGTTCTCTCCCTTGGCAGAGACACCACAGGAAAACTCGGCGATGCACCCATAGTCGCTCTCAGCGTCGGAAGAGTTCAATTTGAAATATATTTATCCTTGCATATCCCACTCTTGAAATCACAGCTTGTTGTCTCTAGTACATCACAATGTCAAACAGTAATACAGCTTATATCGTATCAGTGTTCAGGGTCACAACTATCACTGGTGTATATTTGCTTAGCGATAAGAGCTTATGTTGGTTGCTTGTTGAGGTAGGTAGGTAGGTAGGTGAAATTAAGGGCGAAGTTTGGGCCAAATATGACCTACATGCGCCCGGCACTTGGAGTGATTATTGAGAGTTAAAAACATTTAAAAGTTAAAATTGAGTATTAATTGTTATATAAGGTCATATTTGCCAGTGTTCTTGACAAAATTTAAAACTGATCTTTGGACTTCACCAAACATCAAATTTTCACCAAGAATAGATCTTAGTGAGAAAATATTTGATTTGGAGATAACAACCTCTCTGAGTTCTTCACGATGATCGTTATGCCCTTCACATTCAACAAGATAATGAATGACAGTCTCTGGACAATTATTAAAACAATGAACACACGAAGGAGATGAATCATTGTCTAAAACGTGCTTGTAAGCATTTAGTCCACAATGGCCAAGTCTTAAACGAGTGAGAATCACTTCGTCTCTCCCGTCGCCGAATCTTGGTGTGCTTAACAACTTTAGGGCATGAGCTATGCATATGTCTGGCAGTGTTGCCCCTATCCCAGTCGTTTTGCCACTGTTCATAGATTGATGTATTAACAGAAGCATAGAAATCCTTTGGCACTGGATATATATCCTCACAATCCACGTAGGGTTTGGATAAAGATGATTTTGCAAGCTGGTCAGCTTTCTCGTTTCCATGGAGACCTACATGTGCAGGAACCCATATTATGTCACAGCTTATGTAAGTTTGATTCAAACGGTACCAAGATGTAATATTTCATATAGAATGTCACTGCGTTGCCCGTTTGCACCTGAGTGAATTGCTTGAACCGCTGCTAAGGAATCTGTAAAAATGATTGATTCAAGATTATGATTTTTTACCCATACTAGAGCCATTAGAATAGCTGTTAATTCTGCTGCAAAAAACTGACAAATGATCTTGTAATCTAAACATTTCTTCTACCTCTAGAGATGGAATATAGAAAGCTGCGCCAACGTGTCCTGTAGCAGGGTCTTTAGACGCATCTGTATAAATATGATTAAATCCATGGTAGCGTGTATTGATGAAATCAGATGCTACTGATTTTATGATAATAGGACTCATTTGTTTATGTATAACTGAGGCCAAATCCGTATTAAGTGATGGTTGTGTAAGACACCATGGGGCTGATTTGGGAAGCTTGAATGGGGCATTTAGTTGTAAATCTTGAATTTTGCACTTGTGAGCGAGTTGTCGAGCCGCTAACCCAAAGGGTAGTTTGCCATGGCTCCAATCACACATGACATATTCCACGCACTCATTCAACACGTCTTTTGAAGAATGGTAATCAGAGGATGATGTCAAGGAGAGATACGTTTTAAGTGCGGACTTCTGACGGCAGTACGCGAGAGGAGGTTCCGAACACTCTACCTGCATAGCAGCTATGGGAGTAGTTGGAAATGCCCCCGTAGCTATTCTTAAAGCTTTTGATTGAACTCGGTCAAGTTTAGTTAAGCGACACTTTGCTGCATTCATAAAGACTTGGCTGCCATAATCCAATCTTGATAGAATTAGAGCCTTGTAGAGTAAAAGTAGTGATGATTTATCGGCACCCCATTTTGTACCCGATACGCATTTCAAGAGATTTAGTCCTTTTGAACACTTTCCCGATAAGTAGGTTATGTGACGAGACCAAGTAAGTTTACTATCAAAGTAAACTCCCAAAAATTTAATTTGCTTGTTGACTAACCAACAGCAGTTATTTCCCTTTGGATATACACCGAGCAACTCTCTATCGAGAGAGTGTTATATCGGGATAATGTTTAGGATACGTCAACTGAATGAAATTACTGTGGTTAATTCATGTAATATATTTTCTGTATGTCATTATCTTTTATTTTATTTTATCAAGTTACTTTTCAGTCATGACAGGCAATTTCGACCAGTGCTCTTTAGTCCTGATAATCGATTGATAGACAAAATGTGTCCTCCACATTCTTGGTTTAGGGTTGACATTTATTATCAGACAACGATTATTAAAACTAATACGATCTTCTTGTTTCTTATGCAAAATATCCTTATTAATAAGTAAAACGTCCTAAACCCGGTACTATTCATAATCCTCCAGTTCACATCATTTCGTTGACTGGATAGATAAAACAGTATGAGGTGTTTCATATGATATATATCAGGGAAGTGTAGGACCTTAGAGGATACAATTACACTGATGTAGCAAGATGCCTCAGTTCCAATAATGTTTCACCAGTGACGGACCACATTATGAAAACGTGCGTCTGGATCAATGTGTCGCTTTCTTTTGATCGATGTGTTGCTTTCTTCGGCTCTAGCCCCAGAGTACGATTGTAAGCAAAGGGAAAATTTAGCGTTTGCGCACTGATATGAAAGTAACCAGTTTTCCCCTATGCGCGAACGAAATGAGAAAAGGGTGGCAACGACTTTCTCTCGCCTGGAATCAAAATAATTATGGTGTGTCAAAACTTATTTCTCCAAAAATTTGATAAAGACATTATGTCTTCAAAACGATTTCGAGGTTCAAGATAACAAGTTAATTTTAAAGATTTGTGGGTAACAAATAAAAGGAGTTTCATGCGTTAAACTCCCGACCATGCACGGTCGAGGGTATACATCAACTTGTGTCTTCTACCCACGTGGAGAGGTGCAGTGCCAAATTACAATTTCGTATATTTTTGATTGTTTTACAAATGTCCATGTTTTGTACTTAGTTGTTTTCCATTGTCTGACCAATTGTAGGAAAAGTATTCATCTGATTCATTTCAAAGTTTGCACGTCCAGATTTCTATGTTTTGTACTCGGCCATTTCCCAAGATCAGAATATTTCTGACCAGTTGTCAAATTCTGTGTATATTAATGATCTTTGATACTGGGATGTCTAAGTTTTGGGAAGTAAGCAGTAATTAAGTTGGTGAGGGATGCACGGTCGGGGGTATTAGTGAGCCACGCTCACTTTTTTCTTGTTATTACTTGTTACGAGAGTCGACTACCACTCAGTGACAGTCCTGGTGGATTCTTTAAGTACACTGTTACTGACAGTGTTATTCTTGGTTAAAATAAAGTGAATACTCAACAAAAGAGTATTACTTATTTAGTTCCAGGAACACTCTAATTGAAGAACAAACAACTCTTGTAAATCAATCATTTTATATTAAAGATATATAAAATCAGGACAATAAGTAAGAGTATTTGATTATAAAATCTAGAAAAACAACATGTTCCATAAAACACTGGTATCTAAAATATGCATATTTTCAACAAAAATATTTTCAAACTTCTGGTTAGTAAAACATGTTCTGTATAAAAAGACTAACATATTTCCACAAAATCAACAAAAATCTAAAATATAATCCATCATGTTTGATTTCGTTGAAATTCGGTTACAGATGGTAAATGTCAACAATATAAATTTCACAGATTGTTTTTCAAAATTCTTTAATTCAGTTTGATTTGATTATTTCCTTAAATTACGTCCTTAAAGGGGCAGTAGCACGTTTTAGGGGGAATATAAGGTGATGTCAGGAAAATGAAAATTAATGGTTCCAATTGAAAGACAATGTATTTAAACTAAATTGAGCAGTAATAATTCAATTATTTAACGTAAAGTTTAGCCATGCGATTCCTTTTTCTTACAGAAAATGAATTAAAGGTGTTCACACAAAAATGGCCGCCTATGTATTTTATGTGAATCTTCATACGTTGTCCTCCGACTATGGATGATTGACTTGTGTCATGACATTTTTGACACTGTCAAAATAATACATTTAACATTAACTAACAATTATCGCTGAAAATTTTATAATATAAAATTAACAAAAAACGTGCTACTGCCCCTTTAAAATACGTTAAACCGTTCATATATATGACCATTGTAAGTTTTTGAATATTATTTAGCCCAGTTGATAATATTATTTGATAATTTCCTTAAAGGGGCAGTAGCACGTTTTTAGGGGGATATAACGTGATGTCAGGAAAATTAAAATTAATGGTTCTAATTGAAAGACAATGCATATAAACTAAATGGAGCAGTAATAATTCAATTATTTAACGTAAAGTTTAGCCATGCGATTGCTCTTTCTTACACAAAATGAATTAAATGTGTTCACACAAAATGGCCGCCAATGGATTTTATGTGAATGTTAATACTTCGTCCTCTGACTATGGATGATTGGCTTGTGTAATGAGATTTTTGACACTTTCAAACTAATACATTTAGCGTTAACTTACAATTATCAGTGAAAAATTCAAAATATAAAATTATCAAAAAACGTGCTACTGCCCCTTTAAGTAAAGTGAAATGTGACCATAGCAACACATAGTGTCACAAAAACGGTTTAAATGTGTACACGAAAGACTGCGATTTAAAGTCTCAGGCCCACATCGACATTGACAATATAAGTAATACATATATCATGAATAACTCTCGATATTACTAAAGATTAACACTCGGATACTCTACCTTGTAAAGTATTTGGATTAGTTGTACGTAATTAAGTGATAAAATTAATTCTCAAAGCATGAAAAGGCCGCAAGTATTTAATGCAATGTTACATTAAATCCGTATGAAACCAAAAATGGTTAATGAGACATAAGTGCTTATAAGGTGTATAATATATATATCATATAAGTTGCTGAAATAGCGTGAAAAGAAATTTTCAATCTTTGTTTTAAGTAACATTGTAATATTTGGGATCATTTTCAATACTACAAATCCTAGTACTTTTCGGACCGAGTTCTAAACTCACGGGCAAAAGAAAGGTTTCGCCTTAGTTGATTTCATCATATACACAATAACAAATATTTTCATTATTAGACGTCGTACGTTAAAACAGAACAGTGCAAGCCTTTAGTTATCAATCAAATAATACTTCTAGACGTGTTTGATTTTTGTTGTGGAAAATTGAAATTTTTAATTTTTGTGTTGTTGAAAATTTATTTTAATAAACAACAAATGGCCATCGATATATAAGCTATATTTTACTAAAAAATCACAAAACAAACCTTGTTTTCCACTCATTTACACCCTTTTTAACATGGTAGGGGTCATGTTAGTGTAAATTTCATTTTTTACCCCGGTTTTCCTTAAACAAAGATATCTTAACAAAAAATGAATCAATCAACGATCAATTCATATGAAATATTGTAGATATGATTAATGTTGATGATTCCATAATCAAATGCGTCATATATATTTCAAATCGTTGTAAAATCGAAACCAACTGAGGTGAAACCTTTCTTTTGCCCGTGAGTTTATGTTGCGAGATTAAGTTAAGATAAGAAAGCTGCACACCAATCTCATTAAAACGGAAATAACAGGTTGTAGAAAACGGCTATACTAGGCATGTGTGCAGCCAATCTTATTAAAATATGATCTATTTGCTACACTACGCTACGCATGTAGATCTTACCAGGCTCAGTTATAACAGCCGTCAGAGTATCCTTATGACTCAGCCAATCAGCGACTTTGCCCCGTAACTCGGGTTGCTGGCGACAGGTATTCATATCTAATCTTCAGAACTCGAAAAACGAACATTTCCGACTATTTCTAAATGTCGACAACAAATATTTCCTGTCATGTACGAATGAATTACTAAAACTGTGCGTTATATCGCTCCTATCAATTTGTTGGTCCAAAAACGTCCAGGTAAATACTTAAATGTTGTCATTATCGAAGAAATCACCGTAAACTTGGCAAATTCAAACAGCAAGCTGTAGATGCTATTTTTGGAACAGTTACGTTATATAAACGTTTCCTTTTTAATCTTATATGAAACGATTTATGCTCATTAAATTCGTTGTATTTTGTAGCCATAAATATACTGACACAAATGAGAAGACCAGAACTGACATAAAAACATTAGATAAAGTCTTGTTAATTTTAAATCACACATATTCGATGTACATATGCAAATTAGAAAGAATCTAGTTCTGTCAAATAGTCAAACATTACAACTGAATTAGCGAATGTTACGACATATGCAAATTACCTAACACTGTTTTTTGGGAAAATCGAAAGGTCATAAGTTATAATTTTATCATTTGGGCTGTACTGTGTTAAATTGCTTTAATCTCTTGAATTGTCCTTTAAGAAAGGTACGATTTGATTGGTGGATGAAATCTTCCTCACATCCAGCAGTCAAAGGTTACCCTGACTTGTTACTTGTGAGATCTATAATCTGCGTAACGTAGTGAAGCAATTAAGATATCATTTTAATGAGATTGCTTTTTAAAATATTGCAGTTTGAATATGAAGCTTTTTTTGAAAGGAGGTTAAGAGCCTCTTTTTGCAAAGTTACCTTTACTAAGCTTGACCATAACTCACATTCTGTACCATTGCACTAAGGTTACCTTAAGACGACCACCAAAAAGGATATCAAGGATTGTACTGCACTAAGGAAGTTGGATGTTACCATACATATGATATACATTTGGTCATTTTGATTTTGATACTCTCTGATCTTGACCAAGGAAGAATTCCCTATCACTTTCCATGTTCCATAATGTCCAATTGAATCATCTGACATCACGAAATTGTCAATCTAAAAATATTCATAATTCACATACATGTGTATATACTAACTGAACTATTTGTTCAAAGGATTAACAGTTTCTTCATTTCTTCACAGTGTCCATTCTACGGCTCTTTCCACACATGTCAGTTGTTCAGTTTGGTTTTTTGATGAGCAAGCTTGTCTTTGACTCACTCGATGAAAAACATCAAAGTATGAATTATTATCAAACCGAATATCCTTAGACTTTGCTCTTACTGTGAATTTATCGTTGCAAACAAACCCGCCAGTTGTTCCGTGTGTTGAAGAAACTGATTGTATGAAACCTGCCCCTGACATTAACCCAACGGAACATTTCTGATTGGGACGGTACTAAACCAATATCATCTAAATGAGCTTTTGTCCTCATTGTCAATTGTGTTATTTGTATCGAGGGAGTTCACATTGTTATAATAGGTACCCTTATTCAGAAATGAACGAGAAGTTATGAAATGTTCAGAAATCTTTGTTCAGATGTGCTCTTCCCATTACTTCCTCCTTTCGAAGACAAAGACAATAGGTTCCTTTGGTCCCGTGAAGGGGGTGTATGAGAGTTCAGGTGGCTTCTGGTCTGGGGGTAGAGATACTCGGTATTTCTGGAGAATCTGCAACGTAACGAAATGATTGGTTGGCCAGTTCGCTTTCGATTAAAAAATGTCTGCTATTAATGCCAACAAAACATCTTGTGTAATATTGTTTTAAGCTTTTCCGTTAGTCTTTTAGTTAATATAATTGATTACGTTGGACATGATAATTGGGGATATTTGATATTGGCATTTTAACTTGACATCGCAACAGATGTCAGATGACAATTATGCATATTTGGTCAAGTAAAGTTTTATAATTACTTATGTTTTGTTGATTCTGACATCGCAAATGGCTAAAATATTCACAAAACGGCGCTAAACAACTACTCACTCACTGTTGATGGATATGAGGTTAGATAAGATATGAAATACTGCAAACCTTTGTAACAGCGAGGCATAGCTCCTGTTCAGCGAACCGCTTCCCGATACACATCCGCTTCCCGAAGCCGAAAGGTTTGAGAATACTGGCCGGAATATCTTGGGACCTTTTCCCCGTCTCGTCCCGTAACCAGCGTTCAGGGATGAAGGACTCTGGGTTTGTAAAGTACTTGGAGTCCTTCACGAGTTTTTGATTCATCATCAAAATGGATGTCTTGAAGAAAACATTTACATTTTATGAGTTTAAAACAAGAAAGCAATACTTGAATTGAATGAATACCGATGGCAAACTGATAGATAGAGATAGAAGAGAGTTCTATGGAGTTTTTTTAAATTCTTGGTCTTGGAGTTCGACGTTTGGGTGTAGATACTACGCCGTTATCAGTTCTAGGGCGAAATGTCGCACTCCTCCAATCAAGAAGTAAACAAATCTTTAGAAATCTTCCTTATTAGTCGAACAACTTCTAAATGCCTCTCAAAGACGTCAATCGAGAAGGCGCTGTGATTACTGATACAAATAAAAACACTTCTAAATCAAGTATATATTCAAAAATATATACAAAAAATATTTTGAACTGTATGTGCGGTTTACCTTATTTTGAGCTTCTATTTAATCTAATTCTAGAGCGAGGTTCATTTCCCCAAATGTGGTCAGTTGGTGTTATAGTTCCTTTACATAAACAGGGTGATTTGAATAATATGGATAATTATAGAGGCATCACTTTGTTAAGTATTTTTAGTAAAGTATTCACATCGATTATCAATAAAAGGTTAATTTTTTGGGGAGAAACAATGGATAAAATAAGCGAATCACAAGCAGGCTTTAGACAAGGATATACCACAATTGATAACATGTTTATACTACAGAGTGTTATGGGTGAAATAGCGACCACAGCACGAGGCGTTAGCTGTGATATCACCCGCGAGCGGTAGCGAGAGGGTGATATCACAGCTAACGCCGAGTGCTGAGGTCGCTATTTGCCATACACAACAAGGCCTACTTTATCTTCAATAACTATGACTGAATACATGATATCACGGGATTAAATCTATCGTTTATCACATGATAGCACAAATATAGGCAGATCACTGAAAAAAAGACAAATCAAAATAATTTTACGGAAAATTCATAGAGGTTAGATATGGATACTGTGTATCCGCTGACAGAGGGGAAAGTTCTTTACGAGGTGCGATACTGATAAACAAGCGAGGCTTTGCCGAGCTTGTTTATCAGTATCGGACCGAGGCAGACGACATTCCAAGTGTATTCATTTAGCAGCAGGTCTTTATCAGATATCACACTTCGTAATGCTAATTGCATGTATTCGTCTTTGTCTGATATTGAACATTTGAAAACGATAAACATTAACGTATACACAGAATTGTATGATTCGGAAAACATTTGTACAAACGCATAGTCACAATATATCATATACCGCACGTACTTAGAGGTAAGGTGTTACTGTGTGAGAAATAATCTTCCCGAGGTGCGATATTGATCTACATGCGAGGCTTGGCCGATTGTTCAACCAATTTATATTTACACATTTTTGTCACATAATTATTGAACATTGAACATTCACTCAAACCTTTGATGACATGGGATGTTTTTTTTAAATATGTGTTTTGAGCAGAGGTAATTTCTAAACTATTTTTGGGGTTAACTATATCATTGCTTTTATTTAACCATACATAATTTATATTTATAAAAATATCCTTTCAATCTTATCTTTTTTATAAAGGTTTTCATTGTATAAATGTAAATTATCATGGCAATTATTGAAAGACAATTAATTCAATACTTTTTTTCCAGATGTATAAATCGGCATTAAGTGAATTAGACACAAAACAAATATTATGAAAAACAGTTTATATACTGAAAAGATTTTTGTTATAGAATCAAGATGATGTATCAAATGACCATATGCATGTATTTTATTATAAAACCCAACAAGTAGGCCTACACAATCGTATTACATTTAACATTACTTATTTACAATAATCAATTATTTAACTTACATGTCTAGTAAAGTTTGATTAGAGTATTAAGATTGTGAGGATATGAAAATCATTAGATTGAGCTTGGGCTCTGTACCAATCTTGTTTGAAAATTTCCACAATTCAGGAGTTTATGAAAACCAAATTTATTCAACCGGTGAAATCATGTTCTAAATCAACTCATCATCCTCAGTCTAAGAACATGGTGTTACGCATCAAGTGGAAACTGCATGTGGCCATCTTTGAGTGAACACCTTTTATTCATTGGATTTTGATTAAAAAGAGGTGTGTCTTGCAATCGGTAATATTTGTCTTCCTTTTAACTAGAAAACCCTTATTTGCCTAAGAAAAGGTAAATTTAAAGACGAGCTCAAACCTCAAACAACACCCAAACAAAACGAGTGAGCACATCCTCCCATAGCTTTTTTATAAAGGAAAATTGAAAGTTTATTTCAAACTTTTTTGAGGCAAGTATCCTTTGATAGTGTTTGATACTTTTGGCAATACCATTCAGCGACCAAAGCTGTTTAGAGCGACAACGATATTTATGAAGTTTACGGTAGTTGTCTCAAACTGAACCAACGTAACAGTATCACTATACTGCGACAACCCGATGATTAAATCTTAAATCTGTTTGGGGCGATAGAGGAAATGACTGCACCGAGGCATGAATCTGTTTGCTAATCTGTATAGACTGATGTTAGGTCTCGAAATTTTATTCATAAAACAAGTCTATAACTGCAATTACTGTAAATTCTCAACTGTACTATGGACCTCTGAGTCGATGCATTTCCTTCAAATGAGCCCCCCCTGCTGAAATGAATCACTGTATAGACATGTCTGTCTATTTTATTATGGGAGTAAAATTGAGGGCAAATGTATACAGCCACGAGGGAACGTTCAAGCGACAATGATACAGTCTATATTAAAAGTGAACTTATGACAAAAGGAACTGTAGTAAGTATATTTGAATCATAATCGAGGATTGGTTTCTTTATAACATCTCACTGCACAATAACGTTCAAGCAGATATAAATGCCTATTATGAGGTACCTTAGAGAAGAAGTCACGTCCCCTTTGAAGCGACTGTAGGTCTAAATGCTATTTCCATTAGCATATAAGGATTATCGTCAAAGGGTTACATATTGTTGATGACATAAGACCGTTGATGTGTCTATACAATTGGGAAAATAACTGAATTAAAATGGTTAAAATGAATTTCACAACGTGTTTGTCAACACAGTTATAACCTATTAGAAACTTGTATAACTGGTTACGCTTGCGTAGCCAGTTAAACAAACGTTAAACTTTCGAGTTTCAAACAGGTTATAACTGTTTGGAGAAACACATGAAAATCATTTCTTACAAATTATAAATTCTGACTCTGAAATTTAAGAAAAGTTTTAATTTCAAAACAAAACTTAAAGCAAAATCACTATTTCATAATAAACTCAAAAGTTAAAAAATAGAAAAAACAAACTTCATACCATGAACCAATTTAATATATGTTTAAATAATGAGAAGATATTATAATAGCATTCATTGAACGCCTGAAATATAATTTAAGATGAATGATTTATGATTATGACTATTGTAGCTGAAACACTTTGTTAATGAGCAAAGTTCATATTTGCAGTGAGATGGTGTTTTCGCCGCTTTCAAGAGTATTTCACTGATATCGCGGCTGCAAGTAATATTGCAGGGAGAAAGCCCGCAACGCTATTGTGGCTTTGCGTTGCGATGAAACCTGCGAGCATTGACTGGAACTAGCAACCATGAAATTCAGTGTAGCATTACACCCAAACCTGACTGCGTGTAGAACAGTTCTCTACTGCAGACAAAGTTGCCGAGCCCCTGACGGGATTCTTTCGATGGTGAAAATATACAATAGTTTTATGCCCCTTTCAAGGCCTTTGTGAACAACAAACATAAATCATCATCAATATATTAAACACTTAATATATATATATATATATAACGTACGTTACCAACAATCTGATAAAGTCAGTGAGATTGATCACTAACAAACTATTAACTTAGACCTTGTTACAAAACCGACACATATATTCGCCTCATTGCGCAGCAAATCGGAGCAAGGAGAAAACATGGAAAATCTCTGTATAATTAATCACTCATGTGACATCGATAGAAACAATCCTTTATGGTCTGGTGCACATGTTTGCAATTGTTGTGTAAATCAAATAGGTAGCACTTTATTGATTACGGTACTAGTCTCTACACCGAAACGTCGCACTCTTGAAATATAGAAGTTGAAAATTCACAGAACTCTTCCTTATTCATCTAACAACTTCTCAATGCCTCTGAAAGAAGAAATGTTAAAGAGGCAGTGGCACGTTTTAAGAGGTGATATAAGATGATTTGTGAATTTTTTTTGTTCCAATTGAAAGACAATGTATTTAAACTAAATGAAGTAGTAATAAATCAAACATTTAATGTAAAGTTAAGCCATGCAATGACTTTTTCTTACACAAAATGAATTAAATGTGTTCACAAAAAAATGGCCGCAAATTGACTTTATGTGAATCTTTATCATTTTTTCTCTGACTAATGATGATTGGTCTGTGTAATGAGATTTTTGGCACTATCACGGGCTACTGTCCCTTTAAATGCAGCCTGTCACATAGTCTACCGACGAGACTGTAGTTGCAGTATTTTCTCCAAAACATAACCTCATGAAGAGCAAGTCTAGATCTGCAATGAACTACAACCATGTCTGAGATTCCTTTTCTATTTTAAATATGATAATCGATTTAAATAATTATATACTGACTATAAAGGTACCTGTCACACTGCATGGGCATTCACATGCAAATCGCTATAAAGAGTTAATCTATTAATGGTCTTGAAAATTATTGTAAAACGGGTTGTAACTCACTTAAAGAGTGAGTGAGTGAGTTATTGTTTTACGCTGCTTGGACAATATTTCGGCCATAACGGCGTCTTCACTTATAGAGCCGATTTGTTAGTTGTCAAATATTTCAAACGTTACCAGTGTCATCTTTTCTAAAAGTTTCCACTGTTTCAGGAAAGTATATTTTGAAGCTCATCGACGTTATATGGCGACATCAGAAAGGTTTAAATCACTACGTTGATCGAAAACCGGACAAAGACGTGCGTAAATCACCGAGACGTAATTTTGAAACAGAAGCAGTCAGAACGACAGTTACAAGTTGATAATGTTTGATAGGTTATATAACTAGTATTCTTGTTAACTGAACGTGTGAATTTGGCTTCCGAGAATATATGTGACTGTCGAGACTTTCAGTTAAAACAAGTATTTGTCACAAAATTGCTAATTTGGGTTGGAATATGTGAGATATTTTGAAATTATATAATGAATTATGTCATTTTTGATGAAAATCACGGAGTGGTTCTTTAAAGTATGCATTCTTGCAGTGTATATCTTTGTACATATACGCATGGTATGGAACGTCTCTACTTTAATTAAACCTTTTGTTATCTTTATTTCTAACATTGTCTTTAGTCTTTTTGATTTAATGATCAACATTTAAATTGTCGCCGTTGAAACAGAACCATGTATGAAGTAATAATTCAACTTTCGAGGGTAGGCTAATCTTATGTCTCTACAAAGGTACATTTACCAATTTAAGCTTACAATCGTAAGCAGATTTATAATGGCAAAAAATGCAGTTCGATTAGAGATAATCGTGTTGATATCATCATTATCATGTCACATTGTTTGAATCCCTATTTATTCTGGGAATGTTTATTTCTTTAGTTGCACTGTACTGTTTTTGTATCAATGTATAAATCCTTTTACACAACATTGACCATCAATATCTTTAACGTCACTTCTGTTGTTATCACTAGAGTTACAGTTCTTTCTTCTCTGATTATTTCAACCAACAGTTCCTATCGTCTTAAATTACATTCGTTTGTTTTCGTGAATCCCCGTTAAAAATTCTTAACCAATCAGAGGTCTTGGTTCCACGGTTCTGATGATGGTGAAGTTCCTTCCTCTCGTAATGCGCATGCCCAGCAGTTTGCTTTGTTCTGCCATTGTTTACGTTTGTGCTGAATCTGTTTCCCACCTCCTCCCCTACAACCACCTTAATGCTTGAAAATATAATTAAAATCATTATAACTTCATACAACATAAATGTTGCTGGGCATCAATTTCTATCATTCAAGTCTTCACCTCGAATAATAGCCTCCACCGTTACATTTACCAAGTGTTATTTTTATAGTGCATCTGTTTTAAGTGCATCTTAAATTCGAGCATGAATAGGAATTTATGCCTGCTGATTTAGATGCAATTTGGATATAAACTATTTGTATATCCTTCAAGAGCAATGTATAAGACACCAATGGTTCTTCATCCCCTTCTGTCGCTAGGATAGTTTTAATATTCAGGCACGCGAGCTCCTGCCTATCATGTTATATAATTAAGTGGAAAAAACGGATTTAATCGATAAGTGTCTTACTTCACCATTGAAAATAAAATAAACACACAACAGTTGACTAGAAATGCCAAAGACTTCCTACACAAAACACCAAATGCTGTTGTTTTGAAAATCGTCGGTTTTAGTTGAAAACCCTCGGTTTAATTCGATTAACAGATTCTCAGTTGTGTGTCAAACGTTTTCATGTAATAATCCCTTGTAACTATCACCTTCTTTGAAAACGAGTCTACTGAGAAGTTGAAAAGACGTTTTGCTTATTTGATTTAACTCAAGCATTTCCAATGTTGACATCAATGAAACCCCAAGTTTCAGCTTTGGTGTCACTTGGATAAAGGTAGAGCGAACCAGACGTCACAAAACAATTTTGATTCAGTTGATGTAGAAATTTAAATTCAAACAACACTCGAATAACAAAATATATATTTTATTTGCAATATCTTATAAAAATATATAATCATAGAATAGCGAGATTCATACTGTATTATTTACTGTACGTATGTTAAAAAGCAACTATAGCATAGTCTCGATTATGTTCTATGACTCGATGAAATGATCACATATCGTTATTACTTGTTATATCAGGTGTCTTGCCTTGCACTTAGTTGTGAGTTGGACAATAACAGTAAGGTATGAACATTTGCAAAATAAAAATATCACAAGATGTGAAAGGATGTACCCTGTACCATAGGCTATATCACATGGTTCTAGATTTCTGATCACAAGTCAGCAACTATTTCCGCTTTCCGAATACCGGCAGAGTTTTCGTATCAATTCCCGACAGGAGACAGTTTCGATGGAATAAATAGATTCTCAAGTTGCATATTAAGATTAAGAAACTAGATGACAAGCCCCACGTCAACAGAGTGAGATGAGAGTGAAATCCGATGCTTTAAAAAACAGGAGGCCGCGCCTGGGTTATATGCATGTAGGTTTTTTTTTGGACCATATATGGTTCCTCATCGCTCTTAGGTCTATTTTAAAATCTCTCATATCAATCACACATCACATTGGCTTCTTCTTTTAACACTTCTATCGTCAGAGTTTTGCTATCAGTTTTTTAATGTCTGCTTTGGCTCTCCTTCCAAACTTGTTACAACGCTCTCAGGAAGATAATCTTTAACGCACTCGAGGGAATATTTCCATAAGTCTTCTTGAAAGGTTTCATTTCTGAAAAAAAATCACACATATATATTTTTTTGAAAATGAAAGCCAAAACCAACGTTTCAAATGAGTATTAATTTCATACCATGTTGATAAAAAAACGGAGGTAAATGCACACACTTTTGACACTTTTATATATATATATATCGGTCCTTTTCATTGAAGGGAAATGTTAACCTTTTAGAAAAAGAACGTTTCAAACTGTTTGGTTTATCTACTTTAATATAACGAAAAACAAAATATTATGAAAGTTGAAGTAATTGATAGACGTGAAGAACAAAATCAAGCTTTATATTATGAAAGTTGAAGTAATTGATAGAAGTGAAAAATTGCATTGTTTACATTATCTTTTTAAATTAAGTGGAAAATTTAAAAAAGGACTCGAACATATTATGCAGATATTACATATGGAGGGTGACAATTAGACTATTATACGGTTCAATTAACGAAGACTGATATAAAGACTCACCTTGCGGCAGCCGAGAGTGAAGCGCTCCTACAATCTACAAGATAAACCCCGGTCACTCCTTTCTTCTGTGGGTTGACGGCAGCGTCTATTAGAGTTACCGCCCCTTGGAACGGCGTCCGTATTGCCTCTGAAAAAAATAACAGGTAAGGTAAGTATACATGATGTCACAGGCGGTGTACAGCTGACCAGCAACAACAAATAATGTAGGCCTATATCATTATTGATTCCCTACCCCAAACGGTCAGCAATTTTAATTTAAAGTTTTTGGCGGAATTAGTGTTTTCAACGTGAGTTTTGGTAAGTGTCAATTTAAGTCGGCATGCATTTCGTCAACTATTATGTGTCTGTCCTTTTGCGTACTGCACTTTTTCTTGATAACCTAATCAGAAATCTCCCGGAAGTTTCTACTATAATTGTATAAGATAAGGCGCTTCATTACAACTACTCAGTCTGTACGAAATCATTAATAAGCAAGTTATGAAAACTTCCGCGAGTTTTAACTTCCCTGGACAATTTTATGAACAAATAAATGCTATTTTGTAACATGCATGGAAGTTATTAGGAAGTTTATTCGATTTATTCAATATTTACGGAAATAAATATGTTTAATCGAGGTAAAACAAAACTTGAGATATATATAAACTACACATACTGATGGAAGTGAGACACATTGATGTCGCCACAGTTTCGTAGAAGTCTTGTAACAACCGTTCGACAAAGCAGATCAATTGTAACCCATTCTTTTAACATTGATTAGAATCGATTGTAGATCTACGATCGTTTGTAAGGGTTTTGTGGAATTGGGCCATTGTAGCGCTATACGTGTAGAATTTAAATGGAATCAATAAAAACTTCACCTACTGATAGAAGCGAGACACTGCACACAGCAGTGTAGACACTTAAGGTCCTGGTAGCTGCGCGTGATTTCTGTGTCCACACCGCCCGGATGCATGGAGGTGACACATATATCAGTGCCACTCAGTCGACGTGTTAGACTGAACATATGCTGGATCTGAAATAAATAGGCAACTTTAGTTTTCAAGATAATAATAAGAAACGGATAACTTTTATATAGCGCTAAATCTCAGCGTTGTGGACTAAGAGCGCTCTATGCTCCGTAACCCTGGTCTTAAGTTGACAAGCCAGGAGGTCACAACCAACAAAATTCTTTACTGGGTACCTATTTCCTGTTTGGTAAACAGAGGCCCAGAAGCGTTTTCCAAATAAACATGAGCTCCATACAGCATCCATTTCGAAAAGAGTGCGGTTGAGTTGAGCCTCCAGCCAAATGGGAGATCTTTTCTGGTTGGCCGATCAGAATTCAGCCCGCCTTATCGGTCAATCATAGATCGACAGTACAAAATCTATTGATCTAAATGTATTAGATTGGAAATAAGTGGTGTAGCATTTGCGATGAGAGAGTCACTGAAAAGTGACTTTGACTCTTAAGCCTCTTTGACATGGACACAAGTTACTTATATAAGCTTACAAGAGTAAATATACTCACACAAGTAAAAGTAAATTTACATCATGTTCACATGTTGTTTACACCAGGTATAAGAAAACCTAAAACTGTGATAAGAATAATAAAAATGTTCCTAACAGCACTCAATGATCTCTTATGATGTCATAACTATCTTGAAATAGTCACCTAAGCAAACATGAAATTCTGTTCACATGACCACAAATACTCAAGGAGTATTTATACCTATAAGTCAATATACTTTTACTAGGCCTATGGGGTCTTGTAAATATACCTTTACTTAGGTGTATATATGAAAAGGACTTTAGTCTCTATAACTTTATAACTCTATAACTCTATATAACTCAAAACATATATTATCAGTATATGAAGACACAAGAAATAGGAAATTTCACAAATAAGCTAAGACTGTTTCTTATTAGTTGAAAATAAAAGAGTGATTCATATTTACACTATGACCCTAAGATCAACCTTGTTGCGACCCAAAACGCAAACGTTTGTCAACAATATAACAACTTGCTTGTAACCTGGTATAGTTTGGAGTTGCCATAGTAACGCATCCTGGCATAGTCTGCTGGGTTCTTAGCTTGGGCTTTCTCAAGGTCAAACCGCGCCATCTTGTGTGCGTAGCTGGAGGTGAACAGGATCCGGCAGTCTGAACCGGAAGTCTTCATCACCGGAAGTAGGTGAGCCACAATCAGGAAGTGACCGAGGTAGTTAACCTGCAGCAAGGGTCGTTTAGAGATAGTGGTGTTAGGGTTAGACTTATACTAGGTTAGGTTCCTACTGTATAGAAATACTTATTTCATATAAAGTTGTGACACGAGAACCTACTTCAGTAGAATTCCTTTTAAGATAGCTTTTGGATAGTTTCAACTAGACTTTTGAAGCATATAAACATTTGTCAACGGTTTCCCTCCTCAGGTTTATTTTGCATAGAATTGTTATATAATTACATAAAGTTATTGTTGTAAACGCCAATTGATGTGCTTAAAGGGGCAGTAGCACGTTTTTTGATAATTTTATATTTCAAAATGTTCACTGATAATTGTAAGTTAATGTTAAATGTATTATATTGACAGTGTCAAAAATCTCATTAAACAAGTCAATCATCCATAATCAGAGGACAAAGGATGAAGATTCACATGAAATCCATTGGCGGCCATTTTTCTGTGAACACCTTTAATTCATTTTGAGTAAGAAAAAGGAATCGCATAGCTAAACTTTACATTATATATTTGAATTATTACTGCTCCATTTAGTTTAAATACATTGTCTTTCAATTGGAACCAATAATTTTCATTTTCCTGACATCACCTTATATTCCCCCTAAAAACGTGCTACTGCCCCTTTAAGTAATTCGTTGGACGAAGTATATTACTATTGCCCCTGCATATTTTTTATACCATGGTTACCCTTCTTATTCCGTCGAAATTATCTCCTCTATATAGTGATTGTGCTATTTGCTATTTTAACCTAATGATAGGAATCGAATGATTAATCATCTAGCACCACACTAGGTAAGATATCAATTATACCGTTAGATTGAAAGTCGAAATACAACCAACAACTGACCTGAAATTGCTGCTCGAAATCGTCTTCAGTGTGACCTGTCAATGAAACAAAGTTTTTGGATCATGATTCACTTGTATTGTGGCATATTCGTTAGATCAATCACGTGTATTAGATCAATCATGTGTTAACCACATCTAAAATGGCGAAACCAAAGAGCAGGGATGGGGTAGAGTCGATGAATGTCCCACAACATCTTCTCCTAAAACTTATAAAACTCCACAAATAGTGAACATGGCTCAAATACTCCCGCAAACAGTTATATATACGCCTTGGGTCATAATTCAGTGGTAGAGATAACTTCTGAATTCAAAATATCATTCAATTAAGTGCAATAGTGTCATTGGAGCATCAGACCTGTTAATTATTATCAGTTCAATTGTTACATCAAGGGCCATAACACTCCCAAAAATATATTTTTAGAAACAGCTTTCATACTCGTTTAAGAGTATCATCAAATGCATCCAAAACCTTAATTTCATTCATGGTATTTGAGATTGACCGGAAGGACGGACAGAATGAATGTTTATATCCCGCTTGATAAAATGCAATATTGAAAAGAGAAGAATATAATTCGTAACGTCAATTCATACCTAGAGGCACAAGTGCGATCCCAGCGTTACATAATAACAGGTGAAGTTTCCTGCCCGAGGATTTGAAGTCCTGGATAAACTGCATGGTAGATTTCAGAGAGGAGAGGTCAAGCTTCATGAATTCCACTGGAAGTGACTCCTCCCGGATGTGACCTTCCTGCAGTTGACCTCCAGTTTTGGCTTGCTGATACTCCTCGTTCATTCGTTGGATCGCCTTCACGGAAATACATGTAATAGAATGAACGTTCTCCACATCTTGGTGAAAATGGTCGTAGGAAAAGTAAGAACAACTGAGTGAGATTCGATTATTGATGTTGGAAGTAAGGCTGATATTTTATTTTCCGTAGTGCGTAATGTGTAGTGCGCAATGCACAATGCGTAAAGCGTAATGCCCAGTACCTAGAGCTCGGTGCGTAGTGCGCAATGCGTAATGGGTATTCAACACTTTACACTAAAATAGTAGAAGTTGATTTCATTTACAGGTGACGTCTAGTGCGCTACCCGTAGTGTGTGTTCGCCAGAACGGTCACGAGAGTGTCCGAATACGCAATATGCACTTACGCAGACCAAATATGGACGGATCACATTACGCGTACATGGAATCAATTTCTACTATTTAAGTGCAAAGTTATAAGTACTCATTAGCATTGGATGTCAACTTGGATACTCACGCCACACTTTGTACGTTTACATTAGTTGGACATTACGTGTAACGCAACACGCAACACGCACTTATATACACATAGAATCCTGGCTAAATCCAACTTTTGTCAACTAAAGTTGAAATTCTACATAACATTGCTTCTCAAGGAAGTAACAATAATCGTTGCATTAGAATGATAATGATAAGGCATAGTTTGATGTATGATGTATGCACTATTAACGTTGTAAAAGCAACCATCATGGTGCCAAAGTTTGTGATCATTCATTTAAGATAGGAATATGCATGAAACTGAAATCTCACGTGCTTTGCTCGTTCCTCTGAGCGACAGGCTATGATAACGGTTGCCCCCATCATAGCAAGGTGTTTGGCGGCTTCATAGCCGATACCTGCGAATAGATCAAACAGAAGTATATGTATCGGTTTATCCAATTAAGCAGCGATCTTCCAACATGTGACAGGCACAAGAAATTGGGAATAATCAAATATAATGTTAATACAATCAATAATCAAGTACACACACGATGTAGATAAAATATATCCTCCCCATATACAATAGGCTAAAGGAGAGTCAGGCGTCATTGCCGATTTTTTATTAGGTTTCATACTGGTTGGAAACCGACCGACTCTTTCGATAATGTACTAACTTTCACCAAAAAACACGAAACTCAACTTCCGCCAGACATAAACCATAGCCGGCAGTGACGTCACAACACGGACTTGTATGCCAAGCTTGTAAGATGCGAGCCCGGGCCTACTACCATGGAAGAAATACTGTACCCGTCTAGGCCACAGGCCCCCGCGTCATCGTAAATCCAATCATTCCCGCTGCAAAAAAAACACAGCCATTTGTGCCGAGATGGAAACTTTGAGCGTGCAAATCGGCTTTCGTTCGATTTGCAGAAATAACTACAAAGTATTGGTCGGTATCGTGAGTGGTGATCGAAAGGTATAATAACATCCAAGTATATGTTGGCACAAAGTTTTAATCGATGCAATCTCATTCAAATCAGATCGAAACTACTCCTACGTCGCTACGTTTCTTGATTTGAATGAGATTGTAATCGATGGCACGTAAGCGTAGCAGTCGGCGAAAAAGGCGATGGGGGTAGGTAGTACTATTTCAAGCATACCTTATACCTTCTTTACACTATGTAACTATGAAGGTGTTCAAAACCTTATTTTTTGCAGAGGAAACGATTTGACTTACAATGACACGGGGGCCTGTGGTCTCGGCATATACAGTCAGAATCTACTAGTCCTACAAAACATGTAAACTATGCGAAACGAATATTCGGTCACCGGTTCTTGTGGTGGTATACACAATGTTTAATATTTTATCTTGCATGCTTTCTTTATGTTTTAAGGTAGGTGTTTTATACTGCTGTCCGAAAACAAGATGAAAATCTGAAAATATATTCTTTTCTATGTAGAAATTTGATTTTTTACATAAATTTCATGTGTAAATACCAAAAGTAATAAAATGTTTATGTTGATGTCAATTTAATGTAAAAATCTTCTTTTAAAGAATGAATGTATCCCATATATTTTGTTTGAAACCACCGCCATTTTGACTGTTTGTACATATACAATATATTTCTTTGTACTCTTATACCACCAATGGTATTTTTGGGAGAATAAAGTGAAGTTGAAGACAAGACCAATGAGGTTACTGATTACGCACCATTACAGCACAAGACTGACTTAAAGCACTCACTATTTTTTTTGCTAAACATAGAGAACTAAAGCCATTGCAATATATTGCAACTTCCTTTCTTTGAAATGTAAAGTGTGATGATATCAATCTCAAAGACATCAATGGGGATAGACACAAAGCAAATTAGTAGTTTAAATGGAATAGACAACCCAGTATGTCCGCAACAGCCTTATGAACATGCATACTGGTTATCTAAGCTAAAAAATCAACCCCATTCTTCCTACTAAATAACAAGATAATGGAATAAACGAACTATTTCACACAAAGTTGTCCAATATTCAATAAATGTGTTCATTTATTTCAGTTAAATGATTAAATTGTCAATGACAAGCAACGAGGGGCTAATCAGAGGAAATACGGCAAGAGTAATTCGATTTATGTAAGAGATAAATACCTGTGTTCCCACCGGTTACCACAGCAGTTCTCTCCCTTGACAGAGACACCACAGGAAAACTCGGCGATGCACCCATAGTCACCCTCAGCGTCGGAAGAGTTAAATATAAAATTAAATATTTATCCTTGCATATCCCACTCTTGAAATTGGACCATCACAGCTTGTTGTCTCTAGTACATCACAATGTCAAACAGTAATACAGCTTATATCGTATCGGTGTTCAGGGTCACATAAGTTACTATCACTGGTGTATATTTGCTTAGCGATAAGAGCTTACGTTGTTTGCTTGTTGACTAACCAACAGCAGTTATTTCCCTTTGGGTATACACGGAGCAACTCTCTATCGAGAGAGTGTTATATCGGGATAATGTTTAGGATACGTCAACTGATATGGAATTACTGTGGTTAATTCATGTAATATATTTTCTGTATGTCATTATCTTTTAATTTATTATTTCACTATCAAGTTACTTTTTAGTCATGACAGGCAATTTCGATCAGTGCTCTTTAGTCCTGATAATCGATTGATAGATAACATGTGTCCTCCACATTCTTAGTTTAGGGTAGACATTTATTATCAGACAACGATTATTAAATCAATACGATCTTCTTGTTTCTTATGCAAAATATCCTTAAGTAAAACGTCCTAAACCCGGTACTATTCATAATCCTCCAGTTCACATCATTTCGTTGACTGGATAGATAAAACGATATGAGGTGTTTCATGTGATATATCAGGGAAGTGTAGGACCTTAGAGGATACAATTACGCTGATGTAGCAAGATGCCTCAGTTCCAATAATGGTTCACCAGTGACGGACCACATTATCCAAACGTGCGTCTGGATAGATGTGTCGCTTTCTTTTCATTGATGTGTTGCTTTCTTCGGCTCTAGCCCCAGAGTACGATTGTAAGCAAAGGGAAAATTTAGCGTTTGCGCACTGATATGAAAGTAACCAGTTTTCCCCTATGCGCGAACGAAATGAGAAAAGGGTGGCAACGACTTTCTCTCGCCTGGAATCAAAATAATTATGGTGTGTCAAAACTTATTTCTCCAAAAAATTGATAAAGACATTATGTCTTCAAAACGTTTTCGAGGTTCAAGATAACATGTTAATTTTAAAGATTTGTGGGTAACAAATAAAAGGATTTTCATTCGTTATACTCTCGACCAACGGTCGAGGGTATATAGCAACTTTTGTCTTCTACCGCACGTTGAGAGGTGCAGTGCCAAATTACAATTTCGTAGATTTTTGATTGCTTTACAAATTTCCATATTTTGTACTTAGGTGTTTTCCATTGTCTGACCAATTGTAGGAAAACTATTCATCTGATTCATTTCAAAGTTTGCACATGTCTTCTAACATACCATGAGGGGTGCAGTGCCATATTACAACCGATTTCGTTGAATTTGGATTTTAAAAAAAACCAGATTTCTATGTTTTGTACTCGGTCATTTTCCAAGCTCAGAATATTTCTGACCAGTTGTCAAATTCTGTGTAATAGATGTATATTAATGATCTTGATCCTGGGATGTTTAAGTTTTGGGAAGTAAGCAGTAATTCAGTTGGTGAGGGATGCACGGTCGGGGGTATTAGTGAGCCACGCTCACTTTTTTCTTGTTATTACTTGTTACGAGAGTCGACTACCACTCAGTGACTGTTTGATTCTTTAAGTACACTGTTACTGACAGTGTTATTCTTGGTTAAAATAAAGTGAATACAAAAGAGTATTACTTATTTAGTTCCAGAATCACTCTAATTGAAGAACAAACAACTCTTGTAAATCAATCATTTTACATTAAAGATATATAAAATCGGGACAATAAGTAAGAGTATTTAATTATAAAATCTAGAAAAATAACATGTTACATAAAACACTGGTATCTAAAATATGCATATTTTCAACAAAAATATTCTCAAACTTCTGGTTAGTAAAACATGTTCTGTATAAAAAGACTAACATATTTCCACAAGATCAACAAACATCTAAAATATATTCCATCATTTTGTTGAAATTCGGTTACAGATGGTAAATGTCCACAATATAAATTTCTTTGATCACAGATTGATTTTCAAAATTCTTTAATTCAGTTTGATTTGATTATTTCCTTAAATTACGTTAAACCGTTCATATGACCATTGTAAGTTTTTGAATATTCTTTAGCCCAGTTGATAATATTATTTGATAATTTCCTCAAGTTAACCGTAAATGTGACCATAGCAACACATAGTGTCACAAAAACGGTTTAAATGTGTACACGAAAGACTGTGATTTAAAGTCTCAGGCCCACATCGACATTGACAATATAAGTAATACAGATATCTTGAATAACTCTCGATATTACTAAAAATTAACACTCGGATACTCTACCTTGTAAAGTATTTGGATTAATTGTACGTAATTAAGTGATGAAATTAATTCTCAAAGCATGAAAAGGCCGCACGTATTTAATGCAATGTTACATAACATCCGTATGAATTAGGAACACGGCAAATATTAAGATTTTGCATACAGGCCGGAAACCAAAAATGGTAAATTGAGACATAAGTGCTTTTAAGGTGTATAATATATATATCATATAAGCTGATGATATACCGTGAAAAGAAATTTTCAATCTTTGTTTTAAGTAACACTGTAATATTTGGGATCATTTTCAATAATACAAATCCTAGTACTTTTCGGACCGAGTTCTATGTTTTCAGTTGCGAGATTAAGTCAAGATAAGAAAGCTGCACACATGCCTAGTATAGCCGTTTTCTACAACCTGTTATTTCCGTTTTGTACAGATATTTTTTACATGCCTTGGTGACCTTTGTCGTCTGAACTTTTAATAATTAAGTGCAGGTCAATTTGAAAGACGTATAGTATTTTATTGCTAAAATAGAAAGGACAACGTTAGTGTGAATATCAACATATATAATAAAAGCAAATTTTAGCCCGTAATGTGCAATAGTGCCTTGAAAAAGAAAATCGAAAGTATACGTTCCTGTAAGACCAAGTATAAAAAGCAGGGTTGGTAAAATAATCAATAACCAAACCCACGCTTTTATCTCCATTTGAATTAGCAGCTAAAACCCTGCATCAAAGATGTGTCTTTGTGATTATCATGCTACCCTGAGCGGTTCATTAGTTGTATCACCATATATTTCCAGGTTTCCTTCATCTTCCCATAATATTCAGAACCTTAAAGCCCCATTGTCATACTTGCATGCGGTTCGTGATGAAATTTAGTTATTGAGATAAGAAATACATCACCCGGAAAAAAATCTTTCGTCGAAAGCTTGATATCATATTCATCTGTTTTAATAAAAAATAAAATACGTATTTCGACGTCCAAACACAGTGCCCTCTGCAAAAGTGCCATATCTTTTAACGAACCCGCTTGACCTTAACTCACATTCTATACCATTGCACTAAGGTTACCTTAAGACGACCACCAAAAAGGATGTCAAGGATTGTAATGCACTAAGGAAGTTGGATGTTACCATACATATGATATACATTTGGTCATTTTGATTTTGATACTCTCTGATCTTGACCAAGGAAGAATTCCCTATCACTTTCCATGTTCCATAATGTCCAATTGAATCATCTGACATCACGAAATTGTCAATCTAAAAATATTCATAATTCACATACATGTGTATATACTAACTGAACTATTTGTTCAAAGGATTAACAGTTTCTTCATTTCTTCACAGTGTCCATTCTACGGCTCTTTCCACACACGTCAGTTGTTCAGTTTGGTTTTTTGATGAGCAAGCTTGTCTTTGACTCACTCGATGAAAAACATCAAAGTATGAATTATTATCAAACCGAATATCCTTAGACTTTGCTCTTACTGTGAATTTATCGTTGCAAACAAACCCGCCAGTTGTTCCGTGTGTTGAAGAAACTGATTGTATGAAACCTGCCCCTGACATTAACCCAACGAATCATTTCTGATTGGGACGGTACTAAACCAATATCATCTAAATGAGCTTTTGTCCTCATTGTCAATTGTGTTATTTGTATCGAGGGAGTTCACACCGTTCTTATAGGTACCCCCATTCAGAAGTGAACGAGAAGTTATGAAATGTTCAGAAATCTTTGTTCAGATGTGCTCTTCCCATTACTTCCTCCTTTCGAAGACAAAGGCAATAGGTTCCTTTGGTCCCGTGAAGGGGGTGTATGAGAGTTCAGGTGGCTTCTGGTCTGGGGGTAGAGATACTCGGTATTTCTGAAGAATCTGCAACGTAACGAAAGGATTGGTTGGCCAGTTCGCTATCGATTAAAAAAATGTCTGCTATTAATGCCAACAGAACGTCTTGTGTAATATTGTTTTAAGCTTTTCCGTTAGTCATTTAATTAAGATAATTGATTACGTTGGACATGATAATTGGGGCTATTTGATATTGGCATTTTAACTTGACATCGCAACAGATGTCAGATGACAATGATACATATTTGGTCAAGTAAAGTTTTATAATTACTTATGTTCTGTTGATTCTGACATCGCAAATGGCTAAAATATTCACAAAACGGCGCTAAACAACTACTCACTCACTGTTGATGGATATGAGGTTAGATAAGATATGAAATACTGCAAACCTTTGTAACGGCGAGGCATAGCTCCTGTTCAGCGAACCGCTTCCCGATACACATCCGCTTCCCGAAGCCGAAAGGTTTGAGAATACTGGCCGGAATATCTTGGGACCTTTTCCCCGTCTCGTCCCGTAGCCAGCGTTCAGGGATGAAGGACTCTGGGTTTGTAAAGTACTTCGAGTCCTTCACGAGTTTTTGATTCATCATCAAAATGGATGTCTTGAATAAAACATTTACATTTTATGAGTTTAAAACTAGAGAGCAATACTTGACTTGAATGAATACCGATGGCAAACTGATAGATAGAGATAGAAGAGAGTTCTATGGAGTTTTTTAATTTCTTGGTCTTGGAGTTCGACGTTTGGGTGTAGATACTACGCCGTTATCAGTTCTAGGGCGAAATGTCGCACTCCTCTAATCAAGAAGTAAACAAATCTTTAGAAATCTTCCTTATTAGTCGAACAACTTCTAAATGCCTCTCAAAGAAGTCAACCGAGAAGGCGCTGTGATTACTGATACAAATAAAAAAAAATTCTAAATCAAGTATATATTCAAATATATATAAAAAAAAATATTTTGAACTGTATACGTGCGGTTATAAGCGTGGGTCTTGTCAAGTATGACATACATGACAAGACGAACATAATGGTCGAAATGAATTCATCGTATTAAAGAAAATTGATCCAGTCCGAACCATCTGATATTTTCTCTTTCCCATATACAACCTTTCTTCACGTGAGAAACCAACTTTCTTTTTAAAACAATATTTATATATATATATATATACAGATAGATATATGTAGATCTACAAAATATATACCCCTGCTGGAATTCTGTAGCCCTTTAGCACTATGTCGTCGGGTAGATACCTCTGGGTGCCGGAACTGATCGGGTAGGTGACTCTGTGAATTGAGACACATTTGGGAGTAATTATCGGAGTAGTAGAATTCTCTCCCCACAAAGGCAGATCAAGTCATTTCATGACTTGATCGGCCTCCGTGGGGAGAGAATGTAACAGAGGCTGTATCAACATTTCATGACTTGATCGGCCTCCGTGGGGAGAGAATGGAGTACGTGTAATACTAAAGCATTTTGAGAATGTAACTGACCTTTCGTTTCTAAAAAATACGAATAGCAAAAGTATAGCAACATGCCACTTACACTTGGTTGCTCTAACTCTTACAACTAAAATCATGTTCCACTTTTTAAAACTTCGCAAATTGGTATTTGGCCATCCGCATTCCTAAAGGTGGTATGTATTTGTAGATATATTGTCATGTCATAATAAAGACAAATGTCAAGTGAAAAGTCAAATATGAAAAGGGGATTCCTGGTTGAGATAATGTAGTGATTTCTATGCGTCATAACTAAGATTTTTTAATCAGAGCGTGGTGATAATATGGCGGCGGACAAATGACAAATAAAAACACTTTTTTATTTTAAGTCGGGAGGGTAAATCAGGGTCGGCGGGAGGTGAGAAACAGAGAAAATACCGTTTACCTTAGGCTTACTCATCGGGATACATTATTCAATGTAAACTAATGAATGATGTAAAACGATGAATAAAACCTCAACCACTTTCATCAGGTATCACAATTCGTTGATAAAAGTACACTTTACCTTCAAGCCCAGTAACTTATATCTGCTAGTCCTTGTATTTGGATACTTTGCTACAGAAAACTCGCGGGGCTAGGAAGTACGATTGATATTTGCCTGGCGTACAAAACTGTTGCAAAATCGAGACAACGACTTCTACTGCAGAAAAACAGGCACTTAGCAGGATTCAAAGAAAAGCATTTTTATAAACGTAAATTGCTTTTATATAAATAGGCAAATGTGGATGTACGTGAAGCTAATGCACCTGTATGACTCTTTGAGTGACACCTGAAGATAGGTCATCTGGCTGAGAGCCTGCTCGGTGAGAGGACCAGAACTACCCATGGTGCTGTGGATCTCCTGGTATAGCTTCTCCTGCTTGTCCGGGTTATTGGCCAGGTTGTACAGAACCATCTGCAGAGTCCGGGCTGTCTGCAACAAGATGTGAAACAGCCATTACTAACTTACTTCCTGGCCAGGTTGTACAGAACCATTTGCAGAGTCCGGGCTGTCTGCAACAAGATGTGAAACAGCCATTACTAACTTACTTCCTGGCCAGGTTGTCCAGAACCATCTGCAGAGTCCGAGCTGTCTGCAACAAGATGTGAAGCAGCCATTACTAACTAACTTCCTGGCCAGGTTGTACAGAACCATTTGCAGAGTCCGGGCTGTCTGCAACAAGATGTGAAACAGCCATTACTAACTAACTTCCTGGCCAGGTTGTTCAGAACCATCTGCAGAGTCCGGGCTGTCTGCAACAAGATGTGAAGCAACCATTACTAACTTACTTCCTGGCCAGGTTGTACAGAACCATTTGCAGAGTCCGGGCTGTCTGCAACAAGATGTGAAACAGCCATTACTAACTTACTTCCTGGCCAGGTTGTCCAGAACCATTTGCAGAGTCCGGGCTGTCTGCAACAAGATGTGAAACAGCCATTACTAACTTACTTCCTGGCCAGGTTGTCCAGAACCATTTGCAGAGTCCGGGCTGTCTGCAATAAGATGTGAAACAGCCATTACGAACTTACTTCCTGGCCAGGTTGTACAGAACCATCTGCAGAGTCCGAGCTGTCTGCAACAAGATGTGAAGCAGCCATTACTAACTTACTTCCTGGCCAGGTTGTTCAGAACCATCTGCAGAGTCCGAGCTGTCTGCAACAAGATGTGAAGCAACCATTACTAACTTACTTCCTGGCCAGGTTGTACAGAACCATCTGCAGAGTCCGAGCTGTCTGCAACAAGATGTGAAGCAACAATTACTAACTTACTTCCTGGCCAGGTTGTACAGGACCATCTGCAGTGTTCGGGCTGTCTGCAACAAGATGTGAAACAACCATTACTAACTAACTTCCTGGCCAAGTTGTACAGAACCATCTGCAGAGTCCGAGCTGTCTGCAACAAGATGTGAAGCAACCATTACTAACTAACTTCCTGGTCAGGTTGTACAGGACCATCTGCAGAGTCCGAGCTGTCTGCAACAAGATGTGAAGCAACCATTACTAACTAACTTCCTGGCCAGGTTGTACAGGACCATCTGCAGTGTCCGGGCTGTCTGCAACAAGATGTGAAACAACCATTACTAACTTACTTCCTGGCCAGGTTGTCCAGAACCATCTGCAGAGTCCGGGCTGTCTGCAACAAGATGTGAAGCAACCATTACTAACTAACTTCCTGGCCAGGTTGTACAGAACCATCTGCAGAGTCCGGGCTGTCTGCAACAAGATGTGAAGCAACCATTACTAACTAACTTCCTGGCCAGGTTGTACAGAACCATCTGCAGAGTCCGGGCTGTCTGCAACAAGATGTGCAGCAACCATTACTAACTTACTTCCTGGCCAGGTTGTACAGAACCATCTGCAGAGTCCGAGCTGTCTGCAACAAGATGTGAAGCAGCCATTACTAACTTACTTCCTGGCCAGGTTGTTCAGAACCATCTGCAGAGTCCGAGCTGTCTGCAACAAGATGTGAAGCAACCATTACTAACTTACTTCCTGGCCAGGTTGTTCAGAACCATCTGCAGAGTCCGAGCTGTCTGCAACAAGATGTGAAGCAGCCATTACTAACTTACTTCCTGGCCAGGTTGTACAGAACCATCTGCAGAGTCCGAGCTGTCTGCAACAAGATGTGAAGCAACCATTACTAACTTACTTCCTGGCCAGGTTGTACAGGACCATCTGCAGTGTTCGGGCTGTCTGCAACAAGATGTGAAACAACCATTACTAACTAACTTCCTGGCCAGGTTGTACAGGACCATCTGCAGAGTCCGAGCTGTCTGCAACAAGATGTGAAGCAACCATTACTAACTAATTTCCTGGCCAGGTTGTACAGGACCATCTGCAGTGTCCGGGCTGTCTGCAACAAGATGTGAAACAACCATTACTAACTTACTTCCTGGCCAGGTTGTACAGAACCATCTGCAGAGTCCGAGCTGTCTGCAACAAGATGTGAAGCAACCATTACTAACTTACTTCCTGGCCAGGTTGTACAGGACCATCTGCAGTGTTCGGGCTGTCTGCAACAAGATGTGAAACAACCATTACTAACTAACTTCCTGGCCAGGTTGTACAGGACCATCTGCAGAGTCCGAGCTGTCTGCAACAAGATGTGAAGCAACCATTACTAACTAATTTCCTGGCCAGGTTGTTCAGAACCATCTGCAGAGTCCGGGCTGTCTGCAACAAGATGTGAAGCAGCCATTACTAACTAACTTCCTGGCCAGGTTGTACAGAACCATCTGCAGAGTCCGGGCTGTCTGAAACAAGATGTGAAGCAGTCATTACTAACTAACTTCCTGGCCAGGTTGTTCAGAACCATCTGCAGAGTCCGGGCTGTCTGCAACAAGATGTGAAGCAGCCATTACTAACTAACTTCCTGGCCAGGTTGTACAGAACCATCTGCAGAGTCCGGGCTGTCTGCAACAAGATGTGAAACAGCCATTACTAACTTACTTCCTGGCCAGGTTGTCCAGAACCATTTGCAGAGTCCGGGCTGTCTGCAACAAGATGTGAAACAGCCATTACTAACTTACTTCCTGGCCAGGTTGTCCAGAACCATTTGCAGAGTCCGGGCTGTCTGCAACAAGATGTGAAGCAACCATTACTAACTTACTTCCTGGCCAGGTTGTACAGAACCATCTGCAGAGTCCGGGCTGTCTGCAACAAGATGTGAAGCAGCCATTACTAACTAACTTCCTGGCCAGGTTGTACAGAACCATCTGCAGAGTCCGGGCTGTCTGCAACAAGATGTGAAGCAACCATTACTAACTTACTTCCTGGCCAGGTTGTACAGAACCATCTGCAGAGTCCGGGCTGTCTGCAACAAGATGTGAAGCAGCCATTACTAACTAACTTCCTGGCCAGGTTGTTCAGAACCATCTGCAGAGTCCGAGCTGTCTGCAACAAGATGTGAAGCAGCCATTACTAACTAACTTCCTGGCCAGGTTGTTCAGAACCATCTGCAGAGTCCGAGCTGTCTGCAACAAGATGTGAAGCAACCATTACTAACTAACTTCCTGGTCAGGTTGTACAGAACCATCTGCAGAGTCCAAGCTGTCTGCAACAAGATGTGAAGCAGCCATTACTAACTAACTTCCTGGCCAGGTTGTTCAGAACCATCTGCAGAGTCCGAGCTGTCTGCAACAAGATGTGAAGCAACCATTACTAACTACCTTCCTGGCCAGGTTGTTCAGAACCATCTGCAGAGTCCGAGCTGTCTGCAACAAGATGTGAAGCAACCATTACTAACTAACTTCCTGGTCAGGTTGTACAGAACCATCTGCAGAGTCCGAGCTGTCTGCAACAAGATGTGAAGCAACCATTACTAACTAACTTCCTGGCCAGGTTGTTCAGAACCATCTGCAGAGTCCGAGCTGTCTGCAACAAGATGTGAAGCAACCATTACTAACTAACTTCCTGGTCAGGTTGTACAGAACCATCTGCAGAGTCCGAGCTGTCTGCAACAAGATGTGAAGCAGCCATTACTAACTAACTTCTTGGCAAGGTTGTACAGAACCATCTGCAGAGTCCGAGCTGTCTGCAACAAGATGTGAAGCAACCATTACTAACTAACTTCCTGGCCAGGTTGTTCAGAACCATCTGCAGAGTCCGAGCTGTCTGCAACAAGATGTGAAGCAACCATTACTAACTAACTTCCTGGTCAGGTTGTACAGAACCATCTGCAGAGTCCGAGCTGTCTGCAACAAGATGTGAAGCAGCCATTACTAGGTTAGTGGCCAGGATCAGCAGAAAGGTTTCCAACAGAAATATGACGGTTGATAGTGTATATCTAACCCATTTGACGCACCAGAATCATCCTACAAGTGTTCAAAAAGGTTGACATCAGGACTAAACGTTAGCCATTGCATACTCTTGTTGTCTTGGGACAAGCATTATCCTGTTGAAATTGAGATTTACCATATCTTGCAAAACTTAATAATTAGTGATTAACAAGGATCCTTCTGTGGTTTGTATTGAAAACATGTTCATTTTTGTAGCAAACATAGCCCGTATGATATGCATGTATCAGTCCCACACTGACATCAACGTTTGTGCGTTGTAGCGCTGTAGATTAACAGGAGGTCAAACTGAAACAATTAAAGTACAACCCTAGTTGCCAGTCGTTTTACAAATCATTTTCCATGTAAAATAATAACTTAATCAGGGAATGACTGTTCTATTTTGGATCAACATTGAAAACAAATTTGATGTAATGAAAATAAAATAAAAAATTCAACCAAAACCGTTGGCATATATTTTGTTTGAATAAATGATATGAAAATTGTATATTCATATAAGGACATAGTCTTACAATAAGACTCTAAAATGATTTTAAAAAAAAAAATCTAACATTTGAATTTAAAAAAAAATATAATGAAAAGGAGACTGAGCTCTCAAGTCTTATTTTATAGTTGCCTAGGCTGACAGACTCAAATTAATTTTCTTACCGAATCAGTACCTGCTACAAAGAGACTAAAGGCAATCGACGCCATATTTTCTGGGGTCATCTTCTTTGACGTCATCAGTGACAACATGAAGTCGTGTTTGTCCACGTCTAGAGTTCCATCCCTGTCCTTCTGTTTGATCTCGTCAACAGCATTCTTGTAATACTCCATCGATTTACTGGGGAAAATAAAGTGTTAAATTTCATTTCTCCTCTTGTCGAAAATAAGAAATGACACATTGAACTGTTTGTAACGCCGAATTTGATTGATCAATTCGCGTATTCCTTATTTGAACACGAAAGGTAAACGGGACGACCCTTCACACTGGTCAAATATCAGATCAACAGTATGACATAATATAAAATATGTTGATCTAATTTTATTCAGATTGGCCGTCATAATGGTTGCCGGGTCGCAGAAATGTAAGTAGTTCAGCACAGTGTCGGCAAGTTTGCTTGATTTTTAGGGCAAGTAATAAACACAATACCAAACCGTCTTCGATTCAATACTATTTTTATTAAACTTATGAATGATTTGGTATCAGATTCGCTTTCGCTCGTTTGATACAACATAATATAAATATTTTAATCAAAATAGTATTAAATGGAAGGTCGTTTACTATCCTCTATGTATACATTCTCTACCCACAGAGGCAGATCAAGTCAAGAAATGTTGATACAGCCTCACTTTGTTACGCCGAAATCCCTGGGTTCCGGCAGTTTCCCCTGGCGGAAAAAATTGCACCACAATCCATTGAATTCCTTTATCAAATGACAACGCTTCTCGCATAGAAAGGGTGGTTCATATCACAATGCCTTTGCCATGATTCAATAGCCGAAATGATCATTTAAGAACAGCGTCGCTGATTGCACAACTAACTTTGTTTGCCTCCAATCAGGCGTCTCCCATTCGATCCCACAAACTCGGCGTAATATGACAGAGGCTGTATTAACATTTCATGACTTGATCTGCCTCTGTGGGGAGAGAATGCTATGTATGATACCTACTTATAGACACGCAGACCACTCTCAAAGTAACGCTTCTTCATTTTCAGTGGGAAGTATTTGAGGACAAAAGGAGGGACTTTCAGTGCTTCGGACACCTCTAGCAGAATGATGGTTATATCGTCAAGAGTCTGCATCTTTTCAGGGTCGATATCAGCGTCAAGGTATCCAAGTCTCTTGTTGAAACAAACAGCGCTAATACCTGAAATAATTAAACTTATGGTAAACACAGCAAATTTTGAATAACGAATATTTTTCAATTGTGTATATGTACATTATACATCTCTATATGAGATAAATGCCATTTAGATAGAGAACAATTGTAACAATGTTATATTTCGGATGACACTATCAAGAAAAGTACAGATTCTTGTGCTTTTTCGGGCCAAGTCCTATGCGGGATTCGAACCCACACCCCCAGAGTCAGGCAATACCGCCAGCAATGACCATACCAACAGCTAATTAACCTCCTTTAGGATGGTTAATCCATGAACAGGTGTATAAAGAAATATATACCTGTAGTTGATTCAACAGAGCTCAGAGATCAGGCTTAATGATGAAAAGGTTAACAAAGACAAAAAAAAAGGAAAAAATAATCAGTAAACTGATCTAACTTTCACAGGAATATCTGTAGAAGAGATCGTTCAAATCCTTGGCAGCAAGAGGCTTGGCCAGTTCTCGCAATAGGTCATCAGCAACCTCGTTCTGGATGTGAAGGTAATGCTGCGCAGATTTTGTGCGCATCAGGACCGGGTTAATTGGAGTCCTGAAATTGTGCCATTCCTCGCCTTGCCTGGAGGGAAATCAATCTATAAAAGGACAGCCCTACGGGTATTTTCTGTTGAAACGAAATTCAGAGGACGCAGTGATGCATTGTATTCTTTGTCTAACAGTTTAATCTAGAACAACTAAGATATTACCCTAACTGTCATATTTGTAAATAAGTGTAAAATAATCATGCAGTAATCACATATAAGTATGAAAAGGGAAGTACTCTTGAATTTTTTTCTCACAAAAAATAACCCAAAAGGACTGTTCCTTTAAATGACACAGTATGTTTGACTCGATTGATTCACCAGTCATCAATTTGAATGAAGAGGTTTAAAATAAACAGTTATCATAACCGTAAAAGTGTAAAGCAAGCCCTGCATTGAAATATGATTCGACTTACTGTAATGTTATATAACTAAAGGTTCATGGACTCATCTAATAGATTAAACGCGATGATGTGGTTGGATTTATATTTACTAGATTTTGTCTGCACAAAACTGGTAACACGTCATGCGCATATACGGGCTGTCGTAAGACCGCATGGAAAGGAAATCGCCGATAGAGGCAATAATTTGAAGATTTTATTTTTCAGAACACGGTCGATTTGATTCAGACTGTCGTTGGTAAAATCGTTTAATGTCACTGGTTCTTGGATAATACACAATAATAAAAAATAGAGCCATTGGCTCTGTAGCTCATCAGGCTGTATATTTGATTTTGCTTTAGGGTGTGGTCAATGTGTTTCCCCCCTTAGTAGGGGCTACAGGGTCACAAAATCTACAATTTATAATCCTCACTAGTTCAAGGAGTCTGTACACTTAGTCTAAGGTTTCTAGGCCTAATGCTTCTAGAGAAGAAGATGAAAATAGGTTTTAGGGCGTGGCCCCTGTGGCCCTTATTAGGGGTCACAGGGCCACCAAAGCTACAATTTATAATCCTCACTAGTCAAGGAGTCTGTACATCAAGTTTCAGTTTTCTAGGCCTTATTGTTCTGGAGAAGAAGATGAAAAAATAGCTTTTTAGGGCTACAATTTTTAATCGTCACTAGTCAAGGAGTCTGTACACTATTTTTAAGCTTTCTAGGCCTTATTGTTCTGGAGAAGAAGTAAAAATTCCACAAAGTTTACGGACGGACGGACGGATGGACGGACGGACGCCGGACACCATGCCATGCCATAAGCCTATCGGGCCTTACAGCTGATGAGCTAAAAATGCTAAACCACTGACAGTTTCCAAACTGCAAAAGACACGCGCCTGTGGTAGGACGATAACTTATTATATCTCCGTCTTTCATTGGTCAACCGAAATTCATTACGGACCACTTCTCGAGATGTTATGACGAACCTCCCTGACATACTAAATATATAACCACTAGTTCTCGCGAGATTGGGTACCAAAAAAACTTACATGTCGCCAATGGACTTTGGTATGCCATATTTCTCAATAAACAACTCATTTAACAAAAATCCAATTCTCCTTGGGTATGTTCCTTCGTTCCGAAACACAATCTCGATATCCGAAGGGTCTTCAACCAAGACAACCCATTCACGTAGGTTGATTCGAACCAGGGAACCGTACTTGTCCAATATTTCGGCAAAGAACTTCGGCATGTCATCAGATGTATTGTTACCTGAAAAGAATTATTGAACGCTTAACAATAAAGCTATCTCAATAATGTTTTTTAATCTGAACGAAGGCGAAATCTTTGCTTATTTTTTGATATAGACATGATATGTGCGGTAGGTGCATAATTATTTATGAAACAAGGCTTTTCATCATAATTTTCAAATAGACATATCTCTTAAAGGAGATTTTATCCTAACAAAATATAAATCTTTTCTTACATTCTCTTTAAACATCTGCCTTGATGAACTTAAACAAGTGGCCCGAATGAAATAAATTTAATCCTTAAACCCCCGAGAACGCAACCGGCATGACAGTATTTGATCAGTGCCGCTTTCCGTTCTAGGTAAATTATTGTGTGTACTTATGGTAAGATGAATGTGTGAAGGAGATGAAAAGATATAAGCTTACCAAATGGTTTAAAATGGAACATAGGCCCTAAGAATGGAAGATTATATCTTCCTTTTGGTCCGGGAATTTCTTCAAAAGGACGAGCATCCTGCAGTTTGACGGCCGAGGCGGAAGCGGAAGTTTGACGTGGAAACTCCGCAGTGAATCCCCCCGCTACCCTCCGAGCCACGTGAAGCATAGACCTCATACTAGCTGTAAGAAATTCGTATTAGTGTAAATAGTGTTGATGAAAATATAAATCTGTTATGTGTTCACGGGTGATCTTAATGATAAAGTGTATTATTCCGTTATAATGATATTAAAAATACAATATCTATATTTTAAACACCGTGAGTATGCCAGACAGTTTGGGGAATAATGATACCGTATACTAAATTAAAGCATGCAAAATATGACTCATTTGCTCTTTTTCGGACCATGCTCGGTTAATTGTATACAGGTACACCTGCAGAGTATATGTCAATGTGTCACTGTCGACAGTGTTGGGGAGGGAATCTTAAAGGGGCAGTAGCACGTTTTTAGACAATTTTATATTTTCAATTTTTCACTGATTAATGCTAAATGTATTACTTTGATAGTGTCAAAATCTCATTACATAAACCAATCATCCATAGTCAGAGAACAAATTATAAAGATTCACATAAAATCCATTGGCAACCATTTTTGTGTGAACACCTTTAATTCATTCATGTAAGAACAGGAATGACATGGCTTTACTTTAGATTATAAATTGGATTTATTACTGCTTCATTTAGTTTTAATACATTGTCTTTAGATTGGAACCATTTGTTATCATTTTCCTGACATCACCTTATATATTTATATTTGTCATGTACAATCTAACATATGTAGTTATGGGCCTATGGCCTACACTTCAGAAATAAAGAATTGAATTGAATTGAATATTCCCCCTTTAAACGTGTAATTGCCCATTTAATGTACTGATCACTCATCAAGTGTTGAACAGTGTTATGTAGCTGATACAAAATTACTTAAATTAAATTAAAAGGTCAACGAAGCATTGCAGAGAACATCTCTACAAATACTTTACTGATTACATGAGAAATAAAAGATTATGTTTAAAGATCTAAAAGGGCATTAGCACATATTTGGATAAGTTTTTGTTTTCAAATTTTCACTGATATTTGTTCGTTAAAGTTGAATGTATTTTTTTGAAAGTGTCGAAAATAGTACGTTTTTGAGTAAACGCCATTATTTGTACTTACCGTCGACGACTCACCGTAGCCGATTGATTGCCTATCAATCATCTCTCGACCCATAACACAGAAAAAACAACACGGGAGTTACCTGCACATCCCCGCCACGCCCCCTATGTCTACGTCACCAAAACCTCATCCAACCTACCTGGAGCCAGTGAACGCTAGATCGAACCTACTCGCAGGAGGGGAGGCATGGGTGGGAAATAAAGATTGGTGAGTCGTCGACGGTAAGTACAAATAATGACGTTTACTCTAAAACGTACTATTATTTAACGTACTATACCGTCTCCGACTCACCGTAGCCCCGACTACCACAGAGGGTGGAGGGCTGCGAGAGCGAGGCGGCAGGAGAGCAGTTACTCCCCCCACTACGTCTAACTAACGGCGGGTGCCCAGTTCCCCTCCTAAGGAGGGAAGCCCGCCCGGCCGGAAGAAAGAACAAACGATACACGGAGATGCGATGCGAAGTTTATTGAAAAACAACAGAAAGCAAAACAAGACCTATCGGTGAGCTGAGACCCCTCTAGGGGGAACCTCACCCGCAGTGCGATGCTGCGCGAACACCTGTGGCCCCAGCCTGGCCACGCCCGCAAGGTCTTCCGTGGACAGGTCTCGGAGGTAGTGGTTAGCGAAAACCATGCCGGACTTCCAGAAACAGCCCGACATGATGTCCGCTACGGCGATGTTGCTGTGAAAAGCCATAGTGGCTGAGATCGCTCTGATCTCATGGGGATTAGTCCGAGCCGGCGGGGCTAACTCCTTGGCTTTGTAGGCATCCAGGATAGCGGACCGCAGATAGACACCCAAGAGACGTTTGTCTATCTCCTTCGTGCTACGCTGGGAGTGAGGAAGGAAAAGTCTCCTCCTCCCCTGGCGGAGAGAACGCGTGCGTTCAGCGTAAACCCGAAGAGCTCGGACCGGACAGAGGAGTCTGCTCTCTTCGTCCGTGGGAGAGACCGAACCTGAGAGGGCGGGAATGTGGAATACCCTGCCCCGTTCGTCCGACCCCTGGTTCTTGCAAACGAAGTCCGGAGCAAGTCCCAGCGTGGCCTTACCCCCATCCCTCGCTTCAAACCGGAGCAAGTCGGCCTGAAGTGCGTGTAGCTCTGAGATCCTGGCGGCCGAAGCCATCGCCACCAGAAAGGCGGTCTTGACCGTCAGTCGGAGAATGATGGATTCCGTCAGGGGTTCGTAGAAGTCCGAGCATAAATGCTCGAGGACAATCGCTAGGTCCCACTCGGGAGGTCTAGGTTTGAGCCGCCCGTCCTCCTGACGAAAGGTCCTGATCACCTCCTTGAGAACGGAGATGTCCACCGCGGGGTCCCGCTTGCATAAGACCGACATGATTGCCGCTAGGTGGGTGTTAATAGAGGAGGCCTTAAGTCCCCTCTCCTCCCGGAGGTACACTAAGTACTCCGCCACCTGGGGAACGATCGCTACCTGGACATCCCAGCCCTTGTCTGCACAGAAAGTGGCAAATGACCCCCACTGTACGTCGTACAGCTTACGGGTAGTGACACGCTGGGCCGAGGAAACCGCGACTGCGACTTTCTCCGAGTAGCCCGCCCGTTTCAGCCCCTTTTGGAGACAAGCCAAGCGTGAAGGTCCAGTGCTTGCGGGTTCTCGTGCACCCGCCCGCTTGGCTCGCTCACTAAGAGATTCCACCTGAGAGGAATGGGGATTGGATCCCCCTGACACATCCTCCGCAGGGGTACGAACCATGGCCTCGCTGGCCAGAAGGGAGCTATCAGGATTAGCCTGATCGACCGTGTCGCCTCGATCTTCGCCACCACTTGAGTGAGAATGCTCGGGGGAGGGAAAGTGTAGGCGTCCATCCCCTCCCATTCGCACGACAGAGCGTCTAAGCCCCACGCCCCGGGATCGGGGACGGGAGACACATAGACCGGCAGCTGGTGGTTTAGCCGGGTCGCGAAGAGGTCTATGTGTGGTCTTCCGAAGTGCTGGCACACTTGTTGGAACGCCTGGGGGAGAAGTTTCCACTCCGTGGACGGTGGTTTGTCCGGCCTGGAAAGAGCGTCCGCTAGGACGTTCTTCACCCCCGGTATGTGTACCGCACGGACCGACATGTGCAGCCTGTCTGTCAAGCGGAAGAGGTCCAGTGCTAATTGGAGGATGGCCGTAGCCCTGGTTGACCCTTGTTTGTTTATCCCCCACGCCGCCGTAGAGCTGTCCGTGTGCACGAGTAGCACTTGTCCCCATAGCAGAGCGGACCAGTGACAGATTGCCAGTCTGATCGCCTCCATCTCCAGCTCGTTGATGTGTCGCGTGCGCTGGGTCAATGACCAGAGCCCCGCGGTCTGTTCTGTTCCCAGGTTGGCCCCCCACCCCTGCTTTGACGCATCCACGAAGAGATGGGCGGTCGCCGCGGGAGGTCTGAGGGGAACACCCGCGAAGACATTCGCCTCCACCCTCCACCAGGCTTGGTACATAGCGAACTGTACGTCGTGATGGTGAAGTAATTGGACGACCGGCTGAGTCACTCTGGTGAATAGCCACGGAGCGGATGATATCCCGAACGGGAGCACGTTCCACTGGAAGTGGCGCCCCCCCAGGACGAAGCGGAGGTACTTGCGGTGTTCCCGGAAGATGGGAATGTGCAAGTACGCGTCCTGAAGATCCAGGGATATCATCCAGTCCGATCGCTCCAGTAATAGCATTACTGACGACACAGTCAAGAGACGAAAATATGGCGGCCGTACGAGGTAGGAGCGGTTGAACACGGACATATCGTGAATGAGCCGCCATTTTTTCGAGTCTGTCTTGGGTCGGACGAACACGGGTGAGTAGAACCCGGGGGAGAGATCCTGGAGCGGGATTTCCTCCACCGCCTCCTTGGAGATGAGAATCTCCACCTGTTCCAACGTGAGGGCGAGCCTGTCGGCTGCCAGCGGACGCTCCGTTGGATAACAGGTGAGCGGAGGGGGAGATAAGACTGGTATCTGAAACCCCCGCTCCAGAATCCGACATACGAACGGATCTAGGCCTAGCTGCCTCCAGTTCGCCACGAACTGTCCGAGACGCCCTCCGACAGGGCCATCCCAGGGAACAGTCATAGGTGGAGGGAGCAGAGGCGTGCGCCACGAGTCACTGCTTCCTCGGGGTGAAGGGACCCTTCCCTCGCTTGGTCCACTTCTTTTGGGGAGTGCGTTTGCCTGGTGAGGGGCCGGAGACGTTCCCTGGGTCTCTCTCTCCCCGACCCCCGAACCGAAACGACACACCCCCCGTCTTGGGAGTGCGAAGCTGAGGTGTCTGCTTCCCCTTCTTTGGCGTAGTGAACCCTTGCCTCCGTTCACCCGCCAACCTGTTGGTCAGGTCCTGCTGCTGGACTTCCTGACGCTGTCGGAGGGCTTCCAGAATAGCCCCAGCGAAGAGAGTGCTAGCCGTCCCCGAGACTCCCCGGAGATTGCTGCGAATCCCGACGGGAAGGTTGGTCCGACCAAGGAACCCATCCCTGCGTAGGTTGGTGATCCCCGCCGAGATACGCCCAGCGCTGAGCATTACCTGCGCTAGTCCTCCCACCACGGAGCCGAACGCGCGGTAGAGGGCCGGGGACCCCTTCTCCATCTCCACCTCCCTGGCGAAGGCCGTCATTGCCTTGCAGGCGTGGGCGACAGAGTTCACTGTCCCCAGGATGGATCTAGCCTCTTTGTCCAGGTGGACGAGATGGGCGTCCGACACGTGGTGAGCCGCGGAGGGTGTGGCGACCCGCCTAATGTCCTCGTCCAAGATCGGAGGGTTGAGAGGAATCGGGGGGTCCGCCACCGGGAGGGTGGACCGCTGACGGGGATTCGTGGAGGGGATTCGTCCACCTCCTGTAGACTAAGTCCCGCCCACTCCGCCACCGCGTCCATTTTATCGGCCGCGTCCGAACCCGCCGTGCTCCCGTTCCCTGTTTCGGTGATGGGAATGAGGGGAGGGTTCGTCGTGTCGACGAACTGGTGATCCAAGTGATCAGGGGACAAGGCGGGGGTGGACGTGTCACTGGGGGAGACCTCCGGGTAGCGGAGGGTGACCCTACGGCCGGAGCGAGGCGGAGGGGAAGGAGACTCGTGAGTGAACTCCTCCTCCGGGGGGGGAGTCACCTCCCGTTGTCCGCTAGCGGGCGGGGCGGACCCCTGGCGTCCAGCATCCCCGACACCATGACCTTGACGGATGCGAGCAGTTGAGCGGAGAAGGCCGCCTGATCGAACTGACTTCGATCCTCCGACCTCCTCTTCCTCTTCTTCGACTTCTTTCACACGCGAGGGGGCGACGTGCGGGAGGGGGCTGAAGACACCGACGAGGAACGGTGATGAGCGGATGGACGAGGGGGAAGGGGGGGTGACTGATTCCTGACACTACCCCCGCGCGCGTCCCTGTCTGAATCGGAGCCGCGTTCATCCGCCTCAAATTCCCTCGTATCCTCCGATATGACGAACCCCTCCGGGGGGGAAGTGATGGTGGACGAGGCCGACAGGTTCCCGGAGGTGCGACCCCTACGCTTCGCACCTACCGCGTCCCTCTCGCTCTTCCTTAGCGCCTGAAGGTAGAGCTTGAAAGCTTCCGTCGAGAGGGACTCACACTCTTCACACCTGTCTTGCAGGGAGCAAGCAGAGGTGCATGAACGACAGAGGGATTGGGGGTCATGTGTCCCCGACTTCCTAAGTCCACATCGCCCACAGAAACCAGGGTACATCGCTGACGATACCCTGGTCCGACCGCGAGAGAAGCGGAGCAAACGCGTATCGAAAACGGAGGACGGAACAGACACTCCCGTCCGTAACTCACTCCCGTCCGTCACTCGCCAGACGGACCAAGGTGGAGCGAAGCGGAGCAAACGCGTACCAGGGCGGAGGACGGATCAGTCACTCTCGTCCGTCACTCGCCAGACGGACCAAGGCGGAGTGAAGCGAAGCAAGCGCGTACTAAGGTGGAGAACAGACACTCCCGTCCGTCACTCACTCCCGTCCGTCACTCGCCAGACGGACCATGGTGGAGCGAAGCGGAGCAAACGCGTACTAAGGTGGAGGACGGACCAGTCACTCCCGTCCGTCACTCGCCAGACGGACCGAGCGGAGTGAAGCGAAGCAAACCAAGGCGGAGAACAGACCAGTCACTCTCGCCCGTCAATCGCCAGACGGACCAAGGCGGAGTGAAGCGAAGCAAGCGCGTATCAAGGCGGAGGACGGACCAGTCCCTCCCGTCCGCCACTCGCCAGACGGACCAAGCGGAGTGAAGCGGGGCAACCGCGTACCCAGGCGAATCACGTGACGATCCACTCACCCCAGCGGAGCGAACTGCCAAGCTGACACTGCTTGCACACGTCCCGCACACGAAGCCAGAGGTCAAAGGTCAGACACCCCGAGGCGTGACCTACTAACCGCACGAGCAGCACGTGCAATCCAAGCGCCGGTCGCGCGAAAATGAGAAGCCTGCCTGTCCCCCAGGCAGAACCCTAACAACAACAACAACAACCTCCAAATGTGGCAATTTGGAAGGAGAACGGGAGGTAAGAGAGGATACTCTTACTCCCAAGGATCGAGAAATATGGTCTACAAACTTTAATATTAGACAAGGCAAGAAAACTTCGAGAGAGCTCAGAGACACAACCGATCACTGAGCGACAGGAAGTTGGAATGAGGTTTTGGTGACGTAGACATAGGGGGCGTGGCGGGGATGTGCAGGTAACTCCCGTGTTGTTTTTTCTGTGTTATGGGTCGAGAGATGATTGATAGGCAATCAATGGGCTACGGTGAGTCGGAGACGGTATAGTACGTTAAATAATATCATTTCACAAACCAATTCCATAAAGATTCACCTAAAGTCTATTGGCGATCATTTTTGTATGAACACCATTTAATTCATTTCACTAAGTTTATTGTCTTTCAATTGGAACCATTTATTTTCATTTTCCTGACATCACCTCATATTCGCCCCAATAACGTGTTACTGCCCCTTAAAGAGCTCGCCTTTGTCAATCTATCTAAACCCGCAGCCTGATGGATTAGTTTGATGTTTTTGCTTGGAGCTTCAAAGGTGTAACATTTTAACAATAACGTTACTTTGGTATCTTTCATATTTAGCTTCCCCTAGCTCTTATTTAAAACACAGAATTTAGAATACAATAATAAAAAATCTCGTGAATAACATTATTTTCTTATTGGTTGATGGCCAAAGGCATCAACCTTATATAACTGTTGATATTTTCAAAGGGAAGCCGCGCCAATCACATGTGCTGTGTCCAAATCAAATGACCAATGAACAGAGTTGTAGCACAAAATGCATTACGTCACCATGTGGGTAATACAAAATATTTGGCACATTAAACTGTGGAATAGGATTTCACTTTAAATGTTATATTAAAAGAGTAATAATATTTCATATTCAAGACGCTGATAAATGTTAACAGAGTCAATCAAAAACAACTTCATATGAAGAAGAGTCTACATTTGTTCTAGATAAGAGCATTATTTTGCATTCAATAATCGCAAAATCCACTTTTTTTATACCCCACGCGATTTAATTTCGCTAATTTGGCCCGCCTGGCGAATTAAAAGGAATGTTTTTAGTACGCTAGTGACATTTAAATAAGACTAATGTTTACTAATACATGTAGGTGGAGCATTTATTACCACGTTACAAGTTATAATTATAATTAACGATGTCCCTAAATGGTTACGCCGAAAACGTGTATTTATCACCAGAGCTACTGAAAATGACGCGTGCTATATTTAGAATATGACATATTTTTTTATATATATTAAATTTTTTTTTTTTATTCCTGATATCATTGTACATATATACAAGTAGTCTTGAACATGGTCAGTTTTGTTTTAACATACAAGAAAAAACATAAAAGGACAAAGACATTCATTCACTCATACATTCACACCTTTTTATTTTCTTAAAAATCATTAATATAGAATATGACATATATCGTTTGTTCCAAACTTTAGCTATCAGGCCTGCTTACTCAGTGGATAACGCTTTCGACTTCGGATCATAATGATCCGGGATCGAATCTCGTCAGATTATCGGAGAGTATTTTGTTTTTTAGTATCTGTAATACTCTTGTTAATAATTAACCATCATGGCTTCTGAGAGATCAAGCGATGGCGCCTAGGAGATATCGTTTTGGCAGTACATTTTGCACAATATCCTGTCATTGTCAACGCTGTCCCACTGTCTTGAAAATCAAGTATAGTTGTGTTCAGAGATGTAATTTTTTTCTCTGAGATGTGAAAAAGAGTGACTTTGGATGATAAATAGAATATCACCCTCGTGTCTTTTGATATAAAAGAAACCAACACTCGTTGACCAAAGCAGGGAAGCATAATACATTGTGTTATAAGATCCCTGATCAAATTAAGAAAAAAACTTTCATAAACTCATGTTGATAAAAATTAATTTTGTGAAATTTACTTTGATTGATTGATCAATATTTAATACTTGTGGTAATATTAATATTAGTGCTGGTACCCAGTGTTGTTACTGTTCACTTATCACCCAAATTGGTCGACTAATCACAACCTTCATCTGTGGCATAAACCATGCCTTTTTAAAGGCTTTTCTTGTTTGTCATAGTTATTATTTTTTCTCAAATAATATTTTACGATAAGGTTTATCTCCACATGACAAACAATAAAATGAAAAATCACATAAGTCATTACTTTGTACTTACTTTTCAAAATCGGGTTTTGTAAATAATTATACCGACTCTAGCAGGGAGCTGGTAGAAACCATAAGCGGAACAGGAATATTCGGAGACAGGTTTCGCCCAATCTCAATAGGGTTCCGCCAAGGTTTTTGCCCTACACTGTTGATCGGAGTATCCCCCACTTGATGTCAGTCCGCAGCAGTGAGAGATGCCTTTCACAAATCCCGTACGCGAAAAGAATTTCTTAGTCTCAAGTTCATAGAACAAAGAGTCATCAGCAGATAACATATCCGACCGGTCCCCATTGAGTAACGTTTTCATTGAAACCGCCAAAAGGCACATCTACATATGCTGACTAACCTAAACATAACAAGCTTTATTGAGAAAGGTCCAAACGTGTTTGAGTTTTGCTCCGGAAACCGAATTCTAAGTTACGTTTCCATAGAAAACGCCAAAGCTAATAATCCGAAAAAGTTGAAAATACCAAAAGGCACATCTACATATGCTGAATAATCTACATACCAAGTTTTATTGAGCTAGGTCTAAAAGTTTTTTAGGTTCTGCTCCGGAAACCAAATTCTATGTTACGTTTCTATAGAAACCGCCAAAACTTATAATTCGAAAAAGTTGAAAATACCAAAAGGCACATCTATATATGCTGACTAATCTTCATACCAAGTTTCATTGAGCTAGGTCTAATAGTTTTTGAGTTCTGCTCCGGAAGCGAAATGATTACGGACGGACAGACGGACGGACAGGGCGATGACTATATCCCACGATGTTACAGATAAAATCCTTCTGCTCAGGGCTACGCTTCAGAATTGTATACTAGGGTCCGATAGCACAAAACACTAAGGTAGCCTAAGTGCAATGTTATAGAAAGGCACTAAGGTTGCCCTTAGTGTTAAGTTGTTTTGTGCAACGTCCTCCAGATCCTTACGTAATGTAAGGATTTCTTGTGAAATCCCGCCGGTTGTGTAATACCCAGCTCACCGTGATAAGTATCGTTCAATAACAAGAGTTAAACGTCGTGAGGGTGACCTAATTCATGGTTGGTTAATCGTAGAGTTTGAAAAGGTGAGTCCTGCCAAACAGAGGCATGTGTTGTGAAATGGTGCAGTGTTAAAGGGGCAGTAGCACGTTTTTCGATAGTTTTATATTTTAAAATTTTCACTGATAATTGTAAGTAAATGCTAAATGTATTATTTTGACAGTGTCAAAAAATCTCATTACACAAGCCAATCATCCACAGTCAGAGGACAAAGTATGAAGATTCACATAAAATCCATTGGCGGACATTTTGTGTGATCACCTTTAATTCATTTTGTGCAAGAAAAAGGAATCGCATGGCTAAACTTTGTTATATATTTGAATTATTACAGTCTGATTAAAATCGACTGTGATTCGAGCAAAAAAGTGTAAAAATATTATCTCTAGCGGGGTTCGAACCTCACCCAGCCGGGCTTTCCTCTCATTCACAGTCTGAAGGCACCCCTATTGCCCGCATGTTCTGACACAAGCTCATCTAGCCAATCGAAAGGAGCGCAGTGAAAGCTTCGGTATCATGCAGGGGCAGGTAACTCCAGTGTACCATTCGTTATACATAATCACCGCTAAACGCTATTCAAAAACGAGGATGTGATTGGATAGCTTACGACTGGGTCTGTCTGCGCTAAACTGGTTATAGCAACACGCGATAGAGATGGGTGCATTCAGACCGAGACGGAGAGGATATCCCGAATGGTTCGAGCCCCGATAGAGACAATATTTTTGATATTTAATTCCTCGGAGCACGGTCGATTTTAATCAGACTGGAATTATTACTGCTTCATTTAGTTTAAATACATTGTCTTTCAATTAGAACCATTAATTTTCATTTTCCTGACATCACCTCATATTCCGCCTAAAATCGTGCTACTGCCCCTTTAACATCAACATATATGAAACCTAATAAGGAAGGATACTATCACATATCTGGTTGGAAGTGCAGGCAAAGTTCAAGATGACACTGCAAGTTACCTGTTCATAGTAGTAAATAGACCTTCCGTGGTTTTTTGTTCTGCTTTCGTACGTAACAAAATAAATCTCCTTCTCAATGTCACATATTTACCGATATATGCCAGATACATTCACAATTATTAGTTTAAAACTTTTCTATCAAAGCGAATAAAATCCATGTCGGTGTGTTGTGACCGAAACCAAAAGTCATATTTACAATGAAAATTGGTGATATATTACCTTTGAAACACTGTCATTTCTTCTGCAATATATATAAGTTTCCAACATTTCATTTGATTATAAACATACATTTAGCAATTGTCTTTCGCCGGTACTTCTCGGTAAAATGATATGAAGTTTGCAAATTCGATTAAGTAACTCACCGACTGTCTCTCTTAATTTAAAAGGGCAATTTTTTTTTTGTTGACAATGTTATATTTTCAACTATTCACTGATAATTGTACGTTAATGCTAAAGGTATTATTTGGAAAGTGTCAAAACTCTAATTAGACAAACCAATCATCCACAGTCAGAGAACTAATCATAAATATTCACATCAAGTCCATTGGCTGCCATTTTGTGTGAACACCTTTAAATCATTTGTGTACGAAAAATGAATCGCATGGCTGAAGTTTATATGATATATTTGATTTATTACTGCTTCATTCAATTGAAATACATTGTCTTTCAATTGGAACCATTTAATTTCATTTTCTTGACATCATCTTATATTCCCCCTTAAAAGTGCTAATTAATGTCCCTTTAATTGCTACTTTTGTAGGTTGCATACTTCCATACAATTAGTGAAAATATGGCGCTCGATAAACACACTTAATTTGAACATGTCCCTTTGTATGTGGTGTTACATTTACGCAACATGATATGTTCTCTATCTAAGAATACACTTTAAATACATGTACATTACATACACTTACATAAATAAGCTTAAGTTGCTTGTGAAATCATTACAAAGTCTGGTCATTTTTAAACATTCATTACATATGAGGCATTACGGTATGAGAAATTAAAGTGCACCTGCACTGAACAATTTTCAAGGCGAGCTTTAAAACATTTAATATACAAGTTGGCATGTCGTCTTTAATGTATCAATTCCCTAATTTCTTAGTGACACATTGCAACAATAATACTCGCGAAAAGTAAACAATCATGACTATTGACCTACTTTAGTAACTAAGCATTGTAAACAAGATTACATGGAATTTGCAAATATCCATTGATAAACGAAGATTAAAAGTGAGAGCGAACTTAGAAACTTACCGACTTACTTTTTGGACACTGGCTATATTTGGATGAAAACACTGACACACTCGGGAACGGCGAAACAATTTCACTCGAACAACGAGCTATATTTAGATTATCTTTGATTCGTTTCGTTACCAAAATAATATTCGCCAAGGCTGTCAAGTTTGTACTCTGTAGCATTTTTAGATGTTTTCACTTAAACAAATGTTTGAAATTTGAAAGCCTTCAAGTGACATATGGTTTACTTGCTGGCAGTAATGTAATCAAATTAATTTAGTAGTAGTTATTTGTTATTTTGTGTGTTTTAAATGTCACTCATTTCGTATGAATAAGAAGTATGTAGTTAATTTTAGTTCGTACGGTATGTCTTCATCAGTAATATCGAAAATGAAAAAAAAATTGTTTGTATATCAAAATATAAGATATTATTGAAGCTTTGCTTAAGTGAAATGAATAAAATATAAATGGTTGCTATAGGATACATGACATAGATCGGTTGCTTCATAAACGAAAAAGAAAAAAACAAGGTTGTTGTGTCAGATCAAACAGATTAAAAAATTGTTGTAAGAAAAAAATAAATAATAAATAAATAAAATAGAGCCATTGGCTCTGCAGCTCATCAGGCTTTACATTTGATTTTGCTTAAGGATGTGGCCCCTGTGGCCCTTATTACTACTACTATTTATAATCCTCACTGGCCAAGGAGCCTGTACACAAAGTTTCAGCTTTCTAGGCCTTATGGTTCTGGAGAAGAAGATGAAAATAGGTTTATAATGGGCGTGGCCCCTGTGGCCCTTATTAGCCTCAAAGGGCCATCAAAGCTACAATTTATAATCCTCACAAGTCAATAAGTCTGTACATCAAGTTTCAGTCGAAATTCCACAAAGTTTACGGACGGATCGACGGACAGACGAACGGACGCCGGACACCATGCCATGCCATGCCATAAGCCCATTACTATGAAATTATATGAACTAGCGTATGATTGGATATGATTATGAGCCGTATTTGTACATCAAATATAACCCTCCCCAATTCGTTGTATCTCCTGGAATTGTTCAACTTATGAAATTTGAGTATTGCGTTTAAGGAAATCAACCTGTTCTTCAGCAATTCAAAATCCATTGTCTGATGGAGATTAAAGACTTTTCATGACGCCACTTGACTCTGGCTTTAGTTGCATGTTACCTGTCAGAGAGTGTAGTTGGGACTCGAACACGTTTTAGGAGACGTGTAATTGTAGTTCAATCGGTGACAAACCTTGAGATTCTGTCAATTACCATAGAGTTTTTAAACTTGATATTGATTCAAGGTTGCCAACGTCACATGTTAGTATCTTTATGACATAGCTAAAATGTAAAAACTAGGATCTCTGCCTTAACTATTGGTTACTGGTGAAAAATAACCATGAAAATTCAAAAGATTTGATAAATATGCATACAGAAACTTCATATATAATAGTATGTTTTATATGCATATATCGAACATCAAAATTACAAGTGCCAGAAATAAAACCTTTCTATGATAACCTGTTCATAGGTCTATTTCATTAACGACTACACTCCTTAATAAAGTATCAAATAACATACAACCTTTTAATCGCTATGTCCTCTTCGTGCAGTTGCAACACTATCCACAGCCAAAACGTTTTGGTAGTTTAGCGTCTCTGCAAATAACGTCATTTAGATATGGGAGCAAGGTGTATTTTATTCATCATATCTATTTTCCTGTGCATAACTCTTATATCATATTCCATCTTCTTCCAGTGCTGTATGTAAGTATGACAGTTATTTACCGTTATCAAAATGAACATATCTTACCTCCATATGACAGCTTCATGGACGCTAGTGTTTTCAACCTATGTGGGTAGCATAGTCATGGTGGGCTCGAATTATTTCTCTGAAATATATTTCATACGAGAGACTAAGGGGTTGTTATAAAGGTATAGAACACGTGGTTTTGTTGGTAACTTTTTATTGCTAATGACAAAGTATCTGTCGAGGATTGGAAGTAATATGGAAAGAATACTGAAACACATGGTACAGGGAATCTCTAAAATAATCTTTTGTCTTAGGGAAGGTTTGGAAAAGGTGGACACCTAAACGACATTTCTCATTTTGATTCGTTTGATAACAGTGCCATACTATGTCTATGTGTTATATATTATCGAAATATTCATGAATGTACTTTTCATATTCATGTTCCTAGTAATTTAATAAGAGTTATAATTTCGTTATTTTCCCCCGCTTTGTCCCACCTATTGAGACAGAGTGGGTTGTGTGTTTTGTTGTGTCCATAAATCCGGATGAGAGGTCGGTTCGAATTTAAAACATTTTGCTCCAGATTCGTTGCTTTTCAACAATAAATTGGTGCCAAACATGGTTCGACTTTTCGCCAATATAGCTAAGAATGTTTATGATAGAAATCCCCATTTTTTCATTTACCTTTCATGTTTGCAAAGATATTTTAACTCTCTTTCGAATTTCTTTGACAAATTATTTTCCTTGCAACTAAGTATGTTTCCTTTGGTAGTTACAAAGCCAGCCATTCACCAAGCTTCTGAACCTACATTAGTTAAACTGTGTGAGATAAAGCGGCGCCCACTTTGACCAATTGTCACTAGGTGTTAAAAAAGAAACAAATATGAAAACGTCCATTGGTGTGAGGCACATTGACACCGTACTGATTAACGACGCTTGCTTTATTAGATTTATCATGGCAAATTTAGCTTTGCTTAGAAAAGTTTTATCTTTCTATTCACTTCATTTTGTTTAGATCAAATTCGACAAATATCTATCTTTATGACTGTTACCTGATAACCGTGTGTCATTTCCGTTTTTTTATGTATTCTAAGGGCTACATTAAGAGACGATAATAAAAATCGCAAATATGTACAATCAAAGCCAAAAGTGTGATAAGAGTACGATCGCTGAGTATTAATGTTCATGTAGAAATTTGGATAAGGGATCGAAAATTAATCGAATATAATCTCGTTTCAATATTGTTGAGTTTCACTCAAGATAACATTTTTTTCAATTTTAACACGTTGAAAGATATTTTTTTCGACTATAATTAATCAACCTGTAAACAAATTACTTTTCCTCTTTAACAAGGTTCAGATGTACAGCACGTCGAGACCAATTCGAATACAATACCATTACCAAGTGATAATCAACGGAATTCGAAAAAATTTTTAGTCAGGAATTTATAACAAATGATATACATTTTAAATTAAATACAATCAATTCATTATATATGAGAACGAATTTGTATCTGAAAATATGACTTTTGGCCGTTTACTAAGTAAGTACTTTACATGACAGTAAGCAAATATTTATAGCTTCTATTATTAATGAGCGCAATAATGAAATATGAGACAACCTTCACAACACTATAACCTAAGTAATAGTCAACAACATAAAATTCCTAAGTATGTATTTCTATTCAATATTTAAAGACATCTGATATCATATTTGTCTACATACCTACATATGTATACCATTTCTTCCACACACAAGATGAAGTTGCCATAATGTTCGAAATAATGTTTATGTCGTTAGTGCAGTGTAAGTGAAGTTAAAGGCACTATTTAGGCCATATGCAGACATTTGCACTTACTGGTGCAATAGAATATTTATCATTTTATCTCATTAACCTGCAATTCATGATGAAATAGTTCACACGGTTGGATCTCACCAAAGAATGTCAAACAACTCAAGATTGAGTCTGCACAAGACAGACCAGTACACACTCTAAGTAAACCTAGCCTCACTATTATCCGTTACACTGCTATACTGAGTCTAGAAAGGTCTGGTTGAGGGTCGCGTCAGCCGACCTTTCTGCGACCTATGACCCTCCAACGTTATACGTGCGAAGGCACACTATTGTGGCTTGGTAAGATCAGTTCTGATTGGTCAACTTGGTCACGTGGGCTGACGCGACTCTCAACCAAGCCTTTCTAGACTCAGTATAGCAGTGTAACGGATAATAGTGAGGCTAGGTTTACTTAGACTGACCAGTACAAAGCACTTAATAATTCTACCATACTGTCATATTCTATTGAGGACTGAATTATGTTTAGTTCACTGTTGTATTAGGATAAAGTTGACCTTATTTGATGGTCATAGAAGTATAACATTATGCAGTGCTTAACATTGGGATTGTTGATTAACATGATTTATATTAGTTATCTGTAGAATATCAAAGTACAGAGTTCAGTTTTCTTCATAACAGAATACAGCACATTGTTATACGGTGAATCCTTGTATTATATAAGTCAGTGCTTTATAGAATACATCTATACATTGGATTTCAGTTCAGTACAAAACGGAAGCCTAATGCCCAAATGAGTAGTATTTTATGATAACACATGTTAATAATCTTTTGAAGGTCTATATATGCAGATGAACATTTACCAATTTGCTTTACACCAAAGTGAAAACTTTACCGATGGTTAACTTACTTAAACTATTTTCATTTCCGGCGAAATATTGTCGTTTTCAAAAAGATCCCAACATAAAATTTGACTTTAATTATACTTATCTTCTTTACTTCAATGCACCTACATGTACCTAGAGTTGTCACTTTGTTTAGATGTACATAATGGTCATGGTTATAAGACAGAAATAGCACGATTTTCAAAACAATCAAATAAAGAAATTACCATTTGTAACTATTGTAACCTCACTGAGGATGAATATCATGTACTACTAGAGTGCCTTCAATACTCATGTTTAAGATGTTGATATTTACCGCTATATTTCTATAAACACCCAACAAAAGAAAGGTTTATTTCCCTTTTAACAACAATGTGCAGCTGTTGTACAAACTATGTCATATTAATCGTTACCGATCATATTGAAATCACTTGTTAACCTCTGCTGTTATTGAGATATCATCGGAATATATTTTCTCCATGGTAAATATGTTATATTCAAAATCTCAATTTCAGGCAAAATCAGAAGATTCAGCTAAATCCTTCTTATGTTGTTTCAATCATGAGGATGTCAAGCAGTTACAGAGAAGGGTCCACTGACAAACATTATCTATCAGAACAAGAACTCCGTAGTACAAGGAACGATATCCTCGATTCTTCAAGTCCCATAAACTCAAAGTTTTATCTTTCAAGTAATGAATCAGTTTTCAAAATTGGCGAAGAAATCCAGGTTAAAATAGACATGTATAAACCCAACGGTCAACGACAACTGCAAGGAGGGGACTATTTGCGAGTTTGGATGGAGGACAGGTATACTCGAGCTTCCGTTTCCGGTGACGTCTTCGATCACCAAACCGGAAGTTATACCGCAGTGCTAAAGGCAGTATGGACAGGCAGAGCTAGTATTAAAGTATTCATAGCAAATATCAGAGAGGAAATAGTTCTTCTTTACAAACTGTTTAAGGAGCGTGGCAGTATTTGGCCAATTTATGCTAAATATGAAAACGATCGTCGCAAATATAGATGCAAAACATTTACATTTAAGAATGAAATGAAATGTTGCAATTTCACTGGAATAAATGGAGATTTTCCATGGTTTTGCAAACATCCTAGAATCAAAGGTAACAACTCGTGTAGGTATCTGACAAGCTATTCTTCCGGAAAGACGCCACAGATAACAAATCAAGAGGATAAAGACATATATCAAATGTGAGTGTATACAATACACGCTAGCAATATTTATAAGATATCAATTATTTCAAAGGGGCACTAGCAAATTTTTGGAACATTTTATATCTCAAATTTTAACTGAGAATTTTACGTCATTGCAAATGTATTATTTTGATAGTGTCAAAATCTCAAAACACAAATCAATCATCCAAAGTCGGAGAAGGAATTATAAAGATTCACATAAAGTTCATTGGCGGCTATTTTTGTGTGAACACCTTTAATTCATTGTGTGTCAGAAAAAGGAATATCATGGCCGAACTTTACTTTATATATTTGTTTGTTACAGTTTCATTTATTTTAAATATATATTTTCATTTTCCTGACATCACCTTATATTCCTCATAAAAACGTGCTACTGCCCCTTTAAACACTAGTGAAAGCGTTAATAACATATGTTGATGGCCTACCTTCTGATGTTATGCTTTTTACCAAATCGTTTTTTAATGTTTTGGACTGTTGCATGGTTCATACAGCAAAAACAGAATAAAATTCCAGTACTTTTCACGGGCTTTTTACGGACATTTTATCACTTTTCAAGTACATATATTCGCAAAACTATCGGTTTCGATGCCGCCATTTTCCAAAATGCTGCATTGCGACATCGGAATTTCCCCCAAAAAAATGATCATGAGGAGCAGAACTTACTGATTTTGTTGGAATGATTGGAAGCTCACAGACTGGTTTCGTTTCACTTCATTCTCTATCAATGTGTGCAGTTAGCAGAATGACGATACTTCTGTGTTTTTGATTGTGATCCATGTCATGGGGAATTCCAGTACATTTTTGAAAATTTCAAGGACATTACCGAGAAATCCCAGTACCTTTTCAGGACATTTAGTAAGCATTGTAAATTGAAGTACTTTTCCAGTATCAAAACAAAATTCAAGTACTTTTCAAGGCCCGTATGAACCATGTGTTGATTCCGCAAGGCACAGCTGTTGATTCCGGTCCTGTTTTTATAACTTTCCTAAGAATTTCCTCAAAATCATCTGTGGATTTTTTAGCATTGATGTAAGTAAATATCCCTTAATGTTTCAGGTCCCAGGATCCAAGACACGCCTTCTTCAAACAGACTATAAACATACGTATCACAGGTGAGATATTTCGTTTGAATATTTCACCTAAAGGGAACATTTGAGCGTGGCATGTTTTGTGGAAACGACAAAATGCTCTCGTAATTGATAACTTTTATCATGAATTATTTGTAGATATGCTCCTCCTCTCGCAATCAAGTAGTTATTTCTTCATTTGTTAAGGAACAAGCATGATACAACACATCTGTTTTCTCGCAATGCTTACATTTCAAGATGGCGGATGAAAATCGAACGATTGGTGCCTTTAAGAAAGTTGCCGGAATTGTGAAAGGTCAATCGAAAACTACCAAAGTAAAAGATAAAGAGAAAATTTTACCTTGAAAACTTATCAATCATTGCCATTTACATCTTTGCAATATACACCTGTCATATCTTATCTATATTTTTTATATGAGTTAGCGTCAAATGAGAAAGTTTTAATGAATATCTTCATAGTTACATTCTACCGCTTACAATTATTTGTAGAATTAAGAAATAGTTTTATCAAAGGGGTGTCATTACTTAGACATTATGACCAAATTTAAGAAATATTTGATTCACTTTGTGAGCTTGTAACTAGTCCAAAATTCTTCAATAAAATATGGCATCAAATCAGCAAACTTCAGTAGACTGAAATAAGTTAAATTTTATTTTGAATATTTACTTTTTGTTAACTTCCCCATTCTTGTCCTCCTGTTCAATAGGTTTAACGATGGACAAATATTCGCTCAGTCATCAGCCAAATATTTCATAAATGAAAAAATCAAATGTTTTTTATCTTTATTTTCAAAAAATATTAACAAAATTGATTACTACAATTGAACGACATTGTTTACAAATATCATATACATAAAGAAAAACATTGTAAAGTACAAAACAAATATTAGTCTAAAAATAATAAACGTTAATTGGCTATTTAAAAAATGTAACTAGTGATCGTTGAAAACAGCACAAGATCATAGTGCTGAATATATGGGGCCTTTGACTTATAGTGAAAATTTCAATCATTTGAAATTCGTTGTAAATCTCATTGAAATCAAATAATTGATTCGCTCCCTTTTTTCATATGTTGTTGTTACTGATCACTCATCTAAGATCTGACGGAATCCTGTAGAGATCCCCGTTCCCACCGGAACTAAGATTTCAACCGGTCACTATCATGCTTTCATTTTTGTGGAAGTAGATTAAAGGTCGAAACATCTTTACATTTCTAGGTAACGCGGAAAATGCCGAGGTTTTCTGAATGTTTCGGTACACTTGATTTGTTACAATGATTTAATTTTAATGAGATTGATTCGTTGTTTAATTATAGTCACAAAACAGATTCACAATCTGTAATTTCTGTTATTGTGACTAATTGCATTGTAAAGCTCAAGTAACAAGATTATACAACATAGGTAAGGGCTATAGGTTGATAATTGTTGTACATTCAGTAGAAGATTGGCGATATCTAAAATTCAAAACTTCAGGTTTTGAAAACATTTTGATTAAAATTCAACAACAATAGTGAACGACGAAGTCCATGCATTCGAAGAAAAGACAATGTTAATCATTTAAAATTTCTTGTTTTTAACATGAAATCGGAGATATCATAAAACAGGAAAAAGGTAAAACAAGACATAACATACATGTATATAGTAAAATTCAAAAAATCCTTAACATTGCAACAACACCAAACATGAATAATTTAGACATGCTCATTTCTAAACACTCTGTTTATCAATAATCAACTCAATGTAAAAGCAAATGTAAAATACTTTCAGGTAAAACAATACTCGGGAAGACATACCCGTGATTCATTCTCTCCCCATAGAGGCAGATCAATTCATGAAATGCTGATACAGCCTCTGTTCTATTACTTTGTGGGATAGAATGGGAGACGCCTGATTGGAGGCAATCAAATTTAGTTGAGCAATCACCGACGCTGTTCTTAAATCACCAAATTTTGTAACAAGGGCATTTTTCAAAGTGACAATCAGACGATACTTTTAATTTAGAAAAATAACTATTTGAAGAGGGTTATATCTTCATAATTTCCTTCCGTGCAGGGTGATTATGTTGATGATAACCTGTGAGTCAGAAGGAAATCAAGATATATAAAACCTCAAAGAACAATAGGATGACGTCACTAAAGGTTTATAATAGGTGTTACCAACCTGTTTCAGATTTGGGGACAGGACACGTGCCTCCACTACCTACCTGCAACAGACTACCTCTACAAGATACATGGGCCCGGAAGCATCCTAACGGTTACTTCCGGTATGGAAGGTGGCGCTCACTGCTCTGTTCTGATACTCTCGACCAATCACTGGAGGCTTATGGGAATTGTCTCCATGGACGAACACTCTGGTTTCCCGGCGATTCAACAAGTCTTCAATTCTACAAATATTTTGTTCGTCTGTTTAATGGAACTGTAAGCAAACTTCCAAGGCATCAACCAGTGTCCTATAAAAATTCATATTATGATTTCAAAATTCAATGGCGACCTCACGAGATGCCATTTTTCCATGGCACAAAGTTCGTTGATTATTCTGTTCACAGTGCAGAACATTTGATCCTGCGGAATCTCCCAAACGCAACTAATGATTTTATTGTTCTTTATCTGTACGTTCATTTCACGCTGGTACATCCGGCTGTGTTTCGGCGCCATGTTCAGAAGCTTGTTCTGGAAATACGAGCACTGTTGGAAAGAGCTCCTGGAGCAACTGTTGCCATCCGTGGACCACACGCGTTTTATAAAAGCCTGTCTGTGAAAAAAGGTCTATCCTCGTACTGGGGACTCTTGTACATTGACATTTTACACGAAGAATTTGATTCTTTAATAGGGAAAGTGATCTTCATTGATTATTGGGATTTGTCAGTTGCACGTGCGTCTTTCTCGATTCACCCTGATAAACGTACCATCATCACAATGGTTCACAACATGATGTCTCTGATGTGTTTCCGAGATGTCGACTAAAGAAACAGTGTCATTGCTTGCAAAGGGTAACGCACCTCAAGACACAGCGACGTTCAATCAATGGAAATATTTGAGGAAATTACTCGTTAACAAATGGTTCATTTCCATCATGACATTTAACCCACACATTTCGTCCATGAAAATAACTGAGCATGCATAGTACAAAATGCCCTTTCTTACCCAGATGCTGTGATTTCAAAGTTTATGAATGTTTGAGTCTGTACATTCTTTGGGAGACTCGCACCATTTAATCTGAGTAGGAGTTGGGTCGACATATAGGGATCAAATGACAATAGATGTTCCGTAGTTGAATCCCCAAATGGTCGAAGTTTCATATTTGAGATAGACACTAATTTTCAAATTCATTATCACCACATTTCTGCATCTTTATCTACATCGTCTGATCACCCTGATTCTACAATAGCTCTTAATATACGATAGATATATATATTCTTTACAACATCGGAAACTAAGGGAAGACATGTGAATCAATGAGATTTGGGCTTTTTAGGAGTATTTCACTTTTATAACAGGTCCAACATGAGCGTTGTGCTTGATGAAATCCTGGTTAACTGTTTAAAGGGGCAGTAGCACGTTTTTTGATAATTTTATATTTTAAAGTTTTCACTGATAATTGTTAGTTAATGCTAAATGTATTATTTTGACAGTGTCAAAAATGTCATTACACAAACCAATCATCCATAGTCAAAGGACAAAGTATGAAGATTCACACAAAATCCATTGGCGGCCATTTTTTTGTGAACACCTTTAATTCATTTTGTGTAAGAAAAGGAATCGCATGGCTAACGTTTACGTTATATATTTGAATTATTATTACTCCTTTTAGTTTAAATACATTGTTTTTCAATTGGAACCATTAATTTTCATTTTCCCGACATCACCTTATATTCCCCCTAAAAACGTGCTACTGCCCCTTTAAATGTCTTGGTCTTGTGATAGTGGCCTCAGTGATTTTCACCTTTCATTCATCAGTTGCGACTTTCAAATTTAAATTGTATTGGCTTTTTGGTCGCAACAAAGATTCTGTAAATAATTTCAACTTTGTCTTGATTTTCTTCCAAGGAAACTTTGAAATTCTGGAGGATCTGCAGCAGAAAGTAAGATAAAATTGGCAAAAATGGTATTTGACATACTTTTCTGGATTTTTAATCTTAGTCTATGTCTAAATTATTCAATCTTATGAACTTTAAACATTAAAACAAGTGAGACTATTGCCAAACAGCAACGTTCCCGCTTAGTAACAATAAATACTATATCACATTATTGAGACCCTTTGACAAAACAAAGGACTTTAACCTATTGCAATGTATGATGATCAAAATATTGAATTACAGATTTGCTTGAACTATAATTAATCCATTGATATACGATTTTACAATTGTTGGGATATTAGACTTTCTCATTTTCAGCGAAACTTTAACCTCATAATTATGTATATGATTGTGAAATATATAGAGAATACTAAACGACCACCCGTTTAATACATTCGCTCGTTAAAAACCTCTAGATCTCCATTAAAGAGTTCCATAAACATTTTATAAACGGGACCGAGTTTACTATTTTATTTATTACTGTCTTAATTACATGGAAAAAATATAAAGAAATTCGCCAACATGACCATCGCGGACGGCCGATCCGCCGATGTCATTATGATGTCACGTCATTCGGTCAGCGCGCGATGTTATGATATATACATGTATGTGTCATAACATTGTAGATTTATCAAACTGCGATATCTTCAACTGGAGGGTGATAAATATATTTGTTTATGATAATTTACAAAATGGTCACCTTTTCACACACTCAAAAGAGCGGATCCTACAGAGTTTTGTCTTTCTTATATGAATGGTGTTTTATCATTTGTATACTTCTATCCTTATTTAGTAAGGTTTTTATTCAAATCACTACATAAATGATGCACATGAACTATGTCTATATATAAGGATGTTGACAAGTCAAATAAAATATTAAAATACAACTTACCTTCACTATTGCGAGATAGATCTCTTGCTCTGCGAAACGTTTTCCAAGACATTGCCTTGGGCCAAATCCAAACGGAAGTAGAGCGTATGACGGGATAGGATGGGGTCTGTTTCCGGTCTCATCCCGCAGCCAACGTTCAGGTGTGAAAGTCATTGGGTTCGGAAAATGTTTCGCGTTTTTAACTGCCCATTGGTTCATCATTAGTACCTCCGTCTGAAAATGTTTAAACAAGGAAATGCAATTGTGAGAAAATGTAACACATGATATAGTTTCAACATGATGAAGGTTCAAGACTAAAGTCGATAATACTCAAATTCTTATTCCTCTCCGCCTTCTTAATAAGGGAGGGAAGAGAATTGTTAAATTGAGCCAATGATAACGCGTTTTGCATTTAATAAACAGATAATGTAACTTGACGTATGTCATAATTTAGTTGCAATATTATCCTTCAACCTTAAAAATAGAGCCATTGGCTCTGTAGCTCATCAGGCTTCATCGTCAATTATAATATATGCTGTTGAGTGTGGCAAATGTGATTCCCCCTTTGTAGAGGCCAAAGGGTCAACAATCATAAAATTAAGTATAATAGGCGACAAGTTACAGTTTTCAAGGCTGGCCTTATACTTCATTGGAGCAACAGGGTCACCAAACCTACAATTCATAATCCTCAATAATCAAGGAGTCTGTACACAAAGTTTCAGCTTTCTAGGCCTTATGGTTCTGGAGAAGAAGATGAAAATAGGTTTTTAGGGCGTGGCCCTTATTAGGGTCACAAGGCCACCAAAGCTACAATTTATAATCCTCACTAGTCAAGAAGTCTGTACACAAAGTTTCAGCTTACTAGGCCTTATGCTTCTGGAGAAGAAGATGAAAATAGGTTTTTAGGGCGTGGCCCCTGTGGCCCTTATTAGGGGTCACAGGGCCACCAAAGCTACAATTTATAATCCTCACTAGTCAAGGAGTCTATAGACAAAGTTTCAGCTTTCTAGGCCTCATGGTTCTGGAGAAGAAGACGAAAATAGGTTTTTAGGGTGTGGCCCCTGTGGCCCTTATTAGGGGTCACATGGCCACCAAAGCTACAATTTATAATCCTCACTAGTCAAGGAGTCTGTACACAAAGTTTCAGCTTTCTAGGCCTCATGGTTCTGGAGAAGAAGATGAAAATAAGTTTTTAGGGCGTGGCCCCTGTGGCCCTTATTAGGGGTCACAGGACCACCAAAGCTACAATTGATAATCCTCACTAGCCAAGAAGTCTGTACACAAAGTTTTAGCTTTCTAGGCCTTATGCTTCTGGAGAAGAAGACGAAAATAGGTTTTTAGGACGTGGCCCCTGTGGCCCTTATTAGGGGTGACAGGGCCACCAAAGCTACAATTTATAATCCTCACTAGTCAAGGAGTCTGTAGACAAAGTTTCAGCTTTCTAGGCCTCATGGTTCTGGAGAAGAAGACGAACATAGGTTTGTAGGGTGTGGCCCCTGTGGCCCTTATTAGGGGTCACATGGCCACCAAAGCTACAATTTATAATCCTCACTAGTTAAGGAGTCTGTACACAAAGTTTCAGCTTTCTAGGCCCGATGGTTCTGGAGAAGAAGACGAAAATAGGTTTTTAGGGCGTGGCCCCTGTGGCCCTTATTAGGGGTCACAGGACCACCAAAGCTACAATTTATAATCCTCACTAGCCAAGGAGTCTGTACACAAAGTTTCAGCTTTCTAGGCCTTATGCTTCTGGAGAAGAAGTCGAAATTCCACAAAGTTTACGAACGGACGGATGGACGGACGGACGGACGCCGGACACCATGCCATGCCATAAGCCCATCGGGCCTTACAGGCCAGATGAGCTAAAAATGCAAAGTCTAGGATCCAACGAAATTTTTTTTGCACGACAACGTTTTAAGCGGTTTCGATAGTTGCAATGAATCTGCCTTCTCCATTTCTATCCCTAAACAAGTAGTTTGTACATGCTGAGCTATCAATATAGGCTGAGAGAATATAAACTCGTATTGCATAAAGGACACCAGAAAACACTGCAGTTTCCTCTGCACTCCCATTACTCTACCGACTCACCCCTGCAGGAATCCGATAGCCCTGCAGGACAATATCGGTGGGCAAGCTCCTCATTGAGCCGGCGATAGCGGGGAAGATAAGTCTGCAATAAGAAAAATATGATATAGCACCCCTTTTGTATCCTTTGTATTTCGTCGTTGTATGGATATTGTGATGTTGACGAGAACCTAAATACAACATGTAGCTAATCTTGCCTTCTCTACTAAGGTGAATAACTATAATCCGAAAGGTATTTCTTTTAACACCTTTATCACGTTTCAAAAAATGTTGACCTCCATGAGTTCACCTAAGATTGCTGAATGTTCGGATGTTTCACACAGTAACAACTTTGAGCCTTTTCATCGGGAAAGCCTCTGGTTCATGTCATGAAACAATAACCAAACGGATGGTCTTCACATTCATCAGCTGGTTGGAACTGTCTTGGTGTCACATTTCTTTCATTGGTTCATAGTCAGGAAACTGAAGCTGAACATTTTGCGACCTTGTTAGTTGAGAACACAAAGGTATCAGCAGGCTAATTTCATTATACCCAAGTGTTTTTAAAGGCTCGTAGAATCAACCAATCAAAGTAAGGGCTTGTTGTAGAGTATCCGTTACTGAAGATACTTCGAACCGTAGTGGACGACCATACTCGACAAACCAGAGTCAACGTTCCGATAAAGCTTTTTCATATCGATTCTAGAGAGACTCGGATGCTCACAAAGGTATCGCTTTTTATTTGCTGACGAGCGACGACGGGGTCCGCAAAGGGAGGTGATAAATATCCTTTCGAATATCCATTTAATATCCAGGGTCTAAAGTGGAGAATAATCGTAACATGACTCTTTGATTATCCAGAATGAGTCATCAAAGTCAAAGTTATGAGACAATTTACTATGAGAACTGACGTAGTAGAGTTGCCAATTGAACAAAGGAATAAAAAGGTAAGATTTGACCACTGACCTGAAGGATTCCTTGATGCAGGCCAGAAGGTAGGGCATCTTGGTAAGCGCCTCCATCGTTAGAGGTCCACGTGACCCTAGCACGTGACAGATCTCCTCGTACAGTTTCTCTTGCTTGTCCGGATGTCTCGCCATATTGTACAGCACAATCTGCAGATTACGAGCCGTCTGAAAAGAGTGGAATATTGTATTACCCTTGATTTTTAAAAATTTCAACATATACTATGTCGATTGTCTCTTTTAAGAACGCGATTAACCATTGCTTGTATTTTCCATGTTGAAATGTCGTCAAACTTGACTAAAGAAGTAGTTTGTCCATGACTGTACATTGCCTACATTATCCTGAAAACATAGTTTTGCACACATGCTTTTTCAATTTAGGTCATGATATCAGATTCAATTCGCTGTTAATGATCAATTCGCTATTAAATGACTAGAGTCATATCAAAGTGTTTGTCTGAAATAAAACAACTCTGATGTTATGGAAACCAACAAACTCTTAAGTACAACGCAGAGTACCAAGCGTTTCTCAAACCTGGTTCCAGGGCCTCGTTCCGCGTGCGCTACAGTTAGCGCACGCGGAACGAGGCCCTTCAACCAGATTGGTCCATTCCAAACTGGTCAATGAAAAAGTGTAAATCCGTACAGAGTCTGTCCCCGCTGTGAAGAGATCCGTGGCGACCACTGTCATCTGGTCGGTGGTGAGTTTGTCCCCGGCCATCAGAGAGTACATGAAGTTATGTTCCTCTGGATTGAACGTTCCCTCCTTCTGTTGGCGCTTCATGTCTTTGGCCGCATCCTCATAGTAACCCGTCACTAGTCTGATGAAATATCACATTCTTATCAGTACGGGATCCATTTGAAGGGACAGTCATAGTGCTTATCCAACGTATACCCTCATATCCATCGGGCCAGTATACTGCGTAATGAATAGTGAATGTAGGGGATAGCTTGAAAGAGATATTTTGCCAACAAAATGTGATGAACATTTCCATTATAACAAAAAATATCAAATTTAAGAAAAAAACATTTTAGTTCACAAATCAGTAGCCCAATGTTAGGTATGTTTGTCCGTATAAACAAAGCTGCTAAAATATAGTTTTCGTTTGAGCTTTAAACACTTAAGCCATAGTTGTTTCAAATGATAAATACATATATAAGCATATATATAAGTCAGCAAACGCAATTATAACAAAAACTTACTTTGAAAGTCTAACAAAGGCGTTGCGATAATCCTTCTTAATTTTGAGGGGGAAATTTTTTAAAACGGAGGGTGGAACGCTAAACGACGCCATCATCGTTTCGAAGACACGTTGAATGTCAATCATTGCCTGCAATTTTTCTGGATATTTCTCAACGTCCTGATCGAGATAACCAAGACGTTTGTTGAAAGCTACGACGCTTATGCCTGAAAAAATATTTAAATAAAAATGTATTAACAAAGCGTTGCACTTATGACAAATCACAAACGTACCCAAGTCGGGGCGATAGCAAGTTTCGACATCGCGGCAAATTTTAAATAAAATCAAAATTCGACGTCAATTCAACGATAAATGTCGTTGGTTCAACGTCAAATTGCCTGCTTGATATTGTCGTAAGACAGAATAGAATTGTAAGGAATTTGAAAATCAAAAAAAGTTGTTTAGTCAATTAAGATATAAACATATAATACTTAATTGCGGTGAATAGAAAACAATCGTAGAAGCGAGCAGAGCTCACATACCCCCGCTTCCAGCTTAAACAAATGAAAATAGCAAAGGGCTCATCCACGTGAGTAGTTAAACAGTTGGTGAAGTTAACAAACGTCCATTATGCAGTTTTGGAGATGTTTCCACTGATTTCAACTTTTCAAAGTATCGTCAATTCATTTTGATGAAAAAATAAGTTTCAGAGTAATTAAGTAATTATGTTAATCGTGTTGCAAAGTAGGTCACTAAGTTAATTCATTAATAGATTAAAGCAACATCTAGTCGATAATTGTGTATCAAGTTTGATATAGCTTCAAGAAAATTATATAGGATAAAGGACTAATGTCGAGTATAGTGTTAGTGATGTTACCATGGAACCCTTAAAAAGTATAATCCATATATAGGTTTCACCCAGAAAAGAACCTAGGGAACATGGTTGATAAGTGTATACAGTTTAGGGAAGCTATTATGACTAGTTTGGGAGATCCGGACACATGACTTTGCCATTGAAAACAGTCACTGTTAAGACATGTTTCCGTGGAAACCGTATAAAATGAAATTGATTGTTTGGTCTAACCCTAGCCCTCATCATCTAGGGAACATGGTTGATAAGTGTGTACGTTTGGTAAAGCTTACATGCCTGGTTAAGGAGTTATGCAGCCGATAAAGGGGTTAATAATAGAGTCTCTGTTTAAGTCAAGTTTCTATGGGAACTGCAAAAAAATAACAATCATTGTTATGTCTAACCACCAAAAGGCACATCCAGAGGTCATGGTTCATGATGGCTGATGGGTTAATTTGGTGAAGCTAGTGTTCCCTTTTAGGGGATGTGTTCAGGATTTATTAGACACTGTCCCTTCTTAGAAATTTTTCTTGGAAAAGGCAAAAACTCCTTTTAAATTCCACATTGAGGGGTCATGGTTAACAAGGGTGTGACATTTAAATGTCTAGTTTAAGATTTATTCTCCGGACAAAGTTCAGGTAAAGACGGACAGACAGACAGAATGACAACTATCCGCCCTCCCCCATTCTCTCCCCACAGAGGCAGATCAAGTCATGTTGATTTAGCCTCTGTTCTATTACGACGACATCCGTGGGTTCCGGCAGTTAAATCTCAATACATTTGAATTTCTTTATCAAATGACAAGGCTTCTCGCATGGAAAGGGTGGTTCATATCACAATGCCTTTACCTTGTTTCAGTAGCTAAAATGATGATTTAAGAACAGCGTCGCTGATTGCACAACTAAGTTTGATTGCCTTCAATCAGGCATCTCCCATTCTATCCCACAAACTCGTCGTAATATAACAGAGGCCAAATCAACATGACTTGATCTGCCTCTTTGGGGAGAGAATGGCCCTTCCCATGCTGAAAGGCGAGGGTACAATAAAAACAGGGTTGACCTACTTTCACAAGCGTAACGAAAAAATAAATCCAGAAGGTCCTCATGTTTTATGTTTTCCGTTTTAATTCGGTGCACAAGCAGATCCGCAACCTCGTTCTGAGCCGGAAGATAGTACTGCGCAGACTTCGCGCGCATCAGTCTTGGATTCAATGGCGACCGAAACCTCTGCCATTCCTCGTTTTGCCTTTGAAATGCAAAATTATCCAATGTGAATGTTATTATCAATGGTATTTAAAAGAAAATCATCAGATCGTGTTGCATTTGTCGATAATCTTGAAACTTGATTTATGCATTTGTGTTATTTACATTAGATGCAAAGACGTTTCACAATGCCACAAATTCATCAGCTACAAAGCCAAAGCTAAGGTTGATCAGCTTGATTAGGAAAATAATTTGATGTATGACAACAGCTTGTCGAAATCACTTATCACATTAAATCAATGTATAAAATAGATTTGAAACCTAGCCTGTCCTGAAAATTAATTGGTCAATTCCTAAGGGGAAAATAAAGAAAAAACATTAAAAGTTACCTGTCCTGACCAAAAAGCAACCAGTACTTGCAAAAAGTAGCCAGTTAAGGACTGGCGGACAGGCTATATTTTACACACTGATTAAATATTTCTAGTTTAGACTGGGACGTTCCATGTTGTTGATTATCTGTTGCCAGGCAAGTCAAGCATGCTGTTTTTATACCTTCACTTAGATGATCTCTACACGAATCTGAGAGGTGCCATTCGGTCATTCTTTGGCAATCCGCATGTGCAAATTGTTAAAATATTCTCATCTCAGTAAATTTGCATGCTATCAAATTGATATTGGTGTTTATCCCAATGGTTAAGTGTAAGCGAAAGCGATAATAAGATAAAGTCATTTAGTAAAGATCTAACCAAACATTTTAGTCCGAAAAAGGATTTTTAGACAACCTTTTCTGAATACCTTGTCTAATCAATATCTTATCACTACGCATGGTAATGATGATTATCAGATATTAAATAATATTTACAGTTCATGGCTTCTAATGATAGGAAATCTGACTAAACTTCAGTATTAATCATAGCACAAGGCGGATTGTTTATATGCCATTGAAGGTATGTTTCCTGCAACCTCTGATAAAGGACAACAGTATCCCGTTTCACAAAACACTAAGGTGACCTCAAGTCACTGAGGTAACCATAGTGCAATGTAAAAGAATGGCGCTAAGGTTGATCTTAGTGTTAAGTCGTTTTGCTGTACATGTAAATCATCTTATTACTGTAGGCACAGGGGTTCTGATCGCTGATTTGATAAAAAAAAATTCTAAAAATCAATTTTTTTGCACCTATAATTCGTTCCATTGGCTCTGTAGCTCATCGGGCATCACATTAAATTTTGAACTAGGGTGTGGTTAATGTGTTACCCTTTACATAGGGGCCCCGGGTCACAAAGTGTACATTTTACAATCCGCGTACCTAAGGAGTGTGTATAAAACATATCAACATTCAATTCTGTACACAAACTTTCAGCTCTCTTGGTCTCATGCTTCTTGAGAAGAATATGAAAAAAAGTTTTAAGGGCGTGGATCGTTGGTCCTTATTAGGGATCACAGGGACATTAAAGCTATAGATTATTATCCTCACTGGTAAAGGAGACTGTACACAATGTTTCAGCTTTCTAGGCCTTTTGGTTTTGGAGATGAAGCAGATGAAAATAGTGTTTTGGGGGTGTGGGCCCTTGCCCTTATTAGAGGTAAAAGAACACCAAAGCTATTTTTGCACAGCCTATAACGTCTGAAATGTCCTCCCTTGTGTTTTCGATATAACATGTCGATATATTTTTTCTAAAGATTTTAATCCTTCCGAATTCGATCAAAAATGAAACGTATGTTTTTAAAAACGTATAAAGGCATAGATAGATCTATAGATGCAAAACTATAGAATTAAAAAAATTGTATTAGTTCAAATCAGCGATTGGAACCTCTGCGACTGAAAGACCTCATATACAACTAAGAATCAAATCAAGATCTGGGTCATCAATAAACCATCATGATAATACTATTAGAAGTGAAATCCATGATAAGTAGTTTAACAGGAGTGACTATTTCAATGAGCAATTTGTACATATAAATTTCAACATTTTCATGATGTTTCTGTTTTTGTTAACCAACACCAGTCTGTTTAAAATCTGTCTAGTTCAGAGGAATACAAGTTTTAAAACATTTAACTCTATGGGAATCGAACATGAAACTTCGATAGGTATCCTCTCCACTGAGTCAGACGGCAGCCCAGTAAGTCTCATGTTCTTGCATTACCTCAGCGAACCAATCACAAGCCGCCGGCAAAAGCCTTCAGTATCAAGCTAGGGGCAAGTAACTCCTGTTTAACCATGATTTAAACATGATCGTCGAGATGGTGTGATTGGTCTGCTATCGACTGGGTGTCAGCTGCGCTTCACTACTATATAAACACCAGGTACAGGGATGCGGTCAACGTCGGCGACATGGCCTAATGGTGAAAGAAGACTAAAACTCCGACCCAACAACAACGGGGTGCGGTCAGACCTAATGTAGAGGATTCAATATCTCCGTGCAGTTAATATTTTGAATATTTAATTCCTCGGAACTAAGCGGATTTTATTTAAACTGAATCAACACTTACATGCTAGCTAAACCTCTCAAGGCGCCGGGTGTGGCGTTGTACATCTCCGTTATGAGAGGCGTGTTTCTCACCGGGTACTTGCCCTCGTGTTTCAATATAACTTCGATATCATCCGGGTCCCCCACCAGAACGGATGGTTCCCCAAACCGGATTCGAACCAAGGAACCATACTTGTCCAAAAGATCATTGTAGATATTTTGAAGGTTTTCCATCGTGTAGTTTGCTGGAAGTGTTGAAGAGTGGAACGTTCAAAATATATATACCACGATATGGATGTCCCTCTAGTTATGTCATAGAACAAACACCTAAAGTAGTTGGTAAATCTATATATTTTGCATTTAAGCATCAAGCTATCCTTCATAAATTAATTGCATTAGATGTAAAATGGTTATCACTTATTTCAATTGTATATAGCATTAAATGTTGATATGTATATCTAACTAATCTTCGGGATGAATGTTCATATAATGTTTATTTGTATTCTTTTCAAAAACACATGCATTTTGCAAATGTTTTGTATTTTATGTCCTATTGGCCTGTTGCCTCTTTGACAGAACATAATATTTATTATCTATCTGAAATGCATTGATCCAAGTACAGGCACTACATATGAAAATTGTATCGCATATCAACTCGTTTAGCATTCTCCATGGTCGTAAATGGTTTGGAAAGCAGCATGGATCCCTGTTCAAGCACTACTCGAAAAGTAAAACGATACCATACTATAACTTTTGATGTATTATCTACCAATCCACGAACTGAATGATCAATAATGATGTTTTAAATGGGCATCTTCATTTTTCAATAAAACTTACATATCGACATCGTTAAAACATAAAATCCATTAAATTTTTTCTCTATTGCAGTCAGATCAACTTCTCTGGATTGCCCATTTAAGATAACTTACTGAAGGGCTTGAAGAAGAGCATGGATCCAAGGACAGGTACATTGTGGATCCCACCTGGTCCAGGGATCTCTTCGAACGGTTTGACATTCTCCGAGTCGATAGCACCTGCCGCATTCACTGAGCGACCCCTGGTAGCTGAGAGGAGAGGGGGTCGGGCTAGGAGACGAAGATAGGTGGTCAAGAGCCTCATGGTGCCGGGGTCTGGAAATTAATACGTCTTTTGTGGATTCTTAAAGAAAATAGAAGCGCACGTAAAAGACTAACTATATTCGATCTACGACCTCGACGCTTCTAAAATGAGGAAGTGATTGCGTATTAGACTGTCCGTCAGACCCTAAAATAAGATAAAAGCTTAAAAAAGTAAAATTGAGAGCTCAGTTTTAAAACAAATCAATCTCCTTTTCATCTTATTTAATCGGTTCCTCAATTTTAGCTTTAATGGCCATTTCATTTCGGAATCTAAGTATAAGACTAGTTTCGTAATTAAAAATGATACCATAATTATGTTTGAAAACTGTTAGTGTTATGTTGGTGTTCATCAATGTAATATCGTATAGATTGGAAAGAAAACTTTAATTGAAGTCTTAATAATTGGCGTAATTTTGTGATGATTCGACAAAATAATATCTTGGTGAAGGTCAATTGAATGTAGCCAGAAGGAGAACCCTAATTTCCAACCTCATTTTAAGCGTTATAGACCTAGCATTAAATTGACTTAGTAGGGCATCTATATAAAAATACATGCTATATGTATATCATAGTATGTGTATATATATAGTTTTGAAGCAGCAGATGAGTGGTTAGAGTAAAATAACCATGTTTTACCTTTGTGACTTTTTATATAGACACATTGACTGTTGCTGAAAGTATCATTTAAGGAGGCAGTAGCACGTTTTCAGGGGGAATATAAGGTGATGTAAGGGAAATGAAAATAAATGGTTCAAATTGAAAGACAAACGAAGCAGTAATAAATCAAAGATTTAATGTAAAGTTCAGCCATGCGTTTCCTTTTTCTTACACAAAATGAATTAAAGGTGTTCTCACGAAAATGGCCGCCAATGGATTTTATATGAATCTTTATAATTTGTTGTATGGATGATTGATTTATGTAATGAGATTTTTGACACTTTCAAAATTATACATTTAGCATTAACGTACAATTATCAGTGAAAAATATAATTTTTTAAGAAAAACGTGCTACTGCCATTTTAAAGAGCAACTGACCCATAGTTTCATCTGATCGAGAGGTATCGACTGCTACAGGGAAGTATCATTTCAAAGCTAATCAACGTCATAAAGTGACAACAGAAAGGTTTGGTGTCGCGATAATGATCGAAAATCGGACAATGACGCACGTCAATCAGTCAAACGTAATTTTGAATTAATGAATCAGTCAGAATGACAGTTACGAGTTGATGATGTTTGATACGTAGTATATCTAGCATTACTGTTAATTAAGTGTGAATTTGGCTTCGGCAAATATATATGACTGTTTTTCATTGAAAACAGATATTTATCATATAATTGTCCTTTGAGGGATAAACTGTAATTTATGTCATGAATTGTGCCATTTACGTTGGTATGAAAGCAAAACCACATGCGATGAAAATCACTGAGTACAGTGCCAAAGTCGAGGTATAAAAGATCGATTTTGATAAAACAAAATTGACGATGGCACATATCAAACTATGTGAAACTTGATTTGGAAACTTATCTAATGTTTATAGAAGAACAGTAAACGTCTTCACAAAGATATAATAAGGCTGGATTTTGTTTTCAGTAAAATTAAAGATTTTAATGTAATATGTCATCATTGGGAGATTATGTGAGATGTTTTGAATTGATATCACAAGATAAATATTCGTTTCAAAAGAGTAACAAATGTCATGAAATTACAAAGTGTCTCTTTAAGAGTATTTTATACAGTCTAGATAAATGGTAATCTAATACCATAACATGTTCTGTTTACTGGAAGGACCAGCTAGGGTCAAGCAGAGTTCAAGGTCATGCCAGTTGGGTCTTCTCATGAGCGATGTGCAACTTTTTTCGGGTTTGGCAAGCCACCAGCGCTTGTCAATGAATGAATTGACAAAATTGTAAGCGAAAAACTCGTGTGGATCCAAATATCACAACCAGTATTACTTTTTTAGAAAGAAAATAAAAGGCCAAGCATAATGGGGACTCCGCTTTAACATTTCTCAATGATCGAGAGCTTCCTAAGTGCACACCGTTTGGGGCGCAATTTGAAATGAACAGTAGAATTATTCATGAATCTTCAAAGTTGTGAAACTTTACTCAAAAAAAAAAAAATCATACGTTTTGTTTTAGCGAGACCTCGTGATTAAATGGTATCTTTAAAGGGTGACCATATGGGCATTGTTATCACACACACCAATATTCAATATGCCGACATGTTTGTCAACGAATTATTGATCGCAACAGAAAATCATTTTTACTCTTATAACACTAATCACAGTTTTATTTTTAAGAATATGACATTATTAACATTATTTAGATGTTTGTTGCCCTCAAAATTGATAAATCATTTTAAACTTTCGGAATCGCCTCAGAAAGCCAAAGATGTATTGGTAAATGGCAATATTCCACAAACTTTTGCGCTCCAAGTGTCTATCTTAGGACAAATAACATATGTACTAGTTTCAGCTTTCGGTTTTCTAGACGCGCGATATCGTTATACTTGTTATCTTTAAGTATCCGAGTCCATATGTTATATTGTAGCAGCTGTAAATTTTGTAAATAGTTTTATATTTATCATTGCATTTTAGATAATTATTTCACGCTCCAGTGAGTTTTCTGGTTGGGCCTAGTGTCAAAGCAGGTTAGGCTATTACATTTCATTTCAAGGGTGGACAGCTTGTTTCATTCTTGTCCTATTGTCTTCTGTCCAGGACAATAGCCTCTGCTTTCCCCTTAACTATCTTATATAACTTTAGGTTTCTTTCTCCCTTTTGCATGCTCTTTTCAAACACACTGCCTAGTACACTGCACAGCTTAACAAGCAAAAGAAGCACAGACAGGACAGAAAGTTATATTTTATCAGGTTAGTTAATTATGTTATTAATGACATATTCTCTTAAATAGCTATCTAAATAAATGCCTAAAGTTTATGATAAGTAAATGTATATTTAAAGTGTAATTATTATCAATAAGTAACCCTTTCTTAACTAAGTTAATTATATTTGGAATGGTTGATTGTATGTGTGAACGAATGATGTTTGAGTAAAGCTCATCATTTCTTAATACAGTATTTCTGTAATTGTCATTATTAATTATATATGGCAAGGGAAATAGTTATATTTTATATATTTTATTCTTTATAGGATCCAATATGTCCTAGACCATTTTGTGGTAATACCCGGTGATAACACCTCAGTGTCACCCACAGGGTATGTATTGTATATTTCATATGTAATCATCATATTTTAATTATGCTTCGTGTACATATGGATAATGCCTTATGTATGTATAAGGCATTAATAGTGCTCAGCTTAAATTCTGTATTAGGATATTGTATTATATCAATGAGCACTATGTATTTATTTATGATATAATATAAGATGTGGTTGGCATATCCTATATATTTATATCAAGGCTAGGTAACATTATTAACCTTTACTTTAATAATGTAAATGTCATGTGCAAGTATAATGTAAAACTGCATGTGATGTATCTTCTTAAGTAATATCATTTCAATGTGATTGTAATCTTGCATTGGTATAAGGTATGAACTAGTATTGTTTTATGATGTAATTAATATCGTATTGTTCGCAAGAACTTATATTTTGACTACTGTTTTACAGGGTGTGTTATATCGGAATAAATCCAACATCCCACGAACAACCGCAGTTTGTCTTTCATTGGCAAAGTACCCCTGCAACAATGGAGCCCCCAGTGAGGATGTTGGAACCATTCCATCGCCACCTAAAGCCAAGTTTCTAGGACGGATTCTGATCGCTAGTGAGTCTGTGACATTCCCCCCTTTATGATTGTGCATCGTGATGCAGTGACTTGTTAGAGACACTAGATCGTCACGTGATCTGTGACTGTGCTCTACCACATAAGTGCCTGGACACTTCCAATCCTTGTGATTGTATGCATTCAGATATGATGAACCCTTAACGCCACTTTGTGTGTTCATTGAAGGACAATATTCTATCTGGATTGATAATATGTGATGTAACTTATGTTCACACTTCTCATTTGGTAAACATGTAATATATCATATATTTGTTTATACTTTGTCATCAATTGTATTGTAATATATCATAGCCCTTTTCCATATCATGTGATATATTTTTTTGTAATCATTCATATCGTGTAATATATTGCTATGTAATATATCCTTTACTTAATCAACCCTTGTAATTCCAATATGTAATATACTTTATACACTAGTTCATACTATTTATTATATCGATATGTAATTATTGCTATATTCATTACATTTGCTTTGTGATTGTCATATCACCAATACACATTTATTACTTTATATTGTTTTGCATTGTCACTTTGATTATACCATGTAGCTTAAACATTGTTTAGCCTTGCATAAGTTTAATTACTTCTCAATAAAAGTTAACCTCTTTACATCAGTGAATATGCCTTAGCCACATTGTGTTGTGTAAATACATACCCTTTATTACATTTTTGTTTGCTTACTTAAGATATGGCGCCTTAGTATATACCGGTTTATCCCTTGCACTTAGTTCACTTCTTAGGGTTTTTTTTCTTTGAATTTATTTTGTGTGACTGCTTGTGTGTTTGCTTAAATAATAGCATTTATTTATTCACAATTTAATTAAACATAAATAAGTATACTTAAATAGGTTTAATTCACTTAGCATTTATCATTTAACATGTAGGTTTAAGGTCTTTCTTGTTCATTTCTTTGACTGAGTGACGCTCGACTTAGCACTTATCATACATATTTATTTGCACACATCTCACATCTATTTTCTCTTCCATTCCATCATGTTTGCTATATATCTTTCCTTTGCTTAGGTTTATTGCTTTTTGGGTTTGTGTTGTTCTGATCTAATTGATCAGCCTTTGGTATTAGGTATAACTTACATTCAACTCATTCTTAAATATGCCTTAGTTTACTTCACTGTATATTCTCCCCAGTTTCGTTTCCAAAATATATATATTTTGGTGTATCCCCATCCCATTGCCAACTTTCATTTTCATATTACTGCATTTAAAAACATTTACATTTTGCACTCATTACACCCCATCAACATGACTTAGTTTAGTTTAATGATATTGCTTCCCTGGATAAGTCTCCAAAATAGTTAATCTATTTTGTTACATTCCCCATCCCATTGTTGAATTTTATTTTCAGATATCCCAAATGAATTTAACTTAACTTCAAATAAGTTTATTGGCCTATTGTTGCTATTAATTACTCATTTCATTGCTTATTACTTAGCTATCACTCTTGTGATTATTCACCAATCGCAATGTGATATTTTCTACCAATTCAATTATCTCTATTTTATCACACTGTGATTCCTTCTTAATCACAATGTGATTTATTCATCATTCATATTCATTCATAACATTGCAGTCAACATTTTGTTTGTCTGGCTTTGTTTACCCCCTTTGCCAATTAAAATTTCACTTCTCCATTTAAGTAAACATTTCATTATTTATTTTTGAGTTAAAATTTAAAATGGGTTAAATTTTCATAATTTTACTGCTTTGTTTCAAATGGTTTAAACCATTTAATTCCACCACTTGTATATTTTTCAAACCTAAATATTTTTTTTGTAAATTATCATCATTACATTGCACATTACACTCCAACATGTAACTCACAAAAGAAGAAATGGACCACACAGTGGCAGCATTCAAGAAGATGGGTATCTTCCCACCCAAGGGTTCCCCTGAAGAGTTCAAGGAGTGGATTAAGAAGCTGTCCCAGGCACAGACTCAGCCACAGAAGGAACAAGGATCCATTAAGAAGGAACAGGATGATGCTTATACCAAGTCATCTGGAGAAGGATCTTACTCATATTTCCCGAAGCTTCCCTTCTTCAGTGGAGAACCAGGAAAGGACACAGACTATGATCACTGGATCTATGAAGTGGAGTGTCTCCTTGCAGCCAAGACTCACCGCACTGATGTCATCCTGCAAGCCATCCGGAAATCATTGAAGGGAGAGGCGGCCATTATCTCCATGAAACTAGGACCACATGCTGACCTGACAGATCTTCTTCATCGACTGAAGAGTGCCTTTGGAACTCTAAGACGGAGCTCAGCATTGATGTCTGACTTTTATAGCACCTGTCAAGGAGAGGATGAAGATGTGGCCACATGGAGTTGTCGTCTGGATCGCTTGATGTTTCAGTTAGCCAAGCAGAAGTCCCTTTCATCAATGGAACAAGATGACATGCTAAGGACAAGGCTGCTGGATGGACTTAATCAAAAGCTGAAGACCCTAGCTGGATACAAGTATGAACAGATGGCCACCTTTGATGAACTTCGTTTGTGCCTTAGAGAGATGGAGTTTGAACTGAAACGTGGAAGGACAGATAAGACCGAGAAACTCAAGACCAAGCCCAAGTCTGCAAATGTGAATATGGCAGCAACCTCAGATCCTAAGGAGAGCAACAGTGAGCTGACAGAATTGAAGAACCTGGTCAAGGAGCTACACACTGGAATGACAGAACTTCAGAGCCAGCAACAGCAGCTCTCAGCTCAAGTCTTTCAACAGCAGACACAGTTCTCCACATTCCAACAAGGACATTCACAGGACTTCGGACATCGACGAGGAAGGAGATCTCACACAAGAGGACGAGGATCTTATGGTAACCCTCCTGCATCTGGACAAGCTACATTTGCTCCAAATCCCCAGGCACAGTATGGACCAGATCCTGCACAGTTGGGACCTCCGCCTACCCAGTTTGGACCTCCATCTACGCAGTTTGGACCTCCACCTACGCAGTTCGGACCCCCACAGCAACCATGTGACCCTCAATCAGGACCCTGGACACAATATGGGAATCAGCCTCCACAAGCACCCCAGATGCCTGTATGCTGGAGATGTGGATACCCAGGCCATCTATCCTATGGATGTAGAGTGAGGACTGACCACATCAGACAGCCGTTAAACTTTCCCAGGCCTATGGGGAGGGGCCACCTTTAGGCCAGAACCAGTGTCCCAGAAGAACTGTTCCAGATGACTTAGTTGGAAGTTCTACAGAAGTCACCATCTGGATCAACAACATACCTGTACAGACACTCCTGGATACCGGTGCTACAGTATCAGTGATGTCAGAACACTTCTACAGGAATCATCTCAACCATGTCCCACTGAATCCACTAGATAATATCCTCAACATAGAGTGTGCCAGTGGAGGACAACTTCCATACCTGGGTTTCATCCAAGTTGGACTTCAGACGGATGGCAGTGGTAACGACAACAAGGAAGAGTTACCATGTTTATTCCTAGTCGTCCCCGACACACAGTATAACAAGCGAGTGCCAACTCTCTTAGGAACCAACATCTTGTCTAAATTACTCAACAGTTGCCAAGACACAGTTGGAGTACAGTTTCTCCAAAGAGCACGACTACACACGCCTTGGTATCTTGCCTACCGCACCATGGTACTTAGGGAGCGACAGCTAGCCAGATATGGGAAACTTGGACTTGTCAGATCATCAGTCATGTCATACCATCATTCCAGGTAACAGTACAGTCACTATAAGAGGACGGTTAGCAAGAGGAATTGTCTACCCACAAGTGTGTGCACTCCTTCAAGCCACCATCGACTCTGCAATTTCAAGTGACCTCGACATTGCTCCAACTATAATCAAGTATGAGTGTGATCAGCCAGCTGAAATAGAAGTTAACATCTCAAATGTGACGACACAGACAGTTGTGATTCCCTCCAAGGCAGTTATCTGTGAACTACAGCCAGTGACAGTTCAAGACTTACCCAAAGGAAATCCATTGGACTCAGATATCATCCTTGACCAAGTGGATATCAACACTGAGGGACTCACCAGAGAACAGATCACAGATGGAGTGAACATGATCCTCAAGTACCAGGATATTTTCTCCAAGAGGGATGACGATCTCGGCAACTGTTCATTGGTGAAGCACAGGATAGACATGTACGATGAGACACCATTCAAGCAGCGCCATAGGAGGATCCCACCCGGCATGTATGATGAAGTTAGGACTCACCTTCAAGAACTTCTCTCAGCTGGAGTCATCAGAACATCTCACAGTCCTTGGGCCTCCAACGTTGTACTGGCCAAGAAGAAAGATGGTCGTCTCCGCATGTGTATAGATTTTCGCGAGACTAATCGTCGGACTATAAAAGATTCTTATGCCCTTCCAAGAATTGAAGAACTTCTGGATTGTCTCGGCGGAAATACTTATTACTCAGTGTTAGACATGAAGAGTGGATATCACCAAGTGGAAATGGAAGAGGAACACAAGGAGAGGACAGCATTTACAGTAGGGCCCCTTGGATTTTTTGAGTTCAATCGAATGCCTTTCGGACTATCTAACGCTCCTGCAACCTACCAGCGACTTATGGAGGAATGCCTAGAAGGACTGAATTTGAAGATCTGTCTCATTTACCTGGATGATCTGATAATCTTCTCAAGGTCATATGAAGAGCATGTAGAGAGATTAGGACTTGTCTTCCGTCGATTGCAGGAGTGTGGACTCAAGCTTGCACCCAAGAAGTGTAAGTTTTTCCAAAGAAAAGTGCGCTATGTTGGATACATCGTCTCATCTGATGGCATTGAAGCGGATCCAGCTAAAGTAGACAAGATAACTCAGTGGCCAACACCAAGCTACTACAGAAAATTTGTGAAGAACTTCTCAAAGATTGCCAGACCACTATCGGAACTAATGCCGAAGTCAGCAGCCAAGAAGACCAAATCCAAGCAGCACGCAAACAGCTTAGAGTGGAAGTGGGGAAGGGAACAGCAAGAGGCCTTTGAGGAATTGAAGACTCGTCTCTCTACGCCACCTATACTAGGCTATGTGGACTTCTCCAAACCCTTCGAGCTGCATGTCGACGCCAGTGCACATGGACTAGGAGCGGTTCTATACCAGGAGCAAGAGGGACAACTGCGGGTCATCGCTTATGCAAGTCGTGGCTTGAACAAATCAGAGAGAAACTACTCAGCACATAAACTTGAGTTTCTGTGCCTAAAGTGGGCTATCTCTGAGAAGTTCAACGACTACTTGTATGGGCATGATTTCGTAGTTGTCACGGACAACAACCCCCTCACCTACGTCTTAACAACAGCCCGCCTGGACGCCACTGGCCATCGTTGGTTAGCTGCTGTATCTGCCTACAACTTCAGCATCAAGTACAGACCAGGAAAAAACAACACAGACGCTGATGTACTATCAAGGATGCCAGATAAATTGCCACTGGAAGTTATCTCCATGGATTCAGTCAACGCCATCTGCAAAGTAACTCAAGTGGACAACCTTGTGGAGAGCTTTTGCATGTCAGCCCAAGTGGTAATTGAAGACGATGTTGACATAACCAACAACAAGTGCGACGATAATGCCAAGGAATGGAGACGAGCCCAGATGAGAGATCCATCCATAGCGACCATAGTGGACTACCTTGACAGTGGAACCTCACCAGACAGACATCAACATCTAGGAGACAGTGATGTGTTAGCGCTGATGAAGACATTTCAACAGATGGAGCTACGTCAAGGAGTCCTCTACCGAGCAGTGAAGACAGACCAAGGAGAACAGTTTCAGCTGGTCTTGCCGAGTAGGTGTCGTGGAGCAGTACTGCGCAGTTTGCATGATCATGTTGGTCATCCAGGCAGGGACAGAACACTCTCACAAGTGCGAGAACGGTTCTTCTGGCCTGGCATGACGAAAGATGTTGAAATGCATGTGCAGTCTTGTGACCGATGCCTCAAACGCAAGACAGCTACAGCAAGAGCACCCCTAGTGAATATCACCACAACACAACCACTTGAACTTGTTTGCATGGACTTCCTGTCCCTAGAGACATCAAAAGGAGGCCAGCAATATGTTCTTGTGGTCACTGATCACTTCACTAGGTATGCTCAAGCCTATCCTTGCAGGAATACTACAGCGAAGACAACAGCTGAGCTTTTCTTCAACAACTTCATCATACACTACGGCTTGCCGAAGAGAATACACTCTGATAAAGGAGCCAACTTCGTGGGAACACTGATGACAGAGCTTTGCCTCCTGCTAAAGATTGAGAAATCCACCACCACCCCTTACCATCCTATGGGCAATGGAATGTGCGAGCGCTTTAATAGAACGCTGTGCAACATGCTAGGAACCTTGGACCCCGACAGCAAAAGAGACTGGAAGACACATGTTGGCCCTCTTGTGCATGCCTATAATTGTACTAGGCATGAATCTACGGGCCAGTCTCCATTCTTTCTGATGTTCGGTAGGCATCCAAGGCTTCCAGTTGACATAGCGTTCGGCCTCGACATTGAGCCATCCACTCCCCAGTCCATTCTCAAATACACCAAATCTTTACAGGATCGGTTAAAGCAAGCATATGACTTGGCAGCAGAGATGTCAACCAAAGCTCAAGACAGACAGAAGTCCCACTATGACAACAAGGCAAGGGCAGCCGTACTGGAGACTGGAGACAGAGTGCTGGTAAAGATTGTTGCCTATGATGGACGCCACAAGCTAGCAGACAAATGGGAGGATCAAGTCTACACGGTGCTGGACAAGCCAAATCCTTCTGTACCAGTCTATGTTGTGGCCAAGGAAAGTGGAGTAGGAAGAAGGAGGACTCTACACAGGAATCTGCTTCTTCCTATAGGATCCATCATCAACAGGACCGACATCAACCCAGAGCCACCAGCACGACCAGTCCCAGCTCCAAGAAGAAAGCCAGCCACAAGAGCATCAGCCATCAAGAAACCTGAGTCAGACGATAGCGAGAGTGAAGAGGAGTCAGTCATGATCCCCATCCAGACATCTCGGTCCTCAGCTTCAACTGTCAGAGCAGTTGATCGGCCAGCGGAGGAGGGAGAGAGAGAAGAAGAGACAACAGAAGATGCTCAGGATGAAGAGGACACTGACCCACACGAGACTGTTCAGGAGCTTGAGCAACAGGACGAGACCTCGCAGGACAGAGACTCAGGAGAGGAGACGTCGGCAGCAACTTCCCCTGCTGTACCGGGACCAGCACCTAGACAGCACACAGAAGAAGCCACGCTCCCAGGACAAAATTCAGAAGAGGAGACATCGCTCAAAGAAGTTCCTACTGTTGAAGTACCAGAGCAGGAAGACAGGGACGAACCAGAGGATGCTCCACCTGAACCACCACCCAGAAGATCAGCCAGACCAAAACAGAAGCCAGAATGGATGAGAAGAAATGAGTACGTGATGTCAGCAGATGCCAGCTCGGAATGGATATCCAGAGCCAACTACCTCAGCTCACTACTAGCTGAGGGCGTGTTGGACAAGGACAAGGCTCAGGACACACTACTTGACATCATCGCTGGCAAATGATGGGGACATCATTTCCCCGGGGGAGGAAGTATGTAGCAGCTGTAAATTTTGTAAATAGTTTTATATTTATCATTGCATTTTAGATAATTATTTCACGCTCCAGTGAGTTTTCTGGTTGGGCCTAGTGTCAAAGCAGGTTAGGCTTTTACATTTCATTTCAAGGGTGGACAGCTTGTTTCATTCTTGTCCTATTGTCTTCTGTCCAGGACAATAGCCTCTGCTTTCCCCTTAACTATCTTATATAACTTTAGGTTTCTTTCTCCCTTTTGCATGCTCTTTTCAAACACACTGCCTAGTACACTGCACAGCTTAACAAGCAAAAGAAGCACAGACAGGACAGAAAGTTATATTTTATCAGGTTAGTTAATTATGTTATTAATGACATATTCTCTTAAATAGCTATCTAAATAAATGCCTAAAGTTTATGATAAGTAAATGTATATTTAAAGTGTAATTATTATCAATAAGTAACCCTTTCTTAACTAAGTTAATTATATTTGGAATGGTTGATTGTATGTGTGAACGAATGATGTTTGAGTAAAGCTCATCATTTCTTAATACAGTATTTCTGTAATTGTCATTATTAATTATATATGGCAAGGGAAATAGTTATATTTTATATATTTTATTCTTTATAGGATCCAATATGTCCTAGACCATTTTGTGGTAATACCCGGTGATAACACCTCAGTGTCACCCACAGGGTATGTATTGTATATTTCATATGTAATCATCATATTTTAATTATGCTTCGTGTACATATGGATAATGCCTTATGTATGTATAAGGCATTAATAGTGCTCAGCTTAAATTCTGTATTAGGATATTGTATTATATCAATGAGCACTATGTATTTATTTATGATATAATATAAGATGTGGTTGGCATATCCTATATATTTATATCAAGGCTAGGTAACATTATTAACCTTTACTTTAATAATGTAAATGTCATGTGCAAGTATAATGTAAAACTGCATGTGATGTATCTTCTTAAGTAATATCATTTCAATGTGATTGTAATCTTGCATTGGTATAAGGTATGAACTAGTATTGTTTTATGATGTAATTAATATCGTATTGTTCGCAAGAACTTATATTTTGACTACTGTTTTACAGGGTGTGTTATATCGGAATAAATCCAACATCCCACGAACAACCGCAGTTTGTCTTTCATTGGCAAAGTACCCCTGCAACAATATCAACAACAAGATAAAGGTATACATGTATCTCACAATCAACGAATACCGTTGTACAGTATAGGTATATTAGGTATACTAAATTCTATCAGTTTACTGAATTTTTATTATTATCAAAATATTCCAGATCATATCTAGAGCTTTATGAACATACCCGTGTCCTACAGAGTTCGTTCAATTAAGTGTCCTTGATAAGAAGAAATAGACAATCAACACTGTTAAGTGCAAGTGAACTCTCAATGTAGCCACCAAGGCCAGTCAAGTCCCAACCAAAAAGATAGCTAACGCGCTTATAGCTCTGTTAGAACCAAGAAACAAAGCAACTCTGGTGCGGGTGAGACGTTTTACATCAAGCAGAAACTGCGACACAGAGAAACAACGCAGACTTACCTTATAGCAACACTATCGACGCATGTGAGCTAGTCGATTTCGTTACCTCGAACTCCGCAGTGAGAATTGGGCATCGGGAAATGCTTTTAGGTCACTAAACCTTGCTTCGTCCCGAAATTAGGTCGTTTGCTGTGGTTAGCTTTCTCTTATCCACAGTTGCCTGGAACTTCTGTAGGGATTCCTCTAGACGTACTTCCAGTTGTCAAATCATTGGGACTTTATAATGCGCATGTGCATGTGCTACAAATCATAAGGAACACTGGCAGCGTTGCTGCAGATATAGGCGATTGAAGGTTTTTTTGCAGAGAAAAACGAACATCCAGCCATAGGGCAAGGAGCAAAGTGTCAGTCTACTGAAATAGAATCTCGCGGTTGATATTTCCAGACCACCTTGGCATACATTGATGTCTTTTCGAGAACGGCCTCTGTTTATATTCTGTTGTATATAGGAATTTGAATTAGGATTTGGAATTTAAGTTTGTGAATGTCATTCATACTTTTTCGCCAAAACCTTAAGGTTAGAGAAAACGGCGTTTATTTTCCAAAACAGTCATGCCCCGGCGTCAATTTGAAGAAAAGGATATCACTGCATAATCGTTCAAGTTTAATGCAACCTACTTGTAATCAGTGCTCCAGGCAAGCAGCGTATCTGCGTATTTTACGCATCATAATCCTTGAAAATCAAATTAGTATAAACGCTTGGAGTACAGATACGCAGATGTTTTCTTTTAAACCCAAAATAATAAAATAGGTCCCTTACTGTACACAGCGATTTGTAAACGCTAACTTAACTTGTCACAAATGGAAATCATAACTATTCAAAATATCAACATTCAGTACTTTAAACAAGTTTATTAACATCATTATAATGTTGAAGTTAATGATTTATATGCAGAGATAAACCATTTATGTTAAAAAATGAGTGTACAATCTCATTTTTCATATAAAATACCCTATTGTCCTAAATCAGGACTTATAAGTACAGTTTTAAGAGAACGACATATTACATTTTGCAAACTTACATGTCTTCATTTTTGACATACACCCCCTTTCATGATAATATTCTAGGTGGTGGCCTTAAAGAGCCACTCCGTGATTTACATAATGTATGTTTGCCTCGATACGAACGTAAATGGTAGGATTCACTTTATAATATATGAATAAAAAATCTCACCCTCTAACCTCATTTATGGCAAATATACGATAAATACTTGTTTTCAATGAAAACCCTAAACCAGTCATGTATGTTCAAGAAAGGCAAATACACACATCCAATTTACATTGACAACAGTTGTTTTACTGATGAAACAGTATATATCAACTCGTAACTCTCATTCCGAATACTTTCAATAAGTTTTGAAAATAACGTTTGACTCATAGACGCGCGTCGATGTCCGGATTTCGATCACAATCGCGACTTCAAAGCTTCATATTGTCACTATACAACGTCGGTTAGCTTTCAAATGCTATTTTCCTGCAACAATCGATACTTCTCGATCAAATGAAACCATTGGTCAAGTTTGTCATATGTGACCTCAAACATCTTATGGAGAGGTTCTTTAATGGTTTATGTTAAATTTGGATAAGTCACATATAGTAGTTTTGAGGAAACGTTGATTTTTAAATATCCCAGAACGGTGGACAGATGCTGGAGGGGTTTTTATCTGTATTCTATTGTGATAAACCGTCAAACCTTAAAATGTATCAGTTGTTATCATTACTCATATATATATATATATATATATAAGGCTCATTAAGTTTTTGTCTCTGTATTTAAAAAGAAATCTGCCAGCATGTTTAAAATGATAAATATGCGCACTGTGTGCAGTCGTTCCTGTATTAGCAATATGGATCGCGAGGCTCCAGATGCAAATAAACTTGTAATTTATCACTTTCATGGATATTATCAAATTATTAGTGGTCAAAGTCGTCAAAGCTACAAGTGTCGGTACACAAGATGTCAGCTCCGAAGTTTCTCAGTTCAGAAGAAGACAAACAGGTGGAAAGGTATTGCTCAGTTCTTAAGGCCATCATCAGATAAGCCATGTCTTTAATTCATTATATTTATCATTTGAAATTTATATTAGCAAACGTGTCGAATGATACGTAGGACTTAGTCGGGAATAGAACAAAACTATATATATATATAGGTGTCAGCGGATCTGTTGAGATATTGCAACCACAAAAACAATCTTCAAACACGTGAACAGAAATCTGGGGTTTTACGTTTGAAAAAAATCTTTCTAAAAAGGGTTGATCAGCATTGGAAGATTAACATATGAGACTAACACGAAGAAATGATATACTCCTAAACTCTGTTAAAATTAGCATCCAAAAAATGCTTAGTAAGGACCCACACACAAGCAAACTTTGGGTCCAACTCTGTCGGCATTATAAATATTTTTACCATTTTTTATTAATATCAGTGTGTTTGGCAACACTGTTACCGGTTTAGAGTAATGATAATGGAGCTTCGGCTAGGAAATATGGCTGTAAGTTACTTGAAAATAAAGAACAGTGGTAAACAAAAACTATAGAACTGTGAGACTGTAAGGGCCTGAAAATATTTGTAAGTGTGGACCCTTGCAACTGATGCTTATTTCAAACACTGCTTACACTCGATATGCTGCCTGCACCTGCACTACACAAAAAGAGCAACAAAATCCATTTAAAAAATTGATATTCCTGTTATTCATGTTATTTCAATCTTATTCTCGTCCCCGCATAGCATATAAGTTAACTCTTAGCTACTGTATTAAAAGACATATTTCACTGGTTTAACAAAAACACAACCTCTCAGTACTAACAATTAACATGCATTTCTATACATATCGTGTTTCGTTAATTTAACAGGACTTATGTTATTCTTAAAATGAAATGTGATTCTATCACTTACATAAATTTGTCTTAATTTAGTATGATCGGTATGTCATGTCAAAAAAAAGTGAAATAGGTAAGAACAGCTTCTCATTAACTTTTGTCCATTACAAATATTATTTCTAAGACTAAGCCAAATAGGTTCCGCAACACCTAGAGGTCAATGCCCCGTGAATACAGGTATAGCCTCGGGCTGGTGATTAGTAACTGTAATGTATTTCTTCAGCTAGGTGTAATCGACACCAGGTAAGCAGGTTCTGATACGCTCGCTCACCTGGCCAAATATTAGCTATAATCTTGATCCTTTCCGGCCACCTCACATATAGGTATGTAATGTATGTTACACTTACATTGGAGTTTGTCTTTTATAAGAGTACAAATCATTTCATGCAGTTCAGTAGATTAACAAGTTTATTGATTCTTAAATGCATTAACATGGCAATAATGTTCATTATTTTTTTGTAGGTATAATGATGTACATGTCATATGTTTATAACGTTAACATAGTGGTTTACCTGTTAAAAGAGTCGCCATCATATGGTGCAGTTAATTAGTCTAAAAGTTCATTGGTTCATTTATGCATAAAACATTGCAAAATATTGGTAAGTTTGGTAGTAATTACAATGTCGTATGTTTGTTACACTTACATTGGTTTACCTGTTAAAAGTATCGCCATCAAAATTATCGTGCATTCCAATAGTTCATTGATTCATTAATGCATTAACAATTGCAAGAGATTTAATAGGTTTGGTCATTTTCTCCCACAGAGGCAGATCGAGTCATAAAATGTTGAAACATGACTTGATCTGCCTCTGTAGGGAGAGAATGAGGTTTGGTAGTCATTATTATGAAATATGTTTGTAACGATAACACGGTAGCCAACATATCATTCAGTTCGATTGACTTACAACAACATTCATCAATTTTCAGGCAAGAAGGAAACTAATTTCACGATCATAGATTTTATATATATACATGTACATAGGAGTTAATGATGTTTGCCGCTCATGAGGCTAACAAAATGTAAGTGATGATGGCTAAAACAACCGTAAAAAGGCAATTATTATGCTTTTTACGCTTACAAATTTGCGCCTCTGCCCATAATTAAGCCTCTCCACAACCAGCACCTGGCATTCTAGAAGTTGATTGTATAAGGGAACCAGTGGTTTCGTAGATAAACAGGTTCGTAGAGACCGATATTTCGTAGAGACACCAGGTTCGTAGATAACAGTTTCGTAGAGACCTTCAAAACTTATTTTAAAAGACTTATTTTTCATATATAATGTATTATAAATATTTATTAATACATCCTTTATTTTCATAATACAAACAATGTTAAATTATAGCACTGGTATTCAGTTTTCATAATATAAGCTGGCACTTCACAGATGCCAACGTGTGAATTATATATATATCATATACCAATACTGTAGTTGATTACCTTAATTTATCTACTCAAAACTGGAAGAAGTGAGATCGGTATGCATCAGTTATCCAAGCAAACCAATCATACTTACATACCTGTTTTCTTTATTCTTTATTTAAAAAACAAGCACAAAATAACAACACAACAAGTAATTACTCAGTTTATTTATACAGGGCATTACATCGATCGTATAAACTACCATCTAATACCTTTGATGTAGACAATTATTATCTTTTAAATAAATTTAAATACACTATTAATATAATCATTCACAATGATAACCAATTGCTTATATGAACTTATTTCACTATTTTTACTCTCTACGAAACTGTTTTTCATTTCATTTACGAACCTGTAAAAAATCCCATCTACGAACCCGTTTCCTCTACGAATAAACCTACACCAAAGACGAGAGTAATTCTATGGATGAACAACTTCAAGGCTTTATATGACAGTAGCGACGTTTCGGTATAGATCCTTATACTTTTTCAAGTATATGTATAAGTCTTTTAAATTTTAAGTCAAATAAATGGAAATTATTTTGTATTTTTATCTTTGGGATGATTTCTGGGAAATGTTTTGATGGGTGTTCATCGTCCTGAACTTGAACTGAATTTACATAATAGTCATGCTTAAATTGATTATAAAATGTATTCTATCTAATGGAAAGAACATGTATTTAACATAATGATTGGCATGATTTCACCTTTCAGTCGAATGCAATGATAAGGAGCCGATGTATTCCGAATGAAATTGTTTCGTGATCGTAAGCGACTTCCTCTCCATAAAGTCGCCTATGATCCCAATGTAAACATCCGGATTGGATCAGTCGACTGCAGCCCTTTAAAAAAGTTGCAGTGTTAGATTTTCTGCGTTATTTTAATCATTTGGAAGTTATCGACTAATATATTTGTTTTAATGAGTTCTCGTTTTATATCTCATAGCTTTGAACTGAAAGTTGACTGGAACAGTGAGATTGATAAGGTAAAATTGGGTCAGAAACTTTCTGATACTTTTTTAATTCTTTTTGTAACTTTAATCATGATTTTACCTATGAAAGTATTCTTACCATCCATAGAATAACTTTTAGCATTTCTTAAGCAATACAGTGAGTATATCTTTAAAAACTTCATATAGACCTTTTTTTTCCCTAAATCGTGTTTTCTATATTTTCCCTGTTTCGACAATCTCAACCTTCTTCTTCAAAATAAGATGATGAAATGCTGACCGTTACTTTCTCAGGTAAACCTCTATTCCTGGTGTAGGGGAGCTTGACTGATGCGCATGATTGTCTACTTCAAAATTACTATGTCTTTTACACATAAGGCCATCCATATTATTTTTGGTGTTTCTCATCTCCTATAAGTCCTCCTGCATGTGAGTGGGCGTTTGGAAAAAAATAATGAAAAAAGTTGATGTGTATTTGTATTCAAATGTATATTTGTGATTCAATGTAAAGTGAAAAGCAAAATGGGAAAAGGGAATTCCTGGTTGAGAAATTGTAGAGATCTTAATGTATGTGTCATAAAAACATTTTTCCTTCGGAGCAGTGTTTTTGAATATGGCAGCAGACAAATGACAGATAAAAACACTTTTTTAAATTTATGTTGGGAGGGTAAATCAGGGTCAGCGGGAGATGAGAAACACAGAAATAAATACGGTCGACCTAAGAGAATCATTGACTTTTACCAATTGATCATGTTTCAGATGTTGACATGATAAACAGAATTCATCAAAACCAGAGAAGTTTTACAATTTTATCGGAGGATGGAGAGGAAAAAACAAATATTCATGTGAGTGATTATGACAGGTTGATATTGATCACAAACTGCGATGTTTTCATTTATTTAATAATAAGTTTTATTATTAAATAATATACATTTATCATTATTTTAATTTTGTTACACTGGAGTTATTCAATACTCAGATTGTTGTTCAGGTTGATTGACAAGAGTCATTTAACATTAAACTTGGATTTTTTGTATCTAAGTTAGATTTACCAGGCAGCATTCCAAATATTAAATGGTTATTTTGTTTGCTGATGTAGGTCTCAGTTGGATGAGCCTGTGCAGGATTGGCTAATAGAGCTGCGAGAGATGACAGAGACGGAGTGTATGAGCGTTCTTCAGGGGAAGTCACTTAGTGCCTGTCAAGACAGCGACCAGTCAACCAGAACTGTGTATGACATTAAGGGTAAGCATGATTGTCAGACAACACTTTCATTTTTATTAGAGATCATAGAGAAAAAAAATCCCATACGGGTAACCTGTTTAATGAATTGATTTCATACATGATTAGACTAACATTTAGTCCCTGAAAATATGAGTTCTTCACTAATTTTATTATTTTGATTTTTTATTTAAAAAGAAATTAAAAGGTGCCCGGAACTATACTTAATTTCAATTAATTTAAAGCTGAGGCATCAAGACTTGCCATTATTTTCTGGACTTAAAAAGGCTTCTTTAATTTGTTTTGCTTTAGGGTCTGAATAACAGACTAATACATGTTCAACCTAGCCTCCATTGTGGTTCTGCACACTCAAGGGAAAGGATGGGTATCAATTCTGTATTGCAATATATTGAGATACATAAAAGGGCTTTGCAAAACTTATGGCAATATATTGGTACTTTTTTAATTCAAGAAATGAATGTGCATGCTATCTTGTCTTAATATGAGTGATAAGAATGATCTTCATTGCTCAGCTATGAGCCGTTTTGGAAATGGATAATTTTTCAATCACTGTGATCTGTATACATATTTAAGCTATTTTCACAACACATTATACTTTGTAAAAAGCTTTCCGTCAATCATGTTTTATTTGGTTGTGTTTGTTTTGTACAATTTTAGATGAAGATAGGTTGTTTTCAAACATTCGATATATTGGTTATTTTCAGTTTGCGTATTTAGTAAAATAATACTCCTTGTTTTACAGTTATTGATGAAGTTGCAACCAAAACTGCTGTGGAGTTTAGGAGTTCCTTGCTCATCCCAACTTCAAAAGAACACTAAGACCTCAGCTTATATACCAAACACTGATGTAGAGCTAATGAATACATTAATGCTACAATACTTTTGCGTGCAGTACGCAAGCTTACTGATCCTTTTAATTTTTGAAGAAGAGTTCTGCGAATCCCAAATTTAAATTCAATTGCATTTTTAATGATTTCATTGCGTAAAATACACAAATATGCAGCTTATCTTGCACTGAATATACCAGTATATCGATAATACCGTGCATCCTTACTTAAGGGTAACCAATATTAAGCCTGTTATCATCATTTAAATAATTGTATTACCAAACATGATTACTTGTGTAATATATTTGAAAGACACACATATGTATTAATGACTTTACTTAACAACCAATGCCTATGCCAATAGTGATCTCAAAATTATCTTTATCATTGTGAAATATTACTTTTGTTATATTCTGTTATGCAAGCAATATATCAGTTTTGTCTTTCAGCATTTTTCATCAACAGTGACTTCACTCTATCTGACTATCTGATGTTTATCACTGTCTATCAGTTTGAAAAAGTCCACTTGCTTATGTAGCATATTCACCAAGAATTCGGTTTACTTGTTTAAATGTTTCTTTTTTTATTTTTTTTGCAGAGGGAATTGATTCAATACGAAGTGAATCAAACACAATCAGCCAAGACTTTGACAAATTATTCAAGTAAGATTGATGATTTTGCTTTTTATATATGAAGAAATACAGTTTTATATATATTAGACAAATTATGATAAGAAATAAGAAAACATGAAAACATTTTTCTTTGCACTTAATTTGATATGACAAATACACATCAATAGCCTTATGTAATTAAAAGTAATCCACTTTTTTTAGACGAGAGATGCATATGTGCCTCTAACATTCAGCCTGTTGGTGTGGGACTTGTTTAATGTTGTCATTCGATTCAGAACTATTTGGAACAACAGGAATATTGTCATGACTTTCCAACCAGAGATGTGTTAAAAAATTTACTAGATATTTTAATTGAAAAATCTATGACTTTTTGCATATAATACATTAGTATATGATTTGACTATTTGCACTAGATACAATTGTTATAATTTATAACTTCCTTCTACAAGGAGCGTTGAAGGTGGAGAGTGGCGCCACCTGGGTCGCCATGGTATCCAGGTGACCTGTCATATCCGCTGCCTCATCCAAGTGTGCAACAAATGTCTGCCGGAACCCCCTGTCTACATCCTTGAGGTCCGTATTCCTGTATAGCCACCAGATTTAGTCATGTGACTCTGTCAAGTAACGGAACCAGAGACAGCAAATAAGGCTTTTAAACCACTCTTGGAATATATTTTTTAAAAATAGCTTGTAAAAAGGAGAACTTTGAGAATGAACTATGACCCCCCTTTCCTTTCAAAAGGTGAATCCCCTCTACCCTCTTTCAAAATCTCTGGATTTGCCACTGCAGTCTTGTGACCCGCTGATCTTATCAAAATCAAATATTGCCTACCTCTTTTAACTCATTACTTTTTGATCTGACCACTCTTTTTTCAGGTTATGTCTTGCTTTATTTCAATGACCTTAACCTTCCATAAATTTAACATTCATTTTATGTCATATTGTGCTATGTATGCTGTGACAGAATGGATGAATTGAAAGCAATCAACAGATGATTTGATGATCTTTTCACAGTGATAGGGCAGATTACTTCCTGCAAGCTATTAAGATATCATTTTTAGCTCATCTGGCCTGTAAGGCCCGATGGGCTTATGGCATGGCATGGTGTCCGGCGTCCGTCCGTCCATCCGTCCGTCCATCCGTCCGTCCATCCGTCCGTCCGTAAACTTTGTGGAATTTCGACTTCTTCTCCAGAACCATAAGGCCTAGAAAACTTAAACTTGGTGTACAGACTCCTTGACTAGTGAGGATTAAAAATTGTAGCTTTGGTGGCCCTGTGGCCCCTAATAAGGGCCACAGGGGCCACGCCCTAAAAAGCTATTTTCATCTTCTTCTCCAGAACAATAAGGCCTAGAAAGCTGAAACTTGGTGTACAGACTCCTTGACTAGTGAGGATTAAAAATTGTAGCTTTGGTGGCCCTGTGACCCCTAATAAGGGCCACAGTGGCCACGCCCTAAAAACCTATTTTCATCTTCTTCTCTAGAAGCATTAGGCCTAGAAAGCTTAAACTTGTTGTACAGACTCCTTGACTAGTGAGGATTGGAAATTGTAGCTTTGGTGGCCCTGTGGCCCCTATTAAGGGCCACAGGGGCCACGTCCTAAAATGCTATTTTCATCTTTTTCTCCAGAACAATAAGGCCTAGAAAGCTGAAACTTTGTGTACAGACTCCTTGATAAGTGAGGATTATAAATTGTAGCTTCGATGGCCCTGTGACCCCTAATAAGGACCACAGGGACCAAGCCCTTAAAACTTATTTCATCTTCTTCTCAAGAAGCATAAGGCCTAGAAAGCTTAAACTTGGTGTACAGACTCCTTGACTAGTGAGGATTGGAAATTGTAGCTTTGGTGGCCCTGTGGCCCCTAATAAGGGCCACAGGGGCCATGCCCTAAAAAACCTATTTTCATCTTCTTCTCCAGAACAATAAGGCCTAGAAAGCTGAAACTTTGTGTACAGACTCCTTGACTAGTGAGGATTATAAATTGTAGCTTTGGTGGCCCTGTTACCCCTAATAAGGGCCACAGGGGCCACACCCTAAAAACCTATTTTCATCTTCTTCTCTAGAAGCATTAGGCCTAGAAACCTTAGACTAAGTGTACATACTCCTTGACTAGTGAGGATTATAAATTGTAGCTTTGGTGGCCCTGTGACCCCTAATAAGGGCCACAGGGGCCACACCCTAAAAACCTATTTTCATCTTCTTCTCCAGAACAATAAGGCCTAGAAAGCTTAAACATAGTGTACAGACTCCTTGACTAGTGAAGATTAATAATTGTAGATTTTGTGACCCTGTAGCCCCTACTAAGGGGGGAAACACATTGGCCACACCCTAAAGCAAAATCAAATATACAGCCTGATGAGCTACAGAGCCAATGGCTCTATTTTTGTAACTTTAAATGCGCTGTTGACCTTAAATTATTGTGAATAACAAATTTCAGTTTGATGATTTGTCCGACCCTTTAACAAGACAAGTGCCTGTTTCATATCCAAGTCTTCAACTCTATTTAATGAATTAGGTCTTATTAGCCACAAAGGCAATTTACCTTTAATCTTCCTTCATGTTCATTTGCAAAAAAATTTCAATTTGATTAAAAAACTAAATATTTTATGTTCCAGCAACAAGAAATGGTTATGGGAGAATGTGCCAAACTGGCCCAGCAAGTTGACGGGTAGGTTGCGTCACTGAGTTATGTCAGAATTTGTTTCTAAAGATGTACCTACCTGGTTAGTCAGTCACTGAGTCTTACTCACCTCATCCCATCCCTCTCATCATGTTATTTAATGAAATCACCAAGCACTTCACTTCACAGCAAGAAACTTTGTTAGTCCATAACATTCTGTATGGATGTAGTCACATGTTATGATTTGTGCAGGTTTACGCGGGGAGGGACGTTACCCGCTAAGATCCCGCTCATCAATCAGCTCACCTTCCTGGGCCAGTCCTTCTCTCAGCTGGTCGACTCCATCATCGGATACCTTGTACAGGTCAGTTCATTCAACCTTGAAGCAAACTTTCTGTGAGAGAAATTACAAGTTAATCATCTCTTAGGGATTTACCACATGCTTTATTATCAGTTTTATCAAATTGATGCAATAAGTTCTGTTATAAGAAGAATGTAGAACTTTGTTTAGATTGTAGCAAGCAATGTAACAGTTTCATAACAAAAAGAATAGGTCATCTTTGTACATTTATTACTCAGCCATTGAAGAAATTTCTGTTTAATAAATCTACAAAGTTAGTATACACTGTTTATTAATATCACGTGCTGACCGAACAACATGATGTCACAATGTCAGCAGGCCGGCCATCAAATATTCAGAATCATGTTTATACAGAAACAACATTTGAAATGCCACAAGCCCTGTAGACTATAAATGATCATAATTGCCTGAATACAGCATGAATTTCATTAGCCACATGTCTAAAAGACGTTTTTTGAACCCTGAATGAATTACAAACTTTAGTTTTACAATGATGCAGATATGAACACTTTTTTTCAACTCTACCAATATTTCAGCGTTTGATAGATACCCTGGATGAAGCGTCGGTGCCGTCAGCTGTACACAGTGCTATCAGTCATGTCATCAGTCTCGGGCTAGAGGGGGAACACATGTGCTACGTTCTGGCTAGGGTAGGTTTATGATGACTACCCTGCAACCAGTTAGCATAATTAAGGGTTGGAGTTTAAAGCATTGGCTTTAATTATATCTTTGTCCATGGAAGCATTTTGTAACATGTGTTGATTTTTATGATGCACACTTTGATATATTCTCTTTTCGCAATGACAGAAAATGCTTGTATGCACAGTGTTGTTCCTAGGTGATCAGCTGAGGGGATCATTTTGGTCAATTGTGAGCATATGCAATTGTAGAAGTATCCTACTTCTTATAATTTTAAGGGAAACCTTAACCAGAGGGTGGGCAAATTTCCCCAGGACCACCTCCAGAACATTTTATGACTTGAGCTAACTCTGTGTTTCTTGTTAAATTTGATTATGTTATCATAGTTATCCAGAGTATATGCCAAAAATTTTAATTTTTAGCAGAAACTTGTTTGTAACGACAAATTGAATGAAAGGTTTCTATTTCTAGGAGGGTGGAGTGCGGGCCCTGCTGGATATCTGTCGGACGGACACGCTGATGTTTGCACATGCTCAGTCACTGCGCGCCCTGGCCACAATCTGCTGTGTGCCTGAGAGTATTATAGAGCTGGAGAAGGTGGGTAATAAGATGTAATGCTTGAGTGTGAGGTAATCGCGTTCCGCTACAGTTCATGAGGTCTGAGGTTTGAAACCCACCAGGGGCTCAGCATCTTTGTATGAACTGTTCTACATGTACCACCAAATGTTTAGTAGTCCATGTTTCACAGCATTCCATAACCACAAAACTGTTGCAGGCTTTCTCCTAAATCATATTGCATAAGTCTATTTTATTGAACTTATTTTTCGGCCCACAGGAGAGTGGTCTGGAGCTACTGACGGACGTATTGTGTGACCTCAAGTCTGCGGAGACAGTGAAGGGGGAGGCCGCAGGGGTTGTAGCTCAGATTACCTCCCCTAGTCTCGAGCACAACCAGCATCTCCGTGGCTTTGTGGACAACAACCTACATGCTCTCCTGAAGGCTTTGTTAGGTAGGTGTAGATCATGGTTAATCTTTGTGCATTGGTTGATGTAGTTTCATGGACACAGATCTACACAACATTGGATTTTCAAATAACAAAACAATAATAAAAGTGTGACCATGTTGTATTAAACAGCCAAGGTTTTTGTATGATTCCAACCTTTCTGTCTAGTGTTGTGTCAGAGAACCAGCTCACATGAAGTCTTCCTGCTTGCAACGGCGGCGGTAGCGAATGTGACGTTCATTGACACCATGGCCTGTCAGATCCTCAACCAACATCAAGCGCCGAAAGTTCTCATACGCCAATGTGCCTTGCCAAAATCATCATCACTGTTCTCTAAGGATCAGGTTGGTGTTTATCTAAAGAATATCAATATACGGCGCCATCATCAGGCTAAAAAAGTTCTCATACGCCAATGTGCCTTGCCAAAATAAATAGCAGCCCCGACAAAAGTGGCATAGAGAAGAAAACAATATTATCTTGACAGCAACGTCTCTATTGTAATAATGCAAATATTCCAAAGTGTCATTATTTCCACAGGAAGTTGACCTTTAAAGTGATATTATTGTCTTCATAAAGTATTTTTGTGTGTACAGATTGCAACTGTGTTAGCCAATATGGCCGCCGTGAACACCTGTCAATCAGGCATAGTGGAGCATGCTGGGATAGAGCTGCTAGTAAAGTTCCTCAACGAGCGCCCCTCAACTTATGTGAACACAGCGGAGGTGGCAGCATGTGAGAGGGTCCAGCAGAAGGCCGCCATTGCTCTCACACGCCTGTGTCGCGAGGAGCGGTACGCTAACAGCATCGTCAACCTCAAGGGTAAGAGTATTTTCTTATGTAATGACCCATTTTGATCACATTTTCTTTCAAATTGTGGATTTTAACAAGATCCTAGAACTTTAATGAGATCTGTTACTGAATACATAAGAAAACACATTTGTATTCCTTTTTAAATTTATTTCTCATTCTGATGACATTCTTTTTCTTTCTGTGAATTTTAATAAGAGCCTAGAGGTTCGATGAGATGTATACCGTAACTCGAATACATGAGAAAAAATTATTTTTTCATAAAAAGTGCACAATTATATTTTGCTTGTCTTGTAAATACCTGCCTCTTATTAAGCTTATAGAGACCAACTGTTTTAATTGTTTCAATTAATTTGCTCTAGGAGGTCATGACAAAATTTCTCATACAGTAGAACACGGATATAACGAACTCCAAGGGACCAAAGAATTTAGTTCGCTATATCCAGTGTTCTCTATATGCATATAATTTTAATGATATTACATAGGGACGGGACTTGAAAATTTGTTCGCTATATCCGATTGTTCGCTATATCCGTGTTCGCTATATCCGTGTTCTACTGTATTTAGATATTCTTTACAACTGAGTAGGAAACTGAAAGCGATTAATTATAAGATGTTTTATATATATTCTGTATATTTCCAAGTAAGGGTCATGTGTCAGTTGTATTAGCATAAGAAGGTGCTTGTACCAGTAGTCAGTCTATACATGGACAAAAACTTATTTATATTTTTATCCCCCGCAACAACGAAGTTGCGGGGGGTATTAAAATGGGTACCGTCCGTCCGTCCGTCCGTCCGTCCGTCCGTCCGTCCGTTACACTTTGTGTCCGGCACATAACTTTGTAACTAATCAAGCATTTCAATTCAAATTCGTCATGGAAATGAAGAAACATGTGATAATGTGTCATGCGTAACAATTTTCTGAAAATCTACATAAAATATTAGGATTTTGGAGAAAAAGTGGTAAATTTGTAAGAAATCTGTTACAAGTCCCGTCCGGCTCACAACTTCTAAACTAGTCACCACATATTGACCAAATTTGATATGAAGATACATAATCATCTGAAAGTGTGTCATGAAGAACAATTTTGAAAATATTTTTATAAAATTTTGCCTTTTTGGCCAAAAATGAGGACACTGTTGGAAAACTGTTACAAGTCCCGTCCGGCTCACAACTTCTAAACTAGTCATCACATATTGACCAAATTTGATATGAAGATACATAATCATCTGAAGGTGTGTCATGAAGAACAATTTTGAACATATTTTTAATTTTTTTTTGCCTTTTTGGCCAAAAATGAGGACACTGTTGGAAAACTGTTACAAGTCCCGTCCGGCTCACAACTTCTAAACTAGTCACCACATATTGACCAAATTTGATATGAAGATACATAATCATCTGAAAGTGTGTCATGAAGAACAATTTTGAAAATATTTTTATAAAATTTTGCCTTTTTGGCCAAAAATGAGGACACTGTTGGAAAACTGTTACAAGTCCCGTCCGGCTCACAACTTCTAAACTAGTCATCACATATTGACCAAATTTGATATGAAGATACATAATCATCTGAAGGTGTGTCATGAAGAACAATTTTGAACATATTTTTATTTTTTTTTTGCCTTTTTGGCCAAAAATAAGGACTCTGTTGGAAAACTGTTACAAGTCCTGTCCGTCTCACAACTTCTTAACTTATCATCAGAAATTGATCAAATTTGTTATGAAGATACATAATCATAGGAAGTGTGTCATGAAGAATAATTTTGAAAATAGTTTTATAAAATTTTGCCTTTTTGGCCAAAATTGAGGACTCTGTTGGAAAACTGTTACAATTAAGTCCTGTCCGGCTCACAACTTCTAAACTAATAATTAGATATTGATCAAATTTGATAGGAAGATACATAATCATAGGAAGATGTGTCATGAAGAACAATTTTGATAATATTTTTATAAAATTTTGCCTTTTTGGCAAAAAATGAGGACACTGTTGGAAAACTGTTACAAGTCCTGTCCTGCTCACTACTTCTAAACTAATCATCACATTTGGATCAAATTTAATATGGAGATACAAAATCAATTGAAGGTGTGTCATGAAGAATAATTTTGAAAATATTTTGAATAAAATTTTGCCTTTTGACCAAAAATGAGGACTCTGTTGGAAAACTGTTACAAGTCCCGTCCGGCTCACAATTTCTAAGCTAATCATCACATATTGATTAAATTTGATATGGTGATACATACTCATCTGAAGGTATGTCATGAAGAACAATTTTAAAATTTTGTTAACATATGATCGAATTGATCTTGGAGATCCAAATTTTGTCATGTTACTCAAATTATGCCCAACAGTGAACATAAAGTTGGTATCATTAAGTTTTTTGATTAGAACAGTTTCCTTCTTATCTTTGATTGTTTTTGTTATTTTGTGCGACAAAACTTAGTCAGCAATATGATAAGGAAAACCTATATATGTTGTGCAATTTGCGGGGGATATAGCTCGACCATGTCAGCTGCTTGTTATTTATCTATCAATTGTATACACTACTGCATCTCACTCATGGTTTTGTTATTATTTAAGATTAAAGGGGCAGTAGCACGTTTTTAGGGGGAATATGAGGTGATGTCAGGAAAATGAAAATTAATGGTTCCAATTGAAAGACAATGTATTTAAACTAAATGGAGCAGTAATAATTCAAATATTTAACGTAAAGTTTAGCCATGCGATTCCTTTTTCTTACAGAAAATGAATTAAAGGTGTTCACACAAAAATGGCGGCCTATGTATTTTGTGTGAATCTTCTTACTTTGTCCTCTGACTACGGATGATTGACTTGTGTAATGACATTTTTGACACTGTCAAAATAATACATTTAACATTAACTTACAATTATCACTGAAAATTGTAAAATATAAAATTATCAAAAAACGTGCTACTGCCCCTTTAAGTCCTAGTGTAAGTGAAATTAAGAAATAAAGCTGATAAATTAATAAAAAAAATAATTAACACAAAAAGTAATGAAATAATCATAAATTAATTATCATCTGTTTCCACTGATTTACATGTACCGTGTGTGCTGCAAGTATTTTGACTGTTTTTGAGTTAATACAAAAGATCTAAGACATTTAACTGGGCTGATCTGAAAATATTTATTCAATAGAATAAGAATCATGTAGAACTATTACTAACGTATGACACATAATTTATCAGGTATCCCGAGACTGGTGGAGTTGTGTCGCTACGTGGGAGAGAGGAACAACAGTGATGCTGTGCTGGTGGCCTGTCTCGTGAGTAGCATCTTTGCTCCTTTTTGAAAAATGTGTAATTAGCAAGCTAGCTATCCACTCTGAACACAGTAATCTTAATTTTCAAGGTTTTAAAACTTTCCCTCTCTGCCATTGTCTTTATGTCCTGTCTCTGTCACCTGTAACACCATATGCTACTCTACACATGGTCGATCTGTGACATGCAAGTGTGTTCAGTTTTATTATTGCTAATAGGCTCGGAGTATTGCACTATATTGATAAAATAATGTATTGTGATAAGTTTTTCAATAATATGTCACAGCCATATTGCTCACTCTAAAGTTTTGACGTAACCTCTACCGGGCCTTCTCCGAAAGTAGGCTTAAGAACTGGCTTGGGAAGTTACAGGTTTGATATGCTTTCAATGAGATTGATATGTTTAGCCACTGCTCACTGTATCACTGTTGCTGAAGTTATGATGTTAACCCTTCCCAGGCCGCTCTCCGGAAGATCTGTGCAACGGTGGAAGACCACGGTATGTCCTCGCTAGATCACCAGCAACTCATACAGCCTAGACTCATGGATTCCTTCCTCATGTGTTCCCATAGCGACGAGAACTTCGTCTAATTGGTCAGCAGGGTTACTATGGCAGCAAGGGTCTTGTCAAGCATTACCTGGATGTTAAGTGCTTTGGGCTTGCTTTAATGTCAATTTAATTACAGTGATAAGTTTTATGGTTTGTATCAGTAATGCAGATTCAAAAATGTTTCTTCCAAAATTTCATGGTTGACCAAAAACAAGGACTCAGAAGTATTTTTATTCATGACTAAAATAATAAGAAATATTTTTATTCCTTGATCTAAATTCTGTATGCATTGACAATCTTACATTCTTAACTTTAAAGGGTCAGTGTGGTGAGGCTATTTATCATTGAACTGAAATTCAAGATGTTTCTCTTGTTTGTGCATACATGAATTATTGATGCATGATCAATGATTAATTATAGACTTTTACAGTATATAGCTTAGAATTTACTTTGATTAATATTGAAAGCATATCTGCTCATGGAATATTATCATCAGTTTTGTTAATGATAGAAACATTTACCACATTGTCCCTTATAGATGTGAAAGGGGGTGAAGCTATTCTATCCACAAAGAATGATCTTGAAGGGAAACCTTTGTCACTTGTTTGCCTTTAAATAGGAAATTGTCTTTGAATGTTATTACCGGGTAAAAGGTAATGTCTTTCTCTCAGAACATAAAAGTTTTGTTCTAGCCAAATTGCTATAATCAATTCCTGAATGTTAACCTTTTGGTGCTCGGCTATTTGGTGCCTTTTCTTGCCAATTATAATCAGGGTGATGGGTTATAAGTACGGTAGGCTATGTTTTAAGTACATTTTTTTTATCATAAAATTTCGATTTTTTTATATTTTATTGAAATGATATAAAAAGGATATTTTATTCATGCATATATTTTCTGTAAATTGAGATTTTTTTAAACTGATATGAAATGGGAAGATATGATTTTTATGCCACATTTACATTTTTACCCTTTAGTTTTGATTTTATATGTTTTAATTCTAAACAAACTGGGTTCTTTTATTAACCGAATATATCATTTATAGCACTCTTGTATTAGCTGGTGTGACAATCTAGTCCTATCTATTGAAATCAAAAGTCTCAGGTACTCTACAATGATTATAGGATGAATCTCTAGCAATTATAGCGAATCTGACAAATACACGATTGACACTGGTCTGTGTTTAGATCTGCTATCATTGATGACACTGGTTTACTACCCTGGTTGCACTGGTTTACGACCCTGGTTGCACTGGTTTACGACCCTGGTTGCACTGGTTTACTACCCTGGTTGCACTACCAAAATTTTTATCCAAAAATTGACTTATGATACGTTACAATAGGTTGAATATCTTGCAATCATATTGTGTATGACAAACACATGGTTTGAGTGAGTCGATTTGGGGAGCAGATTTCGCACTTTGGTCCACAGACCTTTAGTGGATTGCTTAATTTTTGTTAAAAGGAATTTTTAAGCCATGGTTAAAAAAGGTGTAATTTTGAAATTGTGAAATGTGGAATGAGTTAGATAGAGGGCATGCATGATGATTATATGAAAAATGTTTTAGATTCTGGTTAGAGGTGTGACGATATATCGTGGTATTCGTGAATCGCGATACTAAATCTGAAGATACACGTATCGTGATACGTATCGTTGACTATTAAATGGCTTATTTTCCCTAAAAATCAGGTGAGTCATAAAAAAATAAAGGTTTATTTTGTAAAAAACCTTGAAATAACGTATCGTGATGTGTATCGTATCGCCATGAGATATTGTGATACGTATCGTATCGTGAAAAATCTGTATCATCACATTTCTAATTCTGGTAAGGTTGTTTGATGTTGGTCTGCATTTAGATCTGCTATAATTGGTGACTCTGGTTCAGTACTTTCTTTGTCCTACGCAACTACCACCTCAAGACTGCTTGTGAAACATTTTCTAAATTTTTATCAATCATTATCCTTTTATAGACCAGATTAAATAAATGGAAATATACATAAAGAATGTACGCTTGTTCTCATGCAGTAAATCGATTTGTTATGATGTATCATCTATTGAACTCTTAAAAAAGTTGGTAACTTTGTTTGCAACTTTATCGAAATTCATTATAACTAAACTTGAATGTTACTTAATTTTGAATTGTAAGTACATGTAGTTATCTCTTGGTCCAAGATAACTAGTGATCAGAATTGGTTTTAACTGGTGTACATATCAATTATTTTTCTGATCTGATCTTCAAAGATTCACGTTTTATACTTTAATATTTTAGATTGATTGTATGTGAAGTAGTATTTTAGATTTGTTGTTACTGTGCCATAAGAAAACTGTGATAAATTCAGATTCAATTAAAATTGTTTTTATTTCCTGATTATCCAGATGTATTATATGTCAATTTTTAATCTTTGAACCTTCCAATAACTTTGTTGCCTTATCATTAAATCTTGTTTAAAATCATATCAAAGTGAATATTAGTAGTTTTATTTAGTACCCAAGACATGTATATCAATGTTTTTTGTTATGAGCATACTTATTCTATTTTGTGATTTGCTCTACACTTATAATCAAATGAAGGTATTGATAAATGACTTCCAATTTGTATGAATATTGTCTTAAAAAAGCCTCTACTTATGAGATTGATTTTATTTTCCAAGATCTAACAAAGCTAGGAAAGGATAGCAAGGTCTTGTTGTTGAGTGGATAAGCTCTTGGTACAATCAGTGCTACTGATTATTACCTAACTATGAGGATGTTCCTAGAACCCACAAAGAAGTCTTGCTGATTAAGAAACATAATTTGTGTATAGTTTCATTTTAAACAAGTAACAAATTTATACTGTTGCATTTATTGTGATGACAAATATAAACCAACCATTCAATAACGTATAAGAAAGACTTCAGATCAACAAGTTCTGTGTTCGAATTCCAACAGGGTTTGATAACCCTGAAGAGAATAGATCTTGATAGATTGATATGAGGCAGGTTTAGAGTTATCTGCCCCTGTTGCTAGGAACGCCGTTAGGGCTCAATAAAGGGTGGTCTCAAACGAAAACAAACACATTTTTAACGATTGTTTTATATTTTTTTATCCTAAGAATAGTCACAACCTGTCAAATAGCAAAAATACAGATTTTATGCAGTAAGTACCCCAAAGAGGATCCCCTTCAAAGTATCTGAAACCTCTGCAGGTTTGTTCGAGTTGGGGTGGACAGCTGCATTGAAAATATATTGCAGTTCCATTGTATGGCTTTCATTACATAATTTATTTAGATAAATCTTCCCCTATTTATGTAACACTACATCCTTTCATTACATTTCTATGCAATATTGATATATTTCAGTATTTAGAGAAAGTATTAAATGAATATACCTGGAAGAAAAAGTATTCGTCAAATGGTATTTCTTATTCTTACCTCAGGCGTGACTATTGTCAGTATGAATCCAAACCATTCAGTCATTATTCTAGTAACAGGGTGGCAATTGTCATCTTTAAGACCATTTGCAATGGTGAGAGCGATAAAATCTTGTTTTGCTATTTAATTTAAAAAAATTGAAATCTGCATGTAGTATTTCTGGCCATAAAACTTGTTGTAATTAATCACTATAGTTTATTTCCTTTAATCTTTTTCAGGAAATTTCTTCAGACAATTTTCTTTTAATCAAACATGTTGCAATTTGTAATGTTAGCTTTTGTAGTTAGTACTTACGTCCTTGTTTGGTACAAGAAAGTCAATATGTCTACAAACATGAAAGTAATTGTTACCTTTCAATAGAATTATGTAAAAGCAACAAATGTTCTGCTAAGTCATATTTGAAATGACTTTATAATCATGTTTGTTGAAGCAGTTGTAGGTTATCTTCATCCTATTTCTTTATACAGAAGTGATCCACTTTCAGGTAATTAACATACAGTAAAACCTGGTTATGATGCCACCATTTGTCCAAGAGAAAACATGGCACTATATTCAGGCTGGCATTACACCTAGGTAAGGCATTTAGAAACATGTTCGCAGAAAAGCCACTACTTAAAGAAGTGATGAATATTTTCAATCAGTTTGAGGCAAGTAGAATGTCACTCAAGTAATTAATGCCTATTAACCACCAATCAAAGTATCTATGCAACATGCAAGTATCATTTGATTTGAGCAATGCCAAATAGCCCTAATAAGTTAAAACAATATCCTAAACAGTGTGTTTTCATTGGCATTATAATCAGGGAAGCTGACTTTTGTTCCAAAAACCATTGGCAAATGGCACTATAACCAGTGAAATATAAGGGCAGTAAATCTGTTCTGGAAAAAACATGGCATTAAATCCAGTTTGGCATTATAACCAGGGTTTACTGTACAATTGTGTGATTGGAGAAGTTTGTATACTGTAAATCCCTTTATGGTATAAATGATGACACACTAGTTATCATGAGGCAGTTTTTTAAGACCTTTGGCTTCCGCAAATGAAAATGACCTGAAAAACAGCATTATCCCTTATTATTTGTATACACATGAAACCTATAGGTTATGGTGACGGGATATGAAGTCATTTTTAGTAATGGGCATTTATTATATTATATTTATTATATATGTGCATTTACAACACCAATCTCAATAAATTAAGATCTTCATTGCTCCACTAAAGTAGTGGAGCGATAAAGATCTTAATTTATTGAGATTGTTACAACACATGACAGTTTTGAAATATTTTCTGTTATCCTTTAGCATAAATGATACAATTGTACATGTATATTTTCTTATTTCATGGCTGAAATGTAAAATGAACCAATTTCTGTCCTAACTAGATTGTAACTAAGCTGGTTCTTTAAGAAAATATGCATCAGTAAGCGATTTGTTTGAATTGTACATATAATATCACATTTTACATTCCACAACCAGTTATTTATTTCTTTATGTACATTTTATGTCATATATGTTAATAGTTTATCTACAGTTCTTTGTGATGAATATTTTTGTTTTCCAAATTTGTCATGAATTTTACATAACCAGGATTTTATAGTATTATATAATATTCTCATTTGCATATCATAATTATTACCCTTGTTGTGTAAAAGGTTTTTCTAATGTTTTATCTGTATCAGTTACTATTTATTTTTCTCATTCTTCTTTAACCTTAAACTCCTTACAAATCCTATTATATAATGATTTCCAGCCTTAAATATAAGTACATCTATTCTAAAGAATGTAAACATTGATCTGAAATCATATTTTCATGTATCATTTATCAAACCTTTACCGACTCTCATTTTGTGCCTATTTGGTATCATGTGCTTTCTTTCCAAAATGATACAAGCCTTTTAATTCATCATTCCACTTGAACCAATTTTGATTTGAATGTAATGTATTGTATTCTTCCATTCACTGTCTTAAACATGTTTAAACTGAAACCAAGTAATCATTCTGTTAAAGAAGTCTATATTGTTTCATTGTTATAAAACTGGACAGTGTCTTACTTTTGAGAAATATATATTTTATCATGAAGTTTTTCAATTTTATTCCTCTTTTATTGTATATCTTTTACTATACATACTGTTTTTACATATTACAAATAAAGTGGTGATATGGATATAGAATGACTTTTTATTTCCAAAGGAATATGATGTTTTTCAACACTTAACAAAATCCTTTGTTCTTTAGAAAGTGACATGCACATTTGCTGACTTGAAAAGTTTTCATTCCCCCTTTGACATCATTGACAGAAACACATTATGCAGTCAAACGACCTTTAGCCTAAAGTTTAGGCCATCTGTATTATTTTTGCGTTTCAGATCTCCAAAGTCCTCCTGCAAGTTAAATGGACTGTCAGACAAAAATATATAAAAGTGATATGTATTTGTAGATATATGGTCATATCATGATAAGGTCAATATAAAGTGGTAAGCCAAATGGGAAAAGGGAATTCCTGGTTGAGATAATATAGCAGTTTAAATGGATGTGTCATAAACAGATCACAGCGGAGCGATTTTGAATGTGACAGCAGATAGGTGACAAATAAAAGCACTTTTTAGCTCATCTGGCCTGTAAGGCCCGATGGGCTTATGGCATGGCATGTTGTCCGGCGTCCGTCCGTCCGTAAACTTTGTGGAATTTCGACTTCTTCTCCAGAAGCATAAGGCCTAGAAAGCTGAAACTTTGTGTACAGACTCCTTGGCAAGTGAGGATCATAAATTGTAGCTTTGGTGGCCCTGTGATCCCTAGTAAGGGCCACAGGGGGCAAGCCCTAAAAACCTATTTCCATCTTCTTCTCCAGAAGCATAAGGCCTAGAAAGATGAAACTTTGTGTATAGACTCCTTGGCTAGTGAAGATTATAAATTGTAGCTTTGGTGGCCCTGTGACCCCTGATAAGGGCCACAGGGACCAAACCCTAAAAACCTATTTACATCTTCTTCTACAGAAGCATAAGGCCTAGAAAGCTGAAATTTTGTGAACAGACTGCTTGACAAGTGAGGAATTTGAATTGTAAATTTGGTGACCCTGTTGCCCCTAATAAAGGCTACAGGAACATCCTTAAATTCTATTTTCATCTTCTCCTCCTGAAGTATAAGGCCTAGAAAACTTAAACTTGTCGCCTATATACTTAACTTTATGATTGGTGACCCTGTGGCCCCTACAATGAGGAATCACATTGGCCACATTCTACAGCATAATTGATAATGAAGCCTGATGAGCTACAGAGCCAATGATTTATTTTTAGCTCATCTTTACAAAGTAAATGTGAGCTTATGTCATGGCGCTTCGTCCGTCTGTCTGTCCGTCCGTCCGTCCGTAAACTTTCACGAAAAAGACTACTCCTCCTAAACGAATTCAGATATCATTCTGAAATTGTAGTATGTTATACCCATGGTGATTCCCCACAGAAAGGTAGACGTTTCAGTTTTGAGAATCCAAGATGGCCGCCATGACAGCCATATTGAATTTTCAATTAGATTTCATGAAAAAGACTACTCCTTCTAAATGAATACAGATATCATTCTGAAATTGTAGTATGTTATACCCATGGTGATTCCTCACAGAAAGGTAGACGTTTCAGTTTTGAGAATCCAAGATGGCCGCCATGACAGCCATATTGAATTTTCACTTAGATTTCATGAAAAAGACTACTCCTTCTAAACGAATACAGATATCATTCTGAAATTGTAGTATGTTATACCTATGGTGATTCCGCACAGACAGGTAGACGTTAAAGTTTTGAGAATCCAATATGGCCGCCATGGCAGCCATATTGAATTTTCAATTAGATTTCATGACAAAGACTATTTCTCCTAAACCAATCTAGATATCATTTTTATATTGTAGTATGTTATACCTATAGTGATTCCACACAGAAAGGTAGAGGTTTCAGTTTTGAGAATCCAAGATGGCCGCAATAGCAGCCATATTGACTTTTCAGCTGCAGATGACACATCATTATTATTAAATTTTAAGCTTTCATCAAGTGATCACTGGCACCATATAAATTCTCTAATTTGAACTTACTAATCATAATATTATCTTAAATATGGAATATTTAAGATTGTCGTGCAAGTTGTTATATATTTTTAAGTGTTTCTAAAAAAAATTAAGATGAAAGACAAACATAATTGATAAATTTGTTTAAAATCTTTATGGCAACTAGCTGCAAAAACCAAATCACATTAAACATGTTAAATTTTAAACAATGGTATCTCCCTTATATTCCTTTAAATACCACACATAAGGGGTCAACCAGAGTTCAGATATTCCACTATGCTAATACACATCCCAAGGCAGGCTGCTAGCATCACAGTGTCAGCTGCTAGTCTGTTGCATAATCAACCTGACCCAATTGATATGGTAGAGCATTATGCTATATGGCCATGGCCCATGTGTATGCAATAAAAGTTATGGACTTGTATTCTCATGACAGTGATATGTTCTTTCTAAGAATAACAACTTACACAAAACTTGTCTACAATAAGCTTTGTGTTTAGCAATCTACATGATAAGTTGATGTGGAATAAATATGCAGATGAAAATCGAAAAGGGTTTAGTAAGAAAAGTAAGGAAATTTGATTTGTCATATCTCTCTGTTGATTTGACAATGCAAACATGTTTACCATTATAGTACTGTATGAGTGTTAAATAAATTGATACTTTAATGAAAGACATCTCATGGTCACTTGACATGTAAATATTATGTGAACAAAATATCAGTCATTCATTTTCCTTGAAAAATCTGTACTTTTGGGATTCTCAATATCCCATGCAGCATAACCATCAGTGAAATAATCTTGAAATCATATTAATGATTCACTTCAAAACAAATGTAAGTGCTCACCATCCTGTAAGTAATGAATGACATTTAAATGGATACACCTAAACCAATCAAGATATCATAATGAAATTAATACGGATGCCCACATAAAAGTAGCATTTTGAAGATTAAAAAGTACAAGATGGTCACCAATTCAGCCATAGATATACAAAAATGTTATACAAAAACCTACTGCTTGTTAACTTATCATGATTATATCATTCGTGTATTAATGTTTGTTCAAGCTCAAGTCGTTTCCAAAAGAAGACTAGTATTTTAAAAGATAAAAAAATCATGATGGCAGCCATAATCAATTATATAAAAGATGGTTACATGTATAATTTAACCATTTTACCACATCATTCATTTTAAGGTGAGCTTCTGTACCCTCGGTACTTTTATTTAAATTTTGTGTCGGCAGGGTAAATCAGGGTCGGCGAGAGATAAGAAACACAGAAAAGAATACGGTCGGCCTTACAGGATCCCTTAAATGATGCCTTCACTGTTGAGTGTTGTGGAGGTTGAATGAGGAAGGACACCACTGTTTTCCAGACACAAACCTCCCATGTACACATGATCAGGGTCCTTATGGGAATTTCCATCTTACAATCATGGATAAATTTGTCTTGAAAATGAAAATTGAATGAATTTGTAATTCTGTTTTTGTAGAGCGCCGGTTTAATACAATAGGGCATCTTTGGAAAAGATTTACCGAACACCTAGCATGCGTATTTGTATCTAAACTTTGTAGAAGTCAGATCTTAAATGGCATCCGTCTTCGATAAAGCAGTGTAAGCGTCAGATAATTCTCCATCATATTGATAAAGTTAAAGGGAAGTACTGGTCCAAAATGGAATTGTTTATAGGAATTCTAATTGCGCAGAAAAGATTACACTGATCGTTTAATTCCCTCAAATGTTAAGAACTGTTTGAATACTATTTTCTTTTACAACTCCATATAATCATAAACCTTACCATTAATATCTATCACGTCACTTAGATAACATACATCTTAAGTATGCAACTGTTAGATAGGTTAACCCAAATTCTAATGTCAGATAGACAGACAGATTGTTCTGTATGAAAGGCCTTGAGGCCTACAGCACCTACATTCTGACTCAAACTGGCGTAAGTAAGACCATACTGGATGAAGTCCAATTAGCACCACCAGAATCATCTAGACGTTTTAGCATTAGATAACATCGATTTGATTTAAGGGAATCGGGCTGCCTCAGCAACTGTATCCAGTACGATATCACTCTTATTTTATAGTTTACATTCAGTGGGTATCGACCACATTCAGCCAATATACAGTACCTGACCAAAAGTGAGTCATCATAATCGAGATTCCCATAGACTTAAATGTTGCAAGAATAATTTTCATAAATTTACTTTAAGTTTCTAAATAATAATGTTATGGCATAGAGTAAGGAAATCATCTCTGCTACGCTTACGTAATTATCTTCATCTTTAGGTTGATTAGTTTTTTAATAACGACTGATTGAGTGACACATATACAACTTTTTAAGCACCTGTCCCATTGACCGCCATCAAATGTGATGAGTTTGCTATATTTTGCTATTTATATGTTGGTTAAATAGCTGCAGTTTTCTTAAACATCATCTCATAGATTAATGAAAATTGTAGCTTGTATATTATCTTTCAACCCTTAACGATAAATATCGTATATCTTTCGGGCCAGCCAAAGTTTCGAAATTTTGTATTTATAACCAACCCGATTCTTCTTTTTCGGCACATTAGTGTTTTGATAGTCAATGAGCTACATTATCAACTCTTTCATAGTTCTAGGAAATTGTATAAACCAAGCATAATTATATTGGGTATTTGAAGTTAGTCGGAAGTCCATGTCCATGACATCTAAAATAATATTTTGGAAATCCTTGCATATATCACCCAGAAATGTGTTATTTCTCTCCTTTATATTGGTTCATTATTTGCCTTGCATTATCAAGATGATTACTTTTGATGATTATACGTTTGTAAAATCTATCACATTCAGTTTTTTTCCGCATTGGACAAAGCGCCCATCGGATTAAACACTTTACCCCAAACTATAAATTCCTTATGCAGAAATATGAGGCTAAAATGTTTTGGCATGTGCTATTCGACAGTCTATCTAATAATTATTAGATAAATGGTGGAAGTTGCATTCTGTTCATGTTAAAAATGCCACTGAGAAGCAGTTATATATATGGGGCCCGCTTTGCCCTGGTCACCCCTACTATCGATAACATGACCCCATTACGTAAGTTCAGCATATATGATTCAAACATCTCACGCAGTGCATATAAGACATTCTCTCCCCACAGAGGCAGATCAAGTCATGTTGATTTAGCCTCTTTTATATTACACCGAGTTTGAGGGATAGAATGGGAGATGCCTGATTGGAGGCAATCAAAATTAGTTGTGCAATCAGTGACGCTGTTCTTTAATCTGAAACAAGGCAAAGGCATTGTGATATGAACCACCCTTTCCATGCGAGAAGCCTTGTCATTTGATAGGGAAATTCAAATGTATTGTGATGAAAGTTTTTCCGCCAGGGGAAACTGCCGGAACCGACGGATTTCGGCGTAATAGAACAGAGGCTAAATCAACATGACCCGATCTGCCTCTGTGGGGAGAGAATGATTTAGACATAGCAAATACATAATTAGAATTAAAAAGATCAAGTTAATTGTGTGTGTGTTAGTGTTAAGGTCTTGATTATCCACGTTACAGGGCGCCGTGCTTGTGAATTTCTACAGGGTGAAACGAGGTCAACTGTTGACCTAGCTCGAACAGAATATTAACTTTCCAAATATTTGCTGTAATAGAATCAGCTTTACCTTCAGAAAAAAAGTCAAGATGATATAACAAAATGGGAGATTTTTGTCCCGGGGAGCCGTTTTGGGTAAGAAATATTCAAATGTTCAAACATTATGTATTCAAACAACTCTTTTATGATTTATGATTAATTAATTTGATTTTAATCTTTCACATAAACACATTATAAGCATGACTGATTGACGATAAAAGAAGGTGGATGGTTTATATAAAGGGGGAAACCAATCTGAGCAAGTCTCGTTTTACGTCAAGCCTGTTACCTTGATAATGAATTCTTGAATAGTTCAGTTTTTGGCACACTTTGATAAGCACTAGCGACATCCGATCACGATATGGAGTATACATTAGTAGATTGTACAGCCGATAGTGTTTATTATTTAATATTCAATACACAAAATATTTTCTTTACCAAACTTCATCAATATTTATCAAAATTTAGAAACAATGGGTCATGGTTCCAGAACCATACTTTCTAAGGTATAACCAGATATGTTTGTTAGCTACCTTGCACTATATATAGTAAAAATTATATAGAAATAGTAAACATTGGATGGTTCAGACTGGACCAATCTTCTTTAAAGGGGCAGTAGCACGTTTTTAGGGGGAATATAAGGTGATGTCAGGAAAATGAAAATAAATCGTTCCAAATGAAAGACAATGTATTTAAACTAAATGGAGCAGTAATAATTCAAATATATAACGTAAGGTTCAGCCATGCGATTCCTTTTTCTTACAAAAATGAATTAAAGGTGTTCACAAAAAAATGGCCGCCAATGGATTTTATGTAAATCCTCATACTTTGTCCTCTGATTATGGTTGATTGGCTTGTGTAATGTGATTGTTGACACTGTCAATATAATACATTAGGCATTTACTTACCATTATAAGTGCAATTTTTAAAATATAAAATTATCAAAAAACGTGCTACTGTCCCTTTAATACGAAGAATTCATTTCGACCATTATGTGGGTCTTGTCAAGTATCTACAGAATGTGGATTGAATATGAAAACTTAGATTAACACGACCGTTATGCAAACCAAAATAATTATTTTACCACTTTTATGCTTCACCCTCACTGAATATAACAGATTGATTTAAAAGCAGTGTTACGTTGTTACGATGATTGAAAAATCCTTCGTTGTTATAAAGTATTGTGGTGTCTGTTGGTAGATAGGGACAGGGTATTATATAAATCTGTTATAATCTTCTTCATGAAATGTATCTGTAAAATCTTGTGTACAAGTTGGTAATTATTAACTGGTATTTTTTCAACAAGCTCCGTTGTACGTCAAGGCTGCATTTTGAGCCCAAGCTTGTTCATCTTTTTTATTAATGAACTTGCTACAGAAATCAGTAAATCTTGTAAACATGGTGTTGGTAATATTTTGATGTTACTATTTGCTGATGATGTCAACATGTTTCCATTCAGTATATTTGGTTAACAACAACAACTCAATGTTTTACATAAAATGGGGTTGAGTGTAAATATTGAGAAGACAAATATCATTGTATTCAGAAATGGAAGTGAGTTAAAAGAGAATGAAACATGGTATTATGGTTATACAAAACTTTAAATTGTTACATAGTAGGAATATTTGGGTTGAATATTCTCTTCCAGACTAAACAGGTCAGTAGCTTGTAAAAGCTTAGCTTCACAACCCTGTAAGGCTGCAAAATGTGTTATACCATATATTGTATTTAATTATTTAAAAAGAATCCTACTGTTACCTTCAAACAGCATGAAATATTTTCGACTCTTAAATATTGTCAATTCTTCTACATGTATATGGCTCAGAAATTTTAGGTACGAAATACTTTTATTCCATAAAAAACGTACATGCAACATACAATGAATATTTTCTAAATTGGGAAAGTATGTATCAAATAAAGCTGTATTAGAGCAAATTGGTCGTTGTAATTTAGAGAAAGTAGACTAAGAGTTGTAAAATATTGGTTGAAATTATCAAGAATGGATTCCTGTAGATACCCTAGACAAACCTATCTTCTTTTCAAAGCTGCAAGATGACATTGGAAGAAAAAATTTGGCATATGAAGCTAGGCAATTGCTTATTTTCGACTGGATTTTCTTTTGTACGGATTTCGCAAGAGGTTGGCAATGAAAACAAGTTTTTATTTGTCTTCAATCAACGCCTTCAAGATATTTATTTCCAGGAATGGTCTATGTCAATTAATAGCTCAAAATATCTAGGACACTATTATTTTCATATTCATTTGAAGGTATTCATTGTAAGAAATGTCACCGCCACATGTACCACATAATTCATCAACTGTACTTGTACTATAGGCCTTTAGGTCTGAACTACTGAATAAACGAATCTGAATCTGAATCAGAGACAGGGTATTGTTAAAATCTAAAATCTACTGTCAAAACGATATCTCCTAGGCAAATTCTCACCCATCCTCCTACGCAAAAATTAAAACACCTGTTTCCGAACTGCTCCTTAGCTTACTGTGAGAGAAAGTCAAATAAAAAAGTAACTGGAGGTTGCTACCAATTGCCTGTAGGGGCGCTGATATCAGCACAGAAAACTCAAGGGTCGGCAGCAAGGCATAAAACTGTCATTTCGGAAACAGGCGTTTTAGGCTTTGCGTAGGAAGATGATTCTCACCGAGCAATATCTCACCTGTAACCCAGCTTTACAACAACGGTTTCACACAGTCAAACACTAGTTATCAAACTTAGAAACATGGAGTGTTTGAAGAAGGAGTATATTTTTGGTCTGAAGAAATTATCCATCATCCTATTTATTAAATTTTGAAACTTTTTTTGTAATTATTATGTAATCTCTACGCAGGACAGCAACCTGACCCTTAGCAGCTCATGGCCTCGACTCAGCCAGTGTTTCATCGACACTGCACTGGTTTGGGCGCCATGTGGGGGGCTCTGGGTGGCCACGCCCATCTACGTCGTCTATCTCTCCACGTTGGTCAGTCGGCCTTACAAACACACACCTTTACAGCAGGTTAAACTTGTAAGTCTTTGATATCTTCTTATTGGCCACAAGCCCTTACAAACAAGTAGGTTACGCCTATCTATGTCTTATATCTCTCCTTGTTGGCCAATTGAGCTATTGTTTACAAAAAGGTGAAACTTTTAAGTCTTCTATATCTTCTTATCGGTCACAAAGCCATTTTTGTTTCAACACCTTTAATTCATTCTGTGAAAGAAAAGATAATGGCTGAAATTTACATTATATATTTGATTTATTACTGCTTCATTTAGTTTAGATACATTCTATTTCAATTGGAACCATTTATTTTAATTTCCCGACAACATCTTTATTCCCTTTGAAAACGTGCTACTGCCTCTTTGACTACTAAGTCCCATAATCCTTTTAAGACACAATATGAATTTTAGTATCTTTAGTTTGCAGGTATCATGCTGTGTATCCTTGGCACAATCGATATCATCAGCGCGTTCTCAGAGAAACATAAACGAGAAGAATCCGTCTACATCAACGCGGATATCCTGGCTCCTATGGTTAGAACGTTCACATTTGTAAGTGCCAAAATCAAAAGTAATAATGAAAGTTTTATATTTCATGTTTGGGAGTTCCCAGTCTAAGTAAACCTAGCCTCAATATTATCCGGTTCACTCCTATACTGAGGCTAGAAAGGTCTCGAAGAGGGTCGCGTAAGCCGATCTTTCTGCGACCTATGACCCTCCAACGTTGTACGTGCAAATGCAGACTATTGTGGCTTGATAAGATGAGTTCTGATTGGTCAAATAGAAAGGTCGGCTGACGCGACTCTCTTCTAGGCCTTTCTAGACTCAGGATAGGAGTGAAACGGATAATATTGAGGCTAGGTTTACTTTGACTGGGGAATTCCAGGATAACTATCCACAGGAACAAGGGGAAGTATAAACAGCTGGCATCTCGTGAAATATATTGAACTTCTTTTATAAGTATGTAGTATTAAGGAATGATTTCCTTTAAACGCTCACTGATGAAAAACACAATTTGAAATAGTTTCTTTACAACCACCTTAAAACCATAACTGAATCATTTTCATTTGGTAGGACTTAAGCCTTGTTTATACGGCGGCCTTTACATATATGCAAATTTGCTCAGGGTAGTATATATACACACGTGTGTAACAGTATGTTTGCTATGCGTTCATAGGGGTTTTGTGTCGCCTAAGCAGTTGGGTTTTCAGTGCTTACGATACATATCATTCGCCAATTATCATGGAGAGAGTAAGGGGTTTTCAGCTTTCCTGAGACACAGTAAATGTCCATTTTACGTTATATATATAATAATTGTCTAATATTTAGCATGGCCAATTTTGGGGAATGTCGAAGAAAGCTGCGATCAGGTAAGTGGTTTGAAGATGGTGTTTTGAATATTAATGATTCAGACTTGCTTCAAAATGAGGAGAGAAACTATGCATATGATTTGCAAAAAACTAAAAGACGATCTATCGCCTTCAGATCACACTGTGGAAAAGCCCATAGATATTGAAACAAGGTTGCAATTGCGATAAAGCTCTAAAAAAAGGGTTGATGTAAGATTGAGGCGAAATTTTCTAACTTCAATATAAACTTCTTGGAATGTTATGGAATTATAAGATCAGTGAATAAATACCCTATTGGGTGTTAAAAAGGATTCAAACTTGGAAATAACAAATGATACAAATATTTCTATAACTAATCTTTTCGCTTGCAAAAAAAGGTTCACAGAAATACTATTATGTCATAACTCAAACTGAGGATAATATGAAAGCCATTGAAAATGAGAAGAACAACTCTTAATCATAGTAAACTGGCCAAGCCTTTTCGTTAAAGCACACAAAACTACCCCATATCCTAAACTAAGATAGTTTTAGCTCAGATTGCTCCAAAAAAATCTACCTGTTAATACATTCTTAATTAAGATGCACATTGTTTACAATAATTGATGTACTATTTGCAAGGCTGGACCAGAAACTTTAAAACATCTTTGTTGGGACTGTAGGGGAAGCAAAACGTTTTGGAACAAATTTTCAGAATGGATTGAATCAAAGTGCCAACATGCACGTAATATAGATCTCTCTGTAGACTTAATCCTTTTTGGATATTCTTCAAATTTTGAAAGTGATAATATCTTGGATTTGATACATTTTCAATACGAGGTGAAATTCTACTATCAGATAGAAAAAAGTGGACACTTTTGCAAATCAAATCCATATCGAATTCTATCAGAAATGGACTTTTAATGAAAATCTTTTCTAATTTCATTCTACTATAATTGTCTACATATCTTTAAGCCTGTGTATAGTGTGCATGACAATGTGTTAATGCTCTAGGTTATTTTTTGGTATTGTATTATTGTATACTACCCATAGTCATGCTTTAATTTTCCAGGAATTAAAAAAAAAAGAAATTTGCTAACCCTGAGCAAAGTTGCTACACGTTCATACAGCGAGACTTACTAAGGGTAGTAAAATAATTGACATTTACTCACGGTAGTATCGCATTTCCACCTGCCCCTGACTAGGTGCAAATTTGCTTACGGTAGTGAAAAATTTGCTTTCGGTAGTAACATATACATATTTGCAAATGCGTCCATACGGCGAATTTTACTCATATGAGCAAATTTGCACATGTGTAATGATTTACTCATATGCAAACGCTCGCCGTATAAACAGGGCTTAAGATGCAATGCTTTTAATGGATAATGACGAGAAGTCATATTGAAGGTGCATAATATTGTAAAACTGTTGTAGTGTGGTTAAGTCTAGTCTGTCATCCAGGCCCTAAAGCGAAAATATTAAATTAATGACCAACCAAGTCTAGAAAAGTACAGCAAGTCTAGATTGCTCAACTTTGCTCTGAAGTTAAAGCATCTTCTGGACTAAAATTATTGTCAATTTTGAAAAAAATACTTCTGAGACTAAATGTTAAGTCTAGGTTAAGTCAATAGTTTGGATGTATATCAACGATGATTATGATGAGAAAATTCAAAAGAAATTTATTCATCGTAATTTTATGATTTATTCCATATTTCATAATCTCATATTGATTCAACTGACCAGATCCTGGCTGTGGTGCTGGTCGTGCTGGAGAGGAGGAAGGGTTTGATCACTTCCGGTGTCTTGTTCCTCTTCTGGTTCTTCATGGCAGTGATCAACATTGTCCCCTTCTACACCAATATCATACTCCAGGTACCCTCTTTATTCTGTTAGAGATTTATCCTCACAAACTGAAGTCTGAGGTTTTGCTAAAATCGGAGTTTTTACTCAAATTTGCCAAAATTGAAGGAATTGAACTCAACTTAAGTAAAAAACAAAATGTTTGAGTCACCTAGACAGGTATTGAGTGATTATTTGAGATCAAATGACGTATATGAGATGGGGACAACATGTCAGAGAAACGGGAACAGAATCATTGGATAAGTAAGTGATCGATCTCGACTTTAGTAAAATGTTATTAAAACTGTACAGCATAGCAATGATGAAAATGATTATAATGATGATGATGATGATGACGATGATGACGACGATGACGACGTTGACCTTATTTGTTTACCGCCCGTGTCGACGTGTGCATGCTCATGGCGTTTAAAATAATCATTCCGTCTTGGTTCCTTCTTAATCATCAGGTAATAACGATCGTATATACAAATATTAGGGAAATTTGTGCTGGCAAATCAGAATGATGTGAACTGGCTGAATATGATGATTGTTTGATGTTACAGACATTCAGGGAGGATATGACGTCATTCTGCGTGTTCTACATCTCCTACGTCATCACGCTAGTCCAATTTGTAGCTCACTGCTTTGCAGAGAAGTCAGAGGATGACATCACTTCTACGGTAAGTTTGATATTAAGAAAATCATCCCACCGAGGGTTCATCAGAAAATGTTAACCATAAGGACCACACTCACCAGAAAGAATATAGCAGTGTGTCTGCCCGACAAGCAAACCGAAGCAAAATTGTCAACAAGAGCATTGTTGGAAAAGAAGTCCTTATCACAAAACCTTCTATCACATAACTCCAAAAGCAACCAAAGTGGTTCCTGCACAATAATGTCTGGTTACACGGTTTTGTGAGAACACCAGGGAATGTAACAAAAATGGATCATGTCTTCCTTTTTTCAAAGGGGTCTAATGCCAGGGTATGTATGATTTTTAATACGAATTTCTGCTGGTTCCGCTTCAAAGCTATATTGCACTTCTTCTTCTACAAATCCCTGGCATACTTTTCCCTAATATAAATCGAATCACATCAAACCATAAATATATATTTATCAATCAAAGCATTGTTTCGTTGGCCAGCATCCGTTTCTTTTAAAATTCACATTACTTTGATTCTCTTCCAGTTTCCTTGTCCAGAAGTTGAATCCTCCTACCTCTCCAGACTGACCTTTTACTGGACAACAGGGCGAGTCTTCATAACCTATCCTTCTTCATTCTTCCCACATTGACTCTGTTACAACTAAGCCATATTTTGCTATCAGGAAGACAAGGAATCTAATTTATGTTTGACCCTTTGGTCCGGAATAAGAGTCTTAAGAACCACGCCCGAAAAAACTGCGAACGTCTTCTCCAGAAGCAAATGGCTTAGAAATGTTTTGTGCACAGAATCATCAGCTTATTGTCATTATGAACCGTAGGTTTGGAAACGCTTTTGCCTTTAACATGAAGCCCATGCGAAAGCCTGATAAGCTACAGAGTCAATTACACAATTTTCTTTGATTTACAAAAAGTACAGATTATAACATCACTTCATCTGTTACAAGTAGAATCTTCTGTAGATTGGTTTCGTCATTTTTAACAGGAAATCCTTTATCTAATATTCTGAATAGGAAAGTGTTTATTATATGCATTGATTACAAATCTATAGGCCTTCAAACATGATACATTCGAGATGTTCGAGTTCTTTACTTTAGAATTGCGTAACATGACATATTGGTGCCGATTTGCAAGATGCCTTTTCACCACAACCTGGAAACACCTTAGTGTTCTTTGTCCTTAATCCAACCTTCCATTCAGAGGTAATCTTTGTTCTTTTCCAAACCTTCCATTCAGCGGCATTTTTTGTTCTTTTCCAAACCTTCCATTCAGCGGTAATCTTTGTTCTTTTCCAAACCTTCCATTCAGCGGCATTCTTTGTTCTTTTCCAAACCTTCCATTCAGCGGTAATCTTTGTTCTTTTCCAAACCTTCCATTCAGCGGCATTCTTTGTTCTTTTCCAAACCTTCCATTCAGAGGTAATCTTTGTTCTTTTCCTAACCTTCCATTCAGCGGTATTCTTTGTTCTTTTCCTAACGTTTCAGTCAGAGGTATTCCTTGTTCTTTTCCTAACGTTTCAGTCAGAGGTATTCCTTGTTCTTTTCCAAACCTTCCATTCATAGGTATTCTTTAATCTTTTCCTAACCTTCCATACAGAGTAATCTTTGTTCTTTTCCAAACCTTCCATTCAGCGGTAATCTTTGTTCTTTTCCAAACCTTCCATTCAGCGGCATTCTTTGTTCTTTTCCAAACCTTCCATTCAGCGGTAATCTTTGTTCTTTTCCAAACCTTCCATTCAGCGGCATTCTTTGTTCTTTTCCAAACCTTCCATTCAGCGGTAATCTTTGTTCTTTTCCAAACCTTCCATTCAGCGGCATTCTTTGTTCTTTTCCAAACCTTCCATTCAGAGGTAATCTTTGTTCTTTTCCTAACCTTCCATTCAGCGGTATTCTTTGTTCTTTTCCTAACGTTTCACTCAGAGGTATTCCTTGTTCTTTTCCTAACGTTTCAGTCAGAGGTATTCCTTGTTCTTTTCCAAACCTTCCATTCATAGGTATTCTTTAGTCTTTTCCTAACCTTCCATACAGAGTAATCTTTGTTCTTTTCCTAACCTTCCATACAGAGTAATCTTTGTTCTTTTCCTAACCTTCCATACAGAGTATTCTTTGTTCTTTTCCTAACCTTTCATTCAGAGGTATTCTTTAGTCTTTTCCTTACCTTCAATTCAAAGGTATTCTTTGTTCTGTTCTTAAACCTTCAGTTTAGTGGTATTCTTTATTCTTTTTCTAACCTTCAATCAAGACTGAGGTATTCCACATAATACCTTCCATGTTTCTCCAATACCACAGACTGATGCTGGAGGGTTACAAGAAGTCGCTCACGGAGCTTGACGTGTACGACCTTCACCCTCGGGAACAATCTGATAACGTCATCAGAAAGTTTGACCAGGCGGTGGACAGTATCAGGGTATTGACCAAACCAAGGTTAATGAAGGAAGGTAGTGTTAGGTGGGTTGAGAAATATGTAATTATACTTTAAGTAAAGTGAACATGTATTATAACTTTTCAATTACCAATAAAGTGAACTCCATCGCCAAAGTTAATCCCTTCTCTTCCCACAGAGGCAGATAAAGTCTTGAATAATTTTTGTTTGGTAGAATGGAAGATGTCTGATTGGAGGCAATCAAAATTAATTATGCAATCAGCGACGCTGTCCAAAATTCATTATTTTGGCTACTGAATCATGTAAAAGGCATATTGTGGTAAGAACCACCCATTCTAAACGAGAAACAATTGCCATTTGCTAAAAACAATCAAACGGATAGTGAGGCAAGTTTTTTCCGCCATTGGAAACTGTCAGAACCCACGGATTTTGTCTAATAAGAACAGAGGCTCGATGAACATTTCATGACTTGACCTACCTCTGTTGGGTGGGAATGAAGTTAAACATTTGTAACAGAACACATATTGTAACAGTCAAGTGTTACAAGCAGGAGTGATCGCCCTTGAAAAACTTTTGCAGGTACACAGATAGCACAACATCTCTGAGTATCGGTTACCATGCCAACAGAAAGCATGAGAGCAAGCCTTTAGGAGCTGAAGACACGGAGAGCACGCCCCTCCTGAGCAGTGAGAGGGGGTCACCACGGTCAGTCAGACCTGATCACGGTCCGATGCCTCCACTCTGGAGGATCCTGTGCAGGATGTTCGTGGTAGATGCTCTCCTTGCTCAGATCTGGAAGGTGGTCAGTGATGTCCTCATGCTCTCCAGTCCGCTCATCCTCCGGTGAGTGGTTTAAGTCAAAGACCCACTCCATGATTATCATCATTTATTGTCTAGCTTTGATGGGAACATAAATGGCATATTCCATGATATATATCCTTCCCCAAAAGCCAATTATATGATAAATTTGTGTTTCAGTGGTAGGGTGAAGAAAGATTGTTGAAGAAGACAAAAATAACCCCTTTAATCAGATCTATGATTGGACAGGGAGCCGGCAAAGCTTCTTTAGTTAGACAAGAGTAATTCTATGAATGAGCAACTGCTTTATTGAACAGTAGCGACCTTTCGGTGTAGATTCTTAGCCTTGATCTCTGTTCATAGATGGCCGGAAACGGAAAGTTTGTAAAGCTTCGGCTAAACGACGTTAAGTGTAATCATGTTTGTTCTTTGTGAGTGTTTTGACAGTGTCCCAGTTGATGTTGTGTTGTGGGAATTTGATGATGTGTTCTGAAATAGCTGATTTTGCGTCTGCTTTGATGGTGGATGTATTATGTTCTTTGTTGCGAATGTTGAGTGGCCTTGATGTTTCCCCGATGTAGTTGCTGCCGCAGTCGCAGCTTGTCTTGTCTTTCACTTCTAGAATGCCACTGAAACAGCTCGTTTCTTTAGTTGTGGAAATAGTGAAACCAAGGAACACACGATTTCACTCGTGCTACTGCATTCTAGGTTTTGAAGATATTTGGAGATGTTATACACAAAGTGTTACATATGTCATGGTGTTATATATGTCATGTTCCTTAAGTCGAAGTTGACAGCTTGGCACAACTTTGTTACATGATATTACCTTTTCATCTCCAAGTAACCGTCAAATATGGATCCTTATTTGATCATCCTGTTATTTACAAACGTTAAATAGGCAATCGCAAGTACAATTTCAAAGCTATTTTATGTTAAGCCATATATCAAGCGGAAGGAATTATTATCTTGAAGGAATTGTACTTTCAGACCTGCAAATAAGCTTTCCTCGCGACCATATATGTCCGTACTTCCCTTATTCAGGTACCCGAATGTATAGATCTGGGTCGACTGAGTGCAATGTTGTTGAAGTGCCTTGCCCAAAGAACACAATGTTACTATTTTTGTTATGAACAGAGCTCTGATAGACTTCGCCACGGACCTCACAGTGTTTCTACTTTTGTAATGAACAGAGCCCTGATAGACTTCGCCACGGACCTCAACAGCCCAGAGTGGGTTGGGTACCTCCTGTCTCTCGCTCTCCTGGTCAGTGTAACGATCCAGGCTATCACCTGCCATGTTCTCAACCACTACTCCATGGCCATCGGCATCAGGGTCAGGGCCGCTCTCATATCCGCCATCTTCAGGAAGGTCAGGTTACGTTTTCAATAGCAGTGTGTAAAATCTTGAGATTTTGAATGCATAAAGTTGTTTTCATAAGTTCTTGAATTTTACGCTATAGCCATTGAGATAGAATCAGGGCATATGAGATTTGTACAAAAACAAGAAACTGATAAATATTAATATTTTGCTATTTTGAAATCTTGTTATATCCTTCAGAAGATGCACATTTAAAGTACTCTTAGCAAAGATCTTTAAAGTACTAAAACAAAAGACGTTCTAAACGAATCCAAGTGTTACTTGTATAAAGAAGACTATAAGTCAGCTAACTATATTAAATTTCAATTTAATTTCAAATTGAATCAAACATAACACAAGTTTTGCCAAAACGGATAAAACATTGCACGATTGAGAAAAATTATATCCACAGGGTCTCACAATAAACAACGAGGCGAGTAAAGAATGCACCGCCGGTGAAATAGTAAACCTGATGTCCGTTGACGTCACTCGAATCCAGAAGTACACTGAGCAGTTGTACTGGATATGGGCAGCTCCAGTGGAGGTGATCGTGTGTCTCTATCTCCTCTACACTACTCTTGGAGACGCCATGTTTGCTGGGCTCGCCTTCCTCCTCGTCACCATAGCAACCAACATCGTGCTGATGACCCGGATGGGAGGTCTGCAGGCCCAGCTGATGCGCATCAAGGATAAGAGGATAAGGCTGGTGAATGAGGTCCTTAATGGCATCAAGGTAAGTTGTCGAAATGGTTTGTCAGGATTATGTCGCTCTTGTAATGATGGATATGACCGAGAATCAGTCATCCTGTCTGAGGGTACGAACGTTACGATAATTCCACTAATCTGTCGGATAAGTGGAGTTAGCGTAACGTTCGTACCCTGAGACAGGATGAGAATCAGTTAATTATTTGAGGCACTGGCAACAATCGGTTATGTTGCCAATGACAGAACCATTGGCGTAAAAAAGGCAATAGTTGGGGTGTAGGTGATCAGAGAATAATAATTTTCTTCATAGGTGAAAAATTATCAAATGAGGTGCATTTACTTTCAAATTTGTGGCAATGACACTTCGCATTTGCCTAATGAATTAGAAACATCAAATTATGATTTTCAAAGCAAATATGTCAAAGTTTATGGAACGACCACGCGACCTTAATAGAATCTAAAGCGATACATAAGGGTCCAATTTTTATAAGCCCGTTTTGCGTTGAAATGGTCATTGATAAATCATAAAGAATGGTGCAGTTTTTGACATAAGTAATGGAATCACTTGCTTCCTACAACTATAAATTCTTTATCAACCACTTTGTTCATTACCCTCCTTTTCATTGCCCAAGAAGGACCAAGAACTAGCCAAGAAACACTGTGTGAAATGAATAAAGAAGTCGTCATCCATATCATTGTCTTGTATAACTACACCAACTTCTAAATGCCCTTGAATAATTTAACCTTGTATCTTAGTACTAAAAAGCCAAAGAAATAGACATAAGAAATATACCTTATATAGTTGGTGATCCCGAAAACAGGAAACAAACATTTATGTTCGATGTAACCATAGCATTTGAAGTTTTAATCATCGTTGACTGTTGTCGGTAGATTCTGAAACTTTATGCATGGGAAGAATCGTTCCGGGACAAGATAGACAGGATCAGACGGAGAGAGTTGCAGATCATCTGGAAGATTGCTGTCCTACAGGCAGTGCTCATAGCCTTGTCTGTCATCACGCCCTTCTGTGTAAGTAATAAATATACCCAAACTTCACGAGGTGTATCGCTCAATATACCTCTTGTTTGAATCGTGGGAGCGGTAGAGGAGCCGAGGATCCACGATTCAAACAGGAGGTATATTGAGTGATGCACCGAGGGAAGGGTGGGTATATCTGACCTATACCCCAATCAGGTCGAGTTATATTTGATGAAAAGAGCTACCCATTCTTCTCTATGTATATATATGACTTGACGAAACTTGATCCAAAAATATAAACAATATACTATTCTTATTACGTTTTAAAAAACATTAACTGACTTCATTACGTTAAAATTTGGTACAAACTAGTAGCTATACATACTAGGCTTATATTGGAGAATACAACAACCCAGGCATGACACAACAAAAAGTACCGCTACCTGAATCAAGCCTCAGTAGCTTAGTTGATAGAGGCGTCGAGTCGCAACATTAAGGACCCTGGTTCGATTCCCACTTTGATCATTAACATTTCTAAAAAAATTCTAAATTTTACAACTCTGAGTTATTAACATTATGGAAATGAGTTTTGTAATCCGTTGAATTTTATTCTGTATTTAGCACATATCGAGGAAAACACAAATATCAAAATGGTTATGTGATTTACTCTTCCATTTCACTAAAACCAACAGATGTCCGTACCACATTAGTTCATTGAAATAAGATCTCACGAAAGTGGTATCTACTATGTCACCGCCATTCTGTCAACAGAACAGCCGCGCAATGCAATGTGTACTACATTTTAGATTTAAACGTTTTTCTATCTTGCACTCATCAAATCATGAAAACATGGACTCATATATACATTAACAAAAATAAAAATGCAATTTTCCGATGGTATTTTCAGGTAACGTTATTTATTTGTTCTCTGTGAATATGCTTTCAATATTGGGAAGTCGCGATTGTTTTGAAAGGTTTTTGCACCGATCAGATTTGTGTGACACGAAGTGTTGGAATGTTTTGCTATGTTGCCCCGCACTTTGGTAAAACTTTGGTCATTAACATTTCTATAAAAAAATCTAAATTTTACAACTCTGTGATTTGCCAAAGTTGAAAATCTCTATACCTGTCTTAATGTGGGTGTGCAAAAAAGAATAGGTGTATTAGAAAAGTTGTGGTGTATCGGTCAATATACCCACAGTTAGAACAAAGAAAACCTTGGCAATGAGACCGGAAGTGGGGTATAAGTAGCATTACGTAGATCAGCTGTGTGTGGGCTAACGTATTTTAACAATGTGTCCTATGGACGAACGTAAGGTAACAAAGTGTGTTTTGGACCATTTAAGTAACATTAGATATACTGTATGTAGATTAATGTAACGTAAAACTATTACCTTTGGACGATGTAGGTAGAATTACGTAGATTAGCTTTTTTTGAGACTAACGTAACGTAAAAATATGTCCTCTGGACGATGTAGGTAGAATTACGTAGATTAGCTTTTTTGAGACTAACGTAACGTAAACATGTGTACGTATTTTACTGTTTCGTTCCAGTGCTCATTTGCTTCCTATCTAATGTCGGATGTTGGTAATGCATACTAAGAATTTCACACCCAGTTTCTTACTCATATGATATACTTGGTCCTGAAAAAAATCTCTTTTAGTTACCTTTTCATATAATTGCTCATTCCTTCTCACTGCCGGTGACATACAATTTAAATTATATTATATTATGTAAGCACTCAACATACGAACGTTCATAAAATTAGCCAAGCAAGGTGATACATCATATCTGACCCGTCTTAGATTTTTTTACCCAAAAATCACATACTTTCTACCTTCCATCCTCGATCGAGTGGGAAACTCACCCCTTTATTATTTATTACCCATATGGTTAAAAGTAGTGACATATTATGATCTCGCTCTCGCTCGGGTAATACAAAAATTCACACTCTTCTCGTAAAGTCATTTGACACACTGCCTTTGGTAATAATCTCTATGTATTAACCAGGCTGACATGTGCACATAGCTATGAAGGATATATCAAGATGTATCAATTATAGCTATCAATCATATATCAAGATGTATCAAATATAGCTATGAAGCATATATCAAGATGTATCAATTATAGCTACATGTATGAAGGATATAGCATGATGTATCAATTATAGCTATGAAGCATATATCAAGATGTATCAATTATAGCTACATGTATGAAGGATATAGCATGATGTATCAATTATAGCTATGAAGCATATATCAAGATGTATCAGTTATAGCTACATGTATGAAGGATATAGCATGATGTATCAATTATATCTATGAAGCATATATCAAGATGTATCAGTTATAGCTACATGTATGAAGGATATAGCATGATGTATCAATTATAGCTATGAAACATATATCAAGATGTATCAATTATAGCTACATGTATGAAGGATATAGCATGATGTATCAATTATAGCTATGAAGCATATATCAAGATGTATCAATTATAGCTTTGAAGCATATATCAAGATGTATCAATTATAGCTATGAAGCATATATCAAGATGTATCAATTATACCTATGAATGATATGTCAAGATGTATCACTTATAGCTATGAAGCATATATCTAGATGTATCAATTATAACTATGAAGCATATATCAAGATGTATCACTTATAGCTATGAAGCATATATCATTTTGTATCAATTATAGCTATCAATCATATATCAAGATGTATCAATTATAGCTATGAAGCATATATCAAGATGTATCACTTATAGCTATGAAGCATATATCATTTTGTAGCAATTATAGCTATCAATCATATATCAAGATGTATCAATTATAGCTTTGAAGCATATATCAAGATGTATCACTTATAGCTATGAAGCATATATCAAGATGTATCACTTACTGCTATTAAGCATATATCAAGATGTATCACTAACTGCTATTAAGCATATATCAAGATGTATCAATTATACCTATGAAGGATATATCAAGATGTATCACTTACTGCTATTAAGCATATATCAAGATGTATCACTAACTGCTATGAAGCATATATCAAGATGTATCAATAATAGATAGCTATGAAGCACATATCAAGATGTATCAATTATACCTATGAAGGATATATCAAGATTATCACTTACTGCTATGAAGCATATATCAAGATGTATCAATCATAGCTATGAAGGATATATCATGATGTATCAATTATAGCTATGAAGCATATATCATGATGTATCAATTATAGCTATGAAGGATATATCATGATGTATCAATTATACCTATGAAGGATATATCAAGATGTATCCGTTATAGCTTTGAAGCATATATCAATATGTATCAATTATAGATAGCTATGAAGCATATATCAAGATGTATCACTTATAGCTATGAAGCATATATCAAGATGTATCACTTACTGCTATGAAGCATATATCAAGATGTATCAATTATACCTATGAAGCATATATCAAGATGTATCACTTACTACTATTAAGCATATATCAAGATGTATCACTTACTGCTATGAAGCATATATCAAGATGTATCACTTACTGCTATTAAGCATATATCAAGATGTATCACTTACTGCTATGAAGCATATATCAAGATGTATCACTTACTGCTATGAAGCATATATCAAGATGTATCACTTACTGCTATGAAGCATATATCAAGATGTATCACTTACTGCTATGAAGCATATATCAAGATGTATCACTTACTGCTATGAAGCATATATCAAGATGTATCACTTACTGCTATTAAGCATATATCAAGATGTATCACTTACTACAATTAAGCATATATCAAGATGTATCACTTACTACTATTAAGCATATATCAAGATGTATCACTTACTGCTATTAAGCATATATCAAGATGTATCACTTACTGCTATGAAGCATATATCAAGATGTATCACTTACTACAATTAAGCATATATCAAGATGTATCACTTACTGCTATTAAGCATATATCAAGATGTATCAATTTACATGTTTTATGCTCTGTACATATCGAGGATTGTGATGACAACAGTTGTTTCTATGTTTACAGGTTGGATTATTCACATTCGTCACCTTCATATTCCTAAACGATTCCCACACCCTAGATGCGGCCACCGCGTTCGTTGGCTTGTCCCTCTTCAATACCATGAAGACTCCTCTCTCACTCGCTCCCAGATTCTTCAGTGATACCGCCAAGGTTAGATGTACCTTCCTGTGAATTATTTTATTTTCTTAGGCTTTTATTCAATCAATCTACACTTGCAAAATTAGGTCCTAGACTGTACTAAAGGCTCCTAGTTAATATTCAATCAGGTAGCAGGACTAAGCCTTGGTTCCGGGCCCCAAAACATTGCAGTTGAAATGATATCAATATGATTGTACAAAATTATACAAATATTAACAGTCTTCAAATTTCTCAAAATTGTCTATTTACTAAATGCCATTACCTGTGCAATTCAGGTTAACGTTGTTCAAACAGTCATGAAGAGAAACATAGGCATTCGATGCCTCAAAATTTGGTTTGAAAACGTGAACCTGTGTCCCTTACCATCAACAAAGACGTGTTCATTCATATATTTCTCTTCCTTTTAATTTCAACTTCTCTAAGTCTAAAATGTCTCGAAGGGTTTGTTTAAGCATTTTCCATTCCTCGTTCAATATTGTTTGAGGGTCAATTTTAAAATAATTTGACTTCTAAAAGAGACCAACTTCTCAGAAACGTTTGCAAAACATGCACACATGAAGAAGAAGACAAATAATGAAATTATATGTGCTGTACGTTTATTTCTATTTTAGCCCTCAATCTATGTTATTGACTTGTCTGGCCTTTTATCATATTTGGTCTTGATGTCAAGTAGTATGATATTCATTTATCAATATGATCATTGTAAAGTATTGATGCAACTGCTTCATTTACAGTGTTTTATAAGTGTGGGGCGAGTTAACAGATTCCTACAGTTGCCCGACCTGAAAAGAAAATCACACATCACCAAAGAAGATGGTAATTCTTTTATTACCCATTTTGTTGTCATAAAGCCTTGTTCGTGACGTCAGTGTGGTCGACCGTTGCAAGAGAAGCTGCCCGTATTGCTAAGATGGTAAAATGGAATAGAATCGGTAATGAAGAAAATATTACCCCCCGAAGTGTGCGTATATGTATGTAAATTATGCAGGTACATGTATGTACTAACGTACATGTACTGTACGCATGTACTAATATACCAACATGTGTATGTATGTACTGTACGACTGTACTAACATATGGGTGTGTGCGTATGTGTATTTTCTGTATACTGTACGTACTAATGTATTAATGTACTAACGAACGGTTGTGTGTATGTATGTACTATATGCATGTGCTAACGTACTGATGTACTAACGCATGGGTGTGTGTATCTATGTACTGTACACATTTACGAATTTACTAACATATGGGTGTGTGCGTATATGTATGTAATGTATGCATGTATGTATGAACTAATGTACTAATGTACTAACGTATAGGTGTGTGTATGGATGTACTCTATATGTGTTTTAATGTATGTATGTATACTTGTAAGCTCGGATGTTTGTATATATGTATTGCTATCGTTTACTGTATGGTATTTTATTCATTTAAGGAGTTTTTATCAATGCTTATTAGTGTCTCATAGGCTTGTGTAGGCCGGGACCTGTTTCAGGGCCAGTCTAGGTGAACCTAGCCTCAATATTATCCGTTTCACTCCTATACTGAGTCTAGAAAGGTCTAGCAGAGGGTCGCGTCAGCCGACCTTTCTGCGACCTATGACCCTTCAACGTTATACGTGCGAAGGCAGTCTTAGACTAGTGTGGCTTGGTAAGCTGAGATCTGATTGGTCAATTGGATACGTGGGCTGACGCGACCCTCAACTAGGCCTTTTTAGATTCAGTGTTGGAATGAAGAGGATAATATTGAGGCTAGGTTTACTTAGACTGGTTTCAGGGCTTGACGCTTTTTTGTAATAAACTATTTTTCTTTTTCTTCGTCTGTGATTTTTAAGCTCATCGTGTCAGGAGTTTATACCTCTAAGAGAAGGTAAGCAGTAAGTAGGTAAGGCAAAGGATAAACACAGATAAAAAGGTTACAAAGGATACAAGTATAAGAATGAGTTGAAACCATCTAGTGCCATTATAATGAAATCCCGTATAATATACAGTTATTTAATATGGTACCAAAGAAGTGAAATCGTTCATCCAGTAATATTACCATAGTTTTAACAAGTGTTTATTTATAACTGCTCAAGTTACTTGTATTTGTATCAGTTTTTATCAACTATTTGTGAACTATTCATGAAGAAGTGAAATATATTTGTCTCGATCACAAGTCATCATATTGTACATGCACACCTTCCCTTGTAGGTTATCCTATCATTGTGAGCAACGGAACGTTTTCTTGGGACTTTGATAGACCTCCAACACTAACCAAGTAATGTTTTTATTATCTATTTCATTGGTTCTATCTGATGTTGAATTGCAAAGACACAGAAATCAAGTATTGATGTAAGAACGATATATTAGTCAGTTCTTTTATCAGTTTATGATCATATTAAACGTCTTATAAATGTAAGTAAAAGGGCTTTCATTTTCATTGAAAAGAAATTTAAATTGATACGTGTATTTCCTGAGAATAATCACTTAATTATATATAAGTCCAATAAAAGCCTTACCAGAGTATATATTGCCTCGATTTTATTCCCAATATATGTCCAATAGCTAATGTAAAAAGTGATAGTCTGAGAAATTATAATTATATATAAATAGTTCATGACTTCTCCTTTCTTAAGGTTTAAGTAAAATACACATAACACAAATTTGCTGTAACACTTTCTTTTTATTTCCGCCCCACAGAAATGGGTTCAGATAATTATTAACCTGTGCATAATTATATTTAGGGGTACGTATACATTGTATAAGCCCTTTTTTTACGCCCCACAGTATCAACCTGCGGGTGCCCGAGGGTAGCCTAGTGGCCGTGGTGGGGCAGGTGGGGTCGGGCAAGACCTCCCTTATCTCCGCTATAGTGGGCGACATGGAAACCATCAGTGGGCGTGTCACCGTCAACGTGAGTATACTGAGGCTCTGAAGAAAGGGAACAGATAGTGTTTGATTTCGATCAAGTCAAGTCTCATCATTGTCTCATTGTCTCTCAACAGAGGCAGATCAAGTCGCCGAAATCAGTGGGTTGAAACTGCCGGAACAAAATTGCACCACATCCGTTTTGAATTTCTTTGTCAAATGACAACGCTTGTCACATGGAAAGGTTATCACAATGCTTTTGCCATGATTCAGTAGCCGAAATGATATGAATTTAACACAGCGTCGCTGATTGCACAAACTTTGATTGGCTCTAATCAGACATCTCCCATTCTATCCCACAAACTCGGCGTAATAGAACAGAGTCTGTTTCAACATTTCATTACTTGATCTGCATCTGTGGGGAGAGAATGGTCTCTTATCCGTTATTTTTTATCTTTTAGAATTGAAATGCATAAGGTATGAAGGGACATCGCTCTTTCGCCCTAAGATTATAACGGGAAAAAACGATATTACCAAACGACAAAGAGATACTGCACGTGACGACACGTGGTCCTGTCCAGAGATTTGTGTCCGCTATCTGCAAAAATCTCATAAAATTAAGTTCTATATTGCTTCACTTCTAAAGCAATGCTACGGGTTATAGATCTCAATTTATTGATATTTCTATCTGTCCAGCAACATCGTGCTAGGCTAGCTGGATGGTTGGGTGAAGCAATTCAAAGCTAGATATAGTGAGATTCTGATTATTTCTTGCCCCACATAAATTGAAAGTCTTGTCGTATAAACTTTATCAAAATATTTTTTCAAAATGGGCCTCTGTTCACCCAGAAGAAAAATTTTACCTGGTACAGGGTTGTGATAATAGTGACTTTCTAGCCATAAATATGTCAGCTCCCATTAGATCAGATTAATATTCCTATTGCGCTTTGAGAAATCACTGAGTAAATGGATAAGCGCTGTATAAATATAAATATTATTAAAACGAGACAAGTATTATGGATAACCAAAAATTCGTGCGGGCAAGAAGTGGCCCAGAAACGTTATGAGAACTCAATAAAGAAGTTGTTATCCATGATACCGTCTCGTTTTATCACACCAACTTCTAAATGCCTTTGAAGAATTTCATAAATATCATTATTAATTATCATATCGTAATCAGGGCAAGATTTTCCGCATAACAAGTTTTTATCTCTCTGATTTAATATTCTTGCATTTGTTGTCATTCAAATACACAGGATTTCTTACTTCTGAATCAATTCGAAATTGAGTTACGAAATTTAGATTTATGCTGAACATGTATTAAAACTTTCACATAACAAATTAACAAACATTTTTCTTAGATACGCATCTTCATCGTACGTGACATTCTCTCAACAGGGTCGGGTTGCTTACTCACCGCAACAAGCGTGGATACAGAACGACACCGTTCAGAACAACATTCTCTTTGGTAAGGAAATGCACCGCCGGAACTACATCAAGGTCATCGACGCATGCGCACTTAAGCAAGATATTGACAACCTACCAGGGAAAGACAAAACTGAGATAGGTGAAAAGGTTTGTATAAAAACTTTGCTGCCAGTCAAATATATTCTCTCCCCACAGAGGTAGATCAAGTCATAAACAGCTGATCCATCTCTGTTAGAATAAGCCGAGTTCGTGGGTACGAAACGGTAAAAATTGATTGGATGCAATCAAAATTAATTGTGTACTTATTGTTTGAAAGTTTGATGTCTTTCACCCGTTAGTTGGTTATTTTCCGTCGTTGAGTGACTCAGGGTTTCCATATGTTTGATTTGGAATACATGTTTGAATGTGCAACAATGTTAAACTTTATCAAGGTCGTCGGTCATATGTTGCTAGCTCCGCCCTCAATATGTCTCGCAGCTTCATGGTTAACGAATCAGGACGGCGGAAATAACTGTTGTGATATTTTCATGACGTACTAGATATCGGCTTGCGTTTTCTTGGTACATGCTTTACCATTGCAAAAAGGCCAAAGGAAAATATGCCGCCCATTGGATAAATCATGGTATTCCATGGGAATTCGTTGATTATTAACTTGAGAAGTAGTTGGTCGAGTATCCGCTCTTCATCAGGCAGGCAGAGATTCGATTCCCGGCCGCGTCATACCAAAAGACGTTAAAAGATGGGAGATTTTGCATGCTTGCTTGGCGTTCAGCATTTAAGGATAAAATATCGCTTAAAAAGTATAGTAAAGTAATTTCCGGATTTACTTGACTTACCAAAAAGGTCGAAATCGCTAGAGCTATTAAAAACACATCGGTGTCCTTGATGGCCGACAGAAAAGCAATGATGACGTTGGGTTAGCCACCTGGTGGCGAGTATTCGGTACAGGTTAGAGCAGCGATAACTCTGTATTTACTCTGTGTAAGGATTGTCGGAATTAGACAGATTAGGACAATATAATCGGGCATATTGTTAACTATCGAGGAGAGTATATTAGATAATAAAGATTTATTATTATTCATGAAGGGTATCAACCTGAGTGGAGGACAGAAGCAGAGAGTGTCTCTAGCCAGAGCTGTCTACAACGACGCTGACATCTACCTCCTGGACGACCCCCTCAGTGCTGTGGACAGTCACGTCGGCAAACACATCTTCACTAAGGTCATCGGCAAGACGGGACTACTGATGCACAAGGTGGCGATAAAAGCTAGTCTTGCTCCTCGTACCCGTTTCACAAAACCCTAAGAGAGTTCATTCCTGTATTGAAGTGAAGGCCACATGGCCAAGAGAACAATATTTTGTACGTTATACATTTCCATGGTAACATTGTTGCATTAACATATTTATATCTTAAAAGGTATGCAAAGCATATTATTTGTACTTATTCCTTTAAAAAAAACATTGCTAGTGGTCTCAATATCCGTTCAGTTGTACATGACATCAATTGTATAAATTTATGTTGAGTTGGTATTGAAAATGATAATCAGGTATAAGTTGTTTTCTATTTTCTTGAAAAAAGAGGACATACAAGGATGAAATGAAATTAACTTCATCTTCCAACACATCTAAATTACGTTTGTCATACATAGCTTGTATGTACAACAACCTTAATGCAATGAGAAAGGTAACTGGATTCTTGTCTTGTTCAAATATATCCGTGCTAACTTGGAACAAACCACTTACCTCAATGATATAATTCGTACAATGTTCAAAGATTTTCTTGTTACTGTTGAATAAGACACCTACCTCATTAAGGTCTAGGCTTAGGATTATCCATTGCTGAACACATCTTATCATTTTCTGACAATTACCCAATAAGCGCACCTATCCACAGACGCGAGTGCTGGTGACCCACGGAGTCCACTGGTTGCCTCATGTAGACGTGATAGTGGTGATGACGGACGGGAGGGTCTCCGAGATGGGCTCCTACAACTCTCTCTTGAGCCATCATGGCGCTTTCTCCCAGTTTCTCATGACGTACTTCACAGAACCCAAGGACCAGAGCGATGGAGGAGAGGACGAGTTTGGTGAGAGGAACACATGTTTTTCACTTTTATTTGTTTGATCTTAATTATCCTTTGTACATCCTTCGCTAAAGGGCTCACGCATTTCGCAGATGAATCCTATCCCTGATGTGAATCTAACACCAGAACATTACTGCCAATTTTGTATCAACCACATCTTTCTGATAACGGTTCTGATAGAAATTATTAAAGAATATAATGTATGGTTGGTTGCTAATATATCCAATATATTAAAGTTTGCTTGATAAGTGAACAGTAACAGAAACGTGTGTTGTACTTGTGCACCAATGATTGAAGTGAGAACGAGGAATTCCATTGAACTTGAAGACATTGCTTCAAAGGATACTCTTTCAAGCGCCAGTCATTCTGCATTTTGCATTGGTGGTGTCTCTAAGGTTCTTTGATATCGTGTTCATGTCTGTTAGAAGAGATGCAGATAAGTTTAGTCAATGGTGTACTGTACAGTTGTACTTATATACCTGCAATCTATCTTTGACTCTGTAGTTGATCTCTTCTAGTACAGGAGATGCAGAAAGCAGTGTTCGAGCGACTTCGAGTCCTACACAGTGCGGAGAGCGAGGGTTCGGCCGAGGAGGATGTATTCGAGAAGACGATAGAACGCATGAGAAGGTTCTGAATTAGGAACAATTCTTATTACACATTTTTGACACACGTTTGACAAAAGGCGCCTTTATAAGGCTTCTTATTCTAATTATTAATACATATCATTGCAAAATTGCAAGTTTAGGAAAATGTGTCAGAGATAAGCATGCTTTTCAATAGAAAGTCGAGGATAAATAAAACTACCATATCACAAAAGTAGGGGTTTATTATTGCCAGTCTATTCGGTAATTGATAATCGAAACATGGGTTGCCGGATATGAGTATATGCTCTGCTCACTAAGCTACATCCCTGATACAGAAAATTATCACTTTTAAACTGAAATAAAAATATATATATAATTTTTAAAAATAAATATTTACAGTAAAAATAGCAATAAAAGCACATAATCCCTTTATTTGTGTATTTCAACTTTAGAGTTTAAAGTTTATAGGGTGAAAATCACATGACTTTGCAACTGGTGCCATAGCACGTGGATCACGATTATCACCACTGTTGAAAAAACACCTACAATACATTAAAGGTCAGACCACAAAACCGCGAGAAAGCTTTGAAAATTGACAAACACTGTCTTTTGAAGAATCGCCATAGTTCCCAAATTTTATTGACAACTATTTACACAAAACAGACGAGATGTGAAGCTATTGGACAGGCAAAACAGCAAAAACAAGTGTATTTTACTGTATGGAGACTTATATCCGGTTGCATTAGATCATCGTCAACGCTTTCTTTAAGTGACGTCATGAACATTTAATGCTATTAGTGTGTATTTCGATTCCTCAATGGTTGACCATTAAACTTTGATTAATGTTAATGGAAATGTAAAAGATATACATCGATTGTAAAGGTTATATGCCTTGTCACTGATTGAAGAACACTAAGTCTTTAAATAAAACATGCTTGAGTTAAACCTGATTTCCACGATAAAGGTTAAACAGGAATACTAAAAAACATAAGATGACGTCACAAAATCCTTCCATTTTTTCTCAAGCAAAGTTTTTTATGTGCTTACACTTGACTTATTTTTGCTTGACTTCTTCTTCCCACTTTAAATATTTGGAACGCAATAGGTATTATGTCAAATATTATTTTCTGTTGTTCAATGTTTTGGGGATTGGTTGATATACTTGACTGGCTTTTTTTCAATCTAGCGCTTTTCGTATTTTAATTAGAGTCCTTTCAATTAAGTTATTACCGTCTTTGGCTGATGAGTTTATTAATGTATTAATTACTTAAAACATCGTTGTGTCAAAGCAATTTTTAGGGCTGGTCTCTATCATTGGCAAATTCAATCCTTTCCGTATTTGAAGACGGGATGTGAAAGAAGCACCCTCATCACGATTATAAGTTATCTCCAGGTTCTTTCAGAGCGGACTTTCAAGTTGAGTTCAATTAAGCTGAAAAACACGCACTTAAGTCACGGAAAGCAGCAAGGCTTAACTTTAACAAATGACCTAACTGGCATAAGTAATGTCTTGCGCCGGAAAGATTTTTCTAGTTTTTTACTCGACATTGCAGGGCCTCTCTGCTGGAAGGTTTGACGTCATCAACGAGACTGACCCTGATGAGACGGAGAGACAGTCGGGTACAGATCAAAGATCTCGACAAGCTCATTGAGGAGGAAAGTGTACAGGCCGGCATGGTATGTGTGTTTAAGCATTCGGTCTTAAATTATTTAGTTTTTACAAATACATCGTTTGTAACATTCTCTCTCTCTCTCTCAACAGAAGCAGATATCTTATAAAGTCTAAAAATGTTGATACAGCCTCTGTTCTATTACGCCGACTTAGTGGGATGGGAGATGCCTGATTGGAGGCAATTAAAGCTAGTTGTGCAATCAGCGACGCTGTTCTGAAATCATCATTCTGGTTACTGTATTATAGCAAAATCATTGTGATATGAACAACCTTTTCCATGCGAAAAGTGTTGTCATTGGATAAAGAAATTCAAATGGATTGTGGTGCAACCCACGGATGTCGGCGTAATAAAACAGAGGCTGTATCAACATTTTATGACTTGATCTGCCTCTGGGGGAGGAAACACATGGATATCTAGCTCTTTTTCATAATTATATTGACATCTCCGTCAAAGTCACAATAATGTGATACATTTCTGAATAAAGTCATTCCATTTATACATAGATAAATAAGTTAACATTTCAAAATACACCATACATATACGTACCTTCATTTGAGACTGTAGGGTTTTAATAGAATAGGTAATAGAACAGAGGCTGTAGCAACATTTCATTACTTGATCTGCCTCTGTGGGGAAAAATGCGTTTGTAACTCCGCTGTTGGCACTGATACCAATAAGTGGATGACGTCACAATTCTTTCAGTTTACAACCACAGCCCGAGTCTTGTTTTTTACGATACGAGTGGCTATTCTTTACAACGTCAGATGCGAAAGCAACATTGACATCATCACTAACTAAAGGCATCGGTAACAGAGTGACAAGAGCATGATCCTTGATTTTCACCACGTACTGTTTTGAATTGAATTGTTATAGATGTATCGCTTAATACAGTTCCTGTTTAAATCGTGGGTCTCCAAGGCGTAGCGAGCGGAGCTGATGAGAAACACGATTCAAACAGGAGTTGTATTGAGTGATGCATCGAGGAAAGTATGGGTATATCTGACTTGTACCCATACAAAAGGCTTTTATAGGAGTAACAGTTTAGGCACGTCACAATGAAAGTCCTCTGATTGTATCATTCCTCCTTATCTCAGTCTGTAGAGTCGTTTCTTTAAGTCATTTAGGTTCGAATCACACTTTCGTTGTTTATGATTTGCAAACATTTAAAATTATAAGTTTTACAAGTCCGTTTATTTGCCAAAGTTGAATATCCCTTCAATTGACTACGTGTAGGTGTATGCATTGAAAATAATTTGTATGAGAAAAGTAGAGGTGGATCAATCAATACACCTACAGTAACATCAAAGGAAGCCATAGCAACGAGAACGTTTGACTAACTGACATTATTGTCCGATTTTCGATCACAGTCGTGAATTTGAAAACCTCCTGTAAACACTATACAACGTATTTTGGTTTATAATTATACTTTCCTTCATCAATCGTTACTTCTGGATAAGATAACATAGTTGGTAAAGTTTAGCATGTATGACCCCTGACAACTCACGGAGTATATATATGGTATCTACCTGCAGGTAAAGAAAGCTGTGTACGCGACCTACGGCAATGCTCTGGGAGTGATGAGTGCAGTAGTGGTCATTCTCTCCTATCTGCTGTACCAGGCGGGCAGTGTGGGGGGCAGTGTGTGGCTGAGCACCTGGACAGATGACCCCATACTGACCAATATATCCCTTCCTCCGGAAAGTCCTGACAGAGGGGTCAGGACGGAATTCTTCATGGGCATCTACGGGCTCTTCGGCATAATACAGAGTAGGAAGAATAGAAAGAGAGTGCACATGTTTTTTTGCGAAATGTCGAGGAAGACTTGCACATTTGTATCAGGGAAACTTTAAACATGTTAATGTAGCAGTCTAAACTTTTCCGGACAGGGGCAGGGCCTTTTCGTTGTTTATTTAGTCGGAGCGCCCCAAATCCTACTTATTGTTTCCGTCCAGTGATTTCTGTTATCACTCAAAGCTAATACACTTCAAAAGCGGAGCCAAACTAAAACCTTTAAGTCGATGTAGTGGGCCGATTGGCTTTTGATGTAGTCCAAATGGGCAGATTCAAACTTAAAATTTCTTTAAAAGGTTCATTTCCAATATACTCCAAACTCAATTGCGGATACAGATGGTTTCAGAGGATTGTAGCGGGGTCCTCCTACCAAAACAGGAGTAATGAGAGACTCAGAGAACATGCTCCCGGTACCCCTTCTTACATATCACTGACATGTCCTGTTCCAGTTCTGACCGTCACCCTCTCCACCATCCTGCTGGGAGTCAGTTCAGTGCGAGCCTCCAGGTCTATCCACGCCCAGGTCCTTGCTCACGTGCTCCGGGCTCCCATGTCATTCTTCGACACGACCCCTATCGGCAGAATCCTGAACCGTTTCTCCCAGGATATCGACACGATAGACAACGAGCTGCCTCTTACCCTGATCTCGTGGATAGGACGGGTGTGTACCGTCCTCAGTACCATCATAGTCATCAGCTACACCACCCCCATCTTCCTGACTGCCGTCCTGCCCATCTCCATCCTCTATACCTTCATACAGGTACGTTCAGTACTTACTATCTAACTTTTTCCATCATTAACATGTGTTGACAGGTGTCCTTTAATGTGTCCTTGTATGAAGTTGAAGTTGTTCTAATATTATTAGGAATTTGTTTATCAACGTAACTATCTTCCATTATCAATTAAGTGAGTTTATTGTTGTAAAATGTATAAATTTTGTACAACATATAATCTTGTATGAAGTTGAAATTATTCTAATACTGATGGATATTTGTAAATCATCGTAACTATCATCCAATATCAATTTAGTGCCTTGTTGAAAAATGTACAAGTTTAAACCCTTCTCCACCCTGACCATTTGTTAAGGATGCATAAAAACCATCAAAGCCTACACAAAGCAATTCCGCCACGATATGATACAAAACACCCTTACATGACCTACGTGGCTAGGGATCTATTGAGTTATATTTCTTAAAAGTATGCGGGATCTACTTGTATATAATGAAATTAAATACATTTGGAAAACGGGATCTAATTTTACACCAAAGCCTTGATGTTAGTTAACTCTCAAGGTACCTACAAAGTATTAAGGTTTTAATAAGCAGCCTACAAATTGATATTTCGAAACTCTGTTTTCCCTCACTTGAACAGCAAAGAATTCCAAAAGAAGTCCATATTATTGTCCTTTTTTCACACCAGAGGTTCTACATCCCCACGTCCCGACAGTTGCGCCGCCTAGAGTCCAAGACTCGCTCCCCGATCTATGCACACTTCGGCGAAACTCTGACCGGAAGTAGTGTAATCCGCGCGTACAGAGCGGAAGAGAGGTTCATCCGCCACAGCGAGAAGCTGGTGGACATGAACCAGAAGTTCACCTTCGCTTCCAACACATCAAACAGGTTGTCATCGCCTGTCTAAAGAAGCTTTGTGAAGAAGTTACAGACATGGCCTTGAATTCTTTAATCTAGAATTATTATACTGCTAAATGCTTGTCCATTCACTCAAACCGCTTAAACATAAAATAACAATTAAAGTATCGAGTATTGGTTAGTTTCACATTTGATTTTGTGTAACAGAACAAAGAAACATCATCGGTATAGGACTTGGGGTCGTCCACCACCCGTAACAGACGATGCGATTTGTAACATACAGGGTTGTAGGTGACACATTTTGCATCAAGGTTTATGTACAATTATATGAATCTATCATTCTGAAGGTGGCTAGGAGTTCGGATGGAGATGCATGGAGCTGTAGTGGTGTTCCTGGCCGCCCTATTGTCTGTCCTCACTCGGAGCTCCAGGAGCGGCGGAACTGTCGGTCTCTCTATCTCGTACGCTCTCGACGTGAGTAAATAGGCATGAGTTGTAGTGGTATATCTTAGACTCGAGAATTGTGATACTAAACCGATATATCGCCATGTATGGTTCTAAGACAAAGTGTATTCTTTGATTATTGTGGCATGAAATATTCATCCAAGCATTAAAATGGTTGTGTATTCTGATATGTTTAACAAGACGTAATCCTTGAATTTAACAAAAATTAAATTTCAATGAAATCAATATCATAAATGGATAAATCCACAAAATCAATAAATGCTGATATCTAGCTTTAGCAGTTGTACTGGTTAAAGCTGCTGGTTTTGAAACAACGATCCTTAAGGCAGTTGTATCATATGAGTGGAGTTACAGCAGTGGAGTTACATGAGTGCAGGCAAAGAAAAACCCTGATTGTTTCAGATCACCATCAGTCTGAACTGGTTGGTCCGTCTCACGTCAGATATTGAGACTCAGATTGTTGCCATCGAGAGACTGAAGGAGTACACGGAGACTGAAACAGAGGTAAACAAAATACTGAAAACTTGATTGCTTTTTCCGTAAACTGTATGTGCTTAGACGTTTACAACATTCATAGACACCTGTTACAATGTTATCCCTTATTCATTGTTGAGATGTATCGTAGCTATAATGCTTTGTTCTTATAATCAGAATACAGTTGTTATAAAACTGATTCTGCCTTTCAAAATATGTACCTGGAATTAAATCTTAAGCTTCTAGTAGTGAACAAATATTATATTTATAGAAATAATTAAAGCTTTGACTTTGTTAACCTAAAAAAAAAATAATTCGTTTCTGGTTTCCAGGCCCAGCTAAGTTCCTTTGAACAATTTTCTTATTCAATAATAAAAAAAATATTGAAAGTAAAAAGACCAGAAACAATTTAATTGTTGTTGGGCCTTACAGGCTCCCCTAAGACGGCAGTCCACCTGTCCCCCTTCTGAGTGGCCCAGTAGAGGCGAGGTTCAGTTCGAGCGCTACAGTACCAGGTTCAGGCCTGGGTTGGATCTCGTGCTGAGGGGCATCACCTGCAAAATACGACCTGGGGAAAAGGTAGGCCGTAAAATCTATATTTTTTCAATTTCAGATATTCCTTTTGCTTTTAAATCGACTGCATCAATCCCAGATTTTCGTTACTTTTGTATGAACGTAAACGTTTTAAAAGAAATGTAGCTTTCTCTTTTAACGAATGACGTAAATTAAAGAGTTTTGCAATTTCATTGCTTCTTGCTTTTTGGAATTTGTTTGAGGTTGCAATGTTGTGTGACGTTAACTCCCAGGTGATACTGTACTATACAATCTTGGAAGAAAAAATATCTTAAGATTTGTCCTATACCATCTTGGAATATTTCAATATTCCAAGATCGTATAAAAAATCTTAAGATATGTACGGAAATCTTAAGATATGACGATTTATGAAACCTCCTGTTCAATCTTGGAATATGTGAATATCTTAAGATATTTTCTGTACGATCTTGGGATATCTATATAAATGATACCATATGTCTATGAATCTAAATATTTACTCTTTATTCAATTGAAAAGAGTGTGTTTGACAAATGTTAGACATGATGAAAAAAAATAGGAAAACGACTTTTGAGTAATGAAATTGGGAAAATACCTAATTTGGAAAACAAATAACTTTGATAAAGAAAATGACTTTATTTGGGCAAAACCTTTGAAAAAATTACTTTTAAATTGGAAATAATTAATTCCGAAAAAGAAAATGACTTTATTTGGGGCAAACACTTTGATAGAGGAAATGACTTAAAAATAAATTTGAGAAAATGACTTTATTTGAAACAGTGACTTTGATGCAGAAAATAACCTTATTGAAAAAAGGACTTAGATGAAGAAAATATGACATGGTGTAGAGTTCAAGGGTATGTAAAACGTGCGTATGTGTAAAGATTATTAATGATACGACCACTCATGGCAGACATACGCTAGATATTCAAAGTTTTAATGGCCATTTCTTTAATACCTTTTATTTACAAATTGCATGTTTTATATCATGAACATATGTATTTTAAGTGATGGATATCCGTAAGACCATTAACATAAGAGCACTCACACCAGATATAAGCTTGATATTCCAAGATTGAATGGCCATTTTTCAGCCTTTGTCACAAGTTATTTTTTAAATTATGATGTTATGTCATCATGAATGTTGTCCTATGTTCAGCGTATGTGAAAATGCTTATATGTATAAGTTAGATACGGTAAATAGGATCATACAAGATGATATCACTCACAGGAATTTCTCGCTAGATATTCCAAGATTGAATAGCCATTTCTTGATGTGTGCCCTTCTCACAACAACCAAGTTTTCTTTAAGAACTTCGGTTATCATCAATGTATTCTCATGTGAAGTAGACTTTCAGAGTAAATATATAAATCGTATATGTAATTGATCCTACAAGATGATATCACTCACAGTAATTTCACGCTAGATATTCCAAGATTGAATAGCCATTTCTTGATGTGTGACTTTTTCACAACTACACATATTGCATGATCAACTTCATGGAATAATAATGTCTTTATCATGTGAAGTAAACATTCAGAGTATATATATATAAAATTCGTATATGTTAATGATATTACAAGACGATATCACTCACAGAGTTTTAACGCTAGATATTCCAAGATTGAATAGCCATTTCTTGATGTGTGCCCTTCTCACAACTACCAAGTTTTTTTAAAGAACTTCAGTTATCATCAATGTCTTTTTCGTGTGAAGTGGACTTTCTATGGTATATATAAAATCGTATATGTTAATGATATTACAAGATGGTATCCCTCACAGGAATTTAACGTTAGATATTCCAAGATTGACTAGCCATTTATTGATGTGTGCCCTTCTCACAACTACCAAGTTCTCTTTAAGAACTTCGGTTATCATTAATGTATTCTCATGTGAAGTAGACTTTCAGAGTATATATATAAATCGTATATATTAATGATATTACAAGACGATATCACTCACAGGAATTTAACGTTAGATATTCCAAGATTGAATAGCCATTTTCTTGATTTGTGCCCTTCTCACAACTACCAAGTTTTCTTTAAGAACTTCGGTTATCATCAATGTATTCTCATGTGAAGTAGACTTTCAGAGTATATATATAAATCGTATATGTTAATGATATTACAAGATGGTATCCCTCACAGGAATTTCACGCTAGATATTCCAAGATTGAATAGCCATTTTCTTGATTTGTGCCCTTCTCACAACTACCAAGTTTTCTTTAAGAACTTCGGTTATCATCAATGTCTTTTTCATGTGAAGAAGACTTTTAGAGTATATATAAAATCGTATATGTTAATGATATTACAAGATGGTATCCCTCACAGGAATTTAACGTTAGATATTCCAAGATTGTATAGCCATTTATTGATGTGTGCCCTTCTCACAACTACCAAGTTCTCTTTAAGAACTTCGGTTATCATCAATGTATTCTCATGTGAAGTAGCCTTTCAGAGTATATATATAAATCGTATATATTAATGATATTACAAGACGATATCACTCACAGGAATTTAACGTTAGATATTCCAAGATTGAATAGCCATTTTCTTGATTTGTGCCCTTCTCACAACTACCAAGTTTTCTTTAAGAACTTCGGTTATCATCAATGTATTCTCATGTGAAGTAGACTTTCAGAGTATATATATAAATCGTATATGTTAATGATATTACAAGATGGTATCCCTCACAGGAATTTCACGCTAGATATTCCAAGATTGTATAGCCATTTCTTGATGTGTGCCCTTCTCACAACTACCAAGTTTTTTTAAAGAACTTCGGTTATCATCAATGTATTTTCATGTGAAGTAGACTTTTAATGTATATGTTTATGATATTACAAGACGATATCACTCACAGGAATTTAACGTTAGATATTCCAAGATTGAATAGCCATTTCTTGATGTGTGCCCTTGTCACAACTACACATTTTACATGATCAACTTCATGGATTAATAATGTCTTTTTCCTGTGAAGTAGACTTTCAGAGTATATATATAAAAATCGTATACGTTAATGATATTACAAGACGATATCACTCACAGAGTTTTAACGCTAGATATTCCAAGATTGAATAGCCATTTCTTGATATGTGCCCTTCCCACAACTACCAAGTTTTCTTTAAGAACGTCAGTTATCATCAATGTCTTTTTCATGTGAAGTAGACTTTCTAGAGTATATATAAAATCGTATATGTTAATGATATTACAAGATGGTATCCCTCACAGGAATTTCACGCTAGATATTCCAAGATTGAATAGCCATTTATTGATGTGTGCCCTTCTCACAACTACCAAGTTTTCTTTAAGAACTTCGGTTATCATCAATGTCTTTTCATGTGAAGTAGACTTTCAGAGTATATATATATAAATCGTATATGTAATTGATCCTACAAGATGATATCACTCACAGGAATTTCACGTTAGGTATTCCAAGATTGAATAGCCATTTCTTGATGTGTGATTTTTTCACAACTACACATATTGCATGATAAACTTCATAGAATAATGATGTCTTTATCGTGTGAAGTAAACATTCAGAGTATATATATAAAAGTCGTATATGTTAATGATATTACAAGACGATATCACTCACAGGGTTTTAACGCTAGATAATCCAAGATTGTATTAGCCATTTTCTTTATTTGTGCCCTTCTCACAACTATCAAGTTTTCTTTAGGAAGTTCGTTTATCATCAATGTCTTTTTATGTGAAGTAGACTTTCAGATTAGATCTATAAATATGAATGGTATATAAAAATGATATTGAAACATTAGACGACTCATAGAAACTGTTCGCCAGATATTCCAAGAGATTGAATAGTCGTTTCTTGAAATGTGCCTTTTTCAAACCTACGCATTTTACATGATCATCTCCGTGGAAATCTGATTGTAGGACAAAACCCCACCCTGACAAAAGCCCACGCGGACAAAAGCCCATAGGACTAAAGCCCACCCTGACAAAACCCCATACCTATTTTCTCATATGGAGACAAAAGCCCACCAATCTTAATTAGTAGAGTAGAGAATGTATTGTTTGTATTTTAGTATGTGTTGATTACTGACAAGGATGAAAAGGTTAAGAAAAATGAGAATAGATTGGAGATAAGTGAGTTGTTAATGTCACTTAAAGTAGGTATAAAAGAAGCAGAACTTCTCTACTCAGTGTGCATTAAGATGGAAATGGAGATTTTGAAGAAAAACAAAGGATGTGTTAAGATAAGTTTTGATGGACATTTATACACAAAGAAGAGATCAACCAAGACCATGAGTAGATGGGAATGCAGCCGCCGGAGAGGACTTTAATGTGGGGGCTCTATGAAAACATCCTTAAGTGTAAGTTAATCTATTTTAATATTTTAAGAAAGATTTAAAATTTTATTAAATTGATTTATCGATTCATATATTTTTTTTTCAAAGTTAACATATCATTTATGTTTTATTCATATATATTTCAATTTTATTTTTATTTATGACATTTTTATGTATATTGCAGATGGAGGATCCAGAACTGGTTCAAGACCACTCACGGTCACATTAACACAAATGATGGTTAAGATGTATTATTATGGAATAAAAGTTGTTAAAATACAAGTGTGGGGTTTTGTCCTGGTATCTGTGGGATTGGTGTGGGGTTTTGTCAGGGTGGGCTTTAGTCCTATGGGCTTTTGTCCGCGTGGGCTTTTGTCAGGGTGGGGTTTTGTCCGTACACCCCGTGGATCATCAATGTCTTTTTCTTGTGAAGTAGAATTCCAGAGTATGCAAATAACTCTTATATGAAAATGATACTACAAAATAATATCATTCAATGACAATTTACGTTAGATATTCCAAGATTGAACAGTCATTTCTTGCACTGCGCGTTTTTCACAAATAGTCATATTTCATTTTGAACTGCGTAAATCATCAAAGTCTTTTTCGTTTGGAGTATTAGAGTTTCAGAATACGTTAATAAATCGTACATGGAAATGGTGTTACAAGATTAAATATCTCTCGGGAAATTCACGCTATAGTTTCCACGATTGAATAGCAGTTTATAAAACTTATCTTTCATATCTTTCTTATCTTATGAACTTCTTCGAACATTCATGTCTTTTTTATGTTGAATAGAGGTTCAGAGTATATAAGTATATTGCATACGTTATTACAAGATTAGATCATTCAGGTGAAATATACGCCATATATTACAAGATTAAACAGCCATCTCAATTTTTCATCACTCAAATTATGAAGTTCTGTTTGAAATAATGTCTTTTCATTTTGCGTAATATTTACAAGTTTGTAACTAGTTGGTTACTTAATAACATGTTTCATTGGTTTGACTAGTCAGGGCGGTATCGTCTCGCTAACTATAGGCTATATACTCTTCGGTTAATAAGCCATTTCCTTATTAGTACTTTTTCACAAGATGCCTTGTTTTCATAATGAATGGTTGGAAAGTTGTCATTTGCCAATGTTAGAAAAATTTAGAATTGTCATTTAAAGATTGCGGCAGTAATAATATAAATAGAACTGAGCCTTTTCTCAACATTCATGTAAATATTTTATGACATAAGTGTGTATTTGAAGAGGTAATATGATATTGTAAGATAAGATTGTTGTTCGATTGGAGTTTAACGTCTTCTTGAAACATTGGGTGATGTCGACGGCCTATGCCTGAGTTATTTCCAATATATTTGGCATACAATTTAGAATAGGTCATAGACACCCGAATAAAGTTCATGAAAGTTCTAAAGTGGTTAAAAATATAATTAATTTGGATTTGAAATAGAGTGGGGGGGAAGGGGGTTATATTATTATAAAATAATATAAAAAGTTAAGACGTATCATGACAGTTTATGTTTAGATGGAGACAGGAAAAGGTGTCAATGTGAGATGTCAGTCTGGCCGACAGGAAGTAACCGCGATTGTCTTAATCAGCGAGGTGACATAATTGCCCTGATTAGTCACTTAGATTATGTGTTAAAACAACTAAACTGATTGACTGCAGTTGTTAACCGGATATGTTTAATTAATTGAGATTCACGTGAATAGCATCAAAACCTTAAATGCATGGTTTAAAAAAAAAAAACTTTACCGACTTTTTAAAACAGTAATAAATAATTGCCATTTTCGTATTAAACTTTTGAAAACATGAGGCAGAATTTTTTTTATATTTCTGTTCGACTGAGTGGATATTGGAACAATGTTAGATCGCCTGCATAAAAATATTCGTCAGTTTGATGGTTAAAGTATTGTGACATTTCACTTAAAATGCAATGTCTTGTAATGCAATTAACAATGTCATCCATGTATCCATAAACTTTTCAAATTTAATGCAAATGTACATTTCAGTAAAATTCATTTCATTCATAAATATTGAACAATTTGTTGATTTCGGGAAAATAATAGGTAGAAGCGACATATAGTTTTAAATGCCCAAATTATAATATTAATATTATAGTAATAATAATATGAGAGAGAGAGAGAGAGCGAGAGAGCGAGAGAGAGAGAGAGACAGAGAGAGAGACACACACACACAGCGAGAGAGAGAGAGAGAGAGAGAGAGAGAGAGAGAGAGAGAGAGAGAGAGAGAGAGAGAGAGAGAGAGATTGAGAGAGAGACAGAGAGAGAGACAGAGACAGAAAGAGAGACAGAGAGAGAGACAGAGACAGATAGACAGAGACAGAGAGAGAGAAAAAATGTATTAAGGTGTACTAACAAACATACTATCACCCCACACCACAACATCCCGCTTCTGCCAGTCACAGATTTTAAATAAACTTGACGGACACACCTTTTGCCAAACACATTCCAACACACAACCTCATCCCACATTCGCTATCATAATCATACAATATCACACATATTTTATTTATTTATTCATTTTAACAAGTTATTTCTTAAAAAGATTACTTCTTCTCATCAACATACTGAAAAAACATTCTACCAAAAGCTGTCCTATATGACTGAAAGTCACGGCTATTTTTTTCTTCTCAATTGATGAGAGGCCTGCAGAGTTCGCCAAGTATGGGATATCTTATATCGTCATACATGCATGTAGGGCAGTCAATAAGGAAGTGAACCTCGTCTTCTAGAGTGTCATTAAAAAGGTATTTTTGTAGATGTAGAGGTGTGACTGGCTTTGTGTAGCGTCCGGACTCTATTGATAAGCCAATAGAAGCATAAAGAGAAGAGTATTTATTAACAAATAGTTCTCAGGTTGGAGTTCATTCTTATAAGTTCTGTAAGTTCGGAGTTAATTACCATTAAGTTGCTCATTATCATTCCAAAGAGCACAAACCCACTGTTGATTCAAACACATAGAGCCTCTGTTTCAAACTTTTTATGAAACATGTTATTGATAAATGTTCAGCTTCACTAATGTTAATACTGAGTTTCTGCAAAGGGAGACAGCCCTTGATATTCTGGAAGATTTTCTTCTTTTTGACCATCTGTTTAATGACTCCAGTAAAGATCTGTTTTGTTTTCTTATTCTTGAGTAGAGACGAAATATTTCTATTCTTTGTTTAGTGATACAACTTTTCCATCCTAACTCTCATCCAACAGCACAGTTGGAGGTATTTCTTGCTACACCTAAATATACTCTTCAAAAAAAGAAACGCATGAATAATTTTTCTTAGAATATGTTATCATTTAGTTGAGAGCAAAAATATCACATAATTTCAATGATAAGAAAGTGAAATTTAACAAGGCTGTAGACAAAGTGTTGGCAAACACGTTAACATAAGTTTTTGGTGTGTTCTTGTGTGTTATTTATCCAAAATTTGGCGCTAAAGTCAGTTTATTGTTTTGTTATAATATAGAGCAATTCTTGATTGACATATTTCTGGCAATGAATGCAAAAGATAAAAATGTCTCCTTTACAAAGTTCTGCTTCACCCTTCCCGTATTATGATTGATCGATGTTGAAGTGTCCAAAACATAATATGACGTTGACGTGCACGTTTATAAAGTTCATAACATTTATGTTCTAAAGGGGTTTTGATCTTGTGTTTGAGGGAGTAAGTGCAGGATTTTGACCTTGATCTTGACATAGACGTATACCAAGCGGAGTTCTGTATGTTTTTGAACGCTCTCATGCTTAAAAACTCCCCCTATCAGTACAAAACCCTATTGCATTTGACGTTCGTGAATGTTGTTGATGTTAAGACTAGCAGTCCAAACAACGAATTAAGCAGATATTGCGTGCTTATTATAGAAACATACTTTATAACACCCTCTCAACCAACTCTGTTGACCTTTCAAATAAAAGTATAGGCCAAATTTTAATTTTCACAAAGTAAACAATATTGAGAAACGCTGTTTTTCATTTCACAATTTTGGATGATAGTGAGGTTTTATCACCAAACCAGACTTTACTAAAGATTAAAAAATTAATCCTCCGGGTTTTAAAACACCTTTTGACGGCGATTGAACATTTTGAAGTTTCTCAAAACAGTGCCAAAACTAGCTCTCTTGGTCGAATATCCACGTCAGGGAAACTGCTCCCAAAAGTTTTATCGACTTTTTTTTCACAAAACATGTATCTTTTATGTAATCTGTATTGCTGAGGGAAGACGATGACGCAAATTCTTGACCCGGATGTAGATAATTTTTGCTTTGATAGCACTCTTGGTCTCACAAATATTGGCTTCATTTTGTCGAAAATGGGCCTGGAGGAAACGACTTAATATGACTAAATATTGTGCCTTAATGATCATTCTAATTTAAAATGAGAGCAGATTTTGAAACTGAAGTTGTAATTTGACGTACAAAGATGTTTCCTATTTTCTCCACTTTGATATTGTTTAATTTTATCCTTATTTCATGTTAAAAGAATAAATAAATTGAAACCATATTTACCTTTTGTTAGTTATTAGTTCCGCATGCTTTTATGCTTTCTACATGGCGTTTTTGCTTTACAGATTTTCCTAAGCAGAGGTTTTAAAAAAAAGTTTTCATTTGCTTCTTTAAAGATCGAAATCGCTAAAATGTCTCCGTTTTTGCACAAAAGTGGTAAATAATCATGTAAGGGTTACGTTCAGAGAAGAAATATGACAGTTTTAGTGTTATATTCATTTTTGCAGAAGTCTAAAAATTTCAAAATATACTATGCGTTTCTTTTTTTGAAGGGTATATAATCTACATGCTCTGTTTTGAACAGCATTTATAACACTGAATTTTTTATAGCCCCAGATTGTTGCATCACAATTCAATATTGGCTGGACAAGAGAATCATAGAGTTTGGAGAAGGTATCATATGACATGCCACCAGAATTAAAATATTTTTTCTTGTAGACTTGACATGGCTCTGCCTGCAGATTTAGCTATTTCCTTAACAGTGAAGTTTAAGACAATGTGTTCATGAAACCAGAGACCCAGATATTTGTACTTGTTCACAATTTGTATGTGGCTAGTCCTACAGGTAAACATGAAAGTAGATTTGGTTGTGTTATTATTCCTGAAATGGAACACTTTTGTTTTGACCAGATTTATCTGCAATTGCCACTTAAAGCACCACCTATTTATCAGCATTTATAACATCGAACATGTTTTGTAGAGCTTCTTCACTTGGGGCTATCATCACAATATCATCATTATCTATAGGTGTTCCACAATTAAGCGCCTTAATATCTTCAGCCAGGTCATTAATGAATATGGAAAATAGAGAAGGGGACAAGGTGCAGCCTTGTTTCACTCCCTTCATGACACCGAATGTAGGTGTCATATACCCATTCACTTTCACAGCAATTTGCACATCATATAGAGACTTAACACTGTTGTAGAGTTTACCTGATATCCCAGTTTCAGATAGTTTATACCACTCACATAGTTTATACCATAGACACTCACGATTTACACTGTCAAAATCCTTTTTTAGATCGATAAATCCACAATAAGTGCTCTGTTTAGCTGTTTTCCTTTTTTTGAATTATTGAATATAATGTATATATGTGTTCTTCACAGCTACGTTGTTTCCTAAATCCGTTTTGTTCCTCACTTATTAAGTCATTATCTTCTAGGTACTTTGCCAGTTTTTGGTTTAAAATGTCACAATATATTTTACAAGGGATTGGAAGCAATGTTATTCCTTCTTGCCTTCTTAAGTCAGTGCTGCCTGGTTTGATGATAGGTGTTATAATACTTTTCTTCCACTTGCTAGGTGTTACTTCATGCCAAAAGCAACAGGACACTTGATTTAAACAGTATTTTATTTCCATAAAACATATACAAAATACACAACATTCAGAATATATATACAATAGGGAAAAAGGATTAGCAAACAGGCAGCAAATGCCTATATAAATGCTTCTCCTGAAAAACATAAACGATTCAGATATCAAATTTACATTGGTGGAAATACAAATTTGCAATTATTCATAACAACTCAAATTAATATTCAACTTTGTCTACATTTGCATTTGGTACAGAGATAAGTAGAGAAATTTAAAATCGATTGGTATCATTTATGAAATTGTATACAGATATTAATAGGGATTCATTAGCACTCTGTGACAGGGATTTGTCGCCGCTTTGGACAGATTTTAATGTTATACCGTTGTTAACAAAGTATTGATTTGATCGGAATCTATCATATAATGGGCATCTAAAAAAGAAATGAAAAGGATCCTCCCGAATGTTTCCACAAGAACAGGCACGGCTTTTTGACAACCCTCTATCAAATAAATGTGAATTGAGATCGATACAACCGAGGCGCATCCGGCAAAGAAGAATTTGACTGCGTCTTGGACCATGAGATGTATAATTCTTAAAAGTAGGTGATAAAGTCCTATCACATGAAATCAAAGTTTTAAATTGCGCCAGAGACGCTGAATTTCTAATGTTTGCATCAAGTAAATTCCAAGCGTTAACAGTAGATGGAAGAAAGGAATTATTAAAATGAGACGAACGCCCGGAGGGGCCTCGTAAATTGTCGGAATTTCGAAGATTATAACTGCTTATATCAGAAACATTTTGTGGAACCCATATCGAAAGATATTTTGGAGTTAATCCATACACCATTTTATAAAACATGCATAATTTGTGAAAATGGCGCCTTTCAATCAACGAAGAAAAACCTGTCTCGGAATATAGTTTTTCATGACTTGTGCCCCTAACTGCACCCGAGATAGTCCTCAGAGCGTCTAAATGTAATTTTTCTAACATACATGCTTGTTCATTAGTGCAATTGTCCCAGATTGTATCACAATAGTCAAAGATGGGTAAGATAAATGATCTATACATAGTTTCAAGGGATAATCGATTTAACCTATATTTCAAACTTCTCAGACAATTAATAAGTGGACTTGCTTTGCGTAGGATATTTTCAATATGATGCTGCCATTTTCCATCTTCTTGTAGGATTAGACCGAGATGTTTATGTTCACTGACTTCATGAATTAAAGTATTGTTTAGTGTTAATGGAAGTTTCGGACTTGCATTACCCTTCTTTGAAAATAGCATTGCTTCGGTCTTTTCCGGACTGAATTTAACCTGCCACTTCTTTGCCCAGTCTGAAATTTGTATTAAATCATTGTTTAGCAAGGTCTGAGTCTGAAAAGGATCTTCTATAACAAGGTATAAAGAAGTGTCATCTGCAAAGAGCTTAATATTACTTAACAAACCGTCTGTTAAATCATTAATATAAACAAGAAATAGTAGTGGCCCTAAGACAGAGCCTTGGGGAACACCAGCAAATATTGGTTTTGTATTTGATTTATGGCCATTTATTACAACCGATTGTTTTCTGTCTCGAAGATAATTCTCAAACCACTCTAATAGACGTCCAGTGATTCCAATGGATTCAAGTTTTACTAGCAAGCCTGCATGCCAAACACGATCGAAAGCTTTACTTATATCACAAAAAATAGCTCGGACTTCTTTACCATCCTCCATGGATTTTGATATCACATGATAAAATTCAGTCAATTGATAAACTGTCGAGTCTCCAGGTTTAAATCCAGACTGGTGTTTTGATATTATTTCATTGTCTATAAAAAAGTTGAAAACATGCTTAAATATGCATTTTTCGAATACTTTGGCCAAACAGGAAGTTAATGCTACTGGTCTGTAATTTTTACAGTCGTGAATACTGCCTTTCTTATGAAGAGGCACAACTGTTGAATATTTCCAAATAACAGGGTATTGGGATAACTTCAAGGATAAATTAAAAAGCTTTGTAATGGGCTTATAAAGAGACCGAGCTAAAACTTTCAGTAGTTTATTGCTAATGTTATCTGGACCCTTGGCTTTTTTAGTATTTAAAGAAAGTAAAATATCACAAACTTCAATTTCAGTTAAATGTAAGTTATCTAATTTGTTTTCACTGCAAGTGACGGGAGGTGGATCGACATCAGGTTCGTCGACTTGAGCTTGTTCTGTAAAATATTCATTAAAAACATTTGCTATATCATCTGCGTTTTCTAAGACCTCACCATTATTAGTGATATATGGGAACTGCTTACCTGAGTTTCTATTTTTCTTCATATGCTTATTAACAAGGCGCCACCACGACTTCGTTCCTCTCTCAGTGTTGATAATGTCATCAAGTTTTGAATCATAATCCCTTTTAGCCTTTCTAACTTCAGAAATGACTTTATTTCTGGCGATTTTAAATCGATCCCAATGGTGAGTGTTGTTCTTTCTTTTAGCAACTTTATGTAGGCGATTTCTTTTTCTCATTAATTTCCTCAGATATCCGTTCATCCAAATACAGTCTTTTGGTCTTATAACAATTTCTTTGTTTGGAATATATTCATTAATAAGGCCAATAAGTGTGTTAGTAAACGCAGTAGCTGAACTGTTTATATCATCGTTAAACAGATAGTCCCAATCAGTAGTAAGTATTCTATCATTTAGCCCATCGTAGTCTGCATGGTTATAGTCATAGATAGTTCTCTTAAATGTATCTTTGGATTGCTTTCCGAGGTGTAATGTAACGTAAACCGGACAATGATCACTGCAGATCGGAGTAAGAACACCCGAACTATGTACCGCATCTAGTGATGAGGTAAGGATAATATCTAATAAAGTACTAGTGCTTTGAGTAATTCTTGTAGGTTCATTTATAATCTGAATGAGATCATAGAGTATTTGGAGATTATTTATCTTATGGTTACTAGTACTGAGCATATTGGCATTAAAGTCGCCCAGTATGAACAATCTAACATTTCTATTAACAGCCATCGAAATCGAATCATCGATCATATCCCAATATCGATTGCTTAAGTCCGCTCTGTAGAAAGTCCCAATTAAAAATGTATTGTTGTTTGCTTTAATTTCAACCCAAATAGCTTCCAAATCAGGAACATCAAGATCAGTTGCATGATTAAAATACAAATTATTTTTAATGTAAATTGCAACCCCTCCTCCCCTTGTTGGCCTATCTTTACGAAGTGGTGGATGAAAACCTGGTAAAAGAATAGAGTCATTTAACACAACTGGGCTGAGCCAAGTTTCAGATAAACAAATAACATCGTAGTGACTGTACTCTGCTGCAATTAAATCGGTTTTGTCCCTCAAACTACGAATGTTTAAGTGAATTATGCTAAGATCAGGGCCTGGATGAGGGTGAACATCACCACAGCAGATTAATAATAAAGATATGATTAAGAAGTAACGTACTCCTAAGCATAGGCACAGTACAATACAAAAGCAAGTAAATCTATCGAAGCGGCGACTGTTTCTCCTAGCGGTAGATGCAGCAAAAAGCCCAACTGCCATCCTGTACTGAGATATGTCAACCCCCAGGACACTTAACCCTGTTAAATCCTCAAATTGATATTAATAAATATTAGAAATTTAAATAATGCACTGCAATACGTGTATACACAAATTCATCAACTTCCACACATACTAGCATACACATGAACACATTCACCCATTTGAATGCACCAGAACTGGTATATATATTTAAAAAATGCCCACGTACAACACCCACTATACGTACACAATCTTACATGCGATATCATAATTATATACAGTACATGTGCGATACATTCGAAAATACCATTTGAACATACCATTCATACAAAACCATACATACAATACCCACCATCTATACGGTATAATATATATATTTATCATATACCTATCTATAATATGGAGCGCTTTGCACATACGATACTTGTCACTGGGCCAACTTTCACCCATATTGCCCACCCGGGCCGCAAATCCTATCAGCCCTAGGGCCAAAAATCCATATCAGCCGTATTGCCCGGCTAGTAAGCAAGTTATGCAATCAATTCATGCATGCTCCCATTTAAGGAAATAAGGTGCAATGCCCATTTGTTTGTTGATCTCTTTACATGGCATGTATGTAAATTATTTTAATTTTTGATTTGTTTTAACATTTGGATAAAAACACTGTCACGTCAAAACAAACAATGTACATAAAACATAATCAATAAACGTTCATCCCTCTACTATAAATATTATTCATGTTTTTATTCATGTCACCCCTTAAAAACCCTGTACTATAAACTAAATTAGTTATCGTTGTTACATGTTAGACATCATTAACGATCGAACCCACACGCTCAAAATAAGTCAAATATAAATGTATCATAATGTAATGTCCTTAGGAAGATTACTAAAACTGTTCAACTTCATCGATAAGAACGAATTCAGAAAGGTTTAATTTATATAACGTCTCCGTATAGTTAGCACAACACTTGACTTAAACTATTTGTTTATGGAAGTACCTTTGGTGTTATTAGTTGATTTTCAAAAACATTAAAAAGCGCTTGTAAATAGAAGCGCACATCTTACGATGTACGTAAAGCTAGAAATAACGAGAGCCTAAAATATCCCGATGTCCGATCGCGCCGACAGCGCACAGCAGACCCTTTAAGCTATAACCATACGGCGTACTCACATGGCGACTGATTAATTATCTCAAATGATAGAACATTCTATAAAGCTACATCCAACAACGCCTTCACATAAAGAGTGATTAACTCAGGTAATTAACGAAGGACGTATCCCTTCAATGCATAGCTACCGACAGGAATGCTACTAAATGCACACCTATACCAAATGATATGTGAACAGTACCCACAAGGCTAATTACATGTAGCTAGAGCCGTACATATCTTAAGATTTTTTATACGATCTTGGAATATTGAAATATTCCAAGATGGTATAGGACAAATCTTAAGATATCTTTTCTTCCAAGATTGTATAGTACAATACCAGCTAAACGTAGTCTTTCATAAATGTTCGTAACACATATACCGCATTAAACCAACAAACGGTTTAGCATTACAGTCATAACGAGAACTCAATTAAAGACAACCTCCATGTATCGTTGACATGATAACCAATATCGGTCTTTACATATAAATTTGCTATCGTGACCGAACTCGTGTGTCGTAGTATCGCGGAATTAAGATCTGAAGTACAGGAAATTAAGGTCGACCCATTAATCGATTTTCTTAACCTCAATCAACAGGTGGGTGTGGTGGGTCGGACAGGGGCGGGTAAGTCTTCTCTAGCACTGGCCTTGTTCCGTCTGGTGGAGCCTGCTGGAGGTGACATTCTCATAGATGGCTACAGTATCAGGAACCTCGGGCTGCACAGCCTCAGGGAGAGGATCACCATCTTGCCTCAGGTATCACTGAAAACATTCTCTATGTGTGTAAATCTAGCTGTCTCTGTGAATCTCTTTGTATGCCCTGTTTTCTCTGTTTCTGTGTGTCCCCATGTCTCTCTGTCTTAGATGGCTACTAAAGGAGCCTCGGGCTGCATAACCTCAGGGAGAGGATCCCCATTCTGCCTCAGGTATCCTCGGGAATCTAAAGTGCTGTACGTCTCTCTCGTTTGTATGTATCTCTAATAGTCTCATTCAACCTTTGCTTCTCTCAAACACAGTCTCACGAAGATGTCATTACCGTTAGCCTCTAACTTTACTCACTGTGTTATGTGCCCTTTTCTGTCTTTATGTCTATCACTATGTGTCTGAGTCTCTGTTTGTCTCTCTGTCTCCATCTATGTTTCTGGCTGTCAGTGCATATGTTCTTGAGGAAGAGAATCCCAATCCTGCCTAAGACAACTTCTATCAGTGTTTGTCCCATTTTTCATGCCTATCTCTGAGACTGAATCTCTATGTGTTTCTCTTCCTCTATCTCTGGTACGCCAGAAGGAAAGGTCTAAGACTACCATCCTGTCTGAAACTCTCTGTGTTTCTCTTAATGCGAGTGTCTCTCTGTCAGTCCCTGTATCTAAATCTCTAGATTCCACCTCTGTGTCTCCTCTCACTTTCGAAAACGGGATTTTCGACCATGACTTGTATAAATAATCTTTCTTTGTGAAACATAGCTTTGACTTGCTTGAAAACAATTATATTAAAAGATGTAAAATGTTATTTCATTATATATCATATTGCCCTTTTGATAGAATTTGTGTTGTACAAAAGTGGCCATGTATGTGTTTTAATTACAAGCCATTGTTATATCAATTTGCAGGATCCCGTTATTTTTGACGGGACACTGCGGATGAACCTTGACCCTTTTGGTCAGTCACGTGACAACCAAATGTGGGTGGCGCTTGGTCAGGCGAACCTGAAGGATTTCGTGGAGCGACTCCCGACTGGCCTGGACTACGAGTGCGGGGAGGGGGGCGAGAACCTCAGGTGAGGAGTAGGGGGGGCGAGAACCTCAGGTGAGGGGGGGGGGGGGGGGGGGGGCAAGAACCACAGGTGAGGAGGGGGGGGGGGGGGGGAAGCGAGAACCTCAGGTATATAAAGCTTGTTACAATATTTTCTCTGGTAAGCGCCCGGTCCCTATTTCTGATATACTTCGACAACTACCACTCTTCTTTGGGACGTCCTGGTCTCTCTTCAATACCCGGCACTTATTTTTAAAAGTTTTTTTAAATTGTATATGAAGTCATGATTTACAACCCTTAAGTTACCGGGGTTTAAAAGTATTTGAAACATCTGTCCCTTTTGATTTACAACTTGAATTGGTCGTGGATAGTATTTGAACTATGTAATAAATGGTGAAGGTTAATAGACGCCTAACTCCTATTGCGGATCCACTGCTTATGAGAAATATCCCTTATTGTTGTCCGGACGAGAACATCAATCTCCGATAGTTCACATTTAAACAGGATGAACAATTGTCCATTTTATCATTATTAAGAACTATAAACTGAACACTGCTAGATCATCGTGTGTTATATCGGCGGAACTCCTACAATAGTTTCATGCAAAATGTATTTCATTTCTTTATATAACAAGCCAATCTAACAATTCAGGCCGACAGTTGAGATATTTGATTTTTTTCAAAACGACCTTTAATGAAGCTGAAATAAAAAACACCTTAACATAGCCATGAATAACCAGTCGCCAGCGATACCAATTGCTTGCCTTTATAACAACATGAATGATCACGATATCTATAACAATAAACTAGATTAGCGTTTGCGGGATACCGCAAAAGCAGAGCAGCCCCTGAACTTGGGGTTTCGCCTTACCCTGCTCCGCCTTTTACAGGCCTCACTAAATTGGGAATTTTCTCGTGACCTTGACCTTTGACACTCAAGGTCACACAATCAATGAACACATTTCATTGAGTAGAACATTATTGTAATGAAATAAAGTGTTAAAAATTAAATTAATCCATTTTCTCCATATATGTTGACCTTGCTGTGACCTTGACCTTCGACAGTTCGTACCCAAAACTTTTTGAAAATGTTGTACTTCTCAAGAGATAATATATATACAAAATCTAAACTTCATAGCATAAAAACTTTTCAAGTTATTGTGTTTACAAGGTATTGCAATAACTCATATCTCATGACCTTGACCTTTGACCTTCAAGGTGACACAATAATTGAACACTTTTTATTGAGTATAACAATCATGTATTGATTAAAAGTCATCATAGGTAAAATTAACCATTTTCGCTAAACCATGCTTAAGTCATGACCTTGCTGTGACCTTGACCTTTGACGGATTGTAGCCGAAACCTTTTCAAAATTTTTTACTTTTCCAAGGATGATATATACCAAGTTAAAGCTTCATAGCACAAAAACTTTTCAAGTTATCGCGTTTACAAGGAATTTTGCGACGATTTTATAACTCGTGACCTTGACCTTTGAACTTGAAAGTGAACATGTCATAATGATTCCCTGGAAGTATTAACATTAAGACATGTTCATGAGTTCTGAAAAGCTAAATGGGATAAAGTTATACCCAAATTTAGTGCATTTTGTAATAACTCATATCTCATGACCTTGACCTTTGACCTTCAAGGTCACACCATCATTGAACACTTTTTATTGAGTATAACAATCATGTATTGATTAAAAGTGTTCATAGTTAAAATAAAGCATTTTCGCTAAAACATGCTTACGTCATGACCTTGCTGTGACCTTGACCTTTGACGGATTGTAGCCAAAACCTTTTCAAATTTTTTTACTTTTCCAAGGATGATATATACCAAGTTAGAGCTTCATAGCACAAAAACTTTTCAAGTTATCGAGTTTACAAGGAATTCTTAGTGTGAATACATATCTCGTGACCTTGACCTTTGACCTTGAAAGTGAACGTGTCAAAATCGTTCCCCCAAGGTATGAGTAATAAGGTATGAATAAGAGTTCTGGAAAGCTTAGTGGAAAAAAGTTATAGCTAGTAGTACGAGTGCGGCGGCGGCGGCGGCGGCGGCGGCGGCGGCGGCGATGGAAACTTCACAAAAACTGATAGCAGCCCCGTCCTTAGACGGGGCTGCTAATAAGCGATGCAAGACATTTGACCTGCAATCTAAATAAATTTAAATTAACAGATTTTATATTTTGTCATACTATGACAAAATATAAAATCTGTTGATCCAAATTTATTTAGATTGTTTGACCTGATACATACATGTATAAGGGTATTGTAGAAGCGCTGTGGATACCAATAGGCCGCTGTAACAGGAAGCTCTTTACTCTTCCCCAGTGTTGGACAGAGGCAGCTGGTATGCCTGGCCCGCACTCTGCTGAGGAAGACGAGGATCCTGGTTCTGGATGAAGCTACAGCTGCTGTAGACCTGGAGACCGATGATCTCATTCAGCAGACCATCAGGTCAGAGTTTAAACAATGCACCGTCATCAGCATCGCCCACAGACTCAACACCATCATGGACTATGACAGGTCAGTTGCATCACGGGTCATATTTGGCGTTGCACACAGATATGAAAATAACCAGTTATTCCTTTGCTTATGAAGGACCATAGGGTCCATATGCTTAAAACTATTTGTGTCTTCTTCTCCAGAAACAAACGTCCTAGAAAGCTGAAACTTTGTTTACAGACTCATCATATGACGGGCATTATGATTTATAGATTTGGTGATCTTGTGACCCCTAATTAGAGCGACATCTTAAACACATAATCTCATCTGCTTCTCCAGAAGCAAATTCCCCTCTGTACTTACTCCTTGTCACAGTTGGACTTTTGACTTTTCATTTGGTTACCCTAATAGAATAATTAAAATACTTGAAAACCTGGTGAAGTATAGAGCCAATGGTTCGGATTTTTAAATTTGGAAACATTCAGATTCCTCTTTTAACTAATTTCAAACCAAAAAAAAGCGAATCATATGATGGCTACTTGGGCCTATCCCGGCATATAGATTGACTTAAATGATGTTTCAAGGTCACAGTCATGAAGACGATACGTTTATCTGTAAGTGCTATTAAAAATACCACTTTGTCATTACGTTATTCATTAACTTGTTTTCTGATATACACATTATATATTTTGCTGTTGATTTTATGTGTTCCACATCTGATCTCCAGGGTGATGGTCCTGGACAAAGGACGGATAGTCGACTTCAACCCTCCAGAAATCATGCTGAGAAACACAACTAGCTTGTTTTATAAGCTAGCAAAGGATGCCAACATCATATGAAGTGGAAATCCGTTTGCTATCAAAGGTCCATATGTAGTCAAATAATAAGGGTATTTGTGAACAAATATGCAAACTTTTAGATGTAAAATGTAAATGTCATTTTGATAAAAGCAATAGATGTTTCCGTAATTACGAACATAAATACTGTGTTCTTTTCACTAGCATAAAAAGCAACATCGATGCTACCAATTATGTCGACAGAAAACAAAATTGGCTTCGAAGTCTGTTATCAAAAGGGACCGATGCTTCAAATACTTTTAAACCCTGGTAACTTAAGGGTTTCTTTAATTGATTTCTACTTTTCATGATCAGATATTTTATACATCTATTTCGTTTAAAAGACGTTTTTGTCTTAAATGTATTTATATATAGTTGTGACAGTATTTTCTTAATTATATTTGTGTTTCTTTTAATAGTTATGTTTGTATATTTTGGACTTCACATTTGGGTGAGCATAATTATGAATTATGAGTTAATTACAAGCACAAATTTTACCTTTTTAAAAACAACAGAATACACACCATTCATTAGAAATATTTATTCCAATATGTCAAATCTTTTTATATCAAAGTAACTGAAATATTTTGTGAACAAATAAATAAATAATTTATTATGTACAGGTTTGTTTCTGTCACCGTATCAACATCTTATAATACCTGACACCCAAGCACATGAGTATAACTGAATAATGGTTTCTTGCCCCTCTCAAAGCTTTGATATGTTTGGTAGGACACGTGACATGTGAATATTACATTGGAACAGATAAAGTGGTGATCAAATCGCTTCACGCCAGCATGGTATTATTCAAGGCCTGACTTCTACATTAACATGTGGTGAAATTAATGAAATCATTCTGTCATGTTTGATTCAGAAATGTATCAACAATCACATACACCCTCCTCGAATGTAAAACAGTGTTATATCTAATTGTTAGATATAAGACAATAAAATTGCCATTATTCAATGTTTGTTTACTCAAGAGTAAGATGGAATGTCCGATAAGAATGTCCTGGATATGTGAAGAATAATAGAGACTCCAAATAATGAATGTTAGAAGATGAGCAAATGTTTCATTGAAGTATTATATTCTCAGTAACATGACGTTACAACCAAGTTGGTACCGCATTGAGCAGATGCATAGAAACCAACATTGACTGTTCTTGAAGTCGTAAGACAAACCAATCTTGAGATTTCATTCTCGAAGAAATGGATCACTCGTCATGAAACATATCATTGTTGGATGGATGGATCAAGTGATGGATCAACAGACATCTTTGATTGGAATGAGTTGCCATATTCAAATCTTGATAAAACACAAAATTTGTAATTGGAGACTCACGGGTAACAATTTAAGATCCACGCACAACTGAAGATTATTTTTAAAGGTATCATAAATCGCCAATCCATAATATGCATAACCAGTCTCTTGCAGCGATGTGTCCATAGTATCAGTTTATAAAGCAACATGTCACCAGTAACCATTCTTGAAGCTTTGTGTCACCAGTAACCATTCTTGAAGCTTAGTGTCACGAATAACCATTCTTGAAGCTGTCACGAATCATTCTTGAAGCAACATATCACCAGTAACAATTCTTGAAGCTATATGTCACGAATAACCATTCTCTATGTGTATCGAATGACCATTCTTGAAGCTATATGTTACCAGTAGAAATTCGTGATGCGATGCAAAATCGGGCACCATTCTTAAGGAATACATCAACCGTAACCATTCTTAAAGCAATGTATCAGAATTCTTAAAGTTATGAAGCCTCATAGACAGCATGACATAACTCTACATGAAAGACAATGCGTATATTGAATCGTCCCCTTGGACATGTTTCGTCATCGGTTTCATCCAAGTACAGTTACTTCATTTGACTATCTTCATTGTTCATTATGCCAGTGAATGTCTTGTATCACAGTTCACGCCCTGGGTGATAGGGTCAAAGTTAATTTTGGAGTATAATTGTCATTCTCATCAATTTCAGTGAAACATTTGATTTGAAACTTGAGATCACATGTCACTGGACCATGCATTTTTTGATGAGATTTGTTGTTGGGATGCTGCCATGGTAACGGTTTCAATGGAGGCGTTGCTAGGAGATGATGCTGTGTCGCCGTGGACCGTCCATCACGTGTTCGAACACCGGCGCCAACTTTCCGTTTCCATGGAGACCGTTTGCAAATCGGTGGGGAAGTTTTTTTGTAATAACAGGTGACCATGTATGTTTGGTGTCGAGCTTTTCAATAACCCTTGATATGCTCTCGTGACTTTCTGAAAAATGAATATGAGAAAATATAACTTTTGACCTGAAGGATATATGCTTTGCTTAACAACTGAAACAAGGATTGAATTTAACAATGATGAACTTTCATAACCCTTTAAATACGAATTTAAATCATGAATAATACAATGTTTTACAGTACTCTCAACGAGAAAGGATGGATGATTTCAGGTGAAGCTCTGATTTTATGAGTGCTTTATTTATGCTATAAAACAGGAAGTCAAGCAATATGATTCATGCATGGGTAAACCTTTTGTGTCGAACTTGCAAGAATACATTGAAATAATGTTAAGCACTTCATTGAAACACAGCAAAATGCCTATGTGAAACAGTTCAAAGGTGACATTCGTCAAACCTTTTGATGCGAATCCTAATTCGAAGGACCAAGTCACAAGGCCATCATGAACTTTTTTTTTTTATAATGTCTATATATCAAACGAAACATAACTATTTGGCTCGGAATCATAGCCAGGGGAAGAACATAAAACCATATACTGCCTTAATTCATTCATTTGAATTAGTGTGGAGATCAATAAAAGTTCAACATTACCAAAACATTTTTAGTATAACATACCTTTTTGTGTTTTAGAAATGACTACTTTTGGTGGCACCCTAGTGGAAGATCGAATGACTGGTTCGGGGTTTCCCATATATAAGCCACGAAGTCCCAGGTAAGGAACGACAACTCTTGCAACCATCCTCTCCAGTTTGTAGTAGTTCTCACCGGGGAATGTTTCACATACACTCTGCAACGAACAAAAATTTGATATAAAACTTTGTAACATACAACAGGATAAGATATAATACCCTATAATATACTATAGTATTCGATGTAGAGCTCTGTAACATACGACACTGTTCGATATAAAATCGTATAACATACATCAGAATTCGATAAAACACTCTGTAATATAAAAAAAAAACGATTAGATATTATACTCTGTTACATACAACAGGATTCGGCAAAATACTATGTAACATACAGCAGTATTTAATAGAATAGGGGCCTACTCCGTAACACACAACATTATTCTATACCTTTCGTCCGTTACATACAACAGTATTCAAAATAATACCCTGTTACACACAACGTGATTCGGTAATATATTCTGTAACATACAACAGGCTTCTATAAAACTCTAATAAATACAGGATTCGATAAATTACTCTGTATCATTCGACCATGTTTGTGAAGTTGAGAACTATCAAGATTGAACTTTATTCTTTTATAAATGTCAAGCTTTTCTCGTTTTGAAGACTTGAAATATGAAAGAACTACATTGTGTCTATTAAAATTATGTAGAATTCCTCCCGAACAGTTAATTACAATTTAAAGAAACATTGAGGGTGAATTGACAATTATACACAAAATGTTTATGAGATCGAAATACTGATTGACGAATTATTTTAAAAAGATGGATAAGATTTTGCAACCAAATTCAACAGCATCAAATACGGATAATCTCAAAATTTCCGTAGCGGTATTCGAACCCAACATCATTTGACCCGAGACGAAAGGCCATATCCACAGTGCTATGCTGCAACACGGTACACATGAACTGACTCAGTGGTTCATCAGAAACGGGAGTGAAAAGCGGTATTCGAGTAGACTTGAACCCAGAACCCTTTTACCCGGAAGTCAAACTCTCTGACCAATGTGCTATTCTACCTTAACTTCGATTGATCGGCTTAAAAACATTCAGCTGTATTCAGAACGATAGGAGTGCGAGCTCACACAAGCTTGTATTATAACAAGAGGTGCAGTAGGGAACTCGATAATCCCTCCAATTACCAATCCTTATATTCAAGTTAGCGCAGAGAGTATTGGTGCAGGTATGTCGGGAATTGGGGTAATCCTGTTATGTAAAATCTCTACTACGGTATCGAGTCTGTACTCGCTGTCTTAGTCTGCACTATAGTATCGTGCTAATCTAAAAAATGTTTCGGTTCATATGTACTTTCACTTGTAGATAGAGCGAGGTTTTCTGTCGAATAATGTGAACGTTGCATAACCTTAAACATTATGACAATTTTAAGCAGTTTTTGTGTGCATTATTTGTTATCAATTAGGGATTTTTTTTGAAATGTTAAAGAAAGACCTTGCTTAAATGAGAAGCCGTACGTTTAAAAATAATAATTGCATTTTCAAAGTGTTTCCTATTAGACTAAATTTTAGTCTCCTAAATGAAATAATCTAGAGCTGCGTACCTAAAGATTGTTCACTTACCTGCGTATTCTAGTACAGATATCATGTACATTTGAAAGGCTTTGAGACAGCTTAGCATTTCCAAAACACATCACATTATGTTGAAATGTCACAACATAAGTTTACATTCACTTTGTGTTAACATTTGCGTATGTCATACCTAACCTTTAACAATTTTGGCAGGTCTTTGAAGTGACCAGGGGTCACATTTTCTAAAACAGTTGTTTTTCATTTCCATCATAAGTGATGTTCCTTTGCATGAAGTCGATGTGACTGTAACCAAAAATCGAACTTTAAGAAAATTAGAAATAATTTTGTTCACCCCTTCCGTCTATTTCAGCATGCCAACATTCGAACTTAATCACGATACACCAAATTAGTGACATAATGGTTACTTTACACAATGCCAATAGGTTATCCATTTCAGCTGAATTGTTTTGATTGATGTCAAAATCAAACCCAAATTATATGATAACAACACTAAAATACAAAAACAAGTGAACAAACCTAAGTTACGCAGCTGTAATTTCAACTATTTAGACTATAAAGAGAAAGGAGACCAGGGAAGCTGATGAACGAGACTTGCTATAACAATGTAGTATTGTTTGAAATTCTGCAGATATTTTCAGGACTGTTAGACAGACCAACTGCCGAGTACCAGGTACCCACTTGTACCGCTGGGTAATGTTAGGAAATGGAGAGTACTTTTTGTATCACTTTATTTCTTTTTGAACTGGGTACAGCACGCTCATACATGTAGTGCAAAAATATACAACATTTGACTACTGACGATTAAGTTGTGATGAGGACATTCTTCAAATGTATACAAGCAGTTGCACAAAAAGGGGCAATTTGACATTTCAAGAAAATAAGCTATGGCAGGACGACCAAAATGAAACAAAGGCATCATATCTACATTCTGTGTAGGTGTTTGCTTTATGTATCTGATAATTGTACTTTAACTTAGGAAATGTAGAGAACTAACCTGAAGAACTAGCAGCATCTGTCGTATCGAGGCAGGGACTGGAGCCGTGAGGTTCTCTAGGGCATCTGCACAGAGAAGAATCGTGGTGGTAAATATAAACTTAGGTTATTTTTTACTTATTAAATACGTCATTGACACATGGTGTATTTCATTATCACGTGATCAACATAGCCCACATTTGCAGTATTTCATTTTCATTTACATAACGAAAGGACAATGAGGGTAACGATGGTAAATATAACAATACATGTCATTCTACCCCTGTGTTTATCTTACCGAAGTCAAATTTTGTGAGTGTCTTTCCCTACCGTTGGCACTCATGTTACATAAAAGATGATATGAGCGAATGGAAGAATTTTCCAGAGAAGAATGAAAATAGAACCAACGTATATGATTCAATATAAATTCATTCGTATGTAGTTAATAAAATTTGGAACATTTCATACGTTCATATTGAATAGTTAGTTTCACTTCATTTCGTTGCACTTAGCATTAGAATTAAGAGTTTATTATATGAGTAACATAGCTATTATCATTAGATTATGTTTTTAAGTCGTAATATCTCGAATAACAAATCTCCAATGATCTAATTTGCAGTTCAGGTTTCAAATAGTATTTGTGGCGAGAAGATAATAAAACTCTTTACCTTCGATGCTGACTTTATGCAGGACAATGTTTCTGAATTCTAATAAGGTCACTTGGCGTATTGTTTGATCGGCACTCGGCTGAAATGAAGACATAAAAAAGGTGTCAAAATCACCCACAAACTTCGATGCACCGAAAATACTGATTTTTTTTTAAGACTTCGATTTTATATTACCACAATGTAAAATATGTGTGTGCATGACTGTCATTCGCAAATAAATACGGTGAAATTAAAAAAAAAATAACAGTATTAAAGCGTTCTCATTAAAGATAAGAATTACTTTGTCAACTCAGTAAAAGGAATTATGATTTTGTCAACTCAGTTAAAGGAATTATGATTTTGTCAACTGTAAATCTATAAATTAAATGAATGATAAAGAAGAGAATACCTTAAGAGGGTACAAAACAGCTTGAAGGTCCGGGAGAATCTCTTTATAGAAATATTCCCAGGTCTCCCCCAACATCCTCAGTAAGTCAGCACCTGGATACATCAAAATAACAATTCAATATAAGTCCGATGTTCAAAGAGTACTAATTTTAAATGCTCAACAAAGAAACATTTACGGTATGGATAAATATCGAAGAAATCGAAGTTTTTTTAATAAACGTGTTTTAGAAAAACAAATGTTTAGGATTAAGTGACAATACTATGTGGAAGTGTTTTATTAAGGAAAACTAAATCAAAGTTAAAACTTTAAGGAGATATTCGATGTGTTGGTGTTAGAAGTAGGATATTAGTTACAAATACAAATCACTTGCTGGACCGGATATTTCGCATGGTGCAATAATAGATAGCATTCAACAATACACTATATGGACAAGGCTTTGTGTTATGCACATGGTATACGGTATATTATTAACCATCGAAATAAACATCCGCTACATTATGTAACTTGCTATTTATATATACAATTAATAAAATACCTATTACTAATAGCAGAACCTTCGGTTGTTGTTTTGCTAACCAATAATAGTCATGATTAAGATTAACCTTGAATAATCCGTGTTTATCTGCGACGTAAAATAGCTTACTGAACTACTATTATTCACATATTGATTTTCCATAGCGCAAATATACATTAAGCCTGTTTGTTATGTTTGTAATCATGTCCTTTTAGAAATGCTAGGGCGTTGCCTTACTCTAAGGACAGTGGTTCTTACAGTGACTATATCCCTTATATTAACTCAATAGCAAATAAGGTAAATGAACGAATAAACGAATGAATGAATAGAATTATGTGAAATGGTTCCTATGTCATTTTAAGAAAAACAACTTGCTATAGCCTTAGGAATCACGAGGGGATTGTGCTGTTTGTTAATCTATACTGGACATTCAAAACTGATTCAATTTAGCTGAAATTTAATATTAGGTGCCTCTAAGAGAGGTGAGGTGAGGTGATGTTGGGTTTAACGCCGCTTTCAATAGTATTTCACTTATATTGCGGCTGAGAAAGCCCGCAACACAATTGTGGCTATGCATTGCGGTGAAACCTGCGAGCATCGGCTGGAACTTGCAACCATGGGTGGGCCTAGAGAGCAATGTCTGGTTTTAAACTATCTATTATGCCAGTACTGTCTTGTTGTCTCAATGACTATTTCGATTTTTTATAGTCAACAATTGTTGAAAATTGACACAGATAGTATTCCTCGACGTGAAATGCAAATGTTAAAAAAAAATATTTATAATATCATAATATATATATATATATATAAATAATATTTGGCACTTACCCCTTTCGTTCTTGATGCTCTCTCGCATGATCACCATTCCTTTCTTTAACAACTGATCCTGAAATTATTCAACTGAATAAATACAACCGTAAATAATAATTCCTTACGCATGCTTTCATAAAGGAGACATAAAACTATCAATTTTAAAAATCCATAAGGATAAATTAATAAATAGACAGATGGGTGAATGTTTAAATGAAATTGAATCAAAGTAATCCAATGACTATGAATTGAATGAATTGAATTGAATGAATTGATTGAATTGAATGAATTGAATGAATTGAATGAATTGAATGAACAAGGTCCCATGTCTTAGAACAACAACTACCATTCTATGTCCTATATTTTGAGGGTAATAGAAAATCAACGACATTCTCAAAGAAACCAGCTGCTCCTTGTGTTGTTTTTCGACGTAAACAACTTTAAAAGGAATAGCAAATCCGCTTCCGCATATAGCTCGAACTTTGGTTTCACATCAAGGTTCGATCATTATGTTTACCACAGGCACAATAAAAGCTGACATCACACCCATTTACCGGTTATTTGTAACTCAATTGACAAGAACAAGGATAAGGATAGCAAAACCCTTAGTTCATAATATCCATCCATTTAATTATTGCAAATCAACAAATTCTTTTTTTCGTGAGAACAATGGCCACCATCCGGCAATAATAAAAAAATCGCGGAACTCTTTGATGAAATCTACTCATAGCCTCCCATGCGTTGTTAATCTTTGTATAACATCATACTTACCATCTTACTTGTTATCACATATTATTTTTTTATCAATGAAAACACACAACACGCACTGCCAACCATCGGACATATTCTAATAGAAAATCTGCTTCTACATAAACGAAACCACCGTTTGTTCCTCCTATGAAACACCGATAAATCCTCTTACGAACCGGATCCTCCTGCGAAATTCCCTACACCCAAAGATACCACTCCATAGAGCTCATATTTGAAAATCAAGGCCAACTTTATAACTTACCTTGTAATAATCAAGTATAAGTGGTCCTGCTTCTGTGCTTGCAAGATACCTGTAATTAATGAAATTCTAAAATATATCTACTAGAAAATTAAAAATTAATACTCTCCTATCAATATTCATTTAAGATTTCTCTTATTTCATTAACAGAAAATATTAACGAGTCAATTAAAACATTTTTTTATAATGTTATACGCAAGGTGTTATTTAACAAATTAGTTTCTCAAATGATTTATTGTGCATTTTTCTCATATCAGCAAAAGCAAAACATCGGAAAAAGATAATGAAAATCATCTGCTGTTGTTGGCGAGTCACAGAGCGGGCAATTTCTTATTTCTCAATAGCTGGCTGTTTTCTCATATCAGCAAAAGCTAAACATCGGAAATTATCATTAAATATATCTGCTGTTGTTGGCGAGTCACAGAGCGGGAAATTTCTAATTTCTCAATAGCTGGCTGTTTTCTCATATCAGCAAAAGCTAAACATCGGAAATTATCATTAAATCCATCTGCTGTTGTTGGCGAGTCAGAGTGGGCAATTTCTATTTTGTCAATTGTATCAATAGCTGACTGTGCAGAATTAGTGCCCATTTCAGCTAGATAAGAAAAGTACATAAGCCAATATAGTGAACAATTTAGGATAAATCAGTGATTTACCTGCTCCGATAAATTAATAGAACTGAGAAACTGTTTTTACCTGACATTTTCTTGAAGAGCTCCCAGTTCGTTCTCTCGTAACTTCTTTCTTTGGAACAATTGCACAATTGCTGCCTGGACACTGAAAAACAATTGGGCACTTAACATCTGTATACCACACCGACATATCGTTGATAAAATATTTAAATTTGTAAACACCTTCTTACCATCTAACATCATTTATTAATACAAACAACACACGACACACATCGTCGACCAAAAGGCTTATTCTATTAGATAATCTACTTCTACGAAAGTCCCACTCGTTCCTCCTACGGAATAACATACACCGGTACCAATCCCAATGGAAGACAAAGGTTCGTCTGTTTGTTAAATACCAGTTCCCACTTGCTCTGTCAAATACCATTTACAAGTCTCGTGTATTTTATATTAAGAATCAAAGTTACAATCAGTATTTCGTGGACACGTGTCGAAAGAGCATATGTGCATATTTTTTTCAAACAATAGATCCAAATTAACATACATGTATTTTCCCGGAATGACAAATATGTTTTCAAATTGATATGCCTTAAGCTTAATTGTCAAGGACCGAAATAAATTGATATTTACATGTTTACTAGTTACATATCTTATTAAACACTACCAAACCCAATAAATAGGATTGCAGAATAACATTGTCCAATTTCCGATAAGTATCTTCACAGCACTGAACATAATTAGCATAATTGCTATTTTTAGAAATACTCAACATCTTAAGAAATATTACCATTATGAAAAACTAATGTTTAAAGATTAGAGTTTATATCGTGATTTCAATGTCGTTGTACTGCGATAACACATTTCAACAACTTGTATGACATCTACGAAATATTCATATATGGTATTTGCAATAACAGTCACCAAACTGTTAACACTATAACACCTTCAATCAAAGTTTAATTGAAGAATCAATCTTTTTTAATCAAAGTCTAATTGAAGAATCAATTTCGTATTTGGTAAAAGTATAGAAACACATTCCATCAACTACTAAAAACATAAATATAATAAAAATGATTTTGTTTTAGCGCTAATACGGAAATTCTCAGCCAGGAGACGTAAACAACAACTGAATAAACGCATCAAGGACAAAACTTTTATGTAAGTTACAAACCTGTTTTCCATGGCTTTTACGCGTTTTTGTTTCCCTAGTACAATCCATTTCAAACCTCTCATCCTCCGAATGTACATTCTGATATGTACAAGTTCAACGTCTATCACACTCACTCATACAGACTGCGAGTTGTTTTTGGAAGGAATGAAAATATAACCGGATTCACCCGGCTCCTAAACACGTATTACGGTTCTCTGTCAGTCCACATGTTGATGTAAACAACTTATCCCAGAAACAGCCTATCCCGACCTTGCACAGCCGCGATTGAGAATCGAAGAATTGTGGAGTGTTTATGTGAGATCGATAGCTCTATGAGACATTCATGCTTGGCATTGTCTGAGCGGCATTCTGTGACTCCGGCCTCAAGGTGATGTACATAACCATGCCTATAATTGACATGTTTGTGTTATGAGTGACAAACAAGCAGCTCGTAAACACGAGCCAAGCGTACAGGCTGAGTAATTGAAATATACATCATTGTTTGAGAGTGATCAGCGCCCGTGCAGTGCGTGCATGCTGAGAGACGCGCTGTAGTTGTAACATCATCGTCTCAACACGACATCGACGAACTTTTTGTTTTCATTAAGAGGCAATTAATATCCTGTGTTTTTTAAACGAATGACGTAATTGATGATGCATTAAGAAGAGAATTATGTGTAATATCATTTCATATTCTATTTCGATATACTGACATTACTAGTTATTAATACGTGTTAACAAACAATAACACCTACGTTTTTGTTTGGATGATTTACGTTGGTGTTGTTTTGATTTATTTTTATCATTTTTACAGTTGCTGTAAAGAAGTACGTAGTTTGTACGTTACAAAAATGTTTAGTTGATCCTATAGTTTAAACTACGGAAGCGCTGAAGGGACATGGTAAAATAATATTTATCTCGTGCGCACGACTTAATATCTCGTGCGCACGACTTAATATCTCGTGCGCACGACTTAATATCTCGTGCGCACGACTTAGTATCTCGTGCGCACGACTTAGTATCTCGTGAGCACGACTTAGTATCTCGTGAGCACGACTTAGTATCTCGTGCGCACGACTTAGTATCTCGTGAGCACGACTTAGTATCTCGTGCGCACGACTTAGTATCTCGTGCTTTAACGACTTCAAAATATGGCTAAAATGGAGAAACTCATTTCCTTTCTTGAAGATCGGGGAATATCAAGAGAAGACACCGAAAGAATGAAAAATAACACGCTATGTAAACATCCCTAACATTTATATTATGTCATAATAAGAATGAAAACCTCAACAAGAGTAATATTTTACAGATTTATATACATACATGTATACTAAAGTTGCATGTTTTATATACATATGTGTATACTATAGTTGCACGCTCTCGTGACAGGTGATGTTGGTATACATGTACAGTGAGTAGAAGAAACACAAGCGTAAGCTTCGATAAACAATTCTTTCTTTGGTTATACATTGTAAGATCAAGTAGTAAGATACAGTTTTACTTAAACTGAACGTCAACAGAAATTTTACACCTTTTGAATTTGAATATCATAAAAAGTTACGTGTTCAGAGGAATTAGCTTTGTTGTGTTGTATCACTCCATCAGTTTAGTGTTTTGTGCTAAAATAGCAGACCTGTAACGTTAATAGTAGTAGTAGTTTATTTCAGTAAATCAGGCCACAGGCCCATTTTACAATACATGGTTTTACATTTTAAACATGTTGCGCCACAAGCACATAATATTATAACAATCCATTCACAATTCAAGTGATTTACTGAAATAAACTACTACTGTAACGTTAATGGTAAATAAGTTATCGCCAGTTCTTCATGTATGGGGTCAATTGTGGAATGTAATCCATTATGTATGAGTACATATAGCGCACGTATAACTTAATTTTCTGCCTGCAGAACAAATATTCAAAATGAGTTAATTTTCATCAATAAATGATGTATATATAATTTACTCATTTCTAATAATACTGGTATGTTAAAATCCGTTCCATTCTGAACTCCCGAGTTCAACCGTTCTCTGTGCCACGTGATATCAAGCTCACATGATGTAACTCCATTTACTTACAAGTCCTGTGGCCCACTGGGCCTTGAATATTGACTGAAACTCTCTGTATATAAATGACATGAATTGTTATACTTCGAAAAGCCTTGTTCAAGTTCCAGCTGAACTCATACATATATTCACTGAGATAATTACATGAAGTAAAATTATCAGAGACTGTTGCTAAACATTACCATTTTAATGATGATCGCTTCAGTATAGTGAAGATATAAAGGTATAAAGTGTTTTGATCGAAATCGGACAATGTACTGCGCCTGCGCTCTTATTAGCCAAAGGTAATTTTGGAACTTATTAAAAGAAGACAGAAAAACAAATTTGAGATGATAGTATTCAATAAGTAACTCGATCTATAGTTTCATTGCAAACTGTTAGCTATATTTACATTTTGGTGATGAACATGCAAGCTGAGTAAGATGATTTGAACTTCGAGGTTTGGTACCTATCAAAGCCAAATCAAATCTTTGGATAAGTAGCTGAAGTGTAATACGTCCCCTGGTTCGTAATGACGGACCAAGGGGACATATAAAATTACAGTTAAGTTTTAACTAGATTGTAACTAATACCGGGGCGGGAGAGTGCAGTAGTTAGCGCATTCGGGTTCGGATCAAGAGGTCCGAGGTTCGAATCTCGCAAGGGACACGGGAACTTTGTTTGCACTAGATGTAACTGTTTTACACGCATAACGGGTTGGTTGCAATTCAACAATGAATTTCAGCGTAGTACCACCCATGGTTCGCTAGTTCCAGCCGATGCTCGCGGGTTTCACCGCAATGCATTGTGGGCTTTCTCCCTGCCATAATACTAGCAGTAGCAGCCGTGGTATAATTGAAAAAACTCTTGAAAGCGGCGTTAAACTCACCTCAACTCAATAATTCCACCTGAAGCAACTATATAATGTCTACATTCGATGATGTTAGCCAAAAACTGAAACACAAAAAACGTGAATGATTTACCTGTTTAATTTGGACAATATCGAAGGTAACTGTAAACTTAAAGGCTCTGTAACACGTTTTTTCTGTATATTTTTTTCGCAAATTTGCTATTTATTATTAAAGTTTATACAATATATTGTTTTGTTAGAGGATAAAACAACCCTTTACACAACCCAATAAGCCGTATCCATAGAAAAGGTTATCAGTATTGAAAGAAAATGTTGCGACATATAAAACGACAGTAGTGTGGAAATCGTCAGTGTGAGAGGCAGATTTATTGGTCTCATGCGATTTGCGAGTTCAGACAGCAAGATGAATGGCCGTTCCATATTTAAAACTCTACTGAGTGTTTAGGTTTCGCTTCATCATTCAGATCACTTACCTCGGCGCGGTCATTTTAATTTGGACACATTAACATAGCCGCTCGAAAGGAAATGGACTCTCATGGCTTAAACCGAACAATGAACATTAGCTTCAGAACTAATGTCATTGATTAAGGAGTATTATTTAGCCATTGGTAGCACTTATTTAACTTTTGGAGAGATCACTTTATTTCACTAAGAAAAACGTGCTACAGCGCCTTTAATAATGGTCATTGCTCAATGAACTGTGGTATTACATGCCAAGGAATTTGTGGAGTGGTGTTTTTTACTTAGAATTTCAAAACTATACAATGTTATTAAGGGATAGTTCCGTTACCATATGACTCGTTGGCGTTATTCCACGATACACATGTATAGCAGTTATTAACTTGTATACCTAAAGCTGTTGAGAATTTTCAGAAATGATCAATGATGAAAGTCGAGTCTTTGTTTAAATCAAAAGAGTTCGTTAATGTAACAGTATATATAGTACTACAACACAGTCCTAGATTTACATGTAGTATGTCTCCTAATTGAAAATTCCAGGGGTATATTGTGTTTTTTCACATGTCCTTTTATTTACCTGCCTGTCTGCAGGGGCAAGCCATTTTTAAATTTGACCATAACATTTTAAGCATAGGCCTTTGATACTTCTCAATATTTGTATACTTTGAGGTTATAATTCAATGACCTTGACTTACGTTAAAACTTAAACATTAGTCATATTTTTATTGGTCAGTGTTGGTCATTTGACATTGATACGTGATGTATAGTTTATTATTCAATGGACAGTTTAAGACAACGGGTTCGTTGTCCATTGGATAAAAAAAGTTTAAGTGGGTGTAAGTGACAATGTTACAATCTCTTGTTGCACCTTCTCAATAAAATTCAACTTGTTTATGATATCCCTGTGTACCTAGAGATGTCAAATTGTGCACTCGAGACATTAAGTCGTGCGCACGAGATACTAAGTCGTGCACACGAGATACTAAGTCGTGCGCACGAGATACTAAGTCGTGCGCACGAGATACTAAGTCGTGCTCACGAGATACTAAGTCGTGCGCACGAGATACTAAGTCGTGCGCACGAGATACTAAGTCGTGCGCACGAGATACTAAGTCGTGCGCACGAGATGCTAAGTCGTGCTCACGAGATACTAAGTCGTGCGCACGAGATACCAAGTCGTGCGCACGAGATACTAAGTCGTGCTCACGAGATATTAAGTCGTGCGCACGAGATATTAAGTCGTGCGCACGAGATACTAAGTCGTGCTCACGAGATACTAAGTCGTGCTCACGAGATACTAAGTCGTGCGCACGAGATATTAAGTCGTGCGCACGAGATAAATATTATTTTACCATGTCCCTTCAGCGCTTCCGTATTAAACATCTACGTGATGATTACACAAATTATTTCTATAGCTAATTCGCATTATTCGATCTGTTTTGTTATGTTTGGGGATTAATATGAAATCATGTCAAATAAATATTTTTCATAACATGTTACATATAAACTACGCACAATGTTCTGGCAATAATTCATCATCTATATTTAAATCTTATCAAATTTATTTTTATTTAATACAAAATTTAATTCATATTAGGTTTACAAGTAATGACGTCATTTAGAGACGATCTTATCGTACAGTATAAACAACTATTTATCATTTCCTCTTTAATCTCATCTCTTTAATCGTATGTTCATTAACATGCTTTGCTTCTTTGAAGGCGCTTCGTGAAAAAAAAATTCTGTTACTTTAAAAAATGTTATCTACGCATTTAGGATGTTTTCTGTTGTTGTAAAAGAAATATATCAACTAAATGTATTTTTTTGCGCCTTATCATTACACACTGTTATTCCATAGCGTAATGAGGATCAATTTTAACTCGAATCAAAGCTGTACATCATAAAATCGGTCAAGTTGTCAACAATCTCGCATGCTTTTTTATCTCCCCAAAACTTGTTTTCAATACTATAAGAGAATTAACCGCTTTTCATTTTCTTAAATTATATCCAATTATATTATTTCCAATACAAGTACATATCATTGCTCCTTTTTTTTTCAATTGTTGTATGTATGTCTGAATCAGAAATTGAGATGTGTTATTCTTCCTGAATATTATCATTTATATCCTTCGGAAGTAACATTAGCCAAATAATTTCCTCAAAAAAACACTATTTTAAAACATTCCCTCTCGGTTTTTGCATAAATAAAAAAAAGAAATAGATTTCTAATCTATCAGTGTAAGCAATATTAACTTAAAGTGATGCATCTATCATGTATCATAATGCTCTCGTGTTGGTTGTGTCTGGCCCCTTTACTGAATCTCTCTTTTTATTTGTTATTGGTATATGAGACATGCGACCTAGATATACATTTGTCTCTTTCTATGTGGCGTTTGAGGGGTTTCATCCCACTTTTTGTATGGTACCCATATTAACAGCTGGGTGAAGATAGGCGCACTTTCCCTTGTAAATTGTCATAACGAGTCTCTCAATCTCAACCCTTCACACTGATAGGTAAGCCAGCCATGAAGTGTTCACCCATTCGGTGGCAAACCGTGCCTGATGTTGCTGAACACAAAATATTCCGATACAAAAATTCCGTTTAAGGACATTTAGAAGACGTTTTACAGAGCTTCGATGTAGTCTGTTATCTAAAGCACCCTAAAGCAAAAACAATAATGGAGACTTCTTAAGTCTATAAAATTGTCTAGATGCCATTAAGTATTGTTCAAGGCTCCCTTTGTTTCATTTTATATAAAACATTAAAACAAAAAGATTAGTCATGAACTTCTCTTTAGGAACTTTATATTAGTTTAAGCTTCGACAATATATATGCAAATAGAAATTCTGTTTAAAGAAATTTAATAAGACCTTTTACAGAGCTTCGACGATATAAATTACAGTAAATAATTCGGATTATAGAACTTTATAAGGACGTTTTACAGAGCTTTGGCGATATATATGCCGATAAGAAATTCTGATTAAAAAATTTAAAAGGACGTTTAACAGAGCTTCGAATATCTATTACGATAACAAATTTCCTCAATCTTCATCACAATAACGATAATGTGAAACTCATAAGATGACTAAGTTGGTGGTGATGGAGTGAATAAACTGTGAACTTAGGTGTGAATAACTTGACAGCTTGTGCCTTCCTTTACTTAACATTATCCTCCAACCCCACTTGTCAGAAAACCATGGTCTTAGATAATAAAAGCTTGTTTTAAAGGGGCAGTAGCACGTTTTTTTGGGGGATATGAGGTGATGTCAGGAAAATGAAAATTAATGGTTCCAATTGAAAGACAATGTATTTAAACTAAATGGAGCAGTAATAATTCAAATATATAACGTAAAGTTCAGCCATGCGATTCATTTCTCTTACAAAAATGAATTAAAGGTGTTCACAAAAAAATGGCCGCCAATGGATTTTATGTGAAGCCTCATTCTTTGTCCTCTGACTATGGGTGATTGGCTTGTGTAATGAGATTGTTGACACTGTCAATATGATACATTTAGCATTTACTTATAATTATAAGTGAAATATTTAAAATGTAAATTTATCAAAAAACGTGCTACTGCCCCTTTAAAGCTGGAACCGATATTGGAGTTTTTTGTATCATACGCAGTACCTTATTAAGATGAGTATCTTGTCAAATTAGTATCTAAAAATCGTTTCTTCGTTATAAAAACATAATTTGCTGCCCTGCGTGGCTCTATGACTATTTTGTTTACCTCGTTTCTAAATAAAAGAAGTCTTATTAATAATTTGTTCTTTGTGTCATAATTTGCTCTTTGTGGCCTTATGCTTCGTAAACATGAATTATCGTTTTGACTTTTACCGTATTTCATCGAATAAAAGTCAGGGATTCTCTTCTATTGTACAGTCCTAACAACGGGTTACATTCGAGTATATATGTGCTGTTTGTAATGTTTATCATAAATGGTAATTCCAATATGTATATGGTTCTCGTAAGCCATTTACTGGCTAAGCCTACAATTCTTGATTTTTGAATGTTTTTTTTTATGCAATGAAGCTACTGGCTGAATTGTGGTGTGACGGAAAAGAAACGTTACAACGAATGAATCAGCGTAAACCACTAATCCGGATTAAACGATTTGACAGTGTGAATGAATCAGATGTTTTGCTTGTGTTGTCGTCAACAAAAAGGTCTAGTTCATTCAAGGACGTATTTACAATCGTCATAAGCATCTGGCGACCAGCCACGTGTCACAGCTTGACTGAGGTCTTAAAGCACACATCTTACTAAAGATCGACAGCTTCATCTAATGAGACAGTTCATTCTGTTATATCTATTTTGGAAACTCCGGTCATCAATCTTTTTAGGCTGATCGCATAGCTTCAACAGCTCTGACAAATTATTTCTCATAAACGGATATATTAAACCTATCCCTTCAACTACATCTCCTATAATGTAATGCATTAAACCCTCAAAGAGTTGTCTCTTTGCTCAGTTTGATGACAACCCCAGTCTCAGGTTTGGACAAATCGGCTTTATCAGCCTTTGTCACCCTCCCATCTACCTATCATCCGTAATGTGTTGTTCGAGAAGCATGTTAGAAGCTGAACAATTTAAGATGTGAAGGAGTTTTATGGACGATCAAGCTTGAAAACGATATAAGAATCTTTACCGAAACGTCGCCACCTTCAAAAATAAAGAAGTTTATCATAAAAACTCCTTGTCTTTTTCATAAGTAATGTGATATACTCATTTCATGCATAAAAACTCTCTCTACGAAACACTTCCACTATAACATACCCCTACCTATGTAATACACTCACCTCTCCATACCTGAAACTCCTCATAACAATCCCTTACAATATATCATGCCCCCAGTAGTGTAATACACTCACATCTCATTAACAAACACATACACTATATCATACCCCCAGTAGTGTAATACACTCACCTCTCCAGGAGCTGTTGTCTGTTCGCCGCGTCTGAAGCCGACCCCACCCCCAGTCCAGGTATAGTCGACCCCCTCCTTCCCGCCCGGGGGAGCCGCGAGCCGATATCTACATTGGCGAGACTGTGTCTGGAAAACAGGACAAAATTTGCTATTAAATCACTACATAACAGTGATTAATAGGATATTACGATGGAATGTAAACAACATTTCACATATAAGCAGTAAAATGTTCAATGGATTGCGAAAAAAAATCTAATGCATTTGCTCATGCATACAAAATAAGGATTTAACCTGAAATGGTACTTCATTTCTACGTTAGAGTGCAACTTGTGCAATCCTTTCCTCCCTCAATTCGAAAAGATGGGATTATATGCAAAGGACAATGCACTTATCATTCACATATTAGGGTTGGGTATTTGTTAAGTTGAAAATTTCATTACGTGCCATCTATTTGACACGATGTATGACTACGAGTCCTGTCAAACACATAGACAATATGGATACCCCGCAAGTCATTACTCGCGCCAGTCCCCTGCACTTGCTATTTCAAACCTTGCTGCTAAGCGCTACACTCGTGGTTTGAGTGAACCGCTCTCTTTCACGAAAACCTGCAATCTTCATTAGAGTTAACATTAGACTATCAAGCTTGGTTGCAGTAGGCTAGAGGACAGGCACTGAAGAGTTGGGGATATGCTGTAAGGCTTACATAAGGCAGTCTATGATGTTGTTATACGTTATGACTTGTGGGAGAAGCTGTGAAGCAAAACACTCTGATGACAAGTCTCCCGATAAATATTTGCTTTCTTTGAATATTTGTAAGAATTTAAGTACAAAACTGTTGGTGAAGTGTATCAAATAATCGGCGACGTACAATAGCAAAATGAAGACAGAAAGTCGCTATTTTGATCGATAACATGACAATGACGCGTCAATTAGACAAATGAAATTTAGAAAACTTCTTCTGAACATACTGGAAGGAGTTGTCAGTATCAAATAGGTAATAGAACTAGTCCAAGTTAACTAGTATTCATGTAACGTGGACGTGTTGATTCGACTAGAGCACATTTAAAGGGCTGTCTACTTTCATTGAAAACAAGTACATAATGTAGTTACCGTATAGTTATCACTTGAGGATTATTGTGCAAGACAGCACCAAATAAGTTCACCAAACAATATCCAATGGTAGTGTAGTGTCTCTCCAATGACCCAAGTATGTTTATGCCACCTGATGCCAATTCTCATGAGAATGCCTGATGCCTTAAGTGGTCGATAAACTACCATACATAGTGGATCTGTTGTATTGACCGGGTATATACACTTTATAAATGCTATAATGAAACGTCAAATAAGTGAATTGTTTTTGAATGACGACTACGTTTGCCCACTTTCTGTTTATGATCATTTAGTTACGACGCATGGAAGAGAAATCGACAACCCTCTTCATGCATCAATATGACGTTATATATAGTGGACTGACATTTTCTTTGATAGTGAACTTCAAGTTTAGATTGTTTCAGCAAATCTTCCCCAGTATAGTTCTCAAGGGGCATACAAGACTGTACACATGGCTTGCAATTCGGTGAGCACGAGTTATTCGCCCCTTACATGTATAGAGGTAAAAAATTATCTGACATATAGCCTATACCCAAAGCCGAAAACGCCATTTTCTGTGCTTGCTCTCTAGCTTACTATGAGAGAAAGCAAAAATCCTACCAGAAAGTAACTGGAGTTTGCTAACAATCGCCTGTAGGGGTGCATATCAGCACAGAAAACTCAAGGGTATGCAGCAAGACATAAAACCGACAGTTCGTAAGCTGGCGTTTTAAGCTTTGCGTAGGATAATGATAGATGCACGGATAAGGCAAAAGGCCACGATATGCATTTCTCCAGGTTGTGATTGTTAACGAGCCATAAATGAGATCAGTGTTCAATAAACAAGACCATTTAATCCAGTACGCTTTAAAGGGGCAGTAGCACGTTTTTAGGGGGAAAATAAGGTGATGTCAGGAAAATGAAAATGAAAAGTTCCAATTGAAAGACAATGAATTTAAACTAAATGGAGCAGTAATAATTCAAATATATAACGTAAAGTTTAGCAATGCGATTCCCTTTTCTTACACAAAATGAATTAATGGTGTTCACAAAAATGACTGCCAATGGATTTTATACGAATCTTCATACTTTGTCCTCTCACTATGGATGATTGGCTTGTCTAATGAGATTTTTGACACTGTCAAAATAATACATTTAACATAGTGAACAATTTTAAATATAAAATTATCAATAAACGTGCTACTGCCCCTTTAAAATATGCACAATGAATAAGATGTACAGGTCGTGTACGATATCTGTTATAGATGCATCGAAAGCTTTGAGTCTTATGTCAAGTTTTTGCCAACGAACCTTTTAGTTCTAACGATATATAAATGAACCAAGTATTTTATAATTCTTACGACAACCTACCTGTCCATTGGTGAAATTAACAAGACATGGACATGCAGTGTCACATCAAACTAAGTACAGTTGATGAAATATACACGCCATCGGTGTGCGTAACAATAAAACTGTTATAAATGATATGCACCAGCCATGTACACATGTAGTCGCACAACTGTGTTATAAATGATATATACAAGCTATATACATGCGATATAGCCTCAAACGCTGTGTTATGTACATTGGACCTGGTATTCAGGTCACGTCACATATCGGTAGTGATTTATCACCAGGAGCAATTCACATATCATGTACAAATACATATCAGCGTCCGCCTTGTGCTCTATCGAATAAAGTTCAAACAGTAAGTGATATGATTTGTAAATATAACTTTGTACTGTTTAAAAAAGAGTTACATTTTTAATAAGGGTCCAAGGTTAAAGGAATACGGAAGACTTGGTTCGGGATTCTTAACTTAATGATAAGCATTTAATATTAAAAATTGAGGGTATCTTATTTTCATTTATGAAGAAGTGAAGTGAAGATTATGTCAAATTGTTCTCCCACTCGTTAGTGACATTATAGGAACCTTCGACCCATATTTTCTTTTTGAATTATTTGATCTCCTATAGCATATCCTTCAATAATAATAAATAGTATCGTTGTCTTGAAAGAAACAGCTGTGTTAGATAAGGTACAAGGTGATATGATATGATAATTAATATACAAGTTATCATATTTACATAAAGACATTGTACAAAGGCAATATGAAATATTGACTCTTATATGCAAAGTAACATGTACACATTTTTAGTATGATTATTATGACATTTTTTTCTTACATTTGAGTTATAGTACACTCTGGTATATTGAGAAAGGATATAATCTATCAATAGGGCTGTAAAAATACTAGCCATCGTACTAAACAGAATTATTTACTTGTCAAGTTTCTAAGTCCATTTCTGTAAACTATATTATGATGTGATTAGTTAACAACGTGACTATGATTGGTTTAGTGACATCCGTAAGCTTGACGGGGAAATTGAAGCGTTCGTATAATGAACCTTTTTTCACACACAACTGTAGATTTGTGGCAACTTAGTTGTGAAATATTAAAGCGAACGGAAATAAAGTGATCATAAAAATGTGATTTTTTGGGGATGTTTTCTAAAATCCATTTATAAAAGGAACACTCTCTGATGAAAAGCTATAAACATTTTAAAAAAAACCTACCAACACCTCAAATAATATTGAAAATATCTTAAGGAAATATGTTCTATTTTATCACGTGAGAAATATTCTTTAGTAAGAACACTACCATTTTTTTTATGCATTATTCAATACATAGTACATTAGAGTTATTAAAATTCTTCTTGTACATGGGTCATTTGTATTCTAAGGCACACAGAAATTGAATTTGTAATATATTTACTGCAGGATATATTGCATCAACTTTTAACGAAATACCTCAAACAAGAAATGAAAGTTGATTGAGATTGTTAATTTCCAGTGTGGTCACCGGTGAGCATAATTTAGTATCAAGATCGTTCGAAACGGACGTAAAATCTCTCTAGGTAGTCCTATGCCTGTTTAGAAGAGAGTAATCTGCTAAACAGATATCGATTTGTGCACTCCGTGTCGATTAAGCGCGAGGCAATTCACTTACAAATTTAGGTTAAATAATATCGGTGTGAATAATATAATCAAACGTAGTTGAATACAATGTACATAGGTAGATTATTAACAAAGTGCTTAGTTGGCGTTCGCCACCGATACTAACGCGGATACACTAAAGCTATCAAACGGGCTATTGTCATTGCTTGTCAACTTGCCTCACGTATTTTATTTTATTTCAAACAGTCTTTGTTTCTAAGAACATAGGTTTATGTTTTGAAGTAGAAAACAATAACATCGTTAAAAACAACTTTCCCGGCTAGGTATTACTCGCACCGGTTTTAGTGACTGGCGATAGTGCAGTGGTTAGCGCGTTCGGCTTCGAATCAAGAGGTCCTAGGTTCGAATCCCGCCAGCGACTCTGCAACTTTGTCTGCTGTTGAGATTTGTTCTACACCCGGTAAAGTTTCGGTGCAAAGCTTCACTGAATTTCAACGCAGTGCCTACATGGTTCGCTAGTTCCAGCCAACGCTCACAGGTTTCACCGCAATGCATAGTCACACTAGTGTTGCTAGCTTTCTCAATGCAATTATACTAGCCGCCATGCTATGAGTAAAACACTCTTGAAAGCGGCTTTAAACCCCAGATCACCTAACCTCAAATAACTGGACTTCAACCATTGTACTGTACTGCGAGTTGGGTCTTGCGAGGAAAGTGCTTTCAGACTTGAAGAAAGTTAAAATGTAAACTTTTACGACATCAAAAAATAAATGTTTTTAATCTTGGTTTTCGCGAGGATATATAACCAGGCTACGAGTTTCCAAATAAACAAGTAATGAATTAAAAAAAAAACGAGAACGAAAATAGGAAAATATAATTAATCTTTTTACTCCAAAGGTCCAATCGTTAAAGTTTCAGAACAACACAGACGTGTTAAGTTGCATTACACAGGAGACACAACGCAATAAATCGAAAATAAAAATGATTTCATATCCGACGTCTCAATTTGTCGGTTGGGAAGTTAAATGATTGATGTCACCCAGGGGCCGTTGCTATTGATTGCGAGAATGCAATATAGAGGATTGTTTACAGCCATGACACTGGAAGACACCAGAGAGGATCGTTATCAGATATATGATTGACGCGCTAACCTGCCAATAAAATGTAAACAGACCCTTGATGCTGGGTTATTAAAGGCACAATCTGAACTGTTTGAGGGACATTCTAGAAGTTGGTGGTACAGAGAAAGCATAGGAAATTCAATTGATAAATGCTTTATTTGGCAGAAATGAGGTTCGTTATAGATCCATAAACCGTTTTCAAGCATAACCTTTATAAGGAACTCTACAGAAACGTCACAACTGTCATATTTGTTAATATAAGTTGTTAATCCATAGAGTCATCCTTCTACATCAGCGTATATGTCTCCGCTTTAAACTCCAACCTATCTCCTGATATCCATTGATCATATTCAGTCGTATATATCTCGCTGACGGGTAGTTACTCAACGCTATTTAGTGCCTGTCTGTGTTAGGCCAAATTATTTTGAACTCCATATACTGTTCTCTAGCGATGCCTTTCGTAGAAATTTTATAGAACGCGGTTTGGAGCTTAGCGGGAGCCTGCAGCGGAACATAAGATATATTATCTACTAGCCGTTTAATATTATTCAACTGAAAGACACCTTAGAAGTTCATTATTTCAAACATGATTTACTTTTTACTCTACAGACGTTACAAACAAAACTTTGATGGTAGAATATTATAAAAGGCACAGTACCATCGTGGATGTCGTGCACTTCAAGCATACATGTTCAAAATCAAGAACTGAATTTCATGTTAAAGATGCGTTGACTATATCACAGGATTAACTGAGTCTGTATAACCTATCAATAAAACACAACAGGTCCTACAGTGTAGTTACTCCTGTATACACGTACAGCAACCATTTTTTTCGAAATCGAAACTAAAACCGATCATGGCCATCATACAGAAGACACTCTCCAGGTCCTTATCGGTGGTATATGTAAAGGCATGTTTCGCCCACAAATGACTTTTAAAAAGACCCAAACGCTCCGGCAATTCTATGCTGGTTTTTGCTACACCAACAAGTTTACAAAACCCGTTTAATTAATTACGCATTAACGGAATTTCCAAGTTTAAATCAATTCTTATTTAATGATATATCTAACTTTGGTTTGATATAACACCATTGACATTCACGGATTTTGCGAATGAAAGATCTAATAAGATTTTTGTTGAGTTTTTGGATTCCAGATAAATAAACATGAAAACAAAACATAGATCTATAACGACAACAGAGTTTACAGACAAGAATGTCATTAACAATTTCTTCACCAATCACCACTACAACAACGATAACAACCTTCGACACACACAACACCAACAACCACAAATCTAACAACGCAACAACGATAAAAAAAAAGAATACAAAACAGATAGTCAACAATTTTAAGTATTTAACATTTGAACATCGATGTCAGTTTTTACACAAAACATCAAAAGTGAGGATAATGTCTTCAATAAAATATTCATGATGTTTCTCATCAGAATCAAACACTAGTTACATGGACATATTGTCGCATACAGATATAGTGTCCACGTGTCCTGTAGTTATCAATATCTAAATAATGTAAAGGTTAGCTTTCGATATCCAAGTCTTGATAGTTTATTGTACCTCTTCTGTATTTCAGTATGAAGTCCTTTGGGCCAATATAAACACATATAGTATACATCAATCAATACAATATTTACATGCTTATCAAGAGTCAAATAGATAACAACGATCAGTGGAAACTTTGAAACTAATGCAACTTTAAACAAACGCGAATACCTACATTAATGGTTGAACGTAATATCTATAGTGTTTGTACATAAACTGGCTGGCTCTCTCGCTGATGGTATACCATCCATGACAAAACTGAAATGTTCTTGAAACCATAGTTAAACCCAGTATCACCTTCATTCACCTCACTAATTTCAGCAATCAAAGTGGAACAGAAACCGAAGAAGCCTCTCTGATTGATTGAGAGTGGAGGATAAACGGCTTACTCTTGCTATACACATAATCCCTCAAACAGGAGACACGATTGTAGGGGGACTGTAATGGCTGTTTGACTAATTCACCGTAAATTACTTCAGGGTTCTCTAAAGCACTTACATAAAGTGAAGGATCGTGAAGCCATTAATCTTGTGGAGTATCGAAACAAAATATCAAACCAGGGCAGGGACCATTTAGAGCCACCTTAGCCTAATTTTATCGTACTGTAATGCTTTGACTAGTGGCTAAGGTCGACCATAACGTTTCGAGCTATCTGTTGTCAAAGCAGACACGTGGGTGGTATTTTCTATTTTCTATAGGTCAAATAGTATCCAACATAAGGACAATTTCAGTGTCATTCTTCAAGGGCATTTAGAAGTTGGGTAGTAATACAAGAAAATGATAATAATTATGGATGTCAACTTCTATATTTATTTCACACGACGTTTCTGGGCTAGTTCTTGCCCCTTCTTCACTCACCTGAAGAAGGGCCAAGAACTAGCCAAGAAACGTCGTGTGAAATAAATATAGAAATTGACATCCATATCATTTTCTTGTATTACTTCAGTGTCATTAGTTTATATTCATCTCAGAACAAATTAAACAGGCATCAAATGGACTTGACCATACGTCTTATTAAATCAAATGAACTAGACATCGTCTGTCCTTTTTCAGTTATTGCACATCCTTCTCGTATAAAACTAGATATTTGTACAATCATGAAACATACAACGATGTGACTACTTATTTGTCAGTAGCAATGAAATATACATAATTCAAACTAGGTCATGTCTCATGTATACCTTATCTTAAATACATGAAATAGACATGCCCTGCTCTAATTTCACCTTCCATCATATCTATCTCAGATTTATCGAAATAATTATTGTGAATTTTTTTGCTAGTTTTAGGGAATTCTTTAGTGAACATTTAGGGTACTTTGCTTTTGCAGCGAGTAGTAAAATGAATTTCTGTCAAAAACTGTCAATCATCGCTTTTAGAAACGCATTCAGCGCCAGAAACTTTGTTGACGTAGGCAGTGGCAATGGTAAGTGTTAAGGACGAGCGGACTAACGGACAGACGGACACACTGACCGCGATATTCCTTGACTGATGGTATAGGGGGTATAACTAACGAGTTGCCATGCAACGCTTTTGGGAACAAATTAAAGAACAAGACATTGTGACATCACTGTGTAATTATTCAAAATTCCTGGTCCAGTACCTGATGTTACACGACTGCTCATGCTGTTGATAGGCAATCTTACTGAAATCTATCTGCTACACTACGCTACGCGTGTAATGTAGAGATGAAATTATGATATCATGAGATTGGTTGAACGGTGACAGCTGTTCAATTTTTAAAAGGTACACACTAAGAAGAACGGACTCGATTTGACAATAACTTTCATTAAGCTGCCTCCTCTTCATAACCCGCCTGCCATCACGCGATCTGTCTACTGTAATGAAGAATGATGAGTTGTCGTGCACAACTACAGCAAGACATCGTGATCAGCCTCGACTCGAACACTGTCACGTGTGAATGATGTCTTTAATTTATGGCCACTTCCTCGAAACCGTCATCGCCTGACGCCACCCATCCATCTTATTATGCGGTATATGAGGTTTAAAATAAAACATTAAAGAAAGTTTTTATCAGTTTTTATCATTTACATTTAATTATAACACACAGTCACTATCTCATACACATACAGCAGTTGACTTGTGTCACTTATGTCATGTTTTCTTGCTGACGGGGGAGACACCTTAAAGATATTGTAGTACAGAGTCACGATCACGTAAACCAATGCATATGTCACTTGTGTCATGTTTCCTTGCTGACAACTAGCTGTAATCTTTATCTCGACAGCTAGTTTTAAATGGATTGTCTTTAATCCCTTTCATAAGAAAAAGTCATATATTTACCGAATCAAATAAGTATCACATTCTCTCCCCACATAGGTAGACCAAGTCATGAAATGTTGATCGTTCTAATTCTCGCTCTAGTTCTCTGTTCTAATTAGCCGAGTTCGTGGGCTCGAATGAGAGATGCCTGATTGGAAGCAATCGAAGCTAGTTGTGCAATCAGCGACGCTGTTCCAAAATTATAATTTTTGCTACTGAATCATTGCAAGGGCATTATGATATAAACCCTCCTTTCAATGCAAGAATCCTTGACAAAAAAATTAAAAGGATTGTGGTAAAAATAGAATTCCGCCAGGGGAAACTGCCGAAACTCACGGCTTTCGTCTAAAACGAAAAGCGGCTCGATCAACATTTCATGACTTGATCTGTCTGTGTGGGGAGAGAATGTAAATATCAATGAATAAAGGCATTAATTAGAAAACCTCGTGAAAAGGGCACAATATGTAATAACACTACACCCATTACCCAAGCGCATTTTAGTCATTAATGTGAAGCGATGTTATGTTTCGTTATATCCTTGTATGTTGAATGTATCACAGATTATTGCAAACAATTTCTACAAAGAATTATCTAGTCCGTCATTTGTAGCAATTATACGATCTGTAAGTGGTATACTCGTAAGATGAGTCATTTAACCGAACGTCATTGAGATTTTCATTCAGTCCAATACTTGCATGAAATCAAAGTAAACATTGTATCTATTCAAATTTTATGAGAATACCTACATCGATTGATGAAAACCATTAAATTAATTTATAAAGAATGTTCAAATATGAATTTAATTAATATGCACCCGAGGAAAAGGAGATATGAAACACAAGCCTCGAATCAGCACACGATCAAAACATTTATAGAGCCAAAATTTATCGCAACAATTGAGACTGATTTTGAATTAAAAAACAGAAATTATTCTTTACTAGCTTCAGTTGAATTTGGACACAAGCCCCAAAACGGCATTTCCAATATTGATTGAAATGACAGGGACCTTTACAAGATGTCTATGGAAGACTGAGAGAGAAGGCAAACATGTTGTTTACGCCAAACTGGGGTTTGTATGTCATTGGAGCAGCGTGCCCCAGTACTCCAGATAACGTCTTGTATGATGCAACTAGACCATTGGTTCCATGCCGTAAGGGCTTACCGTTTAATTGCAAGGTTTTAACAGATTACTATAGATTCAAAGTTTTCATGTGTCCTTCAATTGTGAAACTAAAATTCTGATTAAAAGTTTAAAAATCATAAAAAATATACTGTTGATAGGGTTATAAACTGACAGACAGTTTGAGTTTCGATGAAATCGTTAAGATGTTAGGTGGAAGAGAACGTAAATATGTTTGTTGTTGAGACTTTTCATAGCCTTTGCGGTGTTATCTTTTAAAAACATGTACTGATATAGACAAGAATAGAAGATTATACGCAAACTTGTCAATACCTGTATGGCAGAATTTGAGAGGAGAGATAAACATTACATGTACAACTGTCAAAACGTTAAAAATTTCGATTGGTTCAAAATTCTAAACCCGACAGGTAGATAAACATACAATAATAACTTATATCTATTATATATTGAATGGTTCTTTTAATTGTTGGCGTTGATATATGAATACTTAATAACATAATGTGAACAGTGAACCGAGTTCTGAAAGTATTGTACGCGTCGATAAGGAGGATAAAAGTGAATTGAATAATTTCAAGCATCCATTAAAACTGTAGCTCATCGATCAGTATTCATATCAATTGTGCTTTAGGGTTGGGCACTTGTGGTAATTGTGCCTCCACCTTAGTAGAGGCCAACAGGGTCATTAAATGTACAAATTTAGAATCCTCATATCAAGGCGTCAGCTTTCTCTGCCGTATGCATCTGGAGAAGACAGAACTAGCCATAGGGCCACCAAAGCTATAAATCATAATTCTCACTCGTCAAGGAGTCTGTACACAAAGTTTCAGCTTTCTAGGCCTTATGCTTCGGGAGAAGAAGATGAAAATAGGTTTTTAGGGCATGGCCCCTGTGACCCTTATTAGGGGCCATAGGGCCACCAAAGCTATAAATTATAATTCTCACTCGTCAAGGAGTCTGTACACAAAGTTTCAGCTTTCTAGGCCTTTTGTTTCTGGAGAAGAATATGAAACTAGGTTTTAAGGGTGTGGCCCGGGAAGATGAAGTCGAAAATGCACAAAATTACGGACGGATGGACGGACGCGGGACACCATACCATGCCATAAACCTTGTAGTTATTCCACCTTTAGTTTAAGTAATAGAGTTATATTTAACGAAAAAAAGCTATCCGCCCTTCTCTATGTACATATTTCTTGACCAAACTAGATCAAAAGAATATAAACAATACTCTTCTTATTGCGTTTAAAAAAACATAAACTGACTTCATTACATTAAAATATACATATATACAAATATACCTATACATAGGCTTATTTAGGAAATACAACAACCTATAGACTTGACACAACAAAAAGTACCACTACCTGTATCAAGCCTCAGTAGCTCAGTTGATAGAGGCCCCTGGTTCGATTCCCACTTTGGTCGTTAACATTTCTCAAAACTTCAAAATTTTACAACTCCGTTGATTTGCCAAAGTTTAAAATCTTTACACCTGACTTAATATGGGTGTGCAAAAAAGAATAGGTTTTTTAGAAAAGTTGTGGTGTATCGGTCAATATACCTACAGTTAGAACAAAGGAAACCATAGCAACGAGACCGGAAGTGGGATATAATGTTGTTGAAGGAACTTGTTATTTTTTGTAAACTTCTATCGTTGTTCGTTGCTTGAAAAGAAAATGAAGAATTTTAAGATAGTGTTTCGTTCAAAAGTTCACTTGAATATCCTCTTGTTTATTAGAAATGAAAGTGAATACATCTACCTCAGAATTATAACATGTTTACATTAATATAACTTGAAAGTTGTTTTAATGTTGATACGGGCATAAACATGCGAATAAATATAATGAAATATTTACATTATCATGACATTACATATCAACCCTTATGTGAATGAAAAGAGGTGTAGGGCAACTTAATTTCAATCGAGATTGCAACCTACGGAAAAACCTTGGGATCTACTACTTGTCATTTAAGTAAGTAAAAGAGTGACACATTCCCAACACCCTGAGAAGTATATATTCAAGCTTTAACAAAACCCATCAACCTTCACTATTATGAATATACATCACCTTGATGCACATTCTCTCCCCACAGAGGCAGATCAATGTTCATAAAGCCTCTGTTCTATTACGCCGACTTCGTGGGATAGAATGGGAGATGTCTGATTGGAGGCAATCAAAGTTAGTTGTGCAATCAGCGACGCTGTTCTCAAATCATAATGTTTTCTACTGAAACAAGGCAAAAGCATTGTGATATTAACTACCCTCTCCATGCGAGAAGCGTTGTCATTTAATAAAGAAATCCAAATGGATTGTGGCGCAATTCCTTTTAACCAGGGGAAACTGCCGGAAACTAAGGATTGCGGCGTAAGAGAACAGAGGCTGTATCAACATTTCATGAGTTGATCTGCCTCTGTGGGGAGAGAATGGATGTAGAACGAAATACCCAAGAATAAGAGTTCCAGAGGAAGGTAAAGTTTTTCAAGTGGAGAGCAACATCGAGTGCTATCGTACTTGTATTATTCTATCAGCCAGACTTTTCACTTCGTCATCACACGTAAAGGTCAGAACAATCAACTAATGGAAAGTTTGGTTTGTTGTAGCACGCAAAACAAGGATTCCTTCTCCAGAAATCTGGAATCTAATCCGAAACAATCAGAGACAGTGTTGTTTTGTCTGATAATGGTCTTCTCCGATACAAAAGTAAATCAATGTGTTTAGAAACAAATAGACAGGATGATTTTCTACAATGTAAAACGATGCTTAAGACTTGCAATCTGTAAATAAATTGTACCAGTTAATGTATTGTCGAATTTATCCTTACATGCCAAAAGCGTTGGCGGATTCACCGTTGACAACTGGTACAGAAGCATGTTTGAAGAGAATACAAGATATATTATTTTAAACTAAACAAAAGAGTCATCAATAAACATAAGTCACTCTATCTTCTTACAAAACAGACCCTAACCTGTCATGAAAATCAGGGAATTCATTTCTACAAGGAGTAGTTAACTTCTTTCTAATACTTTCATCCTATAGAATACTCTAACGACTTTTCTTAATCTCTCGTTCCATTGATTTCAGTTGTAACTCGGCGAAGTTTCATTACGAAATTACATATAACGTTAGCATAGCGAATGTGGGTTCAATCTTTGAAACAGATAATGTTATCATATACCTGCTTCTGTCTATATCCAGACACCCAGGAGAGAAAACAATATATATATAGGTCGACATTTGTTTGTTACATAGATAGTGAGATATGTTGAAATATGATATGCCTCGGTAGTGCAGAAATCATAAAGAATAGAGTCTTGTTTCAAGTCTTTCAGTTCGCAGTTTCATCTTATCTTCTTTAAGGAATAACTTGATGGAAAGGTTTACTAAATTACCGTTGGGGTTTTCTTATATGAGGTTTGTCACGTTTTATGAGCCTAACGCAATCATAATTATTATAAAAGCTCAATTTGGAATCGAGATCTCTTTATAAGACAACTGTAAATTCTTAACTCCATCCTCTACCAAAAAGTCTAATTTTGAAAAAAATCTCAATTTCCAAACTCGACAATCAAATAGATGTTCTGCCAGATATTCTCCCTTTTCTCATTTTAAATTTCCAAACTAATTATCCATGTACAAATTCCATCTGAATTCCCCTTTGTTGAAAACCTATATGCCGTGGTAATAAGTGTGATCTGAAGTTCCCGATAACCAGCACTCCAAGACTGAAGAAGCCAATGATTGCTCTAGATGTCACCGTCCGCCGTCTCTTCGCTACTATTGGCTGATCGTTTTTCAACTCTGAGTCTAGTAATTGCGTGATTTCCCACTTGTATTCTTTTCAAAGACAGCTAATTTGACAAGTTTCCCCTGAAACAACTCTTATCTGTCAGCTGATGGTGTCTGTTTCCCCCACTCGAGTGTTAGGCTGCGATGTACTTTTCAGGTGACGTGGCATCATACTGTATGTGTTTCAGTGAAATAGAACTGCTTATGAAACTTATTGTACAAGACAAACTGAATTTGGATTAAAGTTAGAAAACCTGACTCATGATCAATTGTGATGTGTATTTCTTCTATTTGTTCTGCATGACATGCCATTGCAACTAGTACACATGTAGTTTTGATTTTTTCTTCTGATTTAGACACGGTGTTATACCGGATCCAAGATTCGTGAATGCTTCTGTTGGACCATCAAATAATCTCAAATTGTTTTGATTTTTATATTTCTGAATGGACCTCAATCTTATATGGTAAATTGGTCCCTCGATTATCAAACTGGGACGCTCAGATTGAAAGAATTAATAAATTTCAAACACTTTTTCCGAAAGTCTAAGATAGACAATTTATCAACGAAACTGACTAACGGAGAGAAATTTCCTAGCCAGTTGGTCGTGATAACCTTTTGGTCTTAAGTTCTAAATCAGTCAATTTTTAAAAGCGTTCCCCACTCGCCTTCAAAAAACAGTCAAATGTATGAAGTGTGGCCCACTCGCCCTCATAAGAAGCTACAGAATCACATTTTTTACAATTCAAGGTGCCATCTGGCGAAGGCGCAAGTACACGACTCGTCATTTACCGGCTATTATGATAAAAAAGGATAAAACAGGATTTGAGAGGACACCCTCTGTTGCTCTCATCAGAGCCATGAAATTAACAACTCATACTACCAGAGTGCCAGGAACGATTCAGCTCACCAGTTTCATATAAGGCAAAAACATCAAAATAAGTTCACTTGAGGAGGCATGCTGATTAGCATATTAAACGAAAAAGGTTGATAACATGGCACATTTTTTGTAAATCTCAAAAGTATCAACGACCCTGCAAAAATGCACTTTATTCTGAAAATAATGCTATATATGTACCTATAAACTGGGTATTTTTCAAATTTAAAAATTAAATATTCTCTCGGTTTGTAGGCCGGTGATGGTCATGAGACTAGGCCAATGAGCATGTAGACATATCTAAGGTCGGGTCAGGTAGGGTAGAAAGAACTTGGGCTTCGCCCGCGGTCTCTCTGCCATTCCTTACCCACCCTGAGTTCTTTCTTCATGCACCAAAACCTCGGGTTCGACCCTTATCCTATACGTAACCTGCAATTTCTAACAAAGTTTAATTGCAAACGAACTTTCTATCAAGCCGTCATCATTAATCTTAGATAAGAACATAAACACGTATACTACCTACGCAAAGAAAGTAATTTATTACTTATCTGTAGCCAATTGCAATCCCGTCAATACATATGAAATAAACGTGCTAATAAATCATAGATAAGGTGTTTGACTGCAGTACAAACCTTCAACACAGGTGAAATTTACATGAAATTAATTGAAAATAAACACGTTGGTCTATTTTTGATCAAATGTTGATGCAAGATTAGATAGTATTATATGATAATTACTGATTCAAAAGTCAATAATTCTATATTTCATCGCAATATATTTTCACTTTCACAGCTAATTTATGATTGTCAAATTCTTTTATAACCAGTGAATGTGAGAGTATCTCAAGTATTTAAAATTATCATTTCCAATATATCCTGAATTCTTAAACATGTTTTCTTCTCAAAATTTTGGTCATTAAATGAATCCTTCCTTTGTGTAAATGGGCAATTATACAAAGTAAGATATAATTTAAGCTGACACTTACAATATAAGATCTAATATCTGATTCTGTCATTGTCAAAATAATTAGGTATTTACACAATTGTTATGTTCATATATGATTACTGTTTTCTAAAACTGTTTGGGAGGACCAACAGTCGAGATATATTAAAAGCCCGCGGAGTCCTTGTTGTTAATGACACCCACTGCCTATATTCTGGAGAGGATTTAGTACATACAACAGGGTACCAACCTTGTAATCCATTGTACACAATCATAGATCAAGTTTCGACATCATCTCGGTGTATATAAAAGTACTTAAGAAACTACCCAATATTAGGCTACCAAATAGACAGGGACTAGAAAGTGATCCTTAGTATATATTAAGTATCCTCTGTATACATAGCAAATGAATATATTTGTGCAAGATATTTAAACAAAAATAAATATTTTTAAGAGCAAACACCGAGTTTCTATGGTAACAACGATTAAAAATGATCGAACGACCCCCTGTTTCTCTTACTGTGATTATAATTTACTTTTAACATAGTATTACGATATATTAATTAGTTTAAATATATATGGGTTTATTAATTTTGCATTTCTTAAATTGCCTTAATATTAAATTCTCTTCACTTTGACCTTTTTGATAACTCATCAAATATCATGAAATAAGCACAATTCTGGAGCAAATCAATGCTAATGATAGAATTAACGATTACATAAATGTGACTGTGAAAGTAATGAGAACATTCCTGAAACTGATGATTCGTTATTGCTACAGGGAGTGTACCTGATCTTGATGATGATTAATTTTCGTAAATCATCTGGCAGTATCATATGGGAAGGCTCTTCATTAGTCATGATTATAGTTCATCAAACAGCCCGGGGTAATGTCCTTTCTACCATTAACTTATTTCTTCCACAAACAGTTGATCAAACAACATAGTATGATTTCCTTTCCTAACATTAACTTATTGCTTCCACAAACAGTTGATCAAACAACAAAGGATGATTTCCTTTCCTAACATTAACTTATTGCTTCCACAAACAGTTGATCATCAACCAAGGGTTTTTTACTTTCCTAACATTAACTAATTGTTTCACTGAACACCATGGATCACTTGTTCAAGTCGGTGCTGGTAGGTTTCACCGCAATGCATAGGTACAATAATGTCTCTCTGCAAAAAGTGGAGTTACACTCAAATCATCACGCCTTATCTTTATAAAATTTACTTATTCCTTCTACAAACAAATCTGTAACAAACACTCACAATCGTGTTGACAATGTTAATGATAATATGAACTTGTGTGCAGTTGGATCATATAAGAGTGTGCATAGTTGTAATAAATTTCCTAAATTAAACATATTTCGGATTTTCTCTGAACGTCAATTACATACCTCTCTTTCATCACACTCAAGCATATTATGCGTTTAAGAAAGTGATTCTGTGTTTGCTATGAAATCTAAGCCGTTATCTTTATATCCTGCGTTATTCATAAAGAGTAGTAGTCTTGATATGTATATCTTTATAAAGAGTAAATCCGTACAGCTTTACTATCATTAAAGTGAAATACAATACGTTTTCAGAAATGGGGTTTTGGTATTTTCCATTATCATTCACCCATTTCACCCAAATTTGCAAACAAATTGATTTTGATTTTTATACTTTTTTTATTAAGTCATATCAACCTGTGTGTATGCAAGCCATTTCATTAGATCAGAGGTCCAAAGGTTAATGATTCATTTTATTGTGCTGTGCTAATTCAAAATAGATATCCAGTCGATCGGCCAATCTTCATTCAATACCGAAAAGGACACGTGCATGAAGTACATTGACTATTTTTATTATTATTATTATCATATGATAAGTTAGTCATTATAAATTATTTTCGTTTACAATCTTTCTTTTTAAAGCCGTAGCAAATTATATGTACGTATATTGCAAGATTCTGTAATGAGAGAGTATCAGTATTTGTTAACAACGTGAATACATATCGTTCACTTGAATTGTTAAGCCACTTTATTCCTAGATCTGTAAAAAGAAATGACAGGGCACATATTGGAGGAAATGTGACCATTGTCTATAGTATTTCTGTTACATAGTTGACATTTTCTTTTCTCTCTCTACCAGTTTCAATGAGAAATTCGTGGGAACATCAACGAGCTCAAGATGGGGATAGTTGGAAACTTGTCACATTGACTTTGTTATTTTGAGCATATCAGCTAGTCATGAAAATATGTTCTGTGACGTGCTTATGAGTGTGTAAATATTATGGTCACATCTTAAAACATTGGACTTCTTCTCGGATATTCCCCATACTCTTGACGAAGTTTAATTTGAACTCATGAATGCCCATGTTTTTCTTTTAACCAGCAAGTACGAACTCATGCTATCTAATGAACTATCCCAACCTAATGAGCTTCAATATAATTGGCCCAAGCAGCATGTGGAACATGCACAGAAAAGCAAAAGGTCACGACTTACTCCCTTATTGACTAATCATATATGTCCATCAATTGTGTAACTGTCATCTGTCACCTTTGACCTTTTCACCTCAACGCAAGGGTCATTCATCAATGTGACAGGTATGCACTAAAATTAATCAAACATTGATTTAAACATGAAACGAAGTTTTAGTACAAAACGGATGTCCTAATATGTTTAAATTTTACTGTGCTAATACAAACACATATGCCAAAGAGTCGGTAACTCGACAGTTGAGACACTCAACCTTGCAATAATTAATATCATATTAATTTATATTACTCCCCATCAAAAGATAGAAGAGTCACTGTAGGTGTTCTTCCCTAAGTGAAGTGTACCCAAGAGCAGTTCTTATTTTGCATTCTCTCCCCACAGAGGCAAATCAAGTCAAGAAATGTTGATACAGCCTCTGTTTTATTACGCCGAAATCCGTGGGTTCCGGCAGTTTCCCTTAGCGAAAAAAAATTGCACCACAATCCATATGAATTTATTTATCAAATGTCAAAGTTGGAAAGGGTGGTACATATCACAATGCCTTTGTCATAATCTAGTAGCCAAAATGACGATTTAAGAGCAGCGTCGCTGATTGCACAACTAACTTTGATTGCCTCCAATCAGGCGTCTCCAATTCTATCCCACAAACTCGGCTTAGTAGAACAGAGGCTGTGTCAACATTTCATGACTTGGGGAGAAAATTCTTACTTTGATGTTACGATATTTTCATTTGACCACAACATTGATTTTTTTCTTGAAGCAAAAATTATTACTTTGGAATTTCTCTTTCATTTAACAACAGAGTGAACAAACTTGCCTTCGACGTCACAGTATCACAAGCTTTTGGTATAAGTTTCAATCGCTTACACAGTAGAGAAAACATGTCCGTTTAAGCAGAATCGATACTACAATTAGAAAGTACGATCAGAAGTTATTGAGGCGGGAAACTCCGTATTACTAGGGCTAATCTATAAACTGGTTTTATGGAAGAAATGTACTGGTTCATTTTGTTCCTAGCCTAATGTAATGTTATCATTCAATAAAGTGCGAAATTGCCATTCAAATGCTTAAGAACAATTTCGAAGGTGAACGATTTTCGAAAATGCGATTCCAACAAGCTCGACAATCATACTGAAATCGATTAAAAGTTAATTATTGGGTACTCCAGTTTTGGTGATTTGGTTAATAAGTTTAATAGACATACATTGTACTTTGTTAATTAAAGCAAGAAGTAAGGAACAAGTTATCTAACTACCTATCTCCCGATTACTTACATATTGTTTGAAATTTGTATAGCAACTTGCATAAACATGGAAAATAATATGATACGGAAATGGCAGTAAAAGATATACCTGAGAGCTAGACACATGCTCGAATCATGAGAAAGTTATATGTTCTCTACATATTGCTGAATTGCTTTATATATGTAATATATAAACATGAACAGTTTCCATTACATTCAACCACTTTTTGTCTCTTGAGGTTTTATTATGGAATTGTAAAACCATGTGTGAAATTGTGTTTCTAAGCATCGATTTCCGGAAAATGTCTTTGATGAAACGAACATATCAAACTGACAATCATTCAAACAAGTTATTTCCCGTTTTTTGAAGGCTAATATTATTAAATTGTTGAACAATGTGGAAATCTCATATGGTTATCTTCCTGTCCCGGAAGGGTTTGTTTGAAGCAATTATTCATTAGTCGTTTCTCTTGGCCCTTGGATATTGGAATAATGATTAGGTATACCAGCAGTGTGCAAGATTGCTCCTTTTGCAATTGAGTTATCAACCGCTATTGTATTGTCTTATCATTCATTAGGTATTCCACTCAAAAGAATCAAAGGAACACTTGCATAGCATGGCTAAAGTTATGTATTTTATCAAATAAACACTATCTTATAGTGACATATTGGAATCATATACTCCAAAAGAAGTAGTTTCTGTATAACACTTTGATGTCAGAAAGAAGGCAGGGGTCGAAAATGGGATCATAGGATGTCAGATGGCTAGGGTTAAACATTACGGTATGGTTTGGGTTTGGTATTGGTTTGAAATGATAGCAATGGTAACGAAAAGCTTGATGAAGACATTTTCCTTGTCAAATGTGAAAAATTCCAAAATTGGTCAAATTTTCATTACAGATAATTAAAGTTTAGCCCAATGTCAGGTATGCATGTGGATATGAATAAAACGTCAACAAAAAACTTCTCTTTGAGCTGCTGACAAGTAATATCAGTGCAAATGATATTACTACTTGATTGTTCCTTAACTTCTTTTGACTAGTGTATTAATGTAGATAACAATACTAGCAATATGCAACCGCCAGTATGCTATGAAGTATAAATAAATCTTTCTCCTTATGTGATTTTTACTGTTAAATTTAGATATCCCTCATATTTAGCTGATGATAATGCGAAGTTGTTTATGTTTTACAGTTCATACTTAATGGAAATTACTTGTATGTCTTTCCCTTATGACAAATAAGGCACCTTGGACGCAGCCTTAATTTAGTGAATTATTGATTGTAAAACAAAAAAATTTAATTCATTCCTAGATTAACGACCAAGGATGTAATTGAATTGCCTAGAACTAATTAATCTCGACAACTGAAATACTTCAATACGATCATATAAAAACTGATGTTCATTTACAAAGAAGTCTTAGCAATCGAATCAAAATGCAGATTACGTCAGGAGAAGCAGCTTTTGTAAGCATGTCATAGGCTTTCCCGGCAATAACACGACACATTCTGGGACTGGTGCCGTTAATCATGGGGATTGCACTTTGGTAGGTTCTTGAAGGAATGATAAAACCAGTTCCAATGTCCTCAAAACGTATTTCATTATAAGATTATTTTAACGTGACAGTCATACATAGCTTTTATTCAAAGGGATTGTATATTTATAGGCATTTCATCAAAAGCTGAACTTGAAACACCGACGCATCTTTTAAATACCTTTTTAGAAAGCATCAAGCATTCAAGAATAGTAAAAAAAATCATTTTGTGCGTGGGTTGATGGAGAGTAATATAAATACATGTAGCCTAGCCTTCACTCATGAGCTTCAAAGTTATAATGTATTTTAGGCATACCGTACTGTTTAAATATATAACTAATCGAAGTGTTTTTAGAATAAATCTGACATCATCGCTTCAATAATGACTTTCTGTCGAAAAGGCTTCGAGATTGGACCGAGATGTTGGTGTGGTGTTACTATTCTGATACGAACTGCAAAATCTATTTTACCCTTAACGAAAATAACTCTGAGACAAAGATGAGTTGGTCAGCATATATTCATCATACAAAATGATTGGACAGGAGGGCCTGCCTAACGATCATATTTTTAAATTAGCACAATTTGCTTCTCTTCGCACATGTAATACTGCAATAGATCAATCTATCACAAACGCCGAACTCGTACTTTCGGTAGGTCCTATTTCACATGTACCAACATCTACTGAAATCGATAAGACCGTCCTAAAATCAATCAACGAATATATTGCTGACTCAATATCTTGATTAGTTATGAAGCTCATATCATAAGCTGCCCAAAGTTGGCACCTTTATAATCTCCGAATAGATCCTAAAGGCATGCTGGACTTACATTGCAGCGAAAAATTAACTAGGAAGTAAATAAATGTCAACATCCACATTCAGTTATTACTGTGTAACACCTTTTCATCAGACATGTTTAAATTAGATTTGCGATAACCGAACATGACATTAACGAGTTAATTCGCTAAGCACGTTTATCTGGGGGTGATATACAAAGTGGTGTAGATTTCTCGCCCGTGCCGCCCATGCACGTCAATCAAATTAGACGATGTCGTAGATGTGTCAATGTCGCCTAAAATCTAATTTTGCGGGTTTTCACTGCTTAAAGAAAGTGATGTTATTTAAAGACTGGATAAAGGACAGTGCGAGTTGGCAGTTGGGTCCACTAGTAACTTAAATAAATGATGTTTCAATTGCGACATTGTTATCCCTAAAACAATGTGTAACGTGATAGTTTCTGGTAACAATAATTTAAATCCTTAATTGTGACACATATGCAAATATATCTGACACAAGATGTCAGCTTTCTGGGGATTTGGGTTCTGAGGTAGTATGAAACGTAGTTCTGGTAAAACAGAGTCACCCAAATTACAATCACATCTCGATTGGCCAACATATCAGCTACCTCGAGTTAGTAACCCATTTATCGCAAAGCCATTTCAAATATATAAGGTTGAGTGTGACTAACAGTGGATGCTATATAACGTACAATTGTTTTTAAGGTTTTAGGAAGTAAAAGTAAAACAGATATGCTTTAAACATATTCTATTTCATGAAAGGGATCGGCTAACAAGCCAACATATTTCACGTAACAATATCTCGTTTCCTAAATTATGAATAAAAATTTATTATCATTTATTATTATCGCTAAACCTCCAATTTCCTACACAAACCATTATAATGGTTCTAAGTCCGCCGATGATATAAAGTTCTATCGGTGAAATAGCCCCTTTGGCGACTAGAATATCAGTTCACAGCAAAATCTAACGCAAAGACAATAAACATGTCAAAACACAATGGCTCTTTATTGATTCACATTTTTTGTGTATGACTGATATTGTTTTGATGGCAAATTCAAACGCTGTGCTGTAATCCATCCATATCGCAAACAACATAACTGTATATTATCATGATTCAGTAAGTTTGTGCATCAGCTAGTCTGCTCTGACACATATCCTCTTTCCCCCTCTCTGTATATAAATGTATATTTCAACGTGAGAGCAACCTAATGCTTAATGTATTTATCACTCTTTGTTTTCTGCAAAGCTTAAACTGAAATATTTATGACATGAATATCAATATTTACTTTAACAATAATTCATGCTATCATCCTTAACTTTTCTTTAAAAAATAGAGCCATTGGCTCTGTAGCTTTTTTTTTTCATTAAGTTGTGACAATGTGGTTCCCCCTACCTAGAGGCCACAGGGTCACCAAATGTACCTATTACCTAAGGATTCTCTACACAACAAAATCCTTCTATGCCTGGTGCTTCTGGAGCAGAAGATAAAAAAAAGGTTTTAGTAGGGGTCACTGGGTTTCCAAGGACACCAAAGCTACAAATATTAACCCTCACTATAGTCAAGGAGTGTGTACAAACGATTTCAGGCTTCTACACCTTTTGGCTTTTAGGTTTTAAGGGCCTGGTCCCTGTGGCCCTTCTTAAGGACAACAGGGCCACCAAAGATGCAAATACTAATCCTCTCTAGGCAAGGAGTCTACACAAAGTGTCAGCTTTCTAGGCCTTATGTTTCTGGAGAAGAATTCGAAAATGCACAAGGTTTACGAACTGACGGATGGACTAATGGACACCGGACAACATGCCATGCCATAAGCCCAACGGCCCTATGAGCTAAAAAGTACGTCTTAAAATCAATTCTCGGACCTAAAATACATAATGCATAAGGCCTTATTTAGTCAAAGAACTGACTCCAACATATAACTGACACCCATCACTTTTGCCATTAAATTGTTGCGGTATTGTTAGTGAGTACCAACATTTTCATCAAAAAGAGAGAATATTTAACAACCTAATGACCATATTCGGTAAACTTTTAATTGGCAGTCTAGAAATCTTTTATATAGCATATAAGTTTGTTTAATGCTTGGGACACAAGCACCCCAAAACATATTGATAGCCATGTTTTCATCAAAATTAGAACGTCAAACAGCAATACACGTAAAACTGGAAACATACTACGTCCGAATTTTCTTGCGACCCGTCATGCGATGCGATCCGATGCGTTTGTCATGTACACACTAGACGCGACTATGTACGTTTAGCATTGCGTTTTATCTATGTCTTTACATTAGTTTCATGGTTTGAATGGAAACCCCCTACGATATGCACGAAATATGACGTCAGAAGGGAATCCTTCATGCGATTCAATTTGCGATGCGTCAAAAATAGGTGCAGCACCTATTTTCATCGCATCGGATCGCATCGCATTGACGCATCGGTCGTAGTGTGAGCGCTCTATGAAAAATACACGGTGTGCGTTTTTTTGACGCATCGCATGACGGATCGCAAGAAAATTCGGACGTAGTGTGTTTCCAGCCTAACGGTTATATATGAACTTGCAATAACAACCTGACATGGCGGAAAGTTAGATAGTTATCCTCAAGACCTGCTTGTTCTGTTTACATAAGATTCTAACGATGATTAAGTATCATACATTCCGATGTTGCTACCCACTAAAGATTCGTTCAAGATTAATATTGAAAAACACTTGGCAACCCGACAAAACAAACATGCAAATAAAACTATAATCATAAGCAAATATGCCCATAAACATTTATTGCAGCGAATGACTTTAATCATGATCACCGCACCTTTGATATCCAATTGCCTTTAGAAGGATTACTGGATTGTTACCATAAACCCTTGCTTCCTATAAACAAAATCTTAAGGGGACATATAATTATTTTAAAAGAGGTCAGTCTGAATAAACGATTGAATTATTATGTACACCTTGTATATTGCTTAAAATCTATTGTCCTATGTTTTTTTAGGGACTGTATATTAGTCAAGACCAATGCACTTCATTTATATTTTCAATACGACTGTCATATCAAACGATTTCATGTACTACTTGTGAAATAATGTAACCAAGCATATGACTTCATAAACGGTATATAAGTCGCAATAGCAAAAGCGATAAGATAGCATATCTAGGTTAAGAGTTCATAAAACCTGGTTATACATTATATGTCAATGGCGTCAATCGCAAAATAAGATATTTAGTCGACTTCGGCCATTTCAATCTAATCATCGATAATAAATTTATATCAAGCCTCTACCTCTGACAGGTTTTCAAAACCAATATTATCTTCCATGTTGTTTTCTTTGAACCAATAAAACATGTCATAAGTGTTACTGAAAATGAATCATTTCATACATACATAATCATTTGACTGGCCATTTGTCGCTGTAAAAGCTCGGAACTCATTTAGCTCTATTATCATTATGGAATCGTCAGATATAAGGGACCCTAGCGAAATTGTTAAATTAAAGAAGGCTACACATAATCTTTTAAAATGTCATAAAGTTATCGACTTATGGTGCATTTCAAAGTATAGACAGTTGTAATAGGCAAAAGTCGACACGAGAATGACAAGTACTTTTATGGATATAAAAAAATTATTCTGAATGGCGCCGTTTCCACACAGATCCATCAAGATGTCGTATATCGTATAAAAGTACTTACGTACCTAAGTACGTTATTGATTCAATTTCTAAAATGTCATTTATATAAGTCAGTCTATAAGAGTTAGACAAATAAACTATCAGAACGATTTTAAAAACTTATTGTATTAACGCAAAGATAAATGGTTGACAAAAATGATGGAAGACACTTCTGGATAGCCCTTGGATTAAAAGGGATAGACTGTACAATACATGTATTCATGTGTTCTATTCTTCACTTCATAACGTGAATATCACAAGCATGACACGTAAATGAACTTAGAAAAAAAACACCCTGAAAGGTTATCGAAATGTTTAAAACTTTATCTCTCATATTAGATGGTCTTAAGACACAACACTAAAGACAACAACGACTGGCATTAGATATTGCATTTAATTAATTAAATATAAAATATATGCCAATCATGTAAAGGAAGATTTCGTTACAAGATACATGGCAAATATTTAAGTTCTTTCAGCTGTTTTATAAGAAAATTGTCTCCCTTTTCCCCAATATATAATTGACTGTTAATTGCATGTGAAATAGGAATTCTGTTTTTATGAATATGCATTTCAACTTTGCTGTGTGTCATCTGCTATCTCAATATTGAAAATGGTTATGGTCCGTAACATTCTTTGTTGAGTAAATAAATTTAGAACAGGATAGAAAATTTCCCCTAGTGCTTTAAATAATCTAAATCATGTCCTGACATAACATTATATTCTTTGATACCCATCCAATCGATATCCCATCGACATATGACATGACATTGACATGAATTCAGGCTTTCATCCGGTTCTTTCATGACAGAAATTCCCTGGGGGTCATATCAAAACAAGATTGCTCATTTATCACGCCTCTTATGCACTGTTATGTCGTCAAACCACATGTACACCGTGCCTTGGGCTTCCTCTTTCACCGATTTAGTTAAACTTTACATCACGTATGTCGTCTCGCTTCAGTAAATTTGCACTATATACCACTAGTGTAATCTTAAGGGAAGTTGAAGGTACAGAGTGAAGTAGCACCCTTAAAAAGCCACTCCGTGAGTTGTTGAGGCCACATAAATTTATGCAAAACTTTTTCAATGGGGCCGTGTCATCGAATTGAATCGACTGTTGAAGGAAAATATCATTTCAATGCTAATCGACGTTGTATAGTAACAATAGGAAGGTTTGAAGTCGGGATCATATATGACGGTTTTGAAAATTTTATTCAAAACAAGTATTTACCTTTTAATTGCCATTTGGGGATGCATATGTGAATTTTCGAATTTAAGCAAAGAATTGGGCCATTTACGTTCGTATCAAAGCAAAACAACATATGATGAGTAATCACGGAGTGGACGATTAATGTACCCGTTGACACATCGATATTAGTTAAAGAACGTCTATGATACTACCATGTTTGTTTCACGATTCAAATAATGTTACCTTAAACTATACCGTAAAACAGGCCATTTAGCTCTATAACTTAACAGTAGTTAAATTAACATTGGATTTCCGATAAGTCATCAAGTAACACATAATACATTGGACGTACTGCCCCTTTAGTTTAGTGAAATCTCACACTAGTTATCATAAAGTTATCCGGGAGATTGACAACCTGTGTCGCACATTGTTACCCATCCTGTGCTGTATCCTAGGCGACAAGGTTCATGGTTTATTCATGTCCAACAGTTTACAGTGACCAACTAGGCAATGTCGTTAATTATATACGAGTATTACCATATGAAATCAGAGGAGTGTGGCAAAGGTCATCAATAATCAATGTTAATTATACTAGTGATGCATATTTAATTGATTACCAGTACTATTATTGAATTTCGACATCCATATTGACAACATTCAGAATTCAAACAACTTTCACCTATAATAGTGATATCACCTTCCCTGTTGAATACGGTTTTTGCAAATCAATAATGACTAAATCAAATAATAACACTGTACATTACACTACGATTTGTTTGTTTCTTTTTTGCCTGATACACGTTTTCCTGTAATTTTTTTCTGGTAAATATTTTCCTGTTACCATATTTCTCTTTTCTTTCTATCCTACATTCGCTGCCAATTTGACGTAAAATTGCAATAAAACACGTGGCAAATAAGACACAGGAGTCCTATAATTGATTTTTAAAAAAAAGACTTGGACTTTCGTCTACATGTCAAAAGGACACAGTCATGAACAGAACAAATTCAATGGTCGATTAAAGAGCCTGACATTGTAGTGTGATTTAACTCTAATTTTCTAATCCGTTAATTATCTAAGATGCATACATTAAAGGCAGAATAACATAGAATGGATTTCGTCTTCAATTACATAATACCCTTGACTTTCACAGTATTCACATATCTATGTGTATTATCATATCTGCCGACTTCTAACGGCAGATCAAGTCATGAAATGTTGACCATCAACTTCTAGAATGCCACTCAAACAGCACAGTTCTATCAAACTGTTTTCAAATATTCACATGTTTCATTGAGCTTACGTGAAACACTTCCAATACCTTTTAACAACTACATGTTTTTAAACTATAGGTGATCTTTCAGCTGATCTTAGTAAGGTGGTCCAAAGTTATCTTAACTTTGGAGTATAGAATAGATTTGTGAAATAGTAACTAAGGTTGCCTCTTCTTTTGTATAGGCCTATAGATAAAGTCATAGGATGTGAGATGGCATCATTCTCTCCCAACAGAGGCAAATCAGGTCATGAAATGTTGATCAAGCCTCTGTTCTTAGAAGACTTAATCAGTGGGTACCCTGGCGGAACAACATTGCAAAGGAAAGGGTGGTTCATATCACATTGCTTTTGCCACGATCAGTATCCAAAATGATGATTTTAGAACAGCGTCGCTGATTGCACAACTAACTTTGATTGCCTCCAATCAGGCATCGTCCATTTTACCCAATAAACTGGGCGAATAAGAACAGAGGCTCGATCATCATTTCATGACTTGATCTGCCTGTGGGGAGAGAATAAGAGGGATTATGCTTATTGCCATGAGTCAACTATATCTAAGATCTATGTTTGTGTAAAACCGAAAACCATTAGGCAATAATGTTGATTATCAATGGTTGAATAATACATTGTTGTAAATTAGATAAAAATGATATGAATCACTAGTGTTTAGCATGACCAAAGATAGCATATGTGTATGCAATGTTATACTCGTGTTTGTCAATCAAATCAGCCACATCCAAATACAGTAACACTTTAACGATAACGAAATCATCAGGATTTACTTATCGTCTAAATCTTATCATCCACATTACATTATAAATAGAGCAATTATCATCACGATAATCATCAAGTCGTTTGAATCATCTCGTAAGTCAAATATGGTGTCGGACCAAGTAAGGTGTCAAAAGTCAGAAATGAACATCCATAACAAGGATTGATTAACATAGATATGAACACCATGTCAACCTAAGTGTCATAATTGTGATCACTTTGAATAATTATGAAAATCGCTTTATCATCAACACCAGTTTACCTTCATCAACAGAGCTGTCGATCTCTTGATGAAGATCGAACCAATAGTTTCTACAACCTGATAAAGGACTCATCACATACCTCTGACAGATTTAATTGACAATATATTATGATTATATAACCCGATAATTTTCAAATAATTTATATGAATCAATGATTTTCAAGGACTTTTCAAGAATAAGCTCTAAATTCCAGTAATATTCAAGCACTTTCAGCAAAAATGATAATTCGAGCACTTTTCACTTTTCTCAATTCAAGCACTTTTCAAATCTGTATGAACCTTGATAACCGATGACTTGGGGGTCAGAAAACAGCTACGGCTCCATCCCCGAGGGTCATCCATATGGTTCAACATTACTCTATTGTATCCTTGAATTACCGTACCCGCAGTACTTAGCAGTAGTATTGAGAAATACCTGGCAACTTCCGAAAGACACAAACAATCCTAGGTGGTCACTGGTTAGAGCGTTCATAGATTGTTAAAATAATTAAACGTTTCCCCAAATATTTGATTTGACATTTCGATGACTAAAGAGAGTTTTATAATCAGAGAGTTTTATAAGCAGAAACTCGTAAAAGCAGTGTATGAGAGAACCCAAAAGTAATATATAATATATATATTGTGTATTTTAATGGCTAAGTTCGCAAAATAAAATCTAAAATGATACCAGTCTGGACCAAAAGTAACCACTGGCAGACAGTCCATATTTAATGTTTTACAATTAGTTAACACCCAAATGTAGCAACCAAATGTCCTTCAAAGACAAGACAGGGTAATGCAGTCAGTAGTTCAAGGTACAAGGAAAGTTATACAGGTCGTCACACCTCAGTAACTGTCCTCATTCCGTGATGAATTGAAAAGCAGGATATATCAGATTTTCCCGGATCATTTGCATTACTAAAGAGCCCAGGGCTAGAAACGTGCCCGCCCTTGGGAGTAGGTCTTTTCTTGTATATACGCATTGACAATCGTCATCGTGTTTAAAATAAAGAAAACAATTGTGTCAGACAGAGTACGTGTAAATTAAGCTAGTTTGTTTTATGAGTGTTTTATACACAGTGACCAATCTACAGATATCACCCTCTGAGTCCAGGACTCGCTACCAAAGAGTCGTGTAAGTCCCAGCTGAATTATGAGTTCTTTGATAAGTAAGCACCTAGTACCACCAAACAACTTTGCATCCCGGGAATCATAGCTTATATGATTAAAATTTCTATGAGTCCTTTATAAATTTTATGAGTATTTGAAGCAGGACTCGGGGTAAAATTATCACTGTATACAAAACAAGAATTGTTGTGACATAAATATTTATCATCTTCATATTAAAGTATTATCGTTTGCTGCGTTACAATGAAGTGATAACGCTAGTGAGACGGGGTGTCTGGCCATGAAGGTTTGTAGCATTGTTTTCATAAATTGTTTATGGTTATTTTAAGATCATAAATTATTCATTGCAGAAACAAACTCCAAGTTAAAGGCGTTTGCATATAGTATTTATTCATAAAGTAATCAACCTGTTACGATGCGATAAAAATGACATTTGATACATTATTAATTCAATATTTACACACGTTATTAATATATTCAACGACGAAAGACATACATCCCTGGGAATTTACTTGAATACTTACCAAACGGGAAAGTAATGGTTTATATCAACAACATTAAATTATTCATAGCATTAACCGCTGCATAGGTAGTTGTAATTCATTATTCATGTGACTTCAGTTAGCCATTAAAGGGGCAGTAGCACGTTTTTGGATAATTTTATATTTTAAAATTGCCACTGATAATTGTAAGTTAATGTTAAATGTATTATTTTGATAGTGTCAAAAATCTCATGACACAAGCCAATCAGCCATAGTCAGAGGACAAAGTATAAAGATTCACATAAAATCCATTGGCGGCCATTTTGTGTGAACACCTTTAATTCATTTTGTGTAAGAAAAAGGAATTGCATGGCTAAACTTTATGTTATATATTTGAATTATTATTGCTCCATTTAGTTTAAATACTTTCTTTCAATTGGAACCTTCAATTTTCATTTTCCTGACATCACCTTATAATTCCCCTAAAAACGTGCTACTGCCCCTTTAAAGCAAGAAATTCTTAAGATCTAAACGTTTTCTCTAACATATATTTACTTCATACAGGTACTGCATAAACACAGGCGGTGGCATACGTATTATTATGTCGATGCTTTGATACTAACTTATTTCATATATCATAATTTGAAACCATAAGCGTTGTATTGAGCTCAAACATCGGCGGTGTCATAAATATCATTATAAAATACTTTGATTAGTTAATTTCACATTGATAATTGAAAACTAGTTGTGTAATAAGCAAAATATATGAAAATGTACCACAAAAACGTCACTAAGGTGTGTAATGACTAATATAAGATCTTGCGGTCTTTCTACATTGTCGTAAGATGAAAACTTCCTTTCTGATATCAAATCAAACGAGACTTTCATAATAAATGGATGGATGAATAAATTGTCACGATTTCTATTTTGATTACGTCACATATTTTTGCGAAACTCATGAAAAACGGAACAAAATATTCGTTTGGATACCAAACTTGACAATGACAAAACAGACAGAACAATTCACTTCTCAAACATCACACGATGGTACATGTGAATATAAATTTTGAAAATGAAAATCTAAATATATGCATGACAAGTGACCTAACAGGTTTACTTACAATGTAATGTTAATGACTTAAAGTCATTTAAATGTTTTAAACTTTAGTCCGTACTTCAAGTTGAATTCTTTGTAGATATCATTTTTATAGCACGATTACATAGCAGCAAGGAAGTTAACATAAACGAAGGGGTAATTAGAAATGAACTATTTAAAGTATAAATAGTTTCTCCCAAGGTGAAATTGTTTCCTTGTTACCTGACTGAGGAAACGTGTGGATTTATTTCTCATCAATCTACAGCGTGCTAAAGTTAATCTTTCTTATAAAGGAGCAGCATATATCATTATGTCACCTATATACAACACTGACGCCTCTAGTCGTAGCATCAGTGTAAAAAGTAAAGCTGCGTCCCACAAGTTTGTTCACCATATTGGATTGTGAAACTAGGTCATATCAAAACCAGTGACAAAGAACCATGAACATATATATTCAGATTACTCATTTAAAAGACAGTGTACAGACTTGATGCAGTATAATTACCTTTTGAATAAGATGAACAATAGGAAAATTCTAAATGTATATTGTTGATTTTTCTCAGAATTACTTCATTTGCTGAAAACAAAATTTGAAGTCATATAAGTTGTATTTGACTCAACCTTCAAAGATAATATAGATATACACATTTGACGAAAATAAAAACTTCATTAACAGATATTGACCCTTCGCAATTAACGAACTGTAATAAATGCTAATCTTAACACGATAATTGTACGTTAATGCTATGTATTATTTCGATAGTGTCAAAAATCTCAATACACAAACAAATCATCCATAGTCATAGAACAAATTATAAAGATTTACATAAAGTTCATTGGCGGACATTTTTGTGTGAACACCTTTAATTCACTATGTGTGAGAAAAAAGAAACACATGGCTGAACTTTACATTGTATATTTGATTTATTACTGCTTCATTTAGTTTAAAGATATTATCTTTCATTTGGAACCATTTATTTACATTTCCTGACATCACCTTATATTCCCTCTAAAACGTGCTACTTCCCCTTTAAAGTACAATATTATGGAAACACGGTGCATGGTAAACCACTTGAAGGCAGTTCGATGAACTATTTCAACACGTGTTTTTGATAATGCGAACTTCAAGAACTCATTTTGAAAATGTAATTTAAGCTCAAAAATAGATCCTCATAAATTACCCCTATAGAACTGACGTTTTCCACGTGGTCGTGTTAAGTGCAAGTGTCTGGGACAATGAAAATGTTACAGTTTTCATACAAGTGGTTTCATTAGGAACAGAGATGGTAGTACATGAGAAATTCCTCTTGTATTAGAAATGTTTTATCTTGTGAACATGATTGCCGTCGATATAAAGGGTGTTGGGGATAATATACAACACAACGATGTTTCAGTAGTGAAAATACAGTGAAGAAAGTAACCACGGGAATGTGAACGTCAACACCGCATTTAAAAAAAAGTGATATCCATTAAAGGGGCAGTAGCACTTTAAAAAAAGAATTGTATGTTAATGTTAAATGTATTATTTTGATAGTGTCAAAAATCTCATTACACAAACCAATCTTCCATAGTCAGTGAACAAAAATTCACATATAGTTCATTGGTCGCCAATGTTTGCTTAATTCATTATGTGTAAGAAAAAGGAATCGCATGGCTGAACCTTTTTACTGCTTCTTTTACCTTAAATACAATATTTTGTTATTCAATATGACATCACCTTATATTCCCCCTACAACGTGCTACTACCCCTGGCTTTAATATTACGCCTTTCAGGAATGCAGTTACTAAAAAGTAGTATCAGAATTAGGGATAGTCCGTCGAACTAATTCAAGGTATTAAAACGTAAAACATATCATTGTTTTGGAGGACAATACATAATTGCCTATTATGAAGAAAAAGGTGTATATCCAAATTTTTCATGTATACATATGTCCATATTAAGAATTATAAGGTAAATATTACATAAAGTTTCTGTGGTTTTCGAAACCGTCCTGTAACCCTCTTTAATGGGTTCCAACATGCCGTGTTTGACAAGTTTGGAAATATAACATCCATAGAAAATTCCATTGCAAAAAGTCTTCAGGACCTTAATAATAAGTCTAATCCTTGTATGAATCGTAGCAATGACGTTAAGGGAGGAATAGGGGTTTAGAAGCAGAGTACTTAGAAAACAGTGGCAACCAAAGAGGCAAGGTATAAATTTCAGGACAACAGCAAACGATATCAGAATACATTTCACCAAATTAGATCAAAAATTATCATTATATTAGTTAAGATGTGAACATTGGTATTGACAAGGTCGACATTTTTAGTCGAATATAAATAAGATAGAATAGAATAATCGCTATCATTATACCAATGTCATTATTGTTGCTATTGGTAACGAGTCTTTGTGGCCACATTAATTGACCGACTGCAAAAAAGGTAAGGAGATAGTCACACAGTCACGGATTATCATAAACTGAAATATTTTAATAAACAAACGATTAAATTGAGAAATCATTTGAGACATCCGTCAGTAACAGAATTTCAAAAGTGTATGCACCTATTTATTTTGCTTTTGATTTTAGATAAAAGGCATATATTACGTCTTTGCAAAACGATGTCGTGGATTAAATGCTATCATACATTTTAAAACAATATCATAGATAAAATTTATAGATAAGATCTATGCATCAGAGTTCCATATCAGTGAATATACACACGGAGAGCTGGGTACATTCACGTTTGTACTACTCCCACTATCAATGATCGCGGTCTGGTACAGCGCTTATGTTGGAGTGATTTATGTTTCAGGCACTCTGTGAGAGGCAAACCATGTTCCGAGTTTGCGTTAAGCAGTCCAAGAACCCAGATTCAACTTGCACAACAAAACCTTTTTGATAATATACAAAAGGAGTTTGAGGTGTTCCTGATGAATCTGGATGTTTATGGAAAATATATTCTGAATACGTTTGAGTAGAAAGTCATGAGATGTGCATAAATAAAGTTTATTATATGGAAAGGAGGAGTTATTAATATTCATTTCATTCAAAATACTTAATAATTAAAAATAATTAATGTAACATGTAATCAGTTATCCAAGAACCCAGATACAACTACAACAGTAGAACCGGTTTGATGATATACATATGGAGTTTGATGTGTTCCTTAAGAATCTGGATGAAAGTAATATTCTGAATACGTTTGGGTAGAAAGTCATGAGATGTGCATAATTCAGGTTGATTATATGGAATACTTTTTATCATCAATTAATGAAACATGTTTTCAGGTTTTGGATACATAGTGGAATGGTTTGCTTAATACATATAAATTAAATTAAGAATTAAAATGACAAAACAGTTGCATCTGTCACTATCCAATTAAGATTAAGATAGTGAGATATTGGGAATACCATATTGTCATCAGCTGTTCCATCGAAGATTAATGGAAGCAGTCCCAATTCTTCCATGCCAACAGAGGGAACAATGATAGAGACTGAACACCTTTATTAGCGATGTGGAAGATACACTGATGAATGTCTGCTAATGAACTCCATGACAGGGGAGATAATGAACTCGGCCTTTCTAATGACACCTTCTTCCTAGATGACCAGTTGGACTAGGTCTCTCTCAAGCCATTTACTTCACATAGTAGTTTGGTTAATTAGATTTGACTGGGGAAAGTAATGATAAATTGTACAGTCGCTTGATAAGGTGCCCTGAAATCTAATATAATATTCTCACATTCTGAAACTTCCGGGATGTAAAGTTTATCTCGTTGTATGACTTGTCAGAAAAAGGGTGTATGAATATAATATTCAGTGTTTGGTGCTCGGGACAATAAAATCTCATTCATAATGTTCTAATATTCTGAAACAGGTCGATGCCACATAATCTTTATCGAATGACTTGTCATATGGATTGTATATAACTATATCTTTACAAAATGGAATGTATTTAATCTTAATCTAATCAAGTATTTCAACTAGAAAGTGTAGTGCGTGTAATAACTTACATTCATTAAAGACGACTTGGTAAAATCTCATTCAAATGCTTTCTATCAACACAGAATCTCATAACACTGTATACTGTGACAAATTAAATGCGAGAACATCTGTTAGAGTCATAAACAAATGAAAAAAGTTTATTGATTTTATCTAGATATGTTACAATACATGAATGTCAACATGTGTCGTAGTAAACGATTAATGGAGTACAACACACGTGTTGCTCTAAATGTCACCGGGCTGCTCGCAAGGTCGAAGGTCTCAGAAGAATTTTGATATCGACAATATTTTTAAACAATTCAAGTATTATAAGTAAAGAAAAGGGGAACCAGAAGATGCTTTAAAGCTGGGCAATCCATAGACTTGCTATACTTTTCTAGACTGGGTTGGTCGTCAATATTTTTGCTCTAGGGTCTTTACTATAGACTGCCTGCAAGGTCACAACATTTTAACGTTTAAAATGTTAAAAATGTGATAAATGTCGTTATAATTTGTCCAGATACATCATAACGTAGTTAACCGTTTACTAAAAACGTTATTGTATGAACGTGTTCAATGTAATATCAAGTGTCTGGTGTAAACATAAAAACAATATTGTGTAAATCTATGCAGGTTTCCATTGAATCGCTCTATTTCATATCCAAATATTTTGTATATATACATGTGTAATGTGTTTAATGTTTATATTACTTGAGCTAACACCTTTCCACATGACTTAAAACAATAATTACTCACCTTTTAAACGAGGATATTTTCCCAGCAGAACCAAATATAGACATCCTTGTTATGGAAAGCAATCACTGGTAATCCAATAACACGTATATTCAACATCCAGTATAATCCAGAGTTATATGATAAAGTTCCAAAGGGCTGTTCGCTCTTGTTGACAATCAGACGATACAACACATTAGAAAGTGACAAGTGTCATGTGTCGCATTACAAGTGTCCTTGTTTACGTTGTCCTCAAGCGCGGGAAAAGAGTCGTCTGCTTCCTTGAGCTAGCAGACGACACTGATCAATGACAACAACAAATCGGCTAACTTCCGTTATTGAACAATCCTGTGGGACTGCATTTGGTGTAATGACGTGCCAGGTCGAGCCCCGACTCTCCAACCCTTCTCTCGACTCTCACTAACTACTGGGCCAGTGAAACCGAACTGCCGCCTAAGGGCCCGGGGCTTGTCAACCGTGCGCAGTGACACACTTGCCGAATCATCAACATTAAACGGGAGGCGAACAATAAACTTGCTTGGGGTCAGCTACAAATCGGCGCCCCAACTGTTATGTTTGACAGCCAGGCGAACAGCCTTCCATATTACAGCAAAACAGAAGTTGCTGTCATTAACTCGTGTGTTATCTTATCAGGTCGTGGCCTTAAACGTTCAGCTCTCCGTGATAGTATCATTCAGCTGAGACAATCTCGATCACTTCACCCAATTCCTCTCTGACTCCTATCACTTGTTGCAGGCCCACGGAATTGGGATCGATTAAAAAAGCTGCATCCCTACAAGATGCTGTATATCTGGTGTTCCGGATTACTTGGGGAGGAAGCGATCGGTTATTCGAGCCACTCTCCTTCATTCTGTCTCGCAATTCGGTCTGTGGGATATTTCGATTAGAAGAAATGGAGACAATACGAATATAGACAGACGGTATCAATAACACTAGGAAGCGGGGGAAGTGAGTCTGATGGCGTGTGGGGGTATAATTGGATGATACATTCCAGTACATTACGGTTTCTCCTGTGTATTAACAATAAGGAGACATGCATAAAGTCTAGTTCTGTTTGCAAGTTTTTATATCTTAATATTCATAACTGTGGAATTAAAGATAGTCACAGGCTGTCTTCTTTAGCAATTTAAATGCAACCTGAGACGAACATTGCATGGTGTATCCTCGATTTCTTTGGTCAAAAGGGTATTTTTAATTTCTTTTATTGCATTTGTTTATGACTCGAACTTAAAGTTTCCAATATAATATATTTACATACGAAATATTTCACATTCCTAATGGAACAAAGTTCGTATTATTCAATGGAATGACAATAGATAAGAAAAATGATTAAGAAGGACCCATTCAATGAAATCAAATGAAATGGTTTAAAGGTGTAATGACTCATAGCCTAATTATCTTGCCAGTTTCACTACGACTGCATTTCTGGTTAATTTTACAACACGTGAATTATTAAGGTTTCTATTTCTGCAAGACCCAACTTCCAACTGAATATATTATCAAAAATCTTTTTTTTTTATATGAAGATCTTGCCAATCAAATCCAAAACGAATTTCAGACTAGTTCATGAACTACATGGCAGTGTAATCAAAGCGCATGCACCGTCGATAAAATAGCGAATGACAAATACTTTCCCGTTAATTAAAATGAAGAGGACATAATTCATTGGATATCGTTCAGATTTAAGTCTCTGAAATGAAAATAAATATAAAATGCAGCTATCTATTATGCAAAAACATAAACGTGCATGGGGCTATAAAGATATTTTGTTTCAGGGCCCTTTGGACAGATTTCCTATCTCACAATACTTCCTTCAAATATGATAAATCAAAAACGGTGTGATCAATGTCGAATTGTATGTCATCATGGTTATGCCATTGCTGATAAACTCATGTTATCTAAATACTACTGTGTATTGTGACACGTATTAACATGCTTTCATATCATATATTCATCAATCATTCTACTCTTTCCTTATATGTCAGAAATGTTTAGGTTTCATTAAAGAACAAACATATTTTCATTATGCTAATCATTGATATACACTGTTAATAAGTAAATTTAATTAAAAGAAACCCTCTGGTTTCTCAACATGCAGATATTGATGTCGATAAATAGTTATCTTCTGAACGTTTGCTTTATTCATCCACTGGCTTGGTGAGTCATGGAATTCATTTGATTATAACTTATCTTATCTCCCTGCACGTGCTTGTTCGATAATCTTTTCAGTGAAATGTAGCTTATCCATTCCTGTTTGGGTGACTAATGAGTGACGGTAATCAATAAACACACTTGGCAAATGGAACAAGTGTAGAAGCGAGCAGAGCTCACATACCTCACATACAAACAATTTCGAAATAATAAAATACACATAGGTACATTGATTAACAATGGGTGAATTTGTATAACAGTCGAGCAAACGTTTTCAACGGTCTTTTGACTTCGCTTAGAGTAACTGTTTAGGTTATTTATCAACGGAAACCACCAACAACATAATTCCAATAAAGGTCTAATCCCCAAAAGGTACATCTAGGGCCATGGTTGACATGTGTATGAAGTTTGGTGAAGCCAACATTTATACACAGGAACCCGATATCGTAAATAAAATGTAGGTAAAACGTGAGTAAGAAAGACTCGTCCACTCTAAATAATAGAGTAGAGTGGACGGGTCTTTCTTACTCACGCTTTACCTACATTTTATTTACGATATCGGTATATTTATAGTATAGGAGATATGCTCGAGACTAAATGACTTCTTATATAGGTCAACTGTTTAAGTCTTGTCTTCATAGAAACCACCAGAAATATATATCCAATATAGGTCTAACCCCAAAAAGGTACATCTAGACATCGTGGTTGAAATATGTAGGCAGTTTGGTGAAGTTAGCATGTATAGTTTAGGATATAAAAACAGGACAAAATGACTTCTTATAGGTAAACTTTTTAAGTTTTGGCTCCATGAAAACCACCAAAATGATATATCCAATATACATCTGTATGAAGTTTGTAGAAGCTCACACGTAAAGTTTAGGAGATATACTCAGGACAAACTTTTACAACCGACGGACGGGCGAATGGAGGGAGGGATGCATGGAGGGACGGACAATGAGCCTTCTTTTTCATGGTAGTTTTTTTCCAATATTAATGTTTGAACACACATGCAATTAACACCAAAGCTATTTATCATTATATTAGATGTCAGCACCACAACAAATAACATTGTTGGAACTCAGATGTTTTATCTAAAGTAAATCAAAGTATATCTAAATATTCATGTTCACTGAAGACATGGAAATTTAATTTAAAAGGCCTTACATAAAAAAATTTTGAAACTTTAAACAACGATATAATACATACAAGAGTTCCATTTACAGACTCCAATGAACTTTCACAATATTAACAAGACCTCTTAAACATTCACCACTCAAATTAATAACGTTTAATTAAATATTAGTGTGCGTAAGGCATGGCATATTGTCCTTAGTCGATAAACATACGAATTGAGACCTGCACGATTAAAACATTGACAACTTTTGACAATGTGACTCCGATAAAGATATAAAAATTTAGACCTTTGCGATTAATATATTGACAACTTGGCATATGTGACTCCGATAAAAAACTAATTGTCACATGCTTTCATGTTTTAACAACTTCCTATCATAGATGCATTCACAAAGATTAAACAACATAACCTTTTATTGCTCTTGCCTACTGCCAATAATGATATAACATTTTGTGATATATTGAAATATCCTGATAATCAAATAATTTGTCGCTGCGAAAAACGTCAATGTTAAACAGCCTCTTAATCAAGTTACGCTTAGATAAGATATAGTGGTTTGGGCGTTCGGATCAAAAGGTCCGTGGATCGAAATCTGCCAGAAGTTCGGCAACTTTGTCTGCAATAGAGAACTGTTCTACATGTAGTAAGATTTGGGTGCAATGCTACGCTGATTTTTTAGCACAGCACCACCCATGGTTCGCTAGTTCAGCCGATGCCCGCAGGTTTCACGGGAATGCATAACCACATTAGCGTTGCGGGCTTTCCCTGCAGTAATACGTTTGAAAGCGGCGTTAAACCACAAATCACCTCAAATCAGATAAGATATATCTCAGAGATATGCAATGTATATCGGTCTGAAACATTTAATTTGGGTCCGCTTGACACGCTCTTTTAGATAACATTTAATTGACCGCGACTGGCCTGAATGGTGTGACCTTTCTATGTGTACAAGGTTAGACGCAAATCTATGAATATGAAGAACTTTCGGTTTTTATCACTTAAAAAAACCATATATTTCTACATACTCTATTACATTATAAGGAATAACCATATTCAGGGGTGTCCATTTTTTTTATAAACACAGGTATGGTTTATATTCAAGTTATGTTGAAACATTTGATTATCCTTTGAAACTTATCGACATATTATTCTATCTTTTTCATGAAACGTCCCTAAGGACTGTTCAAACCGATAGACTCGCACGCAATATGAGACAGTAATTGTAAGTTGTAAGCTAGCCTAAGCATGTCTAGAATATATGAATAAACAAGTAGAAATTACCTTGTCTGTTTTCTGTCTTTGTCAAAGATAAATCATGATGAGCAAGGAAAACCGATGTGCTTGTATGTGAATATTTGACATAGAAGAGGATTAATGATAACCTCTATAATAATGATAACCTTTATAATTAATGATGACCTTTATAATTAATGATAACCACTTCAATAATGATAATCTCTACAATAATGATAATCTCCACAATAATGATAACCTCTAAAATAATTACAACCTCTACAGTGATGCTAATCTCTTCAATAGTGACAACCTCTACAATAATGATAATCTTTACAAAATAATTAAAACCTCTACAATAATGATAACCTCTAAATAATGATAATCTTTACAATAATTATAATCTTTACAATAATTATAACCTCTAAATAATGGTAACCTCTACAATAATGGTAACCTCTACAATAATGGTAATCTCTACAATAATGATTACCCCTAAAATAATGATAATCTTTAAAATAATTACAACCTCTACAATAATCATGATCTCTACAACAATGATAACATCTGAAATGGTGATAACCTCTACAATAATGATAATCTTTACAAAATAATTAAATCCTCTACAAAAATGGTAATCTCTTCAATAGTGAAAACCTCTACAATAATGATAATCTTTACAATAATGATAACGTCTAAAATAATGATAATCTTTACAATAATGATAATCTTTACAATAATTATAACCTCTACAATAATGGTAATATCTACAATAATGATAATATCACAATAATGGTAACCTCTTCAATAATTAACAATAATGATAACCTTTAAAATAATTACAATCTCTACAATAATGATAACCTTTAAAATAATTACAATCTCTACAATAATGATAACCTTTAAAATAATTACAACCTCTACAATAATCATAATCTCAACAACAATGATAACATCTCAAATGGTGATAACCTCTAAAATACCTATAACCTCTACACTAATTACAACCTCTACACCAATAATAACCTCTACAAAAATGATAACCAAATGCCTCTTGTCACTAACAGTAAATAATTAAAGACAAAAGTGTTAAATGTGCTTGAAAGACCTTGCACCCCTGAATTCCTCCCAGTGGAAACTTATACGCTGATGAAGCACGACGATCTTTCACATTGCTTCAACTCCCTAAATAGGCAGGCTTCCTACTTGGACTGAAGCCAGTGGTAGCATCAGAGTAACGGCGCTTCACGATGATGAGATGAGGTGAGGTGATATGGGGTTTATCGCCGCTTTCAGGAGTATTTCAGTTATATAGCGGCTGCTAGTATCATTGCAGGGAGAAAGAAGGAAACACTATTGTAGCTATGTATTGCGATGAAACCTGCGAGAATCGACTGGAACTCGCGAACAATGGATGGTACTGCGCAGAAAATCAGTGTTGCATTGCTTCCTGACCCGAAGCGGAACGCACTACCCACTGCGCTATCCCGCCCTTCAGGGGGATGATACCAATGATGTAGGAGTAGGCTTTAAATAGTTGTACTCCTAAATATTGGGATTTTCACAATAAAAGTTGTTATCAGAACATATGACCTTCTCTTTTTCAATTATACATGCCCTTCAAAGACGCGTGGTTTGTTATCATCTATTTATTCACACATTCTTCCTCCTTGGTCTTAATGTGACTGACATATCAAATATTGAAATAACGATATATTTATGTTCAGTAAAACTTTTTAAAACGAAAATCAAAAACACTCGTGTGTTCCAACAATGTGATGTATGAAGAATCTTCGGTACTTCTTATTGTTTGTTCTTTTATTTTCACGCTGATCTTCTCAATAAGTGAAATTTTAATACACTGACTCTATAAACAGATATAAGATCTTATAAGTTTAAAGCGAGTCAGTTATTTTCCAAAACGCCCATAGTGCTAAGACACCAATCATGATCAAATTCACGCGAGGTACTTTGAAGAATCAACAGTTCATAATGTAAGACAACACGAGTTATCGCCCTTGGTCAAGATGTAATATCCATTATCGCTTTTCACGTGCGCTTCAATCTTAGCATTTCATACGTATAGGGGAAAGTCCGAGTAACTCTCCATTATTTTCAAGGAATGGAGAGTTACGAGGATATAACCTGACTTAAATTACACTCAGCTAAATGCTTATTCAAATATATTCCACAAAAACTAAATAAATATGAAATATAAATGAAAAACTTGAAATAAAATGGTCATGCGATACTTGGTAACAATAATGCATCACGGATATTGTTTTTGTTGTATGTTAACGGTAAAGGATGTTGTACTTGAGAAAGATTTTAATTAAAATGCATCAAGGATGCTGTTGAGGATATGATACATGTAAACAATAATGCACGAATATAATTTATTGTTAATATGATAGATTTAACATCAAAGATATCATTGTAGATATTATTCATATTAAAAATATTGAATCAAGGATTTTTTTGTAACTATGATAAGTTTTAACGATAACGCATCAAGGATGGTCTTCTGGATATGACGAATGCCAATTGAAACAAAGTGTTGTACTTAAAAAACATGTTTACAATAATGCATCAAGGATGTTGGTATGGACATGATTGATGTTAAAATCAAGGAATCAAAATGTTTTACTCATAAAGCATTTTAACAATAATACACCAAATATATTGTTATGGATGTGATGCACGTAAACATAATGTATCAATTGAATTAATGTTGAAATTGATTGATCAAATGTTGTTGTAGTAAAACATGATTTATATAATGCATCAAATATTTTGATGTATACGATACACTTTAACAAACATGAATCAAGAATACTGTTACTGATGCACACTATCAATCAATATTATTTTGGATATGATGAATGTTAACAATACATCAAGCAATTTTCTTTGTCAAATCGCAAAATATTAAGCAACAAAAATGTAACAATTAGAAACATTCTTTCCTTAAAATTACCCGGAAAAGAGCCCTTTTGAATCAACACTCAGAAGCTAAATCAACATGACTTGATCTGCCTCTGTGGGGAGAGAATGCAATCCCCCTACACTATTAACAAATATGAAACTGTCGATCTAAATCTATTTAGAATGCCCTTTTTGCAAATCTTTAATTACGCTAACGTGTGAAAGCTATGTTTATGTTTTTGTATAAAATGTCTCAGTCTTCCTGTAAACATGTTGTTTTTATCGTAAATTCATTGATTTTCGTTGTCTGTGCAAGCGAAATATAGACATCCCCGTTATAACAACGTTCAACTTACCCTGTGAGTCGTTTGCAAATGGTCCTCATTTTTATAAACGTTACTAACTTCATACTATCCTTGTGCTCAGAATGATGTTCATTTCACTATGGTAACGTAAATTCTTCAAGGGCATACATCATAACGCTGGAGTGTTTGGAGTGTCAATTGCAGATAAACATAACAGGAAGAACGGCGGAAGTCAATCCTTCCTGCCTCGCCTTATATCGAGGAGAGACGGGAGACGTTGTTGATATCAACATGTTTACGAAGTGCCGTCAATCAGTTGCACACATCGAATTCGGATTGATTCCACCAATGTCATGCTGTACGGGGCTGACTCTTGTTAGTTTAATTACGTGTCAATGTGTTTTTTTAAGCCATGCCCAAATATAGTGCTTATAAGTCTATAACTTGCGGTGAGTGAGTGAGTGAGTGAGGTAGTGAGTGAGTGAGTGAGTGAGTGAGTGAGTGAGTGAGTTGGTGTTTAACGTGTTTTGAACAATATTTCAGTTATTAAACACGTGGATGTTGCCATCCAAAAGAGAGTAGATAGATCAGGGAGAAAGGGATCGAAAGGATGAGAGAAAAGACGGAAAGAAAGGCATAGTGAGAGATAGAAAAGCAGGTTTTTAGAAGGACTATACCTTGCAAATTAGTTTAAAAAAGAAGGAATCTTTTTCATTTTAACGTATTATCTACTATTTTACCGTATCTATTTCACATCTAATTTATTTGTATATTTAGGTGACTACCTCACATTTTACATTTTTACCTGTACCTTAAATATATAATTTATCTTATGTCAAATAAGCTGAGAATTTGATGTTTTATCTGTCTGTCTGTATGTCAACCTGTATTGATTTGAACGTTTAAAAGTGACCTACGACTTGGTGTCAAGAAGACTAGTTTATGGTGACCATGCGTTATAATGATAAATAAATATGAAAGGCACTTTAGAAATGTGTCTAGAATAATGAAACTTTGAATTTTCGAGAAGTATCCACTATTAGACCAAATCCGCGGGTAACGGCAGTTTCCCCTGGCGGAAGAGAATTGCACCACAATCCATTTGAATTGTTATAGCAAATGCCAACGCTGCTCGCATGGAAAGGGTGGTTCATAAAATAATGCCTTTGTCATGATTAAGTAGTCAACAAACTCGGCGAATAAAAACAGAGGCTCGATTAACATTTAATGACTTGATCTGCCTCTGTGGAGGGAGAATGACATTTCACATCCTTCAAATGAAATAATGTTCTAAAAATAGGAATTGCCCCTCGAAATCCTTCCATTGAAAACATCCTGACATTAATATCTCTTCAAACGGCTCCTTGAATATATGATGCTTAAGTACTTCCTTGTCAAAATTAAAAAAATAAAGCAGGGACAACTCTCATATGGATATTATAGTAAACTTTGTAAATAGTCATTATAAAGAGAAGTACTTAACAATATTTAACACTTATTATGGTGCTTATTTGTTCAATATAACGATGATCTGGACTTAATTCAGCACAAATCAAACCTAAATGCAATATTATAAAAAGCGTTGTTGCGTGTAAAAACTAATTACTATACCTACTACTTTAAAAACCCTGTCAGGACATTATTACTAATGGTAAACGTCTTTTAATTGTGTTTTCATATCTTGACAAATTTCTCTTATAAAACCTCTTATAAAATCTTATTAACGATTAACGTCATAAAATCATAACGTTATTTTTTTCTGTTATGGTAATGACAAAGGTTTGGTAACAAAGGTTTATGTAAAAACAAAACCGTTATCTTTGAATTATCTTTGTGTAATTGCTTCAAGAGAAACCTCTTTAATTCCTTGTTTTAATCTTGCTGACTTTATAATCAGAACTGCAACACATGTATTAGGGTCTTACTAAGTTGATAAAGTAACACATTCTACTTCTACGTCAGACCTTGTTGGTATGTCAGTTTGTAAAACATCCCTGTGTTGCATTTTCAAGGATTGAAATTGGATTGTCAGCTGAGTGGAAATCATCTATCTGATTGGCTGAGAACACGAAAGTGTGAGCATAAAACTGTAATTGCCAGTCAATTTCGCAAATAAAAGGCGGGAAATTACATTACAGCTTTTTACTACAAGATCAAGCTTTGGAACATTCGGCCCTGATTTCAGAAGGAATTAGCTGTAGCTCTATGTGAAAATCTTAGCTAGCATTTGGGGTTTCCAAAAGAGCGTTTTATGGCGCTTCACAATTGTATGGAAAAGGGAGGTAACTTTTGATAGTCAACTTCGAAGTAGGACATATCTTTCAAACTATGCACCCAGTTTATCAAGCGATTTGTGCTTGTGAATAAGGTCAATTGCACACCCAGTCTACACATCATATCAAACACAATATTGAATATCGTATAAATTGAAGCGAAGACCAATTTTAAAACAATTCTTTTCCGTTTCCGTCGTATAGTGTCATGATTTTCTCGGCCTTCGGCCTCGACTGGCAGGTTGATTCTATTTATAGCACGCTACGTAATCCTGTGATGACTTCCTGTTTCGAACCACATGTATCATCTTTATTACGAAAGCATTTTTAGAGGACAGTTTAGTGTCCGAATATTCTTGTTCTTAGCTTTTCCAATTTCTGTATTATCTATCATAAATGGGCCAAGATATAATGGTATCCCTTACATGACCCAGGTGACAATGAGTGGGCCATTTTATTGTGACGTTGTCATAACAAGACGAAACGAAATTAAGTCAATAGTTAGTTGAGCAATTCGGTATTTTAAATGTGGGCATGGCTGTTTGTGGCATAATTTCAAGCAAATAGGTTAAAAATACGATAGAATTGAACCTTTAAGTGCCCTCTCCATACTGAAGTTAAAATTGTCGCTGAGAAGTCAAGCTCCATTGTGGTCTAGTGGTTAGGATTCCTGGCTTTCACCCAGGCGGCCCGGGTTCGATTCCCGGCAATGGAACATATCTTTTTGCATAGCATATTCACTGTCCATGTAATGAATTGAAGAAAATATGAATTATAAGTATTTGACAAATACCTAAATATTTTTTCAAGGACAAAATAAAAACCAGTAAGCTGATTTTGATTAAATTCCAGTTATCATTTTATAAATATCAGGTATGTGTACCTATATTTTCTTCTCGTACAGTGTGGAACATTGGATATCTTAAAAAGACTGACTTTTAAAGGAATTAAATTTATGCTAGGCAATTGGAGTTAAAGTACTCTCGGAAATAGAAATGTAATGCTTTTTGACAAGTATTTCTTAATTTGTAACATACTTGAAATTTGAATTATAAATATTAATTTACAATGCAGTGCAATTACAGTGCAAACGTATGTTGAAGCAAGCTATAGACTAGTATATAAATGAGTTACAATCTTAGTACATTCCAGTAAGGGAGTTTAATTTATAATATTATCTATATTATTTCCTCTACTATTAATAATACTCTATTAGGTATTAAAATTCATTAAGAATGAAAACAATACGTAATATCCCGTTTACAGATCTAAACGTGTAATACAAACTACCAATCATGCGTTATCGTTCATGACTTTTGTTGTCGATTGCACTGTTGCTGTGGCAACGCACGTGCAACTACAAATTCATGTGAAAATTGCATTGCTGGTAGTAACGTTTGAAATAAAATGCTTCCAAATGTGTTGCGAATATGACACATTTGGATATGTATATCTGTGAAAATATTCAAAAGGCCTATTCGAAAAAAAAACAATATTTCACCATCTTTAAGAATTACATAATAATCGAGGAATAAAGAAATGAACGCCAAACTGAATCATTTTATTTCTATTTCGGTGAGTACTTCAATTAATAACCTTAGCCATTTCATATTACCTTGTCAATACAAAGAGTTTGTCTTTTTAGGCAATTAAGATTTTCCTAATGACGATCAATTAATAACCTAAGCCATTTCTTATTACTTTGTCAATACAAAGAGTTTGTCTTTTAGGCAATTAAGATTTTCCCTAATGACGATCAATGAATAACCTAAACCATTTCTTATTACTGTTTCGAACCTCTTGCCACCATTTACCGATTGAAAAAGGAAGATGGAATAAGATACCTAAGTCTGAAAGAAAATGTAAATTGTGTTGTATGAATGATGTTGGAGATGAGTTCCATTATATTCTTAGATGTGAATATTTTACTTTAGAAAGAACCTTGTACACACCTTTACATTTCTCAAAGAGACCAAATATGCTTAAACTTAAAGTATCTATATTAAAAAAACTTAGCAAATGTTGTAAAATCATAATGCAAACTGTAAAATCTTCCGGCTAATCACTTATCCGCTTGTATGATGCATTTACTGTCATGTTGTACCTCATATGCCGAGGATATCGGCCTGAGTGTAATAAAGTTCTGTTCTGTTCTGTCAATACGATTTAGTCTATTTAAGCAACTAGAACATTTTGCTATTGACGAGATTTATAAAAACAAACATTATGGAGAGGCATTATGTAAGTATTCATGTTGTCATTGTGTCAAAATGAAATTGTTGGAAGTTCAAATATGACAATATATGGTGTTGTTGAAATGGATACTTTTGCATATTTTTGCCTATTTATAAACAGAAGGTCAACAGTCATAGATATAGAAAATATAAATATATATATAAATATCCTAAGAGTAAATAAAATAGTTTTAACTTACAGATACATTCAATTTTTTTATGAAACTCAAGCTCTTATTGTTCCTTTTAAAAAAAAACTTGATTAAACAACTTTATTTTTTCGTTTCAATTTATGAAAGCCATTACATTTCGCCTAATTATTCGAGCGACGCCATTTTGAATTGCGAACGAGGCTAGGGCCGCAAGCAAAGCGATCAACATGTCGGCGTACCATTGCTGTGTGCCGGAGTGCACAAACGATTCCCGCTATGACAAGGACAGGACCTTATCCTTTCACAAGTTTCCAACCGACATCCAGCTCCAGAAGCAGTGGGTCGAAAAGATCAGACGGGATGTAGGCCCAAATTTTAGGGTGAGTAGAAATCGTTTACAGTTGGCACACCATACAGTTTACGCGACACACGAGGTTCGCGCAGAGTTAGCTCCCTTATTTGAAGCAGGCCGAGGCAAGTATATGTACTTTAAATTCAACTGGTCGAATGTGACACGATTAATTATCGAAATTCATTTTTAATATGATTTCTTTTTTTTACAATTATGAATATACAACCTTTTCAAGAAAAACACATACTTTTATGTTTGAGAAACATGAGTATCGCTAAAAATGTGATATGGTTTCAACTTCCCCCCTTTCTAGTCGGTGGTTGCACTGCAGCGATGTCGGTTTGTCGTGTTCCGTTCGGCTTACACAAGTTATTCCACTCGTATTATGTAATTAATTAATTAAAAATGGCATAAGCATTTACATATTACAGTCTGAATCAAATCGCTTGTGCTACGAGGATTCAACTTATAAATATATTCTCTCTATCGGGGTTCGAACCCCTCCCTCGCATTTTAATCTACGCTGATTAAGTTCAAACCAAAATAGGCAATTTTTTTTTACAATTCTATTTCTCGGAAAAACATCGATTTTAATCAGACTGGATACAATATGAACAATTATGTGTTTGTATATAATGTTTTAAATGGTACATGTATGCTCACAGCAACGAAAATTTAAGTAAGTTTAATAATGATGTATATTGGCAGGATTTAACGGCAGTTATAAGGGCACATTGATTAACGACTTTGAAGCATGTTTTTGAAATTAAATTATTTTTTCCCCCAAATTAATATTACTTGAGGACAAATATATTATCTTTACAAAAAAATCTCATTTCTCAGACGTATAATGCAAAGTCGCAGAAGAAAGTGACAAGTATCTTAGGAAGACTGTAAGTTTCCAATATGTGAGTGGCAACTTTTTAATCACCTATGGTTGTAAAATACCTATTCGTACTTTTCCGAATGGTTTAAATTCGTCTTATAAATTGCCAACGTGATTAAGAAAACATTTTCTTTCTGTTTCTGTTTTCATTCTGAAAGATTTCAAGCTCAACATATTATCTGCAAAAAACACTGCCCTTGTGCTCAAGCACAAAAGCCACTTCTCAATATTGCTTTTTTTCGAGAAAACCCGATTTTTATAGGAAAGATACATTGTGAAAGATCATCAAATATTTATAGTGACTAAAGGAGCTTATAAAGCCGCGATAAGTCGAAAATCGGACAATTTCATTTTTAGCAGTCAAAAATAACAGTTTCCGATGAACAATGTTGACAGGTTACATAACTAGTATTCATGTAAACTGAACTTGTTATTTCGGCTTCTGCGAATGTAAATGACTGTTTGTAGATGCTATTTCAAAACAAGTATGTTTTATATTTTGCCGTTTTGGGATGCCTATTTTGTTTATCATATCAATAAAAGCAGTGTTGTTCTTATAAAAAGCTAAACAATACATGTATGTGATGAAAATCACGTCGTGACTCTTAAAGCTCATTATGTTATGAAGTCACGGATATACTACACTGAAAATGTGCTACTGCCGCTTTAATGTCTTTTAACTCGTGCAGTATTTCATGTGGTTTAATGTGTGAAAAGTAACGGTTAACGCTAAGTTGTTGGCCACCACTGGACTCATTACCTTATCGTGGTGTGGTGGTTTGTGTGCTTCGGCGACCCCGAGAGCTATGCCAGCTGGAGCTTACATGCTCCTGGTAGGGTCACCCAAGCTGGACAGGTCGACGGGTAGAAGCCAGACCAAATTTGAGTCCTTCTAAAACCTGCTTTCTATCTCTTACTATGCCTTTCTTTCCGTCTTTTCCCTCATCCTTTCGATCCCTTTCTCCCTTATCTATCTACTCTCTTTTGGATGGCAACATCCACGTGTTTAATAACTGAAATATTGTTCAAAACACGTTAAACACCACCTCACTCACTCACTCACTAAGTTGTTGAAATGCGGATTCTTGAACCTAGTTTTCGTGCAATGCTTTTATGCTTGGTTTCATTTGGGTATCTTTCGTTATTTCTCATAGGCGGAAAAAGCGTTTACTAAATTATTAGAATTTATTCAATAGTGAAATAATTCTTGTTTTCCAGATAACTAATTCCACACGAGTGTGTTCATCTCACTTCGGGCCAGGTGATATCAGGAAGACTCTGAATGGGAAGCGAATGTTGAAAGTTGGCATTGTTCCCACTCTCTTTGCATGGACACCAACACCGTCTAAAATCGTGAAGAAAGTTCGCAGGTTAGTTAATTTCATTTTCAACAAGTTTCAGTTTAAAAATACGTAATTAACATAGTGTTAACCATCTTAAACGGGCATTGCCAGATTTCTTTTGAAAATTTCAATTCTTAAACTCCCGGGTGATTTTGCTCCAACTTCGTTCATTTATCTTCATAATGCTTAACTTGTACATTTCACAGACGTAAAAATCACATTGATGATATATAAGTGTTCAATTCCTGAATTCCATACACCTCTCTGTCCTCAAAATAAGGTATACATTTTAGAAAAACTTTACTTCGCTTTTTGACGTGTCGGCCATTTTGTTTTACGGAAAAATCTCGATTGTCGCCGATGGAATGTGTGACGTCAACTGTGGACCACACGGTCTGCAAAATGGCGGCTCTCGTGTTATTTACAATGACAGACAAATAAACACCGAGGGTTGTAGCGGCCATACCAGTTGACAATTCCATGTAAAAAGTCGACAAATATCTGTACATAACTTCCTGAAGCAACAGTAAAAAGGAATAAACACAACAGTGACGATAAATTTTGAAAACTTTCTATTAACCAACCCGGAGGTAAATCCCTTCAAATTGAAATCTCTCAGCGAAACAATATTCAAAAAATAATAATCTGTTGAAAGGTTTTTTTTCAACTTCACGGAAGTGGATCAATCGTTCTCATTATTTAAAAAATTCATTAAAAATATCCATTGTAAAAAGAAGGAACAAAATAACGTAAATCTTGTATTCAGCAAACGTTTTCGATTGGTCAAGAGACACACACGATAGTTTGTGCAGATCATTAAAAACACATCTTTTTCTTCAATTGAATGAAAAATCATAGTTAATTACTTGAATTATTATATTTATTCAAAATAAATATTAAGAAAAGACTCCAAACAAACATTGATTATTCAGCTTCATAATCACATATTAGATATAAAACACTCAATGATATAAAGAAATTATGTAAGTATAATTTTATTCCTCACTGATGAGTTGATAAATCTATAATATTATTCATGACACTATTCCTTACTGATCGTTTTAGTATACTATGTATATCATTATTCCACCTTAATTTGTTAATCTATCCACAATCAACAACAACACAACACCATGATATCCGATAATATTTCAGCTTGATTCGTAAGCAAAATAGGTTTCGTACCGGCGACAACTAAATAAATAGAAAACATTTTCCTCAATCAAGCCAGGATGTATATAATGAAAACATGAAAATGTATAAGACAATATGAAGTCCATGGCAACAGAAAAATATTTTCTTTCTAATTTGTCAACCGTGTTTTGACTGATATGAACATTATCCCTTTGGTTACGAACCTACCACCATCATCGCGGATTCGAATCGACAAGATGCAGTCAGTAGGTCTTGTTATTGTTTTCGAGTGGTATAATGAATAAAACAAATATTTTCTGTTTCAGTTTTATTTTCAAATGTATGTATTTCAGTAAAGCGATTTTACACTTTATTTCAACCAAATGTATTGTTTCTCTCGCGTTGAAAAATTCTAAAAAAAATGTCAGTGTTCGTTCAAACCTTGTGACGTCCGAACTTGGGAGATCTTTTCCAACCTTTGCTGAAGTTTTGCAGCAGTCTGCTGGTCAAAGTTTATTGCTTTGAGCATCACAGAAGAATCCTGAAGTCGTGCCGTTGTTGTAGTCTCATGTTTGACGGCCGTCAGCGCCCAACTTTGAATCTAGCGGCGTCTTCTTATTTCATGGTGTGTCGCTTACGTCATATTCCCCCTGTTCTCCCTCTCGTTTACCGTTCGAGATAGCAATATGGCGTCCCTCAACGTAGCCGGTAAACTTGGAAGTTTTTACAACTTTGAATTTTAATGCAGATTTGGTGATTTATCTAAAAATTATTTGCTGAAGTTGAGGATTGAAGCTCAATAGAGTATCATAATTGTATTCTCAAAATGTGCAATTAATTACGTCATAGCTAATAAGCTGTCAAATTGAATGTCCACTTCACCGGTAGAGCGTAAGGATAGATTTTTGCGTTAGGAGACAAATGTTTATCTTTAAATTACTTTTAGGATATCTACAACTTCATATTATATCTTACCGTTATGTTTGTAAATATAAGTAAGGCCGATGGTCGTGATTAGTTTTTAAATGGCGCTGCCTTTTTTTTTTAGGTCGGCTTTCGCATGGTCACGTGATGTCTGCAGCGAATGTGACGTCATTATAAATAACTATGAAAGGGGTGGATAGTGGTCATTCAGGGTTAGCATTTCTTTAAGACAATTGTCTCAGCAGAAATCAAGATGAGAAAGAGGGAGTTTTCTTCAGGACTTTTAACCATATATTTTGTAAATGAAACTTGGATAATAAGTAATTAATTACATGGTAAGTTTGGGAATGTTAATAAGTTAAATCAGTATCAGTTAGTATTTTAGTTTTCGACGTCATAATTAAGATGCTCCAAGTAAATTTTTTTTATATTAAAAGTCAAATTTTGTATAATATTATTATGTATTTATGAATATGTTGTCATGTAAGTAAATTAGAATTGTTCAAGTCATTACAATCTTAGTACCATAAAATTATCATAATAATGAAAAGGAAGTCGGAAGAACAAGCAGCCAAAAGGGGCGTTACAGATTAAGGCCCGGACACAAACGAGTGGTCTAGTCGAGATGGATGATACTGCGGATGATGCTGCCATCACTGATAATCTCCGCAGGAGGGTGCGTCAAGATAAAGTTGTCCGGGGCACAACATACAAAATCATTATTAACACCATCAAGAATCAGACCAGCGAAAATTTTAAGAAAATCATCAGCAGTGCTCATGTCCAACAGCACCCAAGGCTTTAAATTGACCGGTTTTAACTGAATCAATACCAAAACTATTTAACAATTTCATCAAACTAAGTAACAGTGCTGACATCAAGTGCCAAAATATCTTCATGGAAATTTATGATTTCGGATCTGTGAGACTTGGGATTATCCTTACAGTTAAGTTTATAAATTGTAAAACACAACTTTCGCATAATATGTTTAAAATGTGTGACAGAATTTTTCAAAGACGAGGACCATGACAGCCCTTAATGAATCGAAAGTCAGGCTGGCATTGTTCAAGACGAAAATAGGGATACCTGATATTCAGTTCTTATTTTCTTGCCTGTGTTGCAACTCTTCATAGGTGTCAAGAAGGACTGTAGCCGATCTCAATTCTGACTCTCAAATAGTATTGTGGGAAATCTTGTGAGGGATGTGATCAACCTACAATACTTAACTTAAAGAGATGACAAGAAATTACTTCTCGATGTAGAAACTGACGTTGCCAACAACCGACCATCAGGGGGCAGCGATAGTTGATCACAAGTTTTTGCACCTGTTATTTAAACTTTATATGATAAGCAATTAGTTTTAGGCTTTACTACTGCTGTTGCTACTGACAGTTGAACATATTGTAAATGTGAACAGAATTTATTTTGTTAAGGTTGAATCTATTACAACAGATGCTCGTAAACAAACAAGAAAGAGTTGAAGACAGGTTAAATTTGAATCAAAACACTAGTGTTGTTCATAGAAAGCATGTTCTTCAACGCAGAAAGTCGTCAAACACGTTTGAACAAGGATGAAAGTAACTTGTATGTCAGAAAATTAATACGTTCAGTAAGAAACCGATCTGAATTATGTGCACTAAGATTAAAAGAAAAAGTACTGGAAACCATGCAATGCGAGTGCATCTTCAGGTCGTTGCGAGGCCCATTCACCATTTTAACCTGTCTTTCTACCACAGGATTCCTACCTTGACCTTAATGAAACTGACAGGTCTAAGATAAATGCAGTTTTAAACTGTTGTCAGAAAGTCTTTTGCAACAAATATGACGCATGAAAACAACAGATCATTGTGAGTCACTTAATCATCAAATATGCACCAAAGATGTCACTGTGCCAAATATTTAAAAAACCTTTGTCACTCTGTTGTGCATTCGAATACACAGAGTACATGTTTTCTGGCTTACAAACTGAAAATCAAGTTTTCTAAACAAGGGTGTGTTAGAAGACATTTAGTGCGTGCCGCCGGACGCGGTATGACCGATCCCATTCCCCAAAGAGGCATATCAAGAAATGTTGATGTTCTTATGACAACCCTTCTCGCATGAAAAGGGTGGTTCATATCACAAAGCCTTGCCATGATTCAATAGCTAAAATGATGATTTAGAACAGCGGCGATGATTGAACAGCTAACTTTGATTGCCTCCAATCAAGCATGTCCTATACTACAACACAAACTCGGCTAATAAGAACAGAGGCTGTATCAACATTTTATGTCTTGATCTGTCTCTATATAGGGAGAGAATGGACAGAACCAGGCAAGCTGAAAATTATTTCTTAACCGACGACACTTACATCGAAATAGTAGGTCGTAAAACAAAACTTTGCACAGTTCTCCCTACCTTTCATCACAGACTTATGTCAGCCTTTCAGATGAACGTAATTATTCCAAAAATAATTTTGATCTTATTACAAATATGAAACAAAATTCCACCTCCAAAGCATCAAACATGAAGCCATCATCAGCATCTAAAATGAAAAATTAATATTTAAACTATAATCCTGTTATTTCTGTTGTGCTATTCACAGATTTGGGTGATATAAAAAATAAAAGTTTATACCTATTACAATTAACTGATGCTGATAGAGATAGTTGTAATAGAATTGATAGTATTTGGTCAGGACAGAACTGCCATATGTGGGAAGATTTCAATTATAATCATAAGGAAAATTATCCCGTTCTGACCACAACATTATCAAAAAGACGTGCCAGGTTGCAAGTTTATCGCGCATACTGTTTCATGATGAAATCCAAAAGTTTCAATTCCAATTTAGAAATAAAGTCATTTATGATAAAACATTTAAATTAAAAAACATGTACCAGCTCACAAAGAAGAGGATTTTGTTTTTCTGACCTTGGCGAGCCAGATTGCAAAATAAGAGGCAACTTTAGCAAGACAAATCATCTGGTTAATATTGTTCTCATAATAACTTTTTCTTAATTGTGATTTATATTTATTTATTGATTTATGCATTGATAAGGGGTATGGCATTTACCACATATACCTAAGTTGCGTTCATAAAATTGGTGTTTGTTAAACATTTGCATTTTGTTTGATTTAGAGTGTGCCTGCAAGAAATGATCTCATGCAAGGACAGACTTTGAATTAAAATTACCCATTAATGTGTACTTGTAGTCAAATACAACAATACCAACAACAATTTTTGCGTGTGCGTTGCAATAACTGAGAGAACTTGTAAGAAAATGTTTAAAAAAAAAACTCGTTTCGGTCTGTTTGTAAAATGGAAAACACATGCATACATTTTATTTTAATACCTATGTAAAACATGTAGAGGACCTACGACAGTCATATTTTACATTAAGTTTGGCATTTTATCAGACCGTACTTAGGTCATTTTGAGCACATGAGCTCATACTATATTACAGCATGCATTTGAAACATACATTTCAACTTAGTAATGTAATAATTTTTAGGCGTATACACATTTATTTCGGGGGATTTTACAAAACCTGCCTGAAAAACAAGTTTGATAATGATGAATATTTAGAATACAGATTTCAAGTTTGTTCAAAGAGCGTTTATATTTCTGTTTCCATACTATACTATTTCCATGAATACTTTATATGGATGTGACTTTTGACCTATTTTCATAATGGATAAAATAATATAAATTTCGTTTTCAGAGACAATCCAGACAAGCCAGTCAAGACCGTGAATAATCGCACGAAAAGTGTGTCACATGAGCACAAGACTGAGACAGATACTGTTCCACTGGTTTCCCATGATCATGACTATCTCGTCACACCCCTGACCATCGCAGATCAGTTGGCAGAAGCAAGAGAAGAAATAAAGAACCTCCGTCAACAACTCGAAGCGAAGAATACATTATTTTCTTTGGACCGGTTTTCCAATGAGCCAGAGACCATAAATTTCTATACTGGATTCAAGGACTATGATACATTGAAGGGTGTGTTTTTAGATTTGGAACCAACAGCTGAGTCCATGGTTAGATGGAATAGAATGCAGAGGCATTTGTCCTCAAACACCTTCAGCATCAGGATGAACGCTTTCAGAGAAGAATCCTTGCCTCTTATTGACCAATTCTTCATCTTTATGTGCAGGGTTTACAGAGGACTACCTGAGCTGGATTTAGCCATCAAGTTTAATGTGTCCAAAGAATCTGTGAGTCGCATTTTGAAAACATGGGCTAACTATTTGTACGTGTTGTTGGGTAGCATGAAAGTATGGCCATCACGTAAACAAATAAATGAAAACATGCCAAAGGACTTCAAAAACAATTATCCCAAGACGAGAGTTATCATTGATTGCACAGAGTTGAAAGTTCAGTCAAGTGCAAAGGTTCTCCCTCATGTGTATTCTCACCACAGAAACCATACACTTTTCAAGGGACTTATCGGTATTACTCCTTCTGGTTTGATCTCATTTGTGAGTTCCCTGTACACTGGTCCAATATCAAACACATCAATCACATCCGAGTGTGGGTTACTTGACCTACTAGAACCGGGAGACGAGATAATCGCGGACGAGGGATTTCTCATACAAGACATGCTGTCAACAAAAGGTGTCAAACTTGTCGTTCCTCCATTCATGGAATGTAGAGAGGAAGACGTCAAAATGACTCCCGACCATGCAAGGTTAGGAACTCATGTTGGGAAGGCCATCATGCGAATCAAGGAGTTTCAAGTATTTAACGGAGTTATCCCCCTTGACCTTGCATCTTCAGTCAACCAAATATGGACTGTATGTGCTATTCTCGCAAACTTCCGGGGTCCTCTGTTGTAAATATTTAGTGTGGAAAACAGTGGTACTTCAACACAGAGACATGACAGCATTGACTACTTTTCAATTCGAACAATATACTGTGAAAGGATCTATGAAAGTGTCATAACTTTGTATAAGTGTATAACTGTATATAAATTCTCATTTTTGTTACCGCTACATTTTCATTAAATGGATGGTGTTGAAGACGAATTCGGAATTGTACTCCGGCAGGTCAAGTCATGAACTGTTGATACAGCCTCTGTTATATTACGTCGAAATTCTAGGGTTCCGGAACAGAATTGCATCACAGTCCATTTGAATTTCTTAATCAAATGACAACGCTTCTCACAATGCTTTTGTCATTATTTAGAAGCCAAAATGATAATTTTAAAACAGCGACGCTGATTGCGCACTCTACTTTGATTGCCTCTATTCAGGCGTCTCCAATTCTATCCCACAAAGTCGGCGTAATATTACAGAGGCTGTATTAACATTTCATGACTTGGAAATGTGAACTTTCATCTCAATTTCAGTAAGACCCCTAAACAAATGCTTCTGGTCTTTACATTCAGACAAATTTAATGCGACGACGCGGATTTTTTTTCTTTCTAATTTTTGGAATTATGGAACATTGAAAGAAATATGACATTTGATTAACTGCGTCCTTGAAGGCACTCACGGACAGAAACGAGTTACATTTTAAGAGCCTGCGTTTCAATGTTTTTCTAGGCCACGGGACTAAATTTCCATTTATCCCTTGTCAACATCTTGAAAAAAAGTCTTGATGCGGGGGTTTAAAACGGACGCAAACCAGAAACAAATTACTTTATTTTTAGGCCTAATAGCTAATGATCAGCTCATTAAGCAACACGCGTTTGTCTAGTGTTAATCAATTGGGCTTGTATTTCTAGCTCTTGACTCACTCTTTAATTCTCACAGTTTATCAAATGCAAGGTTTCATTGTAAATTAGAAAATCCAAGGTACCGAATGATACGATGCACATACCACCTTTTGGGCTTAACATCAGGAAAATATGAAATGAATTTACTTAAATCTTGCGAGACACCAAAAATTGTGACTTGGGTCTCATTCTGTGTTGTGTCTAAAGACGGAGCTGCTATCAGTTTTTGTGTAGTTTCCACCGCCGCCGCCGCATTCGTATTACTAGCTATAACTTTTTTCCACTAAGCTTTCCAGAACTCTTATTCATAAATTACTACTCATACCTCGGGGGAACGATTTTGACACGTTCACTTTCAAGGTCAAAGGTCAAGGTCACGAGCTTTGTAATCACTCTTAAGAATTCCTTGTAAACGCGATAACTTGAAAAGTTTTTGTGCTCTGAAGCTCTAACTTGGTATATATCATCCTTGGCAAAGTAACAAAAATAGAGCCATTGGCTCTGTAGCTCATCAGGCTTCATCATCAATTATGCTGTAGAGTGTGGCCAATGTGATTCCCCCTTTGTAGAGGCCACAAGGGCACCAATCATAAAATTAAGTATATATAGGCGACAAGTTTCAGTTTTCTAGGCCTTATACTTCAGGAGAAGAAGATGAAAATAGATTTGAAGGACGTTCCTGTTGCCTTTATTAGGGGCAACAGGGTCACCAAAGCTACAAATCATAATCCTCACTAGCCAAGGAGTCTGTACACAAAGTTTCAGCTTTCTAGGCCTTATGGTTTTGGAGAAGAAGATGAAAATAGGTTTTTAGGGCGTGGCCCCTGTGGCCCTTATTAGGGGTCACAGGGCTACCGAAGCTACAATTTATAATCCTCACTAGCCAAGGAGTCTGTACACAAAGTTTCAGCTTTCTAAGCCTTATGGTTCTGGAGAAGAAGATGAACATAGGTTTTTATGGTGTGGCCCCTGTGGCCCTTATTAGGGGTCACAGGGCCACCAAAGCTACAATTTATAATCCTCACTAGCCAAGGAGTCTGTACACCAAGTTTCAGCTTTCTAGGCCTTATGGTTCTGGAGAAAAAGATGAAAATAGGTTTTTAGGGCGTTTCCCTGTGGCCCTTATAAGGGGTCACAGGGCCACTAAAGCTACAATTTATAATCCTCATTAGCCAAGGAGTCTGTACACAAAGTTTCAGCTTTCTAGGCCTTATGGTTCTGGAGAAGAAGATGAAAATAGGTTTTTAGGGTGTGGCCCCAGTGGCCCATATTAGGGGTCACAGGGCCACCAAAGCTACAATTTATAATCCTCACTAGCCAAGGAGTCTGTACACCAACTTTCAGCTTTCTAGGCATTATGCTTCTGGAGAAAAAGATGAAAATAGGTTTTTAGGGCGTTTCCCTGTGGCCCTTATTAGGGGTCACAGGGCCACTAAAGCTACAATTTATAATCCTCATTAGCCAAGGAGTCTGTACACAAAGTTTCAGCTTTCTAGGATTTATGGTTCTTAAGAAGAAGATGAAAATAGGTTTTTAGGGCGTGGCCCCTGTGGCCCTTATAAGGGGTCACAGGGCTACCAAAGCTACAATTTATAATCCTCACTAGCCAAGGAGTCTGTACACAAAGTTTCAGCTTTCTAGGCCTTATGGTTCTGGAGAAGAAGATGAAAATAGGTTTTTTAGGGTGTGGCTCCTGTGGCCCTTATTAGGGGTCACATGGCCACCAAAGCTACAATTTATAATCCTCACTAGCCAAGGAGTCTGTACACAAAGTTTCAGCTTTCTAGGCCTTATGGTTCTGGAGAAGAAGTCGAAATTCCACAAAGTTTACGAACGGACGCCGGACACCATGCCATGCCATTAGCCCATCGGGCCTTACAGGCCAGATGAGCTACAAAATGGAACTTTGTAAAAATCAATTTTAGTTTTGATTTGGCACTGCACCGCTCCTAGTAGGGAAGAAGACACATGCAAAATGTGAAAAGAATCAGATGAAAAGTTTTTCCCGTAATAGGTTGGACAAATCTGATATCGGAAAATGACTATGTTCAAAATATGGAAATTTGTAAAAAATTTAAATATCAATGACATTTGTTGCAATTTCGCACCGCACCCCTCCTCCCAGTAGGGAAGAAGACATGTGCAAAATTTGAAATCAATCGGATGAATAGTTTTCACGTAATAGGTCGGACAAATCTGATATTGGAAAATGACTAAGTTCAAAACATGGAAATTTGTAAAAAATTCAAATATTAACGAAATTTGTTAACTTTGCACTGCATCCCTCTTAGTAGGGTAGAAGACATGTGCAAAATTTGAAATTAATCGGATAAATAGTTTTCCCGTAATAGGTCGGACAAAAAATGTCCTCGGACGGACAGACACACACACGGAATCGTTGGTATTACTAGATACAAAGTATAATAAAAAGTGTTAAATGATTCTGACCTTGAAGGTCAAGGTCATGAGATATTAATTATTGGAATTCCTTGTAAACACGATAACTTGAACAGTTTTTGTGCTATGAAGTTTAGATTTTGTATATATTATCTCTTGAGAAGTAAACAAAAATTCAAAAAGTTTTGGGTACGAAATGTCTAATGGCAAGGTCAACATATATGGAGAAAATGGATTAAATTAACTTTTAACACTTTATTTCATTACATTAATGTTATAATCAATGAAATGTGTTTTTTAGGTGTTGGACAATTCTTTTAAATGTCAGTGTTCAAATCTTGTGACGCCTGAAGTTGGTAGATCTTTTCCAATCTGTACTGAAGTTTTGCAGCAGTCTGCTGGTCAGGAATGTTTATTTATTGCTTTGGGCATCATAGAAGTAGATACTTCTGGACCCGGCACGTCTCTACTGAAGTCGTGCCGGTTTTTGCAGTCTTATCTTTGACGGGCCGTCACCGCCCACCATTGAATCTACCTGCGTCTCCTAATTTCGTGGTGTTTAGCTGACGTCATATTCCCGCTGTTTCTCGCTCTCGTTTACCGTTCCAGATAGCAATATGTCGCCCCCATAGATACCGGTAAACGTGATTTTTTCCAACTTTGAATTTTATTGCAGATTAAGTTATTTATCTAAAAATTATTTGACAAAGTTAAAGGATTTCTCAATAAACATTGTTTTAAAATTGTTTTTCATTTTTCATTGAAATTTTACTTTTACTAAAGAAAACATTATATGGATCATTCAGTAAGTGCAGATGCGCCTTTTTAGGGTTTCAACTGCTTTATTAACAGCGTTATCGAAAACAAAAGAACGTTTTGTTGTGTCCCAATTGATAAGAAATTACGACATCAGAAACTGCCTTTTTCCACAAGTACAGATCAAGTCATGAAATGTTGATCGAGCCTCTGTTCTTATTCGCAAGTTTAGTGGGATAGAAAGGGATTGAAGGCAAATAAATCGACGCTGTTTAAAAATAAGTATTTGAAGGCCTAACAACAACAAAATGCCTACGGAATATATCCATGGTGCCTTTATCACGTCAAATGTGGACTTTTCCATGTTTTTCTGAGCAGATAGCCGTTTTGTTTGGTAGGCCTGATGTGGCTACTGAATCATGGTAAAGGCATGACCTTGATGTGAACCACCCTTTCCATACGGGAAGAGTTGTCATTGGCTAAAAAGAAATTCAAATTGTTTCTGGGGAAATTTTTTTCCGCTTAAAGAAACTCATGAGTTCTCTCCCCACAGAGCCAGATTAAGTCATGAAATGTTGATAAAGCCTGTGTTCTATTATCTTTATTAGCCACCTCTGTGAAAAGTCTTTTCTAAAAACATTCTCTCCCCGCATAGGCAGAACAAGTCAAGAAATGTTGATAGCGCCTTCGCCGCGTTTGTGGGATAGAATTAGGAGGTAAGCATACTGTGTTTGGAAATCGCTTATAACGAAATAAGTAAGCTTTATCAAAACACATACGCATGCAAGATAAAGTAAAACAGAGGATATTGGGTTAAGGTCCAAAGGTGGGCAGATCTGTGGGCAGCCCTAAGCTCAGTGTTCAATCAGGGCAACATGAGTTTTAGATGGTACACCTCTTGGAAAATCTTCTTCTCAGTAACGGTAGTACATACAGACGCATGCTATAGCTCATTTTAAAGCTGAGAGATTGCTTCACATAAAAGGTCATATCAAGTTTCAATTTGTAGTGGTTTTTAAACTACAGCAGTTTCAAAAAGGATCTTTTGAAATAAAGGATTTTCATGCGTCACGTTAAAAGGGACACTACTCGGTCGGGAAATGTCAATTAAATCTGTTTGATGCATTCTGTTCTACAATGATCGTTCAACAAGTTCAGTACAGGTCATTATTATATAAAAGTTAATATTAAAGGAAATATGTTGACATAAAGAGATTTTATATATTTTTCGGCGATTTTTCGAGGGTTATTTTACTTTGAGAATTTTAGTTTTAAAACTTTTTCAGATAGAAATTTTATCGTTGATGTTTTGTGAAGCAGATGTAATGAGTAGACAGAAAAAAATATCAACAAGTCAGGATAATTTTTTTCTGTCCATGACCGGTCCTTGAATATTGCGATTTTTGGAAAATCCTCATTTTTGGCACATTTCAAAGTTCCACAGTTTCTTTATTAAGTAAGATATCTTTAAATTGATTGCATTTTTACATGTGCTATTCCAAGCACAACCTTTGCTATGTTGCACTTTATCATTAAAATGTTGATAATTAAGGAGCTAGAGGGACCAACATGAAGTAGGGGTCTAAAACTAATCAAATTTCAGTGTTTTCAACAAAGTTCCAAAGTTCATTACTCCATCTCTATTTAAGTTATCAAAACAAAACATACATCTTTGTATGTGGATAAACAAGACAAACATTGTTTCTGATATACCTTATGAGTGAAATATCAATAGTTAAAGTGTTAGGTTTCATTACATTATACAGGGGTCTGAAACAGTCAACTTTACATTACAGCCTTTAATCACATGTATCTGGCAAACGGTGATAGATAATTCAACCAAATTTGTTTCTGCTTCTAGGAATAATATTCTCTGAAGAATGATGTCATAGCTGACATTGGCCAACATGGTGAATTTTTCTGAAAAGTCTTTAACACTGAATATCAAGGGAAATTTGGTCATTTTGATAATGTATTAGTTACTGTTTACCTCTTAGACAAAACGTCATGTGATGGTCAAACACTGTGTGAAGGTCAAACAGGAAGTATTGACGCGTCAATCCTAGTTGAATTTGGACTTATCTTTCATAAGAGTTTCTCATTAAACTGACTTAGTTTCATATTAAAATAAACATCTCAGCGTTAATGGTTATTTTAGATGAGTAACATTACAAGATAATATCCCTGGTGGGAGGGTATTATCTGGGGATGGAGGGCCTTATAAACGTAAGTAGGGCCCTCATGTCAGGGTATTATTTGAGCTTATGAGGCCCTCTCAAACGCATGAGGGAAGTGGCACGGGGATAAAGACTGAAGAAAACAGGTATTAAAACTACCGTGAAGTATATAATTGCACATAACAGTTTAACGTAGCAATATTTATCTTCCGAAAATGTATTAACATCATAGCATTTATTGTCGCATAACTTTATAAATAAAAGTAGTTTGTATCTTCAATTTTATATGAACACATTCACCAATATCCGCCCGAAACTATTATGCATATAAGTTCTGAATAGTGATTGATTGATTGCGTTGGTGTTTAGTGCCGGTTGAGCAATATTACAGCCGTTAGTGGCGTGTGGATTTAAATGCAATCCTTATTTAATAAACATATGACAGTTCTCGGTTACTCTGTAAATGCGCAACTTCCCATACAGTCAGCATCCGAGACAGTCGCAACGTCCCTTCAGCGTACAGTTTAATTTTAGTCGAAATATTTGGCCGAAACAGTCAAAAGTACTTGAATGGGCATTTATATAACGATATCCACATTCTATCAACATATAAAAGGTTAATTTGAATGACTCCGTTCATCTAAATTGCTGTGATTGGCAAATTAGACATATTTTCGTTAGGCTTTCGAACGCGATCTCAAGGACAGCTGAAAATCAGCATTATACAGAGACCGAAGTTATGTTACATTATAAATGCAGTAGTTTACAAAGCAGTAAAGCTTCATCGGTCCACCAAGACAGTTTAAATCTGTTATAAACAACGTATTAACTAGAACTAACCGTGAACGTGGAGTCGGGGTTGTTTTGTTTTCACTGTACAGTGAGGAATTGGACGTTGCAGAGGTGCAACTTCCGCTTTACCTGTACAGTCGAGTACCCCCTGTGGAGTTACAAGCAAGGAAAGCAGCAGCTGCAAAGCGAAGCAGCGAGAACAATGATAAATAAGCTAAATTCGAAAAGTTCCTTTAACACTGATAAGTGTAAGGATGTAAGATTCAGACTTAGAAGCCGTCATCTTGTAATTTTGAGTAAGAAGTAGATAAAATTAAATGCCGCCCACGAGATCCACGCCACCCTTGACAAGTTTATTACATTAAGAAAAGGTACAAACCACAGTAGACATCCAGATTGCTGAAAGAAATGAGATGGCTACTAAGGGGAGAGAGGGCGGGAAGAATTTCACACCAAAATGGCTGCGTGCAGTAGAAGGTTGAGCGGGAAGAAGAAAGAAAGTGACGTCAGCATCGTCATGACAACATGACGTCATCAATTAGCAGGAAGTTACGTCATTAATTAGCCGGAAGTAAGTAGAGGAAGAAAGGTGAGGCAGAAATAAAGGACAGTGCGAATGGTTTCCATTAAAGCATTTAGCATTTAGAGCTAAATGAGATTAACGTCGAACGCGCTGTTCTAAAATCATCATTTTGGCTTCTGATTTATGGCAAAAGCATTGTGATATGAATTACTCTTACCATCGGGGAAGTGTTGTCATTTGAAATAAAAATGAAAAATGGATTGTGGACATTTGTGGTGCAATCTATTTCCGCCCACGATTTAGAACAGAGAACATTTCATGACTGGATCTGCCTCTGTTGGGAGATAACGTGAGAAATTCCAGATTTTAGATGATAAGAACCGAATGCTCGATCAACATTTCAGAACTTGATCTGCACCTATGGAGAAAATGATTAGTAAGCTTACTAATTCAAACCGCAGGGATCGGGAAAGACATCTTTGACAATAGACCATTGTTTGTAATTTTGAGCTCATCTGGCCTGTAAGGCCCGATGGGCTTACGGCATGGCATGGTGTCCGGCGTCCGTCCGTAAAATTTGTGGAATTTAGACTTCTTCACCAGAACCATAAGGCCTAGAAAGCTGAAACTTTGTGTACACTCCTTGACTAGTAAGGATTATAAAGTGTAGCTATGGCGGCCCTAATAAGAGGGGAACCACATTGACCACACCCTAAAGTAAAATCAAATGTACAGCCTGATGAGGTACAGAGTCAATGGCTCTACTTTCTGTTTTTCAAATGGGCCATTCATTATGGTAAAAATGTTAATGGGCCATATTTTCATCCAATGTGCAAAATGGCTCATTGCCACTACCTTTCCCAATCAATGAAACCGATTAAGTAATCTTACTAATTCACCTTGACAATCCATTTCTTTACGAAATGTCTTCGCCAAGGTTCGTTTTAGTAACATTTAAGGTTCCTTTTGTAGCAGTTAATGTTCATTCAGAAACGGTTACGGTGATTTTAGGAAAAAATTAACATAAAATTAATCGTTTGTTTGGTCCAGGATCTGAGGTAGCTTCTTACACCTTCACGTTTTGATAACCGTTCACAGAAGAAAAAAACAGGTCTAGGTCGTCATGAGCAAGTCTACACCTTTGTCGTTTCGCGAAAAGTATACAGCTTCAGTGGGCTCTTTTCTCTAATAGTAATAAACCATTACATTTTAATTATATTAACAATCCGAAACAGATTGTAAAAGATGTTTTCTCACGATCGCGTATATCAATCGCCACTTGACAGTAGCCTGTCTGTAGGTCCTAGTACAGCAATTAGACAGCAAATAATGATCTAAACGACAAAACTGTATAAAAAATTTTGCTCCCCCCCTCCCCCGCCACACATTTGAGTATTTTTGTTTTGTCCCCACGGACAAGATTTTTTGTTTTTGTTTAAAACATTTTATTCACCACCCCTGTTACATCAAATCGACCTCCCTTCCAGGGAAATGAAGGCCACTTGTACAATAGAGTCTCTTATCAGAATGGGATTTTTGATAAACATACACCACTCGCTCACAGATACTCGCATACAAATTAAACAATCCCCTTTTATGTATAATACAATATATGAGAATAATATATTCATATGGTATTCAAAATGAACTATTGAGCTAATGCACATTGTTGATGCTGCTCTTCTGACGAAAATAAGATATGACACAGCATCCAGGACTGGTAAAATTTATCAGCAGAACAATTGCTGAAAGATATGTCTTTTTCTGTTCTATATCTGACAGACATTCTTTTACAAATCTATTAAAATGGGGTTTACACTTCAAGATTGCTAAAATGAGCTTCAAACGCTCGAAAAACACCAGTTCCATTGGACAACTGTAGGTGAATACCAATGCAAGTACCACTCCTTGAAGAAGCTCTATCCATTGAATCTGTTCTCTGGGTCAAACTGAGAACACAGCTGGACAATTGTGACAAACGCCCGCCTGATTTGGATAGGAACTCACCACTTGGTGGGCGAATTGTAAAAAGGTGTAACATGTCCAGAATTATCTTGAGATCTGATCTCAGACTGTAAATAATTATTCATTGAGAATGAGTGAATGTGATCCATTTCGACTTGATAAAAATGATCTATCTCACTCATTACATCAAAGACACCTAATACTTACGGCAAAGAATATAAAGTTCTTTTATTTGTTGAGGTTGGTTGACAGAGGTAAGTCGACAGGTATCTCGATCACCAGCAATATAAGGATTGTTCAAGGATTCCGTCTAACTTTTATTGAACTATGACAAACTCCTACATTGTTCATTTTGTCCCTTTTTATCACTCGTTTTGCCACAGCACAGCAAGTGGATGTTCCTCCTCACCTCACTCAGCCTCCAGCAGTAGACGATAGGATTCAGAGTTCCGTTGAAGACGTACAGTGTTGCTGCAAAGGATATGAAGTTTTTCCAGTTGTCTGTTGCAGGAGTGGCTGGGTAGATGCCTAGGTAGAGATATCCACCGTACAATGGCATTGAACAGAAGATGAACGGGATCACGATCACCAGCGTGGTCATGGTAGCTTTGAGGTGCATGCTCGCTGCCTTGGCTACTCGGTGTCGGACCCCGACAATGGTTGGAAGAATCCTCCTGATGTGTCTCTTGGCAGCGATGAAGAGGAGGACCTGACTCACTACTGCAATGAACTCAAGGGTGAAGCTCGTCACAGAGAGAATGAGGTAACTGCTGGTGTTGGCATACTCTAATATATGACATTCAGTGTCCAGTGATACCAACACGTGACTAAGATACGCAGCAAGTGATGTGATAAGGCCAATCAGCCAAGACATTGACATAATCACAACAAGGGTGTTCTTGGTTATCCATTGAATGTAATTGAAAGGACTGTAAAGAGCGATAACTCTGTCCACACTTAAAGATGCAATGATAGCCAGCGAAGAATAGGCAAAGGTTGGATAAAGGACTATACGAAATTGACACTCTGTTGAAAAAGCTCGAAATTCTGGAAGGTCAAGGACCCATGAATGGTAGACGAAGAATGCGCCTGACATCATGTCTGACACAGCAAGATTGATGAGGCAGTATCTGAGAGCGAACTGGACTGTTCTAGCCCTGTAGAGGATCACTGTCCCGACGAGGTTCTCCACAAACACCAGGAGTCCGACAATGATCCTTATGACTTTACCTGCCATAGGAAGTGTGTACGGATCTGTTGTGTCTGTGATGTTGTCCATTCTGTGCATATTCATCATTAAATCCTTTTCTGTTTGTATTTACCAAGAGTGTACAGGTCAACCACCTCTGTTGATTCTGGTAGTTCTTGTTGTTTTGTTTTTGGTACCCATATACACAATAAGATGCTGAGTCACACACATTCCCTTATTGTAATCCTGATGGTAGGCGAAGTATGAACAGAACAAGCTGACTTTGTTGGACTTCAATTACCTTTGCACTAATAACTGGTGAAGTCTATATTTACCATGGTCATTGTCTACAAACTGTTCACTCTACATGATGATAAGAGTCAAGCAACATATTCAAGAACAGAAGCATTCCAAAAGGAATCCCAATTGCTTTCTTTGGAAATGCAGACAAATCAAATTCATCTGCTGGGATGTCCATGTTCTTCGTCTGTTTAATGACGTTTCACTGAACGTTTTACTGAACAAGATGAACACACCAAACAGGAACTGCACAATGACATTGGTGCTTAGAGTGTCTGTCCGTTTTCTTCATATCATTGTGATTGTGCTGTTTATTGATTGCACTTAGCTTTTATGATAATGGACAAAATGCACCTGTGGTGCTAGCAGTAATATTTGCGCCTTTATTTTGCAATATTGATGTTCATATAACTGAAATATTGAAACATATCACACATACATCATATATTTTGAATCTGTTCGTGAAGATATATCAAAACTTATAGCTGCTTAGTTATCTGAAACCGTTTAAAAAGTTTAAATTTATTGCATAACAGATTACATCTCCGTGAGTAAAAATAATATAACCCACAATTACAAAACATGAAAGTACATTCATCATTCATTAATGGTCTCGCAAGATCTGTTTAATGTAACAAATTAAAGACAGCTTTAATCAAAGTATCACTTTTTAAAAGAATAAACGAGTTATTATTTAATGAAAAGTATACATTTGACGGGGTACACTTAAATGTTACTAAGTCTAAATATTAAATTTTATACGCTCTTTTCTTGGTTTGTCAGGCATTGGCAATTTGGAGAAATGCTTAGAACTGCACAACCCCATATGATGATGCTTATTAATAAGCATTACTTTCGTCATCTCTTGCCGTTTATCCATAATCTTTAATGATTTTGAATTGAATAACTTTTCTTGTTATGTTTGAAAAAGTTTAAGTATGTATTTAGTTGGTATATCGTATCGGATTTGAAGGTCTGAGGTTTATCTGACTCGCCTTCGGCTCATTGAATAAACCCGATGCGTTGTTAATTCCAATGCCATCTGTTATGGAATTTGATAACTTATAGTATAACACATTCTTAAAACATCTTTAAAATATTCTCATTTTGATATTGAAAAAACTTTACTCATTTTACTTAAGCAAAATAAGCACCGCTGTCTTATAAACACATACCATATATATATAAGAACTTACAATGATTAGAACAGAAACAAAGATTCCTAAAAGGAAACAAATCTGAACAAAAACACTTTGTTTTCAATCGAAAAGAAACCTTTTCAGCAAATGAGTGAAACCAAAAGTAAAAGTCAGAAACCGTTACTTTCCGTAACTTGAATATGTGTATACCTTGAACATGTGTGTATCGTGTACATCAGCCCATTATCTGTAATCCCTTTATTACTCCTATTATGATTGATTATTTACAAGGTATTGATAGCCAAAACAATGTGATACCGGCCATTGCCATGTGCCTCGTCACCAATTTCTACCTGTTGAATTGCAAAACAAAATATTAATTTCATTTAATAAAACTATTATTATTGAACTGAGTCACATTTAGAACGTTAAAATATTAAAGAGAATGATATATGTTCTGATACACTTTGGAGGAAGTATTGCAAAAAACAAACTTTTTACCCTCTTTGTTCCGCAACTTGTTTTCACAGAGGTTAGAAACGCAGATATGACCTTAAAGAATAAAAAAAACAAGTTTTGTACGAAAAACCACCTTTTATGTCGTGACTAAAAGGTATATCAAATTAAACGAAATCGGTGATAATATAAGCATTTTAAAATATTGTCGTTTGTGTTCTCCATATCTGAGAACGTCTATTTTTTTCCAAAAGCATCTTAATGACACCCATCTTATAAACGGAGACGTGAAGGAAGATGTTTAGTTAATGGTAAGCATATTTATTGCTGCCTACGAATTGAGCAGATTGTTGTTCACTTTATACTTAACTTTTTTTAAAGGCATTTTTGAAGTTGGAATGACAATAATGCAGAGGAATATATGGATGGCAACTTCTTTGTTCACTGTATGCGACGTTTCGACTTAGATTCTTGTCGCATACAATGAAAAAAGAAGTTGCCATCCATATATCCCTCTGCATTACAGTTTATACCTGTAATCACCCTTCCTTAATTGTAGAATGTGGTCTTTATTATTCAAATGAAAGAGACTTGTTGGATCAATAAAAAACGGAAATTATTTTTAAGGCATTTATTACACAATACTTATGTATTTTTATTTAATGAAAGAGATATGTTAGATAAGTAAAACACGGCAAGCATTTTTTAAGCACTGCACAATACTAAATCCATTTCCACAATGAAAATTCGTTAAAAGTTAAAATAACAGATTGCTGAACTTCATATTACCTCATTTAAAAACCACTTTGGGAATCAAATATCAAGTGGTGAAATGTTCCCAGTACTGAAGGTAATCGTCAATAAACCAGTTCCATCAGACAACAAGTAGCATTCCATTACCATGCTGCCACAACTCTTAGACACATCCTGTGGAGCACCCGTCTCACCTGAGGTAATCGCCAGCAGTAGAGTATCGGATTAATCGTTCCATTACCGATATACAGCGTCAGTCCAAAGGACATGAAGTTCTTCCAATCAGATTGAGCTTTCACATGGGGGTGTATTCCAAGATAAAAGTATCCGAGGAACAATGGCAGCCAGCAAATGATATAAGGAACCACTAGAACGATGGTCGTCATTGTAACCTTGAAGTGCATCCTCATTGTGACCCCTCTTTGGTTGCAGCCTACCAGAGTAGGGGCTATCCTCTTGACATGGCGTCGTGCCTCCACTAGCAGACAGAGTTGTGACGTCACAGTAACAGCCATCATAACCAGCCTCGCTCCGGATAGAATCAGATAGGTTCTTGAAGACGCCATGTCGGAGAAGTGGCAGCCATCTTGAAATCCTTTGGAGAAGACCTCGTAGGCGACAAGGACAATGAGAATGGGAACAACCCAGACAATCGTCAGTACAACAACCATTGTCTTCTGGGTGATCCAAAGATGGTACCGGAAGGGCCTATAAAGGGCGACAACTCTCTCAACGCTTAGTGCAGTTACGGTGGCGTTGGTTGTCAATGTAAAATAAGAAACCAGCATTGTCCGTAGCTTGCATTCTACAAGATTTGACTGAATGGTATCAAGGTCGATAACAACTGAATGATATATGAAGATGATTCCTGATAACATGTCCGAGGTCGAAAGGTTCAATAAAAAATGCCGCATTGCAAAGTTTAACGATGTTGATCCGTGTAACACAAATAAGACTCCAAAGTTCTCCAAGAAAACAGCAATCCCAATATTAATTCGAACGGCTTTGTGTACTGGATGTAATCTATAGGAGTCCCCTATGTCACCTTTAAAAGATTCGTTCATGGCTTGACTTCTGAAAACATGAACACATACAGACAATCACTTCCAATATTAGAAAACTTTTGTGTGTTTCATAACAAATCGCAAATCAGAAATGGGGTTTAGTCACATCACCACGTTTAATACAATTCCCACAAATCCTCAAATAATCACTCAAACAATGGCTTTTCTGTCGCCTGCATGTTGTCAGTTTCCGTCCATCCAAGAACCTTAATTACCTTAAAGTGTGGATCAGTATCGTTTTACCCTTCCATTAGTATCATTTATCCAAACCCTTTTTGGATAAACTTGATTATTAACGTTTTGAATTTTGCAACGTATTTGAATATCATCGTGTATAAAAAAAACGGCAGACATAATTGAAACTTTAACCAGGGAACAAGTACACATCTAGAGCAGAAAATATTAAATTAATTCGCAATTATGAAAAAAAATGTTATCAACTGATTAACACAAGTGAAATAAATACATAAGTGTCATTCATTGTAAACACTTCCTTTTAACTTTAGCTTAGAAATCTCGGGCCCTTCTTAAAGAGCCACTCCGTGAGTTGTCGGGAGTCACATATACCAAACTTTATGAAGAGTATCACTTGATCGATAACTACCGACTGTAGCAGGAAAGTATCATTCTATAGTTAATCGAAGTTATATAGTGACAACAGGAAGGTTTGACGTGGCGATTGTAATCGAAAACCGGACAATGACGCGCGTCGCGTCAATAAGTCAAACGAATTTGGGAAACTTATCTAAAGCAGTCAGAATAACAGTTACGAGTTGATAGTGTTTGATACGTTATATAACTAGCATTCATGTAATTTAGACGTAAGAATTTGGCTTCCGCCAATATATATGACTGTTTAAAGATGTTCATGGAAAACAGGTATTTATCATATAAAAGTCACTTCTGAATGAGTATTTGAAAGTTAGTGAATTTATAGTCTGAATGATGTCAATGCGGTCGAACCGAAACAAATCCAAATATGCCGAAAATCACGGAGTGGCCCTTTTAGTGTTTATCCCTCGACGTCATAAAGGCTATTTGTTGACAATAATGTATTTTCACAACTCTGTGTGTACGTTATCAAACATGAAGGAATGTTCAAGTATACTCACGAGATGACAACCTACCTTTCTCGTCAATATCGATGCGGTAACAGAAATCGGTCTTTTAGGCAGTTAAAAAACATTATATGATAAATTCCAAAATTCAATAAAAGTAAAAATATCCAAATTCTTTATCGTTAATAGCCGCATAAGTAGACAATATAAAAAATATTGGTAAAAATATATGGTTATCGTTAAACATTTAGAGAAATTGCTGATTTGGGGACATTACCGCCCATTTAATGGTGATGGTGACGACTCAATCGAGTGAACGATTAGTGCTTGGAGATGTGTCACACACAATGGTCTCGTAAATCTCTAAACGTAAATTGCACCCAGGACTTGTCAGTGCAACCGCAAAGACTATTTGTATGCATATAGCTTCAGAAAATTAAATATTGGTATTCCATGCAATAGGAGGAATCGAAAAGAGCTAACAATTATTTTAAATACAAAGGGATGATTTGAATTTAAATATATATGTTTCTATTTATCTTTACAACCCAGACTGCATTTTCTCCCCACAGAGGCAGTTCAAGTCATGAAATGTTGATACAGCCTCTCTTCTATTACGCCGAAATCCGTGGGTTCCGGCAGTTACCCCTGGCGGGAATTTTTTTTACCATAATCCATTTGAATTTCTTTATCAAATGACAACGCTGGTGGTTCATATCGCAATGCCTGTGCCATGATTCAGTAGCCAAAATGATAATTTAAGAACAGCGTCGCTGATTGCACAACTTTGATTGCCTCCAATCAGGCATCATCCATTCTATAGTCCACAAAGTCGGCGTAATAGAACAGAGGCTGTATTAACATTTAATGACATGATCTGCCTCTGTGGGGAGAGAATTCCCAGACTGCATAAAATGCATCTTTACCAGCAAACATAGATTTTAGTGAGTCCGTATTTGCTAAGCTACGCTAAGCTAAGTATAAGCAGAAAGTTTTATGGAGGAATTCTGGCACAAAATCAAAGTATTGTCCAGTTTTGATGTTACCAAAGGGTTTGATAGGAGGCAGAATTTCCATTGCCTGGAACTATTCTTATAGTTACGCGGGTACCATAGTACAGTAATAGCCCAGTGTCGGTTTAATCTTATAATATCACTTTATATGATAAGCAAATTCTCGTGATTACAATTCATGATTTTCTGGATAATCGTTTCTTCTATTAAGTTTAGTTGTGTTGTATGTACTTAAAATTTCGAAACTGAAAGACAGGTATTCATATTACCTTTTCATTTGATTTGACAACTTTACTTCTTTGATGGGCATTCTAGAAGTTGAGATGACGGTGAAGATGAAGGCAGTACTATGGGTAGACAACTTCTTTCTCCAAGCCGCGACATTTCGACATAGATACTGATGTCGTTCTCAAACAAGTGGTGTCACATTAGTGTCTATGTTGAAACGTCGCAAAAATTGAATAAAAGAGTTGTATATCTATAGTATTGCCTTCTTCAACTTTACTTCTTAGATTCGTGAACACTGGATAATGTTTTCTTCAGGAATGAACAATGAACTGAATGTAAAGTTTTCATAAATATAATTTATTACAGCAAATCAAATAACATTGTGAGTATATTCAGTCCTTCGTTGAATGCAAATCAAACAGACACATCATTATATTGATAAATAAATAACACAAACTATCAATATTGATCAACATTTGTACTTAATCTTACTTTCCACATGTCAATTCAAGCGCCATTCATTTTCATTGAAATGCATTTCTGGATTATGTCCCTCTGTTACGTTTCAGGTGACCTTGGCAATCAAGTCAATCAGCGCCAAGGCGTGTAAGCCATCGGCATGTTTTAATATTCACATATTTGAACTTAATCTCTCTATTCACACGTCAATTTCTCCTAATTCATTTAATTTTCATTGGAATCTGAACCTATCCTACCTTGGTACAATTCTGATCTGGGTACTCCAGTCAATCAGCGACGAGGTGTGTAATCATGTAGGTTTAATCGCGATTCTTTGATTCACTGACTGACGACTTTTTGTTGTCATGTTAAAGGAACAGTCCTTCACTCGTCACCTTTTAGACACAATTCGATTCTTTTTACATTTGATCCCTGAGCTGCTTTACTCCTCAGCTTCGGACCTTATGTGCCCGCTTTCTCGCGCAATTATAGGTCAACACACACTTGTACTAAACACATGCATTTTCATTCACTCTCTGTGATTCCCTCCATACTGTTGATGACGTCATCAGGGAGATACTGCTTCAAGCAGTCCATGCTGTAGCTCCACAGTTCCTCTTGGTACTTCTCGTTCCTGCAGAAATATAAAATCAAAAATTAGAAATTATTCAAAATGTCAATAGCCCTTTATAGATACCTTTTCAATTGCATTTCACCGCAGAGGTGAGTTTAACGAGTAGCTCAAGGAAAGTTTAAGCTGAAACGGGTTCGCTCTGGGGAACAAATGTAACATTCTTTTGGGAAGATCGTTTTTGATCTCTTGAAACGATTTATCAATAATTTGTTTAAATATTCTTCATATCAAAATAATTTTTTCCACCTTTAAGGGTATGTTCTAAGCGAGCTTCAATGATTTTGGGTATGAGTTTATAGTACATATAGCTTTAGCAATGAGAAAAATACGGATAATATACACAAAAATTATCTTTAAAAATGAAAATGTTGTCTAGGGATGACAGTTTTCGGTGAAATGGTTACCGAGTTCTATTTGTAGCTGGTACTCTTTGGCTTTTGAGGTGAAACAAAAGGAGTTATTCAGGCTAGGCGAGCTTATACAATCAAGATGTTGGTTTTTGACCTAGGACCTGTTTTTTCTAGGACCACTTAGTACCTTCCCTTTTGGTACACCCCGTTTCGGTTCAATTGCATACATAAAAATTATTACCTGAGGAAGTGTGTCATATGGCATTTACAACAACAAAATTGAACATTGTATTACCCGAGCAAGAGCGAGTGTTATACATGAATTTGCACGATATGGTCTCACATCACATATTATATGTTTCGACACTAAAGGGGCAAGAGCACGTTTTAGAGGAAAACAAGGTGATGTCAGGGAAATGTACATGTAAATATATGGTAACAACTTAAAGACAATGTAATGATAGTAAATGAAGCAGTAATAAATCAAATATATAATGCAAAGTTCAGCCATGCGATTCATGTTTCTTACCTAAATGAATTTAAGGTCTTCAAACAAACATGACCGCCAATGGACTTATGTGAACCTTTATTATTTGTTCTCAGACTATGGATGCTTGGTTTATGTAACGAGACTTTTGACACTCTCAAAAAAATACATTTACGTACCAATAGTAAAAAATTGAAAGTACAAAATTTAAAAAAAAAGTGCTACTGCTCCTTTAAGTTATTATTGCATTAGGTTCGTCAACTTGGTATGCATCATCACGGTGGAAACTCATCCACGATTATCGCCAGGGTTTAAGTTCACAATGCATTTCAGGTGGAACGTTCTGAGATTAGATAGATTACTGCTTAGCTGAAAGAAAGCACCCCACTATAATGGATTATTTTAATTATATTAAAAAGAGGATATCGAAGTTCTTGAATGCTTAAAGTATCTTGCCGTACAGTCACGTTAACACTTTAATCAAGAAATAGCCTTTTTAAAGAAGCCAAGGAAAATCGTAAAACGGACGTACCTTGCAGCGCTTGATACTGATGCAGGTTTACAGTCTACTAGGTATACATCACACAGTCCTTTCTTAGCGGGATTCACCGCAGCATCTATAAGAGTTGTCGCCCCGTTCAATGGCGTCCGCACCATCGCTGTGAAAAAAGAATCACATAAAGTCATTACTGCATTGGCACCCTCACAAAATGATATCTAAATGTTTCCAAGTTGTGACTGTCGCCAGAGATTGCTTTGTAAACCTTTCTATTGGTAAGCAGTAAGACCTTCATAGTACCTGCTGTGTACTTATGCGTATTCATGTATTCATTTTTTAATCACCGTTATTTGAACAAGATTTACAGATGTACATTTTTAAATGGTCAATATATAAAAGGAAGATTAAAGGATCATTTTATTACTCACATAATTTGTTCATCAGTTTTATCACTATTGAATATCCTGCTCTATTTTCGTAGTCACGGGCGAGTTCTGTTGCTACAGCGCCTGGATGGAATGACGTCACTGTGACGTCACTGCCTTTCAGGCGTCTCGCTAAACTAGACATATGCTGTACCTGAAAGCAAACAAGCCATAGTAAGACTTCCATCTTTCATAAAAAAAAGCCCGAAAAAAAAGCATTTTATGCGATTTTCTAAGACATGAGTTAAACATACAGTCTTGTTTCTAATTACCTGTCTCGTCGAATTTGAGATAATTATATATATTAGTAGTGATCACTATAAACCCTGGTTTAGAGTCAGCAATAGGGGAGACCAGGGCAAAGCGCGCCCCCGGGGCAAAGTGACCACGCGTTATTTCTTCAAACCTATCGACAGATGGAGTAATTTGTCATTACCAACGAATGAAAGTAACCGCAATGAAGCGTTGTGACCAACGCTGGAATAATTTGCCTGAGTTGTGGACGCAGAATTTCAAATATTCGAAAAAACGCGATTTTACTATATGGAACGGATATGTCTCAAATTCAAATATTTCATAAAAATACAAAACGGAACATTGAACTCTCGTGCACATGTAACATGAATTGGTATCATTAATTCGTTGAATAATGAAATTTTTAATTATTTGCTTTAATGACTTTCTGTGATGTACGTAACAAATGCTACCCTTGATGGGGCAAAACGCGCCGAGGGGAGCGCTTTGCCCCGTGTGTTATAAAAATATCTTTTTGGTTAACATATTGGTGTAAAAGTCATCTTTTTACATTTCTTGAGCAAATAGTGTAAAGGAGAACTATCATTTTCATATCAGCATCCTGCTGTATTTTATAAAAATGAAATATACCATTTTACTTAGGGTTTTTTTTTGTTAAAGAATGACGACAAGTAACAGTTACAAAAACATATTTTTCTGTTGTTTTTTTTCAATAATGAAAATATAATTCATTGTATATTACTGTTCAACCGTAAATGATAAGCAATTTATGCCCTTCTGCCAAGTTCGACACAAAATAGATAATATGAATTCTTTAATTCGTCCATATAACCAATTCAATTCTTCTTGTATTCTATTTAAAACTGGTTTTGATATTCAATAACCTACATTATTAACACTTTCGTAGTTGTAAGAAATGTACATGTACCAACCGTAACGATATTTGGTCATTAAGAATGTTGAACATACAGGTCCATGACATGTTAAGGAATATTTTGCGCATCCCTGCATATATTGCCAACTTCTTTGTTAATTCTATACTTCATATGGGTTCGATAGTGGCCTTGCATTATCAAGATGATAGCTTTTGATTTGTTTTGGCTGATTATTGGTGTGTAGGGGAGACCAGGGCAAAGCGCGCCCCCGGGGCAAAGTGACCACGCGTTATTTCTTCAAAACTATCGACAATGGAGTAATTTGTCATTATCAACGAATGAATGTAACTGTAATAAAGCGTTTTGAACCATGCTGGAATAATTTGCCTGAGTTGTGCACACAGAATTTCAAATATTCGAAAAAACCCGATTTTACTATAAGGAACGGATATGTCTCAAATTCAAATATTTAACAAAATACAAAACGAAACATTAAATTCTCGTGCACATGTAACATGAATTGGTATCATTAATTCATTGAAGAATGAAATTTGTAATTACTCGCTTTAATGATTTTCTGTGATTTACACAACGAACGCTGCCCTTGATGGGGCAAAACGTGCCGGGGGGAGCGCTTTGCCCCATGTGTTATAAAATACATCTTTTTGGTTAACATATTGGTGTAAAAGTTATTAATTTTCATTTCTTAAGCAAATACTGTAAAGGTGAACTATAATTTTCATATCAGCATTCTGCTGTATTCTATAAAAATGAAATATACCATTTTACTTAAAGGGCTTAGTTTTGTTAAAGAAGGACGACAAGTAACAGTCACAAAAACATATTTTTCTGTTGTTTTTTAAATCATGAAAATATAATTTATTGTATATAACTGTTCAACCCTAAACGATAAGCAAGTTTATGCCGTAATGCCAAGTTCGACACAAAATAAATGATGTTAATTCTTTAATTCGTCCATATAACCAATTCAATTCTTATTTTCTTTTATTTATTACTGGTTTTGATAGTCAATGACCTACATTTTCGTAGTTTAAAGAAATGTACATCTACCAACCATAATGATATTTGGTCATTGAGAATATTGAACTTGTAGGTCCATGACATGTTAAGGAACATTTTGAACATCCTTGCATATATTGCCAACTTTTATATTAATTCTACCCTTTATATTAGTTCGATAGTTGCCTTGCTTCATCAAGATGATAGCTTTTGATTAGTATTGGCGGATTTAAGGTGTGTAGTATCTATTACATTCTGTATTGTTTTTCACATGGGGCAAAGTGCCCAGGGGATTGGGCACTTTGCCCCAAACTACAGGGCAAAGCGCGCCCCCTTAATCAAATTACATTTACGTAAATATATCCATATTCCGACATGGTAGATTAAAAAAGCATATGCCATGTAACAGTCTATCTGACAAGTATTAGAGATATGGTTCAAGATGCATTCTGTACATATCGGGGTGCCCACTAGACGCACTTTTATGTTAGGGGGCGCGCTTTGCCCTGGTCTCCCCTAATATCCATTACATTCTGTCTTGTTTTTCGAATGGGGCAAAGCGCCCAGGGGATTGGGCACTTTGCCCCAAACTACCGGGCAAAGCGCGCCCCCTTAATCAAAATATATTTACGTAAATATATCCTTATGCCGAAATGCTAGATTGAAAAAGAATGTGCCATGTAACAGTCTATGTGACAAGTATAAGAGATAGTGTGCAAGTTGCATTCTGTATATGTCGGGATGCCCACTAGACGCACTTAAATGTTAGGGGGCGCGCTTTGCCCTGGTCTCCCCTACTAGCAGAGAATCTCCTGTGATTGAGATTAGAATTATTCAAACCGACTTAAATCCATTTATCGCTTTCAATTATTAAGGCAGATTATAGTACTTACTTGGTAAAGTTTAGAATTCCCGTAATAACGAATCCCTCCAAAATCGGAGATATTTTTAGCTTGTATTTTATCCAAGTCGAATCCGCCGTACTTGTGAGCTAAACTTGAGGTAAACACAATACGGCAATCTTCTCCAGACTCCTTCATAATGGGCAGCAAGTGTGCGACTATCAGGAAGTGGCTGAGGTAATTAACCTGTAATCAAACAGACAGGTATTTTGATTATAAAAATTCGCCGCTAATTGCTGCAATATTGCCCAAACGGCGCTAAACAATAACTCACTCACTCACTGATTAGATAACCTAAAGGTCTTTTACATAGTTCAATTTTATCACAGAAGCTAATATAACTGTTTTGACCAAGCCCGAAATTCAGGTAGCTTTTGAGTGGTATGGAGACGAGTTTTAATGCTTATAGTGTTTTGCTCGGAGTTGCACCGTATCATTGCACGCATGGACAGTTTCCTACACTTACATAATTCAAGTCTGTGCCACTGACTTCGACACACAAACGTAAAATTCAAACGACGGTAAACGAAGTTCAGAGTTTCCTACCACCAAAACTCCCTGCAAATTTAAAGGATGAACAGGACTCTATGTTTCATCTATCTTACAGTTAAGAATGCGACGAGGTCATATTTCAGATTATATAATCGACAATTGTACAAATTATTTCCTTAATTCGAATATAATACCTCAGCGCCAGGCAATAATATGTAAGCACCGATTATAACAAAGGCTTTCCGCGCCACCAATAGGATGTGGGTTCAATATCGAACGTGACTGCCCCGAAAAAATACAAAACAGGTACTTGTGTTTTTCGTGTCATTATAAACAACATTGTTACATTTTTCACTTTCTTAATGGCATGCATTTTTAAAGTAACGATTGTCGTCACTATCACATACAACAATTGCTTTTCATTACTGTCAATTTTTTGAAAACCTCTGTTCAGCAACATTGACATTCTCTTTCTCCACATTCTGATTTGACCTCCGTTGCAATATAATCAGTTCTCGGGTTTTCGGCACATTCACCTTCAGGCAAACTTTGCTTCATACATTTTTCTGATAGCCAATGAAAAACCTCTGGCATGATTCCATTTTACGTGAACTTGTTCTGCTATGAAGACTCGAAGTGTAAATTGAATATTTAGATAAATCCTAGCTTTCCGAAAGCATAAGGAAACTACTAAAGCTTTCAGCATTTACTTTTGAAACAGCGTCGCTAATAGAACAAGTTACTTTGATTCGTTTCAATAAAGCTCCTCAATATCTAGCCCGAGACCTGCTCGTATTGGAAAAGAGGATTGATCAGATTTTTTTATAACTTTAGAGCTTCCCTGGGACGAGAATGCATCATAACGTGAATATTCTTACCTGAAACATTTTCTCATACCCGTCTTCCGAGTACTCTGCAATAGAATTATGTTCACGTCAAACAATATACCCTATCAAATGGAAAGTGGAAGTCATTAGTCATTAGTGTATGTTTCTTTTCATTTCGAACGTTCAAAAAATAATGTCTTAAGAAATTAAAAGTTATATTTTTTTGAAATTCTTTGTTCCAAAAAGAACATTTTATTTAATTGAATATTCAAGATAAAATATAACTTTGTTCAACTCTTTGTCAATAAGCTTATTTATTCCTTATCATATCATATGTGTCAGTTCTTTCACAATCTCATAGCGAGAAAATATGCCACAACGATTCCGTCAATATTTTTTTAATCAAATTACTTATCGTCTTACATCTCATCCTGTCTCAGAGTACGAACGTTACGCTAACTCCACTAATCTGTACACTGGGCTAAGAAGCTAGAGTCGCTTGCGCGGCTCGACTTTGAATATAGCCAATCAAAACATTTTCTCGTTGAAATTTTATCGAGAAGGTCGCGAGAAAATGTTTTGATTGGCTTATAGCTCAAGTCGGGCCGCGCGAGCAATTCTAGCTTCTGAGCCCAGGGTACAGATTAGTGGAGTTAGCGTAACGTTCGTACTCTGAGACAGGATGATTACATCTTTTACTGGTTTGTGTCTTAAAATAAATCAGTGAGTTCGCATCGCACAAGGGAAGGGTCTCAATTCTTCTACAAGGAAACGGTGTTATATAACGTCGAAGGTTGAACCAACTTGTTTGCACTTAATGTACTACATTAAAAGTCCAGAATATGTTCAACTTGTCACAGAGGTAAGAAACACATAAAGCGAAAGTGAGTCACCTCTCTGATAGGAGAATACATATTCCGAATACTACGTAACAACTCTGAAATATGTTCAACCTACTACAGAGGTAACTTGGTAAGAAAGACATTATGTGAAAAGATTTGAGCATTCTCTCTGAGAGCAGAATGTTTACTCTAAGATATGTAAGAAGACCACACAGAAAGACCCTCTCTCCCACCCTTTTCCCCTAGGGTGAGCAAAGGGTAACACAAAAAAACACACTTGTTACAGAGATTACTTGGTAGGAAACACATTATATGAACATTTTTTAGACACATCTGTGAACAGAGCAAGTCTTTTCTAAAAACCTCCCCTCCCCACAGAGGCAGATCAAGCCACTGTTCTTATTAGACCAAGTCCGTTGGTTCCGGCAGTTTCCCCTGGCGGAAAAAAATTGCACCACAATCCATTTGAATCCTTTATAATTACAATACTTTCACAATGCCTTTTTCATAATTCAGTTGCTAAAATGATTATTTGATTGGTAAGCTGAGTAAATTGTGTAGTGATTGCACAACTTTGGTTGTCTCCGATCAGGCACCTCCAAGTCTACCTCACAAACTCGGCGAATAAGAACAAAGGCTCGATTAACATTTCATGACCTGATAGCGTCTGAGAGGAGAGAATGTTCTATAAGGTAAATAAGACTAGATAGGATGACCCTCTCACCTACCCCTGTCCCCTAAAGCGAGCCCGGCGTTACATAATAACAGATGAAGTTTCCTGCCAGAGGATTTGAAGTCCTGGATAAACTGCATGGTAGATTTCAGCGACGAGAGGTCCAGCTTCATGAATTCCACCGGAAGTGACTCCTCCCGGATGTGACCTTCCTGCAGTTGACCTCCAGTTTTAGCTTGCTGGTACTCCTCGTTCATACGTTGGATCGCCTGCAGGAAGAGTTATAAGTTATTGAAGTAACTGTACACACTGTTCTAAAACTCAAGTACAGTCCCTAGGCCCTTCGTTAGTCTGTGTGTGAAGGTTTTACGGTGACGTTGTTTGGTGTTAAGAATTTCGTAAAACAAGAACTAAAACAAATGCCTATCGATAAAGTATTATGTATATACAATGTCACTGAATTTCGATCTAAGGCTATCTTAAGAAAATTCACTGTATTGTAATGACAGGTCAACTCCGTGAACGAGTAGCTATGAGTAGCGTTTTGTCTCTACCTCATTTCCTCATCGAAACAGACAATTAGTTAATGTATCAAGATGGATTCGAACATCTTTGTTTCAAAACGGAAGTACGATCAAATGATTTGCAATGTTATTAGGGATCCTCGATGTACTAAAGGTATATCGTATAGGTTTTGAATGCTATGGAATGTTTACATAAATGTTTAAAATTGTATCGAAAATTTATAGAAATGTAGTTCAAAAGTTATAAATTGTGAACGGAAATGTTACGAAATGTATCGAAGATGTACAACAAGGCAGCCCAGCTTACAAACTTAAGTTGTGAGGACGTTGTAACAACGTTAGGTTTACGTTAGCCAAACATCAAAATAGAACGTTTCCGAAACGTCCCTTGTGTGGAGACGAAATAACGACACGACCTAAAACTGTTCCGACAACGTTCAAGTTAAAACGTATAACAACGTCCCTTGTGTTGAGTCGAAATAACGACACGACCTAGAAATGCCCCGACAACGTTCAAGTTAAAACGCCACAAAATCGTCCCCTGAACTCACCCCAGTGGCTCTCTCCTCCGATCTACAGGCTATGATCACCGAAGCTCCCATCATCGCTATCTGTTTGGCCGTTTCATAGCCGATGCCTGTAAATATATTCAGTGGTGATGGTTTATTTTCGCAAGGTCATACCATATATTAAATAGTACATGAACACAATTGTTTGCTAGGTTAAACGGCATAATTCAGTTTCATATCTAATCACATTTTACTCCGTGAACATCGGCCTAGTTCCGAGGAATAAAAGTTTTCAAAAAATATTAACTCTATCGAGATTCGAACTTAATAATTCTTGAGGTTTTCTCCCCACTAGGTCCGACCGCAGGCCCGTAGGTCGCATGTCCTTACGTTTACCCAGCTTACCAACCACAAGCTGCCGAAAATAGGTCGTATCAAGCTCGGGATTAACTCCTGTTATCCATGCTTTGAAAATGATCTCCGCCAGCGGTCTTATAAGCAAGACGATGTGATTGGTCCCCTAACGACTGGTTTTCGGCTGCACTAAACTGGTAAAAACATCCGAGGTACGGGGGGTGCGGTGTGACCGAATGTAGAGGATTTCATATCTCCTTGGAGCTAATATTTTGAATATTTTATTCCTCGGAACCAAGTTTAGGTCGATCGAATCAGACAGTAAATTGCCTTTTAAAGAAACAATTAGTGACGTTTCGTAATATCTTCATTTCACTATAACAGTAATAACAACATTGTAAAGGCTTATTAATAACACATTGAGACAAAAGGATAGTAACAAAAACAAAATCTGTCTTAAAACTTCATTTTGAAAACACAACTTCATGTTTGTCGATGATTCAGTTCAAGTTAGATAGTACATCAACATATTCCCCAAACAATTTTGACCTCCCGTCCCACACAAACTCTGGCGGCCACAACACGTAGTAGTATTCATAATTGAAAATGACAGTGTCATCATGTACCCAGTGACCTTTTATTCATTCATGCAGTCATTTCATCATTCTATGTCGAAAATATGCGTGTATTGAGGCATTCACACTCTCAAACAAGTCAAACACAGAAAGGCGGCTTTTGTAGACTGCCTGTCGCGTATAATAGACGGACTATTAACTTTCATGTTCGGGTGAACTCGAGGACAATACACTAGTTTACATTTTACACATGTCAATCATAAACCGTTCATGACAAGACAGGGGGTTCATCTCTCTTTACAATCTGTTTGAGGAAATTGGGGGGGGGGGGGGGGGGGGGGGGGGAGGATCGCAGAAAACAATCAGCATTTCAGCTGTCAACAAATAATCGATTGAAAGTTAAAGGCGCAGTAGCACGCTTTTAGGGGGAATATAAGGTGATGTCAGAGGAAAATGAAAACAAATGGAATTGAATGTATTTAAACTTACTAAAGCGGTAATAAACACATATATAACGTAAAATTCAGCCATGCGATTCATTTTTCTTAAACAAAATTAATTAAAAATGTTCACACAAAAATGACCGCCATCTGACTTTACCTGAATCTTTATAATTTGTCCTCTGACTATGGATGATTGGTTTGTGTAATGAGATTTTTGACACTATCACAATAATACATTTAGCATTAACGTACAATTATCAGTGGAAAATTTTGAATTGAAAATTAAAAAAAAGGCGCTACTGTCCCTATTCTTTTAAAAAAGAACATTCATTATGCTTCTTTTGTTAAATATATATCATATATCATAGTGTATCCTGCTTTTACTTCAATCTTGGCTATTTATCTCACCACAAAAGGTGATACAAAAGGGTTAAAACATCATTTCTTTGTTAATGTAATAATAATTGAATTAGTAATTCATAACATTTGTCAAAGCAGTATCGTCAACTTCCAGAATGACATTTATATTTTTCATTTCAACCTAAGGTTGATTGTGACAATGATTATCTGTTATCAAATGTTTGACATAAGCATCCGTTACGTTTTTAGGCAAGCAAGTTTAAGAATACTATTGAATCGCAGTGTTTATGTCTTATGATAGGTCTCAGGAAACCTCTATTTGAAATTGATAATTAAGGATAAGAGTTAAACGTTGTTTTCCAAGATTGGTTATCAAACTTTGGGTATCCGATATTGGTTATCAAAGGTTGGGTATCTGAGGGTGGTTATCAGATGTCGATTATCAGAGGTTGGAATTTTGAGATTGGTTATCAGAATTCGGTTATCCGATGTCGGTTGAAAAAGATTGGTTATAAAATGTCGGTTATCAGAGGATAGGTATGGGATGTCGGTTCTCAGTAGTGCTTGGTTTACAGATTTCGGCATTTTTTTTCCGACTACCCCTGCACTTTGCATAGGTACAATACAGATCAGACGAACTTCAAGGAAGAAGAATGCACATTGCGAAGATAACAACGATGGAAACAATGGCAAATAATGGACTAAGTATATCAAACCAAAAAGATAAGTATTACTCCATTTATTCACTTATCAATACATTTTAACATAACTTCACTAATAAACTATAAATACAAATACAATTCAATCACAATTATTCAACTACAATTTCATTTTTTTTCACAATTAAAAATTCCATTTCAAATAACACCTAAAGCTTTTTACCTCAACTTTTCAAATCTTACTCTAATATGATAATAATAAAATAAAATATAATTTCCCATACACACTATTTTTTTTATCTCTTTCAGGTACCACTTCATCCCACGGCAATTAACAAATTTATTTACAATTTATAAAATCGATTTATTGACAGAGGTTGTTTTTTAGAGATTGGTTATCAGCAGAGTTTTGTTATTTTATGTCGGTTGTCAGAGGTTGGTTATCAGATGTTATCAGATTTTGGTTATCAGATTTTGGTTATCAGATGTCGGTTATCACAGTTTGGTTATCAGATGTTATCATATTGGTATGTTAAAGTTTCTCATTACGTTTACACTCTAAAACAACAGAGGTTTCTCGGGTCGAATTTTCAAACTTCAATATCAGTACATCGAAAACTTGTTTAAATCGTCGATAAGAAATGAAAAGAATGACACGGTCTGAATATTATGGTTATGTGATTATGATAAGCATTATTACGGTATTGCGACGTGACCACGTACATGTATATATATATCGGCTTCTGTACAGTGACGTCTCTAGCTGTTAATTCCGGTTGAGGGGTCTAGTAATTTTCATAATGGATTCATTGTCAATTTCACATGTGACATGAAATTAGTTTTATTGAAATTTTCTGCCAGCTTAATTTGTTCTCCAAATCGGCGTCTGAAAACTCGGCACAATCACAACTGATTACCATTTAATATGTCTGCGGTCTGTGAATTATAAATAAAATCGTTAAGAAGGTATGGGATAATGAATCACTGTGCTCATAAAGTATCATGTAATCTGATGAATGCATGCATGATGTCAGTTCATTTTAATACTGAAATCGTTTGAGGAAATCTTATCCCACGATCACAGAGGAGTTAATCGTGAGTACATGATTTGTGAATTCAGATATTAACAATATATGATGATATGCATAAAATCGTTGCAATAAAAATCATAAAGCCTATATTTGAAGAAACATATCATATTGGTTAGTTCTCCACCAAACCCTTTCCGCCAAACGTTATGTATTTACTTATAAACAAAACCTTTCTCAGAAAACCGTACCATGGTATACTGATATGTTCATAACATATAATCTGTTTTTCTACTAGCATAAGAGCACATCATATATTGACAAAATCAACATCAGTCAATTATCAAAGACACAGCTATGCTTTTATTTTTAATCATGTTTTAGATTAAAGAGGATGTCTAAATAGACTACTCATATCAAATTAACATTTCGATATTTTTTATATCTTTTTGCGAATTTAATTGAAATATTTTATGAATTATGTACACCCACTAATTAAAAATATTCACTATCAATAACGCAAATCATGTCCATCGATAAAACAGTACAATCCAGCTATTTCTTAAGGAAAGTTAATTTTCAAGGTACATTTCCATGCATGCATATATGAATGATATTCAAACATTGTTGAAACCGTTAATATGACAAAAAATATATAGGAATTGTAAAGAAAACCCGTTAAAATTAATATATTAACCAACGGAAAAGTTATATGAGAATAAAATTAATTTTTGAGAAAACATCGATTTTCGGACGTGATAGTTTACATTACATAAATTACTTAAAATGAATCAAATGGTATTTATCTTCATTGTCAAATGACTCATTGCCTGATTTATCATATTTTTAAAGCAAAACCACCTGTAAAAGTAGAAATTCAATTGGTATGTGTGATTGGCCAAGTGGATAACCTATAGGGACAGGTAGTGACTCGTGTCTGACCTGGTTTGAATCTCCTACTTTCGTAAAAGTACATGGATCGGAATAATGTAGATGGTGACCCGAAAAATACGGATATGACGATTATTAATTCAAAGGATAATTTTTAAAAAACCGTATTTAAATAACAAGTGACTTAATTATACTAATTACTAATACAAAATAAATAAAAAAAACTATTTTCAATCTGTCAGACCTTCAACCGATCCCCATTCTTTAATTTATGAAATATATAGAATAAACCTACCTGTATTGCCCCCTGTGACCACGACGACCTTTGACCTCGGGAGAGTAATCACAGGAAAGCTCGGCGAAGCTCCCATAGTCCTATTGATATAGAGTTGATGCACGTCAAGTGATTGACGGATTCCAAATCAACTTGGCGTCCACGCCTGTCAGGCAAATCTGGAAACAATCGTGCAGCGGAAATACACTATTACATCATGACTCGGTAGCCCTGGCTACTTATGTATGTCAGTACACATACACAGGTGTACTTTGACATTCACATTATCTACATGTATAATTGGCCGGTACACATGGATGACACCGCTATAAGCCTGTCTTTATCTAGTATCTATAGATGTGACTATATCCCTCTGCATCTAGCCGCTAGATGAATATGACTAGTGCCTCCTGTATCTGGCCTCTAGATGGATGTGACACCGCATACACTTGTTTTGGTCTGTCAGTGAAGCGGAGGTCAATGTGATGTAGGGCCCATCTGATAACATGCTGAGACGCAATCAAGAAGATAATTACTCAGACATGATTTCCTTTGGATAGCACTTTATGTACAGGATAGTCTTTAATGTAAGATTGAAGTGAAGATGGCTGTTTAATGTATGTTTCATTACATGACTTATGTTCTATTAAATGTTTTTTTAAAATATATAGAGTAGTTAGTTTAATATTTTTGTTGTTGTTAAATTTCTTGTTTGAAATTACTCACAGGCATGATTTCTTTCGATATTTCTTTTCCGTGCTTCTTCTTCTACATCCCTCTTACGTTGTTCAAAAACCATATTTTAGGAAATTCAAAATATAACAATGCTTCATTAACTAAACAAACCCTAGTAAAACTTACGACGTGGATGTCAAGATTTTATCAAGGTTCACATTTTACAAAAAATGTCTTTAAAAAATTGAGGATAGCTTAAGAGTTGTTATAATGAATTCCAGATTGAATAAGAATAATTTCATATATATAATTAATAAAAGCTCAGTAAATATTGATATTGTTGTTTTTGAAATTGCGTTGCATTTTGTTGGTTATGGTATCATCGTAATCAATTAGATCTATTTGAAATGTTATACGACAACAACTAACCTTAACCCCCTTTTATTGAACCATTTCAATGACGTCGTTTAGGTTTATTCATGTCTATTAACAGGTGTTGTTGTTATTGAGAAGTCAAGTCTTTATGCGTTACAGATGGCAACATGCAGAGAAGCGATCAACTGAAGGAGATAATTCTGAAATCATGTCTTCTTTCAGATGGTAATTTGTCCAAGATTGAAGTCGAAATGTCTTCTTAAAATAGATTTCACATTCACGGTCTAAAACTGTATATTTTTTGTCATTTTTTTTAGAGCATTAAATATTTATTAGAATTTTTTTGCTAAATGTCATACAAAGACTATATCTTAAAACGTTTATATAGGTTTTTTTCATGTAAACGATTATATTATTATTATTAAATGTTTGTTAAATGTGGTACAAAGTGTTCATATTAAAACGTTTAAATTGTTTTTGCATGAAAGTGATTATTTTATCATTATAAAATGGTTGTTAAATATCGTACAAAGACTGCATCTTAAAACGTTTAAATTGTTTTTGCATGAAAGTGATTGTTTTATCATTATAAAATGTTTGTTAAATGTACAAACATTGCATCTTAAAACGTTTATATTGTTTTTCATGAAAATGATTACAACATAATCAACAACAACAAAATATCGTACAAAGCGAAGCCTGAACCGTTGCACATTCTTCTCTTAAACTGACATCAAATACCCTAGATTTCAAGTCATCACCTCCAATTGGATTTTTTAATGTGTGCCACCTCCTTCCTATTAGCGTGTTCTTTCCGCGATAATTTTATCATAAGCTACCATGATGTCCATCGAGGCAATTACAAAATAAATGACCATTACTTTGTATCGATGAAATTGAGCGTAGGCCTTATATATTGTCCAGAAGCCACCTAATATATGCATCTACACTAATAGTTATGAATTTTTCAACATTGCCAATCTTAGCCAGTCTTTTTGTACCTGAAATAAGCATTAGAATGATATCTTTAGCACCAGTTAGATATTCCAGGTTAAAAAACACCATGGATGAAAATCATACAATCCACAGGTCTGTTGTTGAATTAACTAAATATATGCACCTTATTGTTAGTGTTTTGAAAATAAAAGGGTCAAATTTTCAAATTTTTTCCACATTTTACTTGAACGTAACAAAACAATATTCATAAAAATCTTATTCAATAAACATAAAGGTTTTGTGTAACAGAATTAACCTCTTTGTTATTTTTTCACCACCCACAAAATAAGAATGAGCATATTTCATTTACGACAAATATGCAAGGTATAGATATAACTGCTAAGAGTGAATCAACAGAAAGGTACACTTATGGGCACAATAAAATAAAAGTATGTTATATCGATCCAATATAAGGTATATATCATTATGAAAACTACATCTGTTGTTGGACTTTTGCAAATGGAAATGGTATGGTACTTTAAGAAAGTAACTTCCCCTAGTGGTAATTAAGGTTTCACATTGTCATTGTCAAGGTGTTGATTAATATTGATCGAATGAAGATATCAAATCAAAGTTTGATGCACGTGGTTATTGTCAGGACATATGATTTGATTTCTTAATAGAAGGTTATCTCAGAACATTTGGTTTCTTGTCCAATATTGAATCCTGACATCAATACTTGTATGTTTCAATTAACGTTGAAATAAGACCGGAAACCTACTAGCGAATTAGCGAAACTGATAATAATGAATGATAAAAATTAAACTAATCAGATCCAGGAATAAGGATGAAATTAATCAGAATGATTGCATTGAAACACGTCTTATTCAACGACGTAAGGGATTAGCATTATCCAACTTAAATCTTCCCCCACAATGCCGACAGCTTTAGGTAATGATTGCTTAATATCTGATGTTTTGTCAATATTAAACATGTTCATATACTTGAAAAGATGTCTTGATTTTCAAGGTTCAAGGTTTCAAGATTTTTATGTCACAATATCCACCAACGATGGTACATGAGCATTAAGATCATTATTATATACATAAATACATACAAAAGAGAAGGTACAGCTAACATTTCGATTTCGAGTTTTGGAGTTTTCACATTCGTACAAAATCACTTTTAATTTCACTATTAACGTTAATGTAAACAATAATCATTAACAACTATATCCGGATGCTATTGTCAAGTCAAGGTGCATTGGTAAAATTCGATGCATGTTTTGAATGTTTCCCTTGACTCACACTCACATCATCATAGTCCGTAGTTAATCCCCATATATACATGTACATACTCCTCACGGTAAATAGGTAAGTACATTTAAATCCCTTGCTAACGATGACTCGGCTGAACTCACCAACAACGCCTAAACTATTCATAGTAAATTTCAACACGTTCGAATTATGTTCTGCTTTATGGTTCACACAACCAGTACACCAACCCATTAGAGTTTGCATGCCTATTGAAATACCTATTCACAATTTAAACGACAAGCTACGGGTCTTTAAATGAACAGTTTTACCAAAATATTTTCGTCAAATTACATCTTACAATGATAACTTAAATGAAACATGATTAAACATTTTGTTTTTAAAATAAAGTTTTTGTGTGATGTTTATTCACTGAATATATTATCTCTCTTTCTTTCAATAGTGATTTTTCATCTTGTCATGTTTTATGACACCATGTCATGACAATATGATAAAGGTTATTGTATGTAATACATTATTTCAGGTTATTTATTCCTATGATAAGGTAAATGGACTTACTCTCTTTTATTTTATCAATTATGGTTCATTTTGAACAGGATTATGAAAACAACATATACTTTCTTATATAATCAAACATATACTTACTAATCGTAGTAACCTACTTCTTTATATCACATATCTTAGATACCTCAGAGGTACTAGGTTGATAGTTCACGCAATTATTAATTGCATATTATTTTGTTAAATAATGGATTTTTCTGACTTGTTAAAATACCTCTGTGTACTTTGTTTCAAAGAGCAGTATACGTACATGAACACCCGAGCAAAAAAATGAGACCACTGTAAAAAATTGTTCGAAATTGAATATAGTGTAGAAAATTTTAGCAACTGCGGCATTGCTATGGTGTTCTTTGTATTATGTCCCCTGTTATTGGGTCGGGTCACGTGACGACGCTGTCGCTGTCGACGTCATAGTTTACCGGCGCGATACAGAAAAACAAGGCAAATTACATGTACAGACTTCGCTGGGTAGAAATACAAATGAGATGTGAAATTGTTGAAAATAAAGTCAACCTGGGAGTTCTTTTCACCCATTTTTGTGTGATTTCGAGAAACAGGTGTTATACTGTGCAAGTCGGAGTCTGATTTCTCGTCA